>CM031874.1:4219690-4324294 GCA_018697195.1 Certhia americana | reverse complement strand
CATGGACACAGCAGGTATGGGACAGTGGGACAGTGCCATGGACACAGTAGGTATGGGACAGTCCCTGCTGCTTAACCCCACTGGCACAAACAGGGTGGACATCCTGGGTGGTGGGCAGTGGGGCTGGGCACCATCTCCTCAGGCTTTCAATCTGGCCCTGCAGCTAGTGTTTGGAGGTGTTGGCTGCAGGTGTGCTTGGGGCCAGGATCCATCCCAAGGATAAAACTGCTTATGTGGATGCAAACCAGCCCCAGCAAGTCCATACACAGCATGCCTCACCTGTGCTGGTAGGAAATACCCCATGGTGGGGAAGGCTGCTTGCAAGGACCCAGCCCTACAGTCCCTTTGGCTCATCAGGTGATGTTTTCTCTTCTGGAGAGGGGATCAAGCCCATGCAGGTGACTGCTCTGACAACCCAGCCCACATGGTCATGGACAGCAATATTCCATAATACCCCTCACAATTGTTCCTTTAACAGGCGTTGCTTGGATTATGTATAGGAATTAATAAATATTAGAGTGGATTTAAGAAAGTGGATTTAAGAAAACCCTTTGGTGCTGGTAATTGTGACTGGCATCCAGCACTGCTGAGCACAGCTTCTCTGTGTGTCCTGGCAACCTGAACCTGAACTTTTCTTGTAGAGCCCATGTTGGGCTCCTTAGGACCATTCTGGTGGCAGCTCCAGTGTCACTTTTGTGGTTTCTCAGGCAGAGTGCAGAGTGCTGGAGCACAAGGATTTCAGCATTTTTTAATGCTTCTTCGTTAGTGTGGCTGTGCTGATTAATGTCTGCCCCTACACAAGTGACAGCAGCCTTGGTGTTCCCTCCCCAGGGCAAATCCACAGCAGGACAGTCGGGGGTGTGTCACCAACCCTGGAAGGGTGGCACAGCCATGAATCCTGCCTGATCCGAGGGTGAAGGCTGTGGCAGGAAGATGGGAGCTCAGCTTGTCAGGGCAGCTTTTACGTTTTCACTTTGTCAGCTAATGTTGAACAGGGCAAATCCTTCCCCCCAGAAAGAGCCTGGCAAGACCTTCTCTGTGAATATATGAATAGCAGTTGGGTAAACAGTGCATCTGAATTTATGAATGATTTGACACCGACAGGCTGGAACGAACTCTGTAATTTTATTGTGGTAGATTTAGTGGGTCAGACATATACATGCCAAGTCAAAATGACCTAGAAAACCTTTCTAGGTCAAATTATTGCTTGAAAACTTCTCTTTTTCAAAGGCAAGGCCATAAGTTTTCAGGCTTACTCTGAAAGTGCAACATGAGTCTTCAGGATAGGATTTGTCATGTTCCTACACTGAGAAGAAAGAAAGAAACCTGAAGAAGGGGGATACTAATTTCTTAATGAAACAAGGCCTTTTGTGGCCACCTCTGTTGTCCTGAGACAGAATGTTGGCTACCTGGCTGGCAGGAATTTAGGGCAGAAGTTGCAATGCTGATTGTATTCACACCAGGCTGTTTCTAGTGGTGCTAAAACCTTTCAAACTCCTGGGTCCAGCAGCAACCAGCACCTCCAGGCTGTCTTTGGAGCCCTAACCCTTCAGAAGATGGGCAATTATTTATTAGGAGCTTTTTCTGCCCTGAAGAGATTTAGGGGAGGCTGGTTAGATCTGTATGTGATGGCTTCTCGTTGAAGCCTTGGAATTGGGCAGAGCCTCACTCTGCTGCCCTGGACACTCCAGCCTGGGAGCCACAGGGGTGGGTGAGGCTAGAAGGACCCAAAGTTCCTCAAAGTTGTCATCCTGAAGCCTCTTCCTGCTCTGGTAACTCCTGTGTGTGATCAGGGGCAGCCTTCGTGCTGTTAGGAGGAAGCCTGAGCTGCTAATAAAAGCTCAGCTCTTCTTGTGGGTTACTTATTTCAGAGTGCAAAGAGAACATAACGAAGCCAGGGCTTCGACAAGAAGTGCAGAGGGGTCCCCACCACCCTCCTCTGGTTTGGGATGGGCTGAAGCGTTTTTGTCCTTGTTTTTGGTGCTTGTGGCCATGCTGAGAGATGTGGGGGGCTGAGGGCCTGGGCTTGGGCTGGAGCCCAGCTGGTGGCAGACGCTGGGCTGGAGAAGACCTTCAAGATCATCAATTCCAGCCTTCCACTGAGTCCCACCCTGCCCACTAAACCTTACTGGGACATGCCACATCTCTTGAGTTAATGATTCCAACAGTGGTGATCCAGCTCTGCCCTGGGCAGCCTGTTCCCAGCAGGAACTCATTCCCAAGCAGAAATCCTGCTTCCCAACTGTAGCCAAAGGCTGTTTGCACATCACCCCCTCTGGCTTTATTCCCCATGAAGAGTGGGCATCCATCCCATTCCCCATCCCGTGCCCAGAGCTCCCCTCCACCTGCCCAAGGTGGGGGTGTTGGAAATGAATGATCTTTAATGGTCTTCCAAGCCAAACCATGCCATGAATCTGCACCAGGTGCAGCTGGGAGCCATCACTGTAGGCATCCCACCAGCTCCCTGCCAACATTCCCACCGGAGCAGCACAACCCAAACTCCACAGGTTCCAGATGGATTTTTCAGTGCATCCCTGACCTACTTGAAAGTAGCTTTTGCCATCCCAGGGAAGTGGGTAATGGAAGGCAGCAGTGCCTTCGGAACAATTACAGCTCACAGCAGTCCAAATGAAAATGTTTGTTGAAAACAACATGTGCATAATTAAGGCTTAATGAGCCCTTGTCTGTTTGGAATCTGCAATTAGATTTATAATAGAAAATACCAGCAAATGCCAAATAGCTTTAAAAGAAGACGAGATAAAAGATAATTTTGCTGCAAATCTATAGTAATACTGTAATTTAATGAGCTGGAAGTGGTGCAGAGAAAGACTGTAAAAGCTTTGGACAAGTTTGTATTGTGCGTGTTTATCTTATCTGCCCATTTCCCTATCTATAAAGCTGTCAGTCTTGCTTTTTACTGCTTGGAAAAAGGCAGGACTTTGCTAAAATCAGGAAGACTCCCTTTGTTTGTTTTTATTTAAGTCATTAATTAGTCAGGCAAAGCTGCTCTTTTCTCTTTCTCATCAACATGTTTTAAACTTCTTTTTAGGGTTAATAATAGTAATAATAGTCATAATAATATCTTTATTCAATTATTTACTGTGAGGCAGGGGCATAATAATAATCAGAGGTGCTTTTTTCTGTTTAGTTTCAATAATTTCAATGAGTTTTAACTGTCTTTTTAAGATGTTGACAATTTTCAGCACTAAAGGAGATACTGAACAAGTAAACCCAAGGCCAGCTTGGCTGCAGTAAGCACAGAACACCTTTAGCCCTAATGAAAATGTTAGAGGGCAGTAAAATCTGGTGGAAAGATTAATAAAATGAACAGAGAGGTAGCAAAAAAAAGGAAGAGAAGCTGAAATTAGAAGTGCTTGAGGGAGACGGTTGGGCGTTGTTTTTCATTCGTAATTGTTGAGGTTGGGAATGAAGCTTTGGGTGCAACACGTGGACCAAGGGAAGCAAGACCAGGGTGATGGGGCTGTGACATGCACAACCCCCTGGAAACACAGCTCAGCAGCTTTGTGTGACCAGCCTAACTCAGCATTTCATGAAACAGGGCCGTGAGGATGTGGTGGTGCTGCCTGGGGAGGCACCTTTCCGATGTGCTGTCACGGCCCATGGGAAATGCTGCTGAGCTGCAGCTCCTGTAAAGCCCTGCCCTGCCTGTCTGGGCTCTCCAGCATGTGCAGCTCCAGCCCTGGGGCTGTGTTTGCAGCTCCAGTGCTGCAGCTCCAGCCTCAGCCTTGCCAGCAGCAATGGGAGCCTGTGCATCCCACAGGGCTGCACCTTCCCAGCCCTGCTCCTGACCTGCTCCACAGAATCACAGGATCTCAGAATGAACCAGGTCGGAAAAGACCTTTGAGATCATCAACTCCAACCTATGACCTAAGATCTCCTCGTCAACTAAACTGATGCCTTAGGATTTTACTTTTATATTCTCCATATATTTGTAATCCTGCAATTCTTTAGTGTATAACTCTAAATTCCATACAGTGTTAGCCACTGTTGTCCCATTTTGGTCAGACACAACAATTCCCCTCTGGGCCTGGGAATCAAGGACACCTCACTGTCTCAGGCCCTGAGAGATGTAAACCAAAGTGAGCTGGGGGGAACAAACTAAGGGTAAATGACTTCATTACCTGAAGCTGTAATTGGAAGATTAACCTCAATATACAAATGGACCAGACTTATAAAAGTGTGAAAACCCAGGGTCCATTTTTGGGTGCAGCCCCTGGGGGGCTTCATCTGCCCAAAATGTACATGAAGGACTTCAATAAATAGATCTGCTTTTTATTCCCTTAATTCTGTCTGGCCTTTGTTTTTAGGTAGTCCCAAAAAGGCATCAAAACTATGGCACAGAGTGCCACATCCAGGAATTTTTAAACACATCCAGGGATGGTGACTCCACCACCTCCTTGGGCAGACAATTTCAGTGCCCAATTGCTCTTTCAGAGAGGAATTTTTTCCTGATGTCCAGCTTAAACTTCCCCTGGCACAGCTTAAGGCTGTGTCCTCTTGTGCTGTCACTGTTCCCTGGGAGCAGAGCCTGACCCCTCCCTGGCTGCCCCCTCCTGTCAGGGAGTTGTAGAGAGGGATGAGGTCTGCCCTGAGCCTCCTCTTCTCCAGGATGAACAACCCCAGCTCCCTCAGCCACTCCTCACAGCAGTTGTGCTCCACACCCCTCCCCACCCTTGTTGCCTCTTCTCTGCACACGCTCCAGCCCCTCCATGTCCTTCCTAAATTGGAGGGCCCAGAACTGGACACAGCACTCGAGGTGCTGCCCAAACAGAGCCAAGCACAGGGGCAGAATCCTTGCCCTGCTCCTGCTGGCCACTCTGCTCCATCCACTGCTTCCCAGGGCTTTGCTCTTCTCAGGGACATGGAAACACATGGTTCCTCTGGATCAGGTTGCCCCATCCAACCTGACCTTGCAATTTCAGAAACTACCTTCCTATCATCCTTGTTTTAGAGCTAGGTATTATTTAGTCTGTAAAGACCTCCCTTTTCATTAGTTTTATTCTTTTTGAGTCAGGAACATGTCCAGCCATTGTGAAATGTGCTTTGTCAGACCTTTTTTTCTTTTTTTTTTTTTTTTTTTTTTTGAGTCATTCTAAGTATCACTGCAAGAGTATATTTGCATACAAAGTGGAATGCAGAACCACAGAAAGCAGGTTTTTGCTGGTGCCAAATATCTGTGTTGGAAACTATTTTCTAAATGACTGGCATGGAAGATCTCTGATTTATTTTTTTTTCTTCCCAGCTAGCTGGTTTTGCATAATGTTCCCCATGGTCTTGAAAAATCAATTATTCGTTTCCCTTATGCTTTGCGAGAGAAGAAAACAGACAAGATCTTGAATTCTGGGGGACAGGAATGTACTCTTGCTTGGAAAGAGGTTTGGGTTGGAAAGCCCTTAAAGCTCATCTCATTCCACTCCCTGTCATGGGCAGGGACACTTTCCACTAGACCAGGTTACTCCAACCTGGCCTTGGACACTTCCAGGGATGAGGCAGCCACAGCCTGTCTGGGCACCCTGTGCCAGGGCCTCATCATCCTCTGAGTAAAAAATTTCCTTGTAATGTTTAATCTGTGCTGAAATAGCAGGGGCTGTGGGGTGAATTAAAGCTACTGTTTTTCTTTGTGAATATCCATTGAGTAGCTCAGGTGATTTTTAGGAATTATTGGAGTGACTTAGCAGGTACTTGGGATCTAGGCTGTTTACCTGTGCAGCTGCCAGCCAGGCATTGGGATTGGAAGCAAAATTCATGGTCTTTAAAAAGTGCCCAGCTTTGAGGCATCCTCTCCTCACTGCTCTGACAGCTCTGTTCCTCACTCCGTTGTTTACTTGCTGTGTAGTCGAGAAAAGACAAATAGAGATTTCCAAACACATTCTGTGTACGTCAAACCCAGCATCACCCAGCCACTGCTGGTGCTGGCAGCTGCCACCTTGGCTCCCTAAGGAATTGTTTTGATTCCATCCAGGAATTCACCTCAGGTGTGTGGCTGAGCATCAGTGCCTGTGCTGCACACTCTCTGGGCAAACATAACCAAATTATAGTGAGGGAAAGCATCCCTGCTTAAGGTTTCTTCATTCCCAGCTGCTCCCATGTCTCCTTGGCTATTCCAGTGCCGTGTGGAGCCCCTCTCCAGTGGTTCCTCTGGCTGTTGTTCTGCTGTGGAAATGAGAACCTCCAGAAAAGACTCGCAGAGCAGAGCCAGGCTGGTAGCTGCTTCCCAGGTGCACAGGTATCAGCTCTATTTTTATCTCAGCCCCGAGGTCTTATCTTGCACAAAACAATGTTTCTCAGAGCCTTTGATGCTGGCACTGTTTTAGCACAGAGTCTCCGTAGCTTCTTTTACATCCCTGCATGTTTTCTGCCTCTCTTGGTTTTCTGTGAATCACAAGTGTTGCTGGAGGAGCAGGCAGTGCAGTTATTGTTCATTAGCACTTATTGTACTTATTTAATGCACACCAGGACAGGGCCAGGATGGTTCTGCCCCCCTGTACCCTCCTCCCTCCCCTCACCAGGTTCCCTCTGCTCTCCCACTCCCTCACCTGCTGATGGGTGAAGGACCAACTCAGCAAGAGCCTGGTATTTATATTTTTTTGTAGATAAACTCCTCGGGCACCTGTGATAAACAGCTCCGGATGTGCTGCTTGTTTGGTTTCAAGAAGGAAGTGATGTGTAAAAGCCTGAGCCTCGCAGCGGCAGCGCTGCAAAATGAACAGCATTGAGCTGGTCAGCAATGGGCTGGGGAGGGCCTGGCTGAGAGCAGCAGGTGCTGCTCACCTCCCAGCAGCCTGATTTTTGAATCCATGCCCAGACTCGGAGAGAAATCAGAAAGAATTTGGTTTATGGCTGCAGCTCTGGTGAGCTCTCAGTGCCATGGAAAAGGATGGAGATCTGCTGAGCACTCGGTGCTCAGGGCAGCAATGCACCAGCAGCAGCTCTCCCCAGCAGCATTATTACACCAGGCTGAAAGCTAAACACAATCATCTGAACACAGTCAAAGGGTATTAGATCAACATCTGCCCTCAGGAGCAAAACCTGCTCAGCTGAAACCCCCACCCCTGCTCCGTGCACCGCGAGGTGTAACCGAGAGTGACTTTGGCCTTTAAATTAATCACCCTTTCTCTGAGCATCCTCCTCCTCAGTGCAGCTGGGAGAAGAGGATGAGGCTGGCTGGATGTAGGATTAGCTGCTCTGTGCTGCTTTCACTTCTCTTTGGAGTCGCACGAGAAAGGGTTAAGCAGAATTTTGATCTCTGCAATATTTTCATGCTTATACATTCTGTTTCTCATTTCCATGACAAAGATGGTAGGAAGAGCAGAATAAGGTACAGAATTTGCAGAGCAATTTTAAGACTGTAATGAGAACAGAAAATAGTAGGGGGAGAAGAATTGTAATTAGAATATGAAATGGGAAAAAAAATTAATCTATTTCCATGTCAGTCTTAAGCCTAAATTCTGCTGCTCCCTGTAGCTTTCAGTGGACAGGGTTTTTTGTGTGTGTATGTGAAGAGCTTGAACTCCTTTGCAGGCTCTGAAAGATCCAGGTAAATGAGTTTAAGGCCTCATTCCCCCCCAAATAATGTAATAACAATAATTTTGTGTGCAGCGTTGACAGAAAGCCAGCCAGTCTCTTAGATAAGTGAATGCTGTCACTCGAATACTGGTGGCATTTCAGGAGAATAAAAGGGGATGCTGGAGATGCTTTTGGGGTGGAGGTCTGGGTGAGTATCACATGATCACGTATCACAGAAGCCCCCAAACATCAAATATTGCCAGTCCTGAGGGACATCTGTGTGTCCTGAGCCCCCCAAGCAAAGCTGGGCCACCCACAGGGGTTGTGCACCTCCTGGTGAGCTCTGAGTATCTCCAGGAATGGAGGTCCCACAATGATATTTGATTACCCACATGCTAAAAAATAAGATTATATCTGCCCACAGAGCTCCCAGGAGCCCACAGGTCAGGGTTTATTACTCATTTCTCACTTGCTGTTCTGGATCTCTCTAAGCCACAGCATCTCACAGCAAGAGGTTTTGTTTTTGTGTCCAGTATGGAGAATTTCTCTGGAAGGGTTTCATTTCACTTGGTAATAATCTCAGTGTTTGTCTCCTTGATTTTAGGCTGTTAGAACGCCACTCTCATTTCATTTTTTCATGTACGTCCTCTTTGAGTCCATCCTACACCCGTCTATCACTTCTTCACCCTTTTTTCCTCATCCACATGTGCCATTCCACACCTTGGATCCTCCTTGCAGTTGCCCTCTCTCCTTCTAACAATACAGATAGCAAAATAACACTTGATCTCTCCTTCTTTGTTCTTTTACTGATTGCTTCTAAAACCTGAATGGTGTTTTTGGCAGCTATTGAGGACTGAAAAAAAGTTGGAAGTGAACTCTCCAGGAAAGTTTCTCTTTTGGACAGCAACATCTATTTTAAGGCCCATTGTCATGTCTGTCGTTGGGATTGCTTTTCTTCAGTGCATTACTTTGCATTTATTGACATTAAATTTAATCTTCCATTTCCTCAGTGCCACTTAGTGCAGCGAGCTTCCTAATGCAAAGCTATTCAAAGTCGCTTTTAGTTTCGGCTGGCCTGAATAATTTCTGTCTCTTTAATAAACTGAGCCCTTCCAGATCAGTTATATGATGAGCTGGATAGATTTTAGTGCAGATGGATCATGGACCATGATCTTCTGCTTGCTAAAACCTCCTGAGTGTCTTGCTGTGAGCAAGAGAACCTTCCCCTGTGTCCTGTGACATTTTGGGTTTTGGAGTTTAGAGCTGGTTTTTGAGGAACCTTGTGAGAAGTTCAACCAGAGAGATCAGTTCATCTTTCCTAGGGGCTTACTGACCCTTCAGCAAGCTCTAAGTGGGATGTGAGGCACAAGACCCCTCATCTTGGCTCCCTCTGGGCCTCCTTGGGGTGTGTTGGAGTATAATGGTTCACACTGAGGGAGTTGGACATGCTGGTTTGGAACCGTCCTGCTCCTGTTTGTTTGGGAGCAGAGACAGACAGCTAAAATTACTGAATCATTTAGGTTGGGAAAGACCTCTGGGATTGTTGGGCCCAACCATTGACCCAGCACTGCCAAGGCCACCTCTAACTCACATCCCCAAGTGTCACATCCACATGTCTTTTAAATCCCTCCAGGAATGGTGGCTCCACCACTGCCCTGGGCCAGAGCTGGACAAGCCTTTCAATGAAGAAACTTCATTCATTCATAATCTCCAATCTAAACCTGACATGGCACAACCTGAGGCTGTTCCCTCTCCTCCTGTCCCTGTTCCCTGGAGCAGATCCCAGCCCTCCCTGCCTGTCCCCTCCTGGCAGGGAGTTGTGCAGAGCCAGAAGGGCCCCCCTGAGCCTCCTTCTCTCCAGCCTGAGCCCCTTTCCCAGCTCAGTCAGCCTCTCCTGGGGCTCCAGCCCCTTCCCCAGCTCCATTCCCTGCCCTGGACACTCCAGCCCCTCAATGTCATGAGTGTCTCAAAGTTCCCTCACCTTGTTTTAGAGCAGGTGGGTGAATGTCACTTGGGGCTTCCTTAGGATTTCCTTGGTTGGTTTTATATTTTCCTTCTGGCCATCCCAGTGGGAGAGCTTCTCAGATGTGTCTTTCCAAGGGAGATGCTCTGGTTTAGGAATTTCTGAATACTCAACTTCATCAGCGTCCAGACTGGTGCACGTCATTCCTTTCTTTCCCACCTGGCTGGAGTTTCTTCACAGCCTCTACCACAGAGCCCCACCAGCTCTGCAGGTTTCCTCCTTGTGGTATATTTGAGAAAAAACTCCTACCAGGTTTTTATCCTATTTGTAAACTGTTCTTCAAACAAACAAACAAACAAACCAAACAAGCCACTTTTTACTGTAGGGCTTTAAGCCTTGAGACCTCAACTATATCAAGCTGAATTTCCCCTGGGGTAATGTGTGAGAATATTCACTGTTTGTCGAAAACTCAGCCCCTCAAAGCCCCGGTGGCTCCTGTGGATGCTGCGTTTGTGTTCTGCCTCTGACACCTGCTGTGGGGTCGTGCTCCCTGCTAATGCCATTTGTCCCCAAACAAATGGCAGCGTGTGGCTGGGCTGGCTGGGGTTGGCCATGCCGAGCTTGCCTCGCAGGGCACTCTTGAGGGGAGCTGTAAATCTCCTGCTGAACTCCTGACCCTCCCTGACAGGATCAACCCCAAGCATTTCAGCACACAAATAAATAATGCTAAGTAGATCACTCTGGGCCAGAGGTTGTGTAAAGACCTTAATGGGGTATCTGCAGTTAAAGAGATTAAGCTAACCTCCGCCGTGTATTCCCTGAAGAGGTGGGATGCTAAATTACTCCTGCAGGAATTTGCAGCGGCAGCTCAGCCGGCAGCAGCACTGGCAGGGGCAGGGCTGAGGTGAGGGTTTCACATCCTAGAGGTGTGTGCAGAGAGGATCCTTACCAGGACCAGCATCCTTGGGTGTGGATTCCTCAAAGGGCTGAGCCTGGTGTGCAGGAACAGCATCGTGGGGATGGCAGGGCTTGTGTCATGGTTTGAACGCCAGATGTCTGCTGAGGAAGGCAGGAGCCTCCCTTGGAAAGGAGAATTTAAACCCCCTCCCTCCAAATTATTATAACTTTGAAATTAAGGGGCTCTCAGGTAAAGATATGGGAATAGGAATAACAGTTCTTTATTAGGGGAACTAAAATAAACAATAAAACCAAAACACATGCAGTAAGACAAACAAAGAAACAAACAAACCCCACTGACAGAGTCAGGATCCAACCTGCCCCCCTGTGGGTCAGGTTGAGTTGAGAATTGTGAAAATGAAATTGTGCATAAAACCATTTCTGGAACACTTTCTGAAGAAGAGTTTTGTTTCCCCATGGAGGGCATGGTACCATTGGAAGCAGCCTAGTGAAGCCCAGCAACACATGGTCTGCAATTTTTATTTTTTTTATTACATTTTTTTTTTTAATTAGGAGTATTAAATACAAATTAACTGTGTTACACAAGTTTTCTTGGGTCCTAACTTTTATCCACTAAAAACCTAAAGGCATTCCTTGCCCCACATTACTTTGGGTCAGTCCTGGTGCTGGTGGTAGCTGAGGTGTAGCCTGCTGGGAAACAAACCCAGACACATTCCAAGAATCTCTGGTGAAATGTGGCATCCCCAGTCCCCCCAGTTTGGAAATGAGGTTGTCATGAGAGGGAGCCCATCTCCTGTGTCCTGGGTCAGGGAGGCAAACCAGAGACAAGTGTTTCTAGCTCTGAGCAGTAGGAACCCAGTTTGTTCTTAACTGGTAGTTTAGTAGCTCCTTGATGGTGATGGCTCAATTACTGCTGGATTTGTATTAACAGTCCACATTTTCAGGCTCTAGAACCTCAGTGGACTTGCAGTTAAGGTCTAGTATTGCCAAAAATGAGTATCAAGATTCAGGTAAGACTCCTCAAAAAAACAAACAAACCAAAAAACAAAACACCAAACCCACCTCACATAAAATAAAATTAAATTAAAAATTTGGAAGGCTTTTGGGACCTTGCAGGTATCACAGAAAGTATTACTGGTATGAATTTTGCCCATATATTCTGGTCTAGTGGAAGGTGGCCCTGCCCATGTCAGGGGAGTTGAACTGGTCCCTTCCCTCCCAAACCAATCTGTGATTCCACATTTTCTTACAGAGCTGAAGTTTCCATCTGAGTTCGTGGCTCTCAGGAAATAAAAAGGATGTGATGAGATTCATAATAAAATTGTACAAGCTGGCAGTGCCATCCAGGAAAAAGTAACACCTTCTTGGAATCTTGGCAGAAGGTTGTGTTTCTTTCCACTGGGCTCTTCCCAGTTAGCAAACATTTGTTCTCCCTGTTTGCACAGAGCTGGAGATCCCACAGCTGCTGCACTTTGGGGTCCGTCCCAGCCTGCTACCTGCATTTGTTTTTCTTTTTCATATTCATCTGGCTAACATGAGACCCGTGTGACCTCTGGGCTTATTAACAGGATTGAAAATAATGCTGTGGAACAAAAAATAACAAACCAACGTGAGTGTAGAAAAGCAATAAAAATTTAAAAAGTGCTTTGTACAGCAACATCTGAATTGAGCTCCGTGTATGGCTGATAAAGCAGTGCCAGCTGCAGCTCCCCTGGAAGAGTTGTAGTAAAAGAATTACATTTTTAATTAAATTCTCCATTTAAAAAATGAATTTCAGAAGGTGTTTTCTCACACTTTTGTCTTTTGCTTGGACCCAAAATTCTCAGTAGGTTGTCCCCTGGAGGGGTGCAGTTGTGGCTTGGTCTCCATCACCCTGATGTCCTTGGAACTCCCTCTCTGAATGGGGTTGGCAGCATCCCTGTCCTCATCCATCAGTGCCAGGCAAGCACGAGATGGAATCTTGCCAGGCCTTGGGGCTGGAGTTCTTGTCACCTGCAGACCAAGGCAGCTCAGTGGTGTTCATTTGACTTTGTTGCCAGAATTGGTGGAATTTGGGGCACTTTACCTTCTCTCTCACCCTTTCTCTTTCAATTCCCCCTTCTTCTTCCCCTTCCCCTTCCCTTTTCCTCTTTTCTTTTTTCTTCCCTCCCTGGCTTCGTGCTCATTTCATGCAGGAGACAATCAACCACAGCCACTGATTTATTTAATAGGTTACTCCTATTAACCAAAGAATAATAAAATTAAGTAATTACAACCAAGCAAAGGGGTGATTAAGACAACAAGAGGATGTTCCTTTGTAATTAGGACTTGAAAATTATCCCTGCCACATCATTCAGTGCAGGCTGGATTGTGGGGTAAGGAGGGTGATGAATGGCTGTATCCAGGTCTGGAACAGGAGTTAAAGTGAAGGAAAAAAGGGAGGAGGCATTTATAACCAAAGGGAAATATTAAAATTTCTGTTTCTGCCATAAATCTACCTGGAGTGATGGGGTTGATTGTTTTGAAGTGCATTCCGTAGCAAAACAATAATGAGAAGAGGGAGAGAACATTACTTATCTACTCTACCTGGCTGCTGCATAACTGGCAAACATCTAATTGAAAAAATATCCTGATGGGAGAATTTCTAATAAATTTGTTTGCACCTTCATAGCCTGGAGGAGAGGGAAAAAAAATCCAATCAGCAGTGGGGAAATTCCAAAGTTTCCATTGCATTTTGAGTCTTGATTTTCAGGCTCGCTGCTCAGCCTGGCAATCAGAGAAACAGTAATTTTGAAGGCAGGATTCATTGCAGTTGTTGTGAAGGCAGCAAGGGCAGAAGGAATTGTGGAATGGAAGTAGGGGAACAGTAGAAAACCATTAAAAAATGCATTCTGACAAACAGAAGGATGTGGAGAAAGGGGAGGGTTTGTCCTGCTCTGGGCCTCCCCACTGAAGGATACTTTTGGTTTGCTGAATGTAACTTTCAAGGTAATTTTTTTTCCTGGATAAAAAGAGGGTGGCCAGGTGTGGGGCAGTGTCTTCTTGTGGGTAACAAGGCGTAGAATGAGAGGAATCAGCTCATGTGCACCAGGGCAGGTTTAGATTGCATATCAGGGAAAATTCCTCCAGAGGAACAGTGGCCAGGTACTGGAACAGGTGGCCCAGGGCAGTGGTGAATTCACCATCCCTGGAGAGATTTATGAGAGGTGATGTGGCACTTGGGGACATCGTTAAATGGTGGCTTTGGCAGTGCTGGGGGAATTTTGGACTCAAGGATCCTAGAGGGCTTTTCCAACCCTGGAGATTGTGTGATTCTCCACCAAAGAGAGATTGCTGCCAGTCCAGGTGTGCCTGCTGGGGTTGCCAGAGGGTGTTTAGGCTGTAGAGCTGGTTGGGTCTGGGTTCCTGGAAGCTCCAGCTGAAGCTGTGCTGCCAGGAGCTGGCTGTTCCAGTGATCATCTGACAGATAGAGGGAAATCCAGGTTAAAGTGGATAGTGTCCAGCTGCCTTCTGGGGAAGTTGTTTGTCCCAGTGCTTGTTGCATCCCACAGCTCCTGCCTCACTGATGGATCTCACAGAGTCCAGCACTTGCACAGGAATTCTCTCCCACACTGCTGCAGCTGCTGCTGGTATCGCTTAATGAGTGCCACAATACCTGCTCCAATTTTGCAGCTTCTAATTGGTTTGCTGTGCCAGAGGACAGTTTGGCAATTAGAGGGTGTCTGAGGCCAAGCAGAGCTGTGTTAGCCCCACTTGGCTTTACTAACTCTTCTGACTTTAACAGCTAATCCCGTAGCTCTCCGAGAAATGGAAGTGTAATTAATTGTCTAGGCTGAAAATCTCCACCTGGTTTTATTTAGATTTCGCTTTTATTGCTCCTAATATGGCCAATTTCTGTTAAGGCATAACTGGAACCAGCTTCATATCAGAGAGTGAGAGAACAGGCGAGGGGTGAACGATCTCCAATTCATCATCCTGCTGCTGAGGGCAGGAGGGTTGGCTCTTCCCCTTGTTAAGTGCAAGGTGTCACTCACAGCTGGTACCTCCATCCTTGTCTCGGGAGTGTTTTATGGCACAGCCCGTTTTTATTGCCATAATTAATTTGTGAACTCAGCCTTGAGGCCTGCCCCAGCTGTACTTGGAGCCGGAGACAATCCTGAAGGGCTTTTCTCCTTCCTTTGGAATTGGAGCGAGTGAAAAGCTCCCGTTGCAGCTAATTAGTGAGAAAAGTTGTAGTTCTCCACGGGGGTTTTGTGGCCTGCTAAGTGGATTAGCAGCTGGGAATGGGGTGTGTGCTGGAGCTTTGGGGACACAGGAGGACAGGATGGGCTGTGCTCGGGCTGCCCAGCCCAGCCGTGGAGCAGTCCTGGCGGAGCAGGCAGGAGAACAGGGGATGAGGGGATGGATGTGCCAGGCTTTGCACAGACACCCCTCCTGAATGCTCCAGAGTGATTCTGCATTGCTGCAGGAGCTTTGCTTTGGTGTTGAGGGTAATGTAGAGGTCTCTAAGAGGATTAACTGGGACCTGCCCAAGACGGGACATTTCCATCGATAGAAGTTGGCTTTTTATATCGGATTGATGGTCTAGTAGGAATTTTAGCAACAGCTTCTTTTGGGTGATCTTTGCTGCAGGGTGCATCTGTGGGTTCACACACTTGACTTATTTATTTGGAGTAATTTATTGGAGTGCTGCAGTAACTGGGATGAAGGTGTGCTCATACACACCTGAAGGGGTTCAAATAGCAGCTCAGGGTTTTCCTCTGGGAACTCTGGCTCGACATGAAGAGCCAGGAAGGCATTTGGGATGCACAGGAGTGTGGTGTGCAGATGGCATTTAATGAACTCTTTCTTTTGCCTTTCTAGTTTGATGGGGAGAACATGTACATGGGGATGAACGACAACGCCCAGGAGTTTCTATCGGCCAATCAGGTGAGTGTTGTTTTGCTGGGGTGAGATTTTTAGGGGATTAAAGCACAAATTCTAGAAGCTCTCTGTTAATCTGCCCTCCTGGGACATCAGGAGTGTCCGTAGAAGAGGTCAGAGCCTGGCTGCTGCCAAGGAGCAGTGGAGGTACTTGGTGGAGGGATTGGGATGCACTTCCATCCTGGTACTGGAGCCTGGCTCTGCTGAAAAGCTTTGCTGAAAAGCTTTGCCTCAGCATCCCTCACTCAAAATGAAGGTGCATTTGGTGTTTCTGGATGCAGTGACGTTTCCAACTATTGTATGCAGTTCAGGTGTCTCCTTCCATCATGTGGAATATTTCCTGTGGCTAAATAGATTAACAGGGCAGAAAAAGGAATCAAAGGGTTCCTGTTTTGGAGCTAAACCCAGGGAGAACCCTACGTGTGGGGGACCAGAATAGAAGTGTTCATGTCTGCAGGTGCCTGAGCCTTCTCTGGGCTTGGATACACATGGAAAAAAACATAGAGTGGTGCCCTAAATCTGAATATGGGTTGGAATGTGACCTTTAAGGTGATCTTCCAACCCAGTTCTATGATTCTATAAAGTTAAGTCCATATTTAGGTCCTTCTGGGACAGGAAGACTTCAGCACATGCTTTTCTGTCCCCCTGACCTGGAGATGAGAGCTGGTCCCTTGTGCATCCCTCCGGGGTGGCCTGGCATGGTTAGAGGTGCTGCCCCCTCAGCACGAAGCATCTCATCACATGCAGCCTTGGGAGGGAAGGTGACAGTTCCTTGCTGACACATCCCAGCATCCTAATTTTGGTTGTGTTGGGTTGTTTTGCTGAGCACAGGCAAAGAGTGCCCACACCCCCACAGAGTGCCCCTGGGGTTTGGGACATCACTGTGGCAAAGCTTGTGAGTCATGCATGGTGCTCCAATAGCAGCAGGGGTTAAACTCAATCCATATTATGCTGGGAATGGGGTGAAATCCTGTGGTTTGACTCCTTGGAGCACGGAATGCATTGGCTCATTGCTCAGGAGAGTTGTTCCTGCTCTGGCTCTGGAAGCTGGCATGGGCAGCCATCGCCACCACAGCGTGGGGAGAGGCTGTTCTTGTGTGAGGAGGAATTCCAGGGTGGGGTAGGAACAGCAAACTTGGTACTACTGAGTGATTCAGCAGAAACAAATATGTGCTCAACCAACAACAGCATGGGGTTGATCATTAGAGCCAGGAATTGACAGGGGGTGAGTAAATATGGGAAAGAACAGCGTGATCCCTAAGTGCCCCATCCAGGGGTCAGCCCTGTCCCCCCCAGGCTGTGCAGAGCCACATGTGGATGATCACAGGGCAGTTGTAGATATTTTGCCTTTAAAAACTCCCAAGGGACAAGGATTTTACTGGGAAGGGCTGGCAGTGCTGGCACAGGGACCAGACACAGTCCCTGACCATGATGTGCCTGCAGGACCAGGTTGGATTTGGGCAGAGCCATGGCCAGCAGAACCATTTGTGTTTCCTTCTTAACACCCCTCTCATCCCATTTCCCTCAAGGGTGGGCATGAGAGGGAAGTCAGAAGGGGTGCTGTGGGGTTGGGAATGGTTTGCTGCACCTCAAGGAAGAGGGCTGGCTCCCAAAGGAAAGCCATGTGGCAGCAGGTTCATGTCCTGAGTTTGATCCTGGAGAAGGACCAAACCCACTTAGATCCCTGCAACCTGGGCAAAAGGAGTTTACTCTTCATTTGCTCTCTGTCTACTTGCTGACCTGTATTTCCCATTTTGGAGTAGCAGTGCAGGATGCAGAGGGAGGAAGGTTCTTTCCCTCAGCAGAGGAGAGCAGGAACCCCCTGCTGCAGGGATGGCTTCGTGCACAGAGGCTGTGCTGCTCTTTCTCCGCCAGCAAAAACACTGCAGAGAGTAATATAGAAAATAAATGGGGAAGTTTGCCTTGTTTTGCATCCTCAGTTCCCTCCCTTGCTGGTAAGGGACAGTCAGAGAGGAGCTGGGAGGGTGCAGGGGGCTCTGTGGGAGGCTGCAGTGACCCCCCATGCCCTCAGCTGGGCTGGCAGGAGTGTAACTGGGAGGGAAGGTGAGGATCCCCATTCATGCCCTGCAAGGATATGGGTTCACACCCAGCATGAGCTTTGGCCAAGGAGGATGAGGAGCAGCTTCCTCCTCACCCTCCTTAGTGCATTATCTCCCTTTATTTACCTGCACATCAGCACTTGTTTACTGGTTTTATAGCTCCAGCCATGACTTCAGCACTAATGACACAACTCTGTTATTTAAATGGGGGTTCCAGATGGCTTTTTATTGTTTGCTAAACCTGTTGTAACCCAAAGGAGTACATCAAACAGCAGGAGCAGGGTTTCACAATCTCACCTCAAGGGCTGCTGAACCACCAGATACCTTTACAGCCCATGTGGGACATCCAACAGCCCTTGGGTTCCTTCAAGACAAAAGCAAATCTTACAGACTCAGGGCTGGAACCACCACACTGCAATAGATGAGCCTGGTGGGTTGGGTTTATTTCTCCATCATGATCCTGCAGCTTTGTCTCAACCCCTTGTCTGGTTTTTGATCCTAAGGAAGTTCTATTCAGCCCAGGGGAGAAGGCTCCAGGGAAACCTTAGAGCCCCTTCCAGTGCCTAAAGGGGCTTCAGGAGAGCTGGAGAGGGACTGGGGACAAGGGATGGAGGGACAGGACACAGGGAATGGCTCCCCACTGCCAGAGGGCAGGGATGGATGGGATATTGGGAATAAATTCTTCCTGTGAGGGTGGGCAGGCCCTGGCACAGGGTGCCCAGAGCAGCTGTGGCTGCCCCTGGATCCCTGGCAGTGTCCCAGGCCAGGTTGGACATTGGGGCTGGGAGCACCCTAGGCTAGTGCAAGGTGTCCCTGCCCACGGTAGGGGGGTGGAATGAGATAAGATTTAAGGTCCTTTCCAACCCAAACTTTACTGGGTTTCTGCAGTTTCTCATGGCATGAGTGTGGTAAAGCCAGAATCAGGGTCCTCCTGCCTCTCCTTCATTATTCCCTGCCTAGCTGCCAGCTTGAGAGGAAGAAGAAACAAAACCCCACTACAAAATGCATATAAAACTCCCACAAAACACCATCCAAAACATATGGAAGCCAGGTGCCCTCTTCCTTCCCCTCATCTTCCTTTTTGGGATGGCTTTTGTGCCATGGCTGCAGCTCTTGTCATCCCAGAGGGGTTGGACTCAGCTGAGGACAAAATGCAGAAATAAAGGAGCCTAAAACATAATGAGAGCACTGACAGCTCACACCAGCACAACCTGCTTGGGGAAAATAATTCCTCTTGTTCCATCAAATAGGAGGGACATTTGACCCCAGAAGTGAGTCAAATGTGAAATGTAATTCAACCTCCAGCAGAGGCCAGGGTATAAATGCAAGCTGACATCTGATCAAACCATCGTGGACATTTGACCCCCGAGATGAGTGAGGTATCTCTTGTGTCTTGTGGAGTCAGCAGAGCATCATTCCTCACCTCTGTCAATTTTCTTTCTTTCTTTCTGACCCCCCCTCCCCAAACAAAGGCAAGGAATTTAGTAATGTGAAAAATCCCAAGGAATACACAGTTATGAAGTGCTCTGAAAGATTAGTAAAAATGCAATGGTGCTGGGAGAAGAAATAAAAACACCTGCAAAAACAGTGGGAAAAGATATTTATTAAGGTCTTTGTGATAAGGAGAGAAACACCAGGAAAGGGAAAGGTTGGGAAATTCCAGGACAGGAATGAGGTTGGTTTTGTTTGGCATTGAGACTTTTGCACTTGCAGGAAGAGTCCATGGGTACTTTAAAATCATGGATTAACTACACCTGGGAATCCCCTGTGAGAATACATCATCATCCCATGTGCTGGGTGAAGAAATGCAGGAGCTGCCTTGTCAGGGAGCTGGGGGGTGATGTGAGGAGGTTGTGGGGACTGCCAGGCCCTGGCATGGTTCTGGGGACCACTGTCCCCTGGCTTTTGGGAGCAGGGTGTGACTGTGTACCTGGGCAATGCAGGGACATTATAGAAAGCCTTGGGGAGAGTGTTTGCTGCATTTCCCCTCCCTCCACGAATATCTCTGGCTGCTAGAGGGGCAACAGGAAGCTTGAAGGAGGAAAGAGGTGATTATTTATCACTGGACAGTTTGGATCCTGTGCTCTGCCTAATCCCAGGAGATTTCAGTGTATGGTTTATTCCAGCTGAGCAACCAGCCCATTTCTGTCCCAACAAGTTAATTTGTGTGCCTTCTCAT
This sequence comes from Certhia americana, assembly GCA_018697195.1. Lineage (NCBI taxonomy): Eukaryota > Metazoa > Chordata > Aves > Passeriformes > Certhiidae > Certhia > Certhia americana. Next base: position 4,304,745 of record CM031874.1, on the reverse strand, counting down.
GGAAAGGCTGTTCAATACCACTGTGGTTTGTTCAGGACAGGGGAGACTGTATAAGCAGCTCTTTGCATTTGGAAATGAGGGCACAGACAGGACCCACTGCTATAAAGTGTTGAAAATTTGAGAGTTCAGTTGAAAATTGGAGAGTTAAATTGACAAAGTTCTTTGTGCATAATTTCCTCCTCCTAATGCTGTTCCTGTGGGTTGCTCTTGCTGGCAGGCTCATGCTGCCCATCTCTGTGTGAAAATGTCAGGTCTTGGCTGCCAGGTTTGCACAGCAGCACTGAGCACCCTGGGGTAGTGGAAGGTGTCCCTGCCCACGGCAGGGGTGTGGAACTGGATGGGCTTTAAGATCCAACCCAAACCATTCCAGGATTCTGTAACTGAAAAAGCAGGATGCCTGGAGAAGCTGGGAATCCCTGGAAGTATCCAAGGCCAGGTTGGATGGGGCTTGGAGCAACCTGGGCTAGTGGAATGTGTCCCTGCCCATGGCAGGGGTGGAATGGGATGAGCTTTAAGGTCCCTTCCCACCCATCCATTCCAGGATTCTATGACTGAAAAAGGCAGGATTTCAGCCAATGCTGGTGAGACACCTGCTGCAGATGACATCAGGTGTCTCACCTGATGCATAGAGAAGCACAAGGGGCTTTAATTTGGGCATTAGGTGAGACTGGGTAACTCGTGGATGGGCTGTTTACACTTACACTGCCAAGAAAGCAAATCCACGGGCAGGGATGTGTTTCTGTGGGGCTATGGATATGTGTAAAACAGACGGTGGATTTTCCCTGGCTGTGTGTGAATCAGGGAGCCCTGCTGGGCACAGGGGTTTTGCTGACACCTCGAGGGAGATGCAGTTAGGAGAGATGGTATTTGTCATGTGCACAGCATCTGCCTCCAGCAGTATGAACCTGAGTGGGGGGTTGGCCACAGCCACCCCTTCCCGCACACGTGGGATCCATCTGCGGGTCTCCCCACATGCCTGCAGGTGTATAAATCAACATTTATCTACTGTATCTATTGCCCTTTATCTCCCTGCCTCCATATATCTCCACGCTGGGGTCTGTATTAGGCATAATAGATACAGTGAGTCACTGATCTGGTGGGTCAAATGGTCAGGGCTCTTTGATCAGCCGTCAGGATCCATTACCACCGGGGCCTCCGCCGGGGCTGGAATTACAACTTACATTTGACTCATTTCTGGGGTCAAAACGTCCCTCTTACTTGATCGAATGACAGAAATTGTATAATTTGTATATATCCCTGAGCCATATGTGCTCTGAGTGCCACTCTAATGTGTTTTATAAAGGCACAGCTGTCTTGGTGACTTATTTAAAATGGGATTTTGAAGTAGTGTTCTTGCCGTTTAATGTCCTCATTCAGGGTTACACAAGGTTTATCAAATAATAAATAACATTTAGAACATTGGTTTTAACATAACAATGGCTTTGCTGGTTATAAGGAACTGGGCGGTCCAATAAAGCTGTGTTTGGTAAATAAGTGATAATACAAAAAGCAAAGATAGGATAATTAGGAATTAATGATGTGTGGGAAGCTATGGATACCTTCCTCATGTTCTGCTAACGCTCCAGACGAGACAGAGCTCGTCTTGGCAGCCTCTGCTATGAAATATGCCTTCAAACCTTGTCACAATACTGGCAGACGTGTTGTTCCCACCAGTCTTGACTGAATCACAGCAAAATGTCAACACTTGATAAAATAAACCTGGGGCTGGGGCAGACCCACGTGAGTGCAGGGGTTCCCCATCCCTGCTGAGGAGCACGGAGCCAGCACAGAGTGACTGAAGTGGCTGTGGAGCTCTGGGCAGAGAGAGGGGAATTGGGTGCTGCCAATGAAGGTGTGGATCACCCTGCCCTCACCCTCACTCCTCCCTCCAGAGCAGAAGCTGTGAAATGGAGCCACAGTGGGCTTTGGTTCTCAATCCATCAGTGGTGGGGCTGCTCTGTCACTGACAGTGAAACAACAACTCGCAATTGCTCAGTGTGAGATGTGGCAGTTGGTCTCTGCCCTACCAGATGTGTGAATTTGGAGGAGTTTCCAGCACTTTGTTTGTCCTATAAAGTGCAGCATGTTGCTCATGGTCACCACAGCCACTGCCTCAAACCCAGGATTGCTTGGGAAGAAAGGCAGGAAGAACCCAGGAGATCATACACACGTCTGAGCAACTCCTTAGGGTGGTCCTTCTCTTGAGTCTTATAAAAACGTCTGCACAGAAAATTAAATCCTGTGGTGAGGTTATTCTTTGTACAATTTCCACTCAAGTCCCTTCATGAACTTTGGTGTTTCTGGTTAATCCTTTGCACATGAAGAAACTTGTTTCAAATTTCATAGAATCACAGAATGGATTGGGATGGAAGGCACCCTTAAAATTCATCACATTCAAACCCTCTGCAAGGAGCAGGGACACCTCCAACTACATCAGGTTGCTCAGGGCCCTGACCAAGCTGACCTTGGATATTCCCAGGGTTGGGGCATCTACAGCTTCTCTGGGCAAGCTGAGCCAGTGTTTCACCACCCTCTGAGTCAGTAACTGAGGAGACAGGGTTTGGGGGCTCCGTACTCTGCTGATTTTTGTCTTGATCTGTTGATCACAGGAAGAGATGATATCAGAGGTTGGTCAGCGCTACGGGAAGACACTTATATAAGTGAGGGGTTTAAAAAAGGGGGAATAGGTCTTCCTTTTTTAAGGGGTGCATGGTGGGCTCTGGTGGTCCTGTATCTCCAGCATTCTTGTGCTCTTTGGACTTTACCCTCTTGTGCCTGTGTAGAATCTTCCAATCTGTAAATAATCGGTATTTTTGAAGTCTGGAATTGGTCCCATCAGGGGCAGAGCAAACCTGAAAGTAAATAACTGATGATTCCCCAGTCCCTTTATAATAGTATACTGCAGATGCTGCAAGAACATACAGATACATGTGTATAAAAGACCCCTAGTGAAGGGAAGAACAGAGAGAGGTTTGTATAGACTCAGAGTTGAAAGAGGATTACACAGAGTTTGGGAGTGTGCACTGCAGGGCCCCATGCTAAGATACAGATTTTGCTCTTTCCCTGCTGTTCTTTGAGTAATACTGTATAATTTCATATGTTGTGCTGGAGAAGAAAAAAAAAAAATAGAGGGGAGACATTGATAGATACTAAATGCCTTTCTCAGCAGACAATTCAGGAAGAATCTCATGTACTATTTTAGAATGAACAATAGAGTGTTACATGTCATTTATTATAATCAGCAGCTAATGGAAACTCTTCCAGGAGGGGTTTGGGAGTTGAGCACAACTACAGCTGATGATCCAGGCTTGTGAATTTTGCATGAACTGTGTGACAGTGAAATTTTTGAAAGGTGCAGCCAGGAAGCAATTCCTGTAGCTTAGTCATAGCAAGGGAAGGTTTTACTGCTGCTGCAAGGCCAGCTATAGTGTTTAAATAAAATAATAATAATAAATCCCTTTGTATTACAAGCAGCGAGAACATCATCTTCAACCTTTGGTCTCAAGGGACTCCTATGTTTTTAGCAATAGGGTGCTTGAAAAACAGCCACCAGGCATCCCAGAGTGAAAAACTAATGCAATTGAGCCATTCCTAGACCAAAATGGATGGTCTCTGCTTCTATTGCACTCACTCTGGAGGAAAAAGGGAAAAAGAAATAGCATCTTTAACAGCTGAAGACACCTGTCAGATGGCACAGAGCACCTGGTAGGGATGGGAAACACTGAAACTGTTGTGGTGGCTGAATTTCATGAGTAGATATTTCATCACGGGCATTGCTGATAGGTTTAGGGGCAAAGGCAGGAGGGAGAAGGAGATCCTGAGGAGCACTGGAGAGGACACACTACACTTGACAGCCTGAGAGCTGGGCACAGCATCCACCACCCTCCAAAGTCTCTCTGGAGACCACAGCCAGCTCTGGCCAGTCCCAGCAGTTATCTTTCCTTGTCTCTCTTGTGTCTTTCCAAGGTTTTCTGGGATATGAATCAGCTTAGAGAATGTTTCTGATCCAAAAAAGGGTGTATGTATTAAGCAGCACATTTGGTTGTAGCCCTTGTTCTGTGAGATGTGGAATCAAAATGTGCCTGAAGATCTCCAGCCAGAGCTGGGATTTCTTTTGCAATTAAAAGGTCTCTAAACAGTGAAACATTTAACAATTAATAATAAAAATCCAATCTGTGCAGGAGACTGGCCCAGGGCTGGAGGCAGCAGAGCTGCAGCTGGGGAGGTGGTGGGAACCCAGGGACTGGGGTGGCAGAGAAGGGGCAGCAGGACCATGTTTATCCCCCTGAGAAACAGCCTTTGCTGCTGCTGCATCTTGATCTGAAGGTTTCCATTTAGAAAATGCTGGTACCAAGATGAGTTCTGATAGAGGATTGGAAGTGGGTGGTGCTTGCTGCTGAAATTCCATCATGCCCACCTTCAGTGGGGCTGAACAAAAGGTGCATCCCAGATCCCAGGAATGCTCCCTGTGTGCTGGAGGATGAAGGAGATGGAGGAACTGGGATAGCTTCAGAGCACCGTGGGGAGCAGCTGAGGTCCAGTCAGACTGAACAGGATCTGCTGCTGTGCAGGATGGCTCCTGTGGCATGAGGACACAGGGCCTGGCTGTCCAGCAATGTTGCTGGGCTTGTAAAGCCAGTGGCTCTGAAAAGAGCAGCAAATGATAGAGAGAGGTGGTGTGCTTTAGCCAAGGAAGTGTCACTTTATCAAGGATTTCCCACGTGCTTTTACTGCTGTACAGGGACTGCATACAGTGTAAAGAGAACCACTGCCTGTGATGGTCAGCATGGCCCACGGCAAGGTGGAGACCTGCACAGGGGATAACCTGGAGCAGCTCTGGAGAGAGCAGATCCCTTTAAAGCACAGCTCTCAGGTTGATATGGTGCTTATGTGTGCTTTCAACACTCGCCAGGAACCCTCTGGTCAGTTCCTGCTGCTCCTGGGCTGGCCTCAAGTGGTGGCAGTCACTTCAGCCTAAGGCAATTCCAAAGCTTTTATCCACAAGCTGTTTGTGCCTTCAGATCCTCCTGCTCCCTGTGCTGAGCTCATTCCTCAGCACGTGTCCCCCAAATTCCCACTGTGACACAGTGTGACAGAACGCCACATCTGTGCATGCCAAGGATTGATGCGGAGCTCTGACACTGCAGCCCCACTGTTCTTGGGGAGCTGTGATGAGCAAGGATTTCCTCCTGTGTCCTGTTGGGGGGTTGGGTTTGGCTCCTGCAGAGGGTGGTTTGCTTCTCTAATGGACCTCTGGGGAGTCATTCTGGAAAACTCTGTTTATTTGAGGAAATGCAGCTCCGTGGGCCACAGCAGTGTGGAAGAAAATGCCCAGCCCCTTGCTCTTGGGGTTTCCTTTCCCAGCTGATTGATTACTCCTTCCCTCCTCATCAGAGCCCCATCCTGAGCCAGTGTTTGGGTCTGCTGTCACAACACAGTGATTAACTGAGGAGCCACTTACTTCCAGCAGGAAAATGTTATTTTCCACTTCAGCGTTTGGATGAAGGCCTGGGAAGAAAGGAAAGCCCCTCTGTTGCCTTGGCTGGTGACAGAATGAGCCTTTCTCTCTGTGTGAGCTCTGAGGCTGCCCTGGGCACGTGCAGGGTTGGGCTCCATTCCAGCCCCACGAGGGCAGGACCATCAGCAGAGCATCTGTATCCAAAACAGAGTGGCCAGCAGGATTAGGAGAGTGATTGCCCCCTGTGCTGGCACTGCTGGGACACCCCAAGTGCTGTCCCCAGTTCTGGGCCCCACACCACTAAGGCATTGAGGGGCTGGAGTGTCCAGGGAAGGGAATAGAGCTGGGGAAGGGCTGGAGCCCCAGGAGAGGCTGAGGGAGCTGGGAAAGGGTCTCAGCCTGGAGAGAAGGAGGCTCAGGGGGGCCCTTGTGGTTCTGCACAACTCCCTGCCAGGAGGGGACAGTCGGGGGGGATCAGGCTCTGCTCTCAGGCAAATATCAATAGAAAAAGAGGAAATGGGCTCATACTGTGCCATGGGAGATTTAGATTGCGTATCAGGAGGAATTTCTTCACTGAAAGGGCTGTCAAACATTGGAGTGGGCTGCCTAGGGAGGTTTGGAGTCCCCATCCCTGGAGGTGTCCAAGGAACACCTGTCCATGGCACTCAGTGCTCTGGGTGACAAGGTGACAATCAGTCACGGGTTGGACTCGATGATATTGGAGGGCTTTTCCACCCTGATTGATTCCATGATGCCAGGGCTCTGCAGGCACTGCAGGAGGATGATGAGGGCCGTGTATCCCAAGTGCAGCCATCCAGCTCCTTCTGCTCAGAGCCAGGCATTCACTCTGACTTCCCCTCACTCGTGAGGCTGGGCAGAGCAGGGCACCTGAGCTGGCTGCAGAGGGAATGGCAGCAGTTCCTTGTGCTCCTGCTCCTTTGGGGGAGGCTTAAATCTCTCCCTCTCAGGTGACACACCAGGCTACACTGGTCATGGTTCCCATGGTGGGAACCAAAAATCAGAGGCAGCTGGGAAGCTTTGCCAGGGAGATGAGCTGTGACACAGGACCCAGCTGAAGGATGGTCGTCACAGCAGCTCCATGAGTCCCCCCATGAGTTTGCTCCGTGTTCCATCACCTGCCTGGCAGCTCTGCCAAGGACTGTGCTGGGTCTCACCCATCACTGCCACCACATCCATGATGAGCAGCCTCAGAGCCAGCCTGAATTAAACTTATCTCAAAGTAGCAAATCCATCAGCTGCCATGGAAAGTGCTGGGTCTGACGCTGTCTAGCTCAGGTCTATACATCTGTGTGCACGTAAAGGGCAAAATATGACTTGGCTTTTATTACTTTAATTAAAACATGAGTGAAGAGTATGAGATTCATATTAAATTGTATTTTCCTGGCTGCTGCGGGAAGGGAGCTAACTGATCTGATTACCATGAAGATTACAAACTATCAAAGTGAAAAAGAGCTTTTTGCAAGTATTTTATATTAAACCTTCAAACATAACACTTTAAGAATAATTATAGTTGTATTACTGGAAAATGATTCATGAATTCTGAATAAATATAAGACCCTTAAAGGGAAATGTTCCAAGACCACAGTTTTCATTTCAATCTGATGAAATTTAGTATCATTTTAGCAGCTGTAGAATAGAATGAAAAAAAATATGTACATAGACTGTATTGAATATATGTCAGACTAAACTAATGAGATTTTTTACATCAACTCTGAGCACGAACGCAGACAAATGGAATAGCCATCCTCATTTTCTATAATAGAAAGCACTGAAAGGGAAGGCAGAAAGGATCTTACTGCTCACAAGTCTTTATTCCACCCTTGATTGTTAAATAATATATTTTTAAGTTCTCATATCTTGCCCGCAGAATGTTTGAACTGACACTAATGGGTATGTAAGAGAAAAGACTGAGCTCTAAAAAAAAAGTGAGGAAAGGCTAGGATTGGGAATTTTATCAGTATTCCCAGTGGGCTGTAATAAAGATACTTTTCACACAATACAGTGAATGTTTACAGCAGACAGTTTAGTTTCCTTCCAACAATTATGAGAGAAATTGAATCTCAGGAAATGTTAGTTTTCGCTAAAATTAGACATAACAATAAAGATACCCCTGAAAGTTTATTAAGGAGGGGAAGAAAAAAAAAGAAAAGCCATCAGTCTCTAGAAGACAATTTAGCAAATTTATTTTAAGAATTCCAGATGACTTCTAAACAAAACCACACACCTACGTGGTGCTGAGGGCTCAGGCTCCCCATGGGAGCTGCTTTTCTCCTGAGAAGCTTTCTTTCCCAGGCTTCATGAATTCCTAGTGCATTTTGGAAGCAAATATCCAAAAGGGTTTTTTTTCCAGGCTGGATCCAGCTGGAGGATGATGCCAATCACTTCTGCAAGAGGATGGGGCACCAGAGAGCAGCAGGTCACATTTTTTGGGTACAAGTGAGCGTGCTGCAAGCCTGGGAACCCACATTGGTACTGAGAGCAAGTTACTGAGCACTCGAATGTAACTTTAGGAAGGATCTTACCATGCTCAGACAGAAATGCTGGCGATCAAAAAGCAATTTTAAAAAATAAAAAATATGCTCTGTAAAGTGCAGGAAACTCTGGAGTGCTCTGAGCAGCTCATGTGATGGTGTTTAATTTTCGAAACACGGCAAGTGGAACATGCAGTGGAATTCTGCCTGTCCTGATTTCCAGGCTTCTGCATCGAGGTGTGCTGCAACATCCCTGTTAGAGACATCTGCTTCCCGCTCCTTGTGTCCATGCAATCCTTGATTTTTGACTTCTTTCTCACTCTGTTTCAGTCTGGAAAGAGATTCCTGTTATTTGATATCAAGAATAGGGATGGGAGGAGAAGTGGTAAAAGCTGATGCAGCTTAGCTTGCAGACAAACTTCACTAGTAATCTCCCTCTAAAGGATGTGTCCCACTTTGGTTTTATTTGGGGTCAAACTGGGCTGATGCTTTTTGGTAACACCAAGTGGCACTCGAGGTGCCCAGTTTGGTACTAGAATTGGCAATAAAAACACTTGGCTCTGAGTCATCCTGGGTTTATGGAAATATCTAGGCCTTGTGTGGGCTTGGATTTGACAGATAGCAGCTTCAGCCCTTGAGTACACCAGGAAAATGTGAATTTTTACCATGGGGTTGATGTTTTGGCTTTCTTACATTCAGCCCTGTTGTGCTCAGAGCTTCCCCTCCTCTCCATCAGCATCTCTCCCTCTCATTTTGACTCTTCTTTCTGCCCACTTTTTTGGAACAGTTCAGGTTCTGCTTGGTGTTTCTAAACCAGTGAAAATAACAGAAACACCTCTCCAGCTGCTCAATGAATGGAGAGTTCCAGGTGGTTTGGCCTCTGCAGAGCTGGGGCTGGATTTCTCTTCTGACATCATGCCTTGGGTGTTTGGTTGGGCCTTCTGGTCGTGTGATGAACTTTGGGCTGGTGTGCATGTGAGCCCTCTTGCACCTTCTTTTCCTCTGCAAAGCCATTCCCTGTGTCCACAAATGCTGTCCATGGCCTCTAGATCTGCCAGTGCCAGCTCTGGAGTTGGTCCCTGGTAGGGGCTCCTGGCTGTGAGCAGCTGATTGATGTCCTGGCTGTCCTCCTCGATGGACAGTTGTCCTTACTTTAGGGAAACATTGCTATTTTGATTATTAATGTGGTGGTTTCCCTGTTTGCCTTCATCCTGAAAGGATGATTCCTACTCTCACTACTCATTTTTTCCAGGTTGCTTAATGCTTTAGAAAGAATTTGATGAGTGTCTGATTTAGGGCATAGATGAGCCTCTCCCAGCCATGTGTGTGTTCCTGCCTTTTTTTAGACACCATATATAAGCCTGGTTTTATTAAAGAAAAAAAAAAAGTTGTCAAAATTGTTAAAGATAAAATCTGTTTGTTTCCTAAAACTCACATATTGGAGGCTTAAGGCTGCGATTTTCACACCTACACTGGGGCTTTGGGTACTTGGCCAAGCACCACGTTCCAGTTCTCACACAAGTCTCTTGGTGCTTCCTGCTTTCCCTAACAGCCCCAGCACCTTTCTGCTCCTGTGACATGACAGCTTCTGCTTTGGATAAGGGAGGAAATGAACAAAATTCTTGGAGCTGTTGTTGTGAAGGAAGAGTCATCATTGCTCTCAGTAAATGCAAAAGAGGTAGAGAGAGATCCTGTGTGATTATCATGGAATGCTTTGGGTGGGAAGGGACCTTGAAGTTCACATGGTTCCACCCCCTGCCATGGGCAGGGACACATTCCACTACCCCATGGTGCTCCAAGCCCTGTCCAACATGGCTTTGGACACTTCCAGGGATCCAGGAGCAGCCACAACTTCTCTTACCTTGACATCCCATGGACTGGGAGTACTGTGAGTACTGGAGGTACTGGGAGTACTGGGAGTACTGGGTTCAAGGAGTTGGTCAATCAGAGGTTAGGCTTGACAATCTTGGAGGTCTTTTCCAGCCTCAGTGATTCTGTGGTTCTGTGACTGGCACATTGCTGAGCTGTGCACATTTAGGATCTGCACAGGGTGGGACAGCCCAAAACCATGGTTAATCTGTCACAGACCTCCCCTGGCCAACCAAACCCCATCACTGCCACTGCAACTGGGCCACTGGATGCTCTCTCTGTCCCACCTCAGGGTTTGCTTTGGCAAAGCTGACTCAGGAGTGTTTGGCTTTGGCACATCTCCTACGTGCCAGAGCCAGATTTGGGGGCTGAGGGTCTTTGGGATAATGTGGGAAGCTGATTTATCACCCTGGTGATTTCAGTTAATTTCCTTTCCCCTTTTTGGCAACTTCTGGGCAGACTGAAATGTTTGGCAGTAGATGGATGGGTGAAGAATGTCAAGCTGTTCTTGAGGGTAAAGAGTAGAGAAGGAAGGGAAGAAGGTGGTGTTTTACAAAGCTGTGGTACATTCTTAATTTTAATAAAATAAGTGTAAGAAAAAGGTAAGCAGCACCTCAGCTGCTGAGGCGACAGGCACTTAAGAAGCACTGAATAAATACATAAAACATATTTGCTGAAGGCATTTGTTGTTGGAAGTTTAAACATTAAACATGCCTTCTTCGTCTGATACCATAATAAAGCAGGGATGTTCAAAGAGCCATTAGTGGTGCTCTGACTACAGCTTTACATCTTCACTCGTGTACCAAGGAACCTGCATTACATCAGCAATGCCTCAGTGAGTTTTGCCCCCAGAAGGGATGGATTTCAACGTGGGCTCAGGCTTTTTTTGTGGTGCATTTCCCTTTTCCCGTCGATCGACGTGGATGTTTTGGTATTGTTCCCCTCGTAAAGTGCTGGGGCAGGTCCAGGGGAGGCAGCAGCTCTGCCTTTGTCCCACTGTCCCCAGGCTCAGCAAGAGCTGGCTCGGGGCCTGATGAGACAAATAAACAGGTTTGTGTATTTAGGATTTTAAATTACAGGCTAAGGAGGAACACAGATACTCAATCCATTAAGAAATAACTAGGTGGGTGATTCAGTACCATTTGTGTAAATGGCACTAACTCTGGTCTGCCTGCACAATTTATTAATACTTCACAGGATGAAAAAAAAATTATTTTAATCTCATAATGGATGATGAGCTGTGAAATTGCTTCTGCAGCAGCTGGGCACCCTGGGGGAGGTGCTAGATTGCACCACATTATGCAAGCCATCCCCACATCCCTGCCTTCCTCGTGCTGATCACACACATCAAATCTGGGTGATGGGGAGGGGGGGCACTGCTTCTGCTGGGGTTTATTACTTTTGGATTTTTTAGTATCTACAGTTTTCTTGTCAGTTTGCTTTGGGGTCCCAAGCCTGGCTTGGGAAGCATAAGGGCTCAAAACCGAGTAGGTTTGTGATGATGCTTTGTACTTCAAAGCTGTTGGCAACAGGAAATAACAAGAAGTTTAGCAAAAGTACTGTTCTGACCCAGTTGGTGGTGATTTCATCTGGCTGAGACCCACACTTAGTAGGGAAGGGTACCAAGAGCTATTACTGCTCTTTGCTCTGCCTTTATAAGACTGGGACCACGAGCAGAACCAGCATCCTGAGTGCTGTGGAGTTCCCATGCTGAAAGCAGAGCCTGGGGTTAAGGACTTTGGTGCTGTGTGGGAAGATGGAGCAAAGCAAGGGGGAGTGTGGGGCATTTAGGAAATAATTGTAATTGTCCCTTTAGCTCCAGCATGGGATCCTCAGCATCAGTGATGTGCTCTTGGTGTCTTGCCCACACCACTGCTGGTGTGCTCTGGGTGGTGAGGGCTATGCAGGGCTTCTTAGGAAAATGTCTCTTTGCTGATGAGAGAAAAAAAGCCCAAACAGGGCATATTTGGGGCAAAAAAGCCTGGGCTGCAGATGGGTTGTGCTGCCATTGTGACTTTGCTGAGGGAACACAACACCCCAGGGCAGAGGATGGCTGTGAATGCCACGTGCCACACGCAGGTCTTTTGAGATGAAACTCTGGAGAACGTGGTGCAAAAGAAATCATCTATGTAAAGTGTGGCACAAAGGATTTGTTAAGGGATTAACAAAGAACTCCACTCCTTCAGTTTTGAGCACAAGGGAAATACTCTAAGACAAAATCTGAAAGGGAAGAAGCGTGGTACAGAGTGTAGTTTCCTTCCTGCTCGGGGTCCTTCTGGCTCAGCTGAAGCCAGGTTGAATTAATTTCTTAGAGTGCTTTTTGCTAATTCTTCCTTGCCTGCTCCTACTTTTGGGCTGCCTTATCTCCTGACCTGCTTACAGTGCATTATACACCATTGTGTAACACACCCTGGGCTCAACACCCTCCACCAAATCCATCCAGCCCAACAATGGATTGCTGTGAGTGCACTGAGCTCATTATGCAAGTTCAGTATGCCATGAGACAAAAAAGCCAATTATGTAAAACCTGTACTCAAATAATTCCCTGAAATGCGTGATGTTCTTGAGTAGAATATGATATTCCTTGCATTCACTTGGAAGCGAGACCCTAGGAAAGAAAAGAAATGCATTTATATTTGTCTGGCTCAGTCAGTCTAATTTTAGATCCCATTGGCTGCTGTCTCACTGGATGTACAGTGCCTTTAATATGTTTTAAAACCAGGCAAAAATCATTATAAACAATTTTAAAGAGGCTGATTGTGAGGCAGATGAGAGAGGCTGCTCTTTGCCAGCATGGAGCAGAGCTTGCACATCTCCTGGCTTTGCCTGGAGCATTGCCACATTTACTCTGAGAGACTGGGGAAGAACAGCCACGAAAAAACACAGTGAAAGGAAACAGTTTCCTCGTCAGCATGGGTAGGTAAGGAGAAAACAGGTGAGGTGAGCTGCTACTCTGGGTTACCCAGGAGGAGCTGCGCATCAACCATGCCCCCCAGCCCTGACCCTGCACGTGGAGGTATAACAAAGGGTTTTCAGAGCCCTGGTTATTGCTGATGTTTGTGTAAGCCAGTATTGAATTCTTCTGAAAAGGCTGCCAGCAGGAATTGAGCCTTAATATCCCATCTGGATAGAGCTTGGAGCAACCTGGGATAGTGGGAGGTGTCCCTGCCTGTGGCAGGGAGTAGAACTGGGTGAGCTTTAAGGCTCAGCCCAAACCATTCTGTGGTTCCACGATCTGCAGGTCTTCCTCGCAGGGATGTGGTGTTGCCCTGCAGAGGTGGCACCTGGTGGCATGAGGAGGTGGCTCTGGAGGGACAGCTGTCCCAGCAGGCTCCCTCTGGGACATGTGGGGTGCTGGCAGGGTCCTGCCCTGCCCTGTCCTACAAGGCAGCTGCTGCCTTGCCGTGAAAGCAAGAAAGGCTGAGATGTCTGATTACATTTTTCTTCCTCTTTATTCCTGGGGGTATCTACTTCCAAAACTCATTTTTGTCTGTGTCACCGGGGAATTAGGGGTCTGTCTGTCTCTCTTTCCTCAGGAGGATAAACACAGTGCTCCTAATCCTTTCTGCACCCCTGCCTGCTGCACTGCTGCCCCTTCCATCTAGATCTGCCTTTATGGAAACCGTAACCTTTGCTTGAACCAGAGATTTTCCTGAACAAGAGCCCTTTGGGATCTGAGTGGGCTTTCCTGGATACATTTTTAATAAACACAATAATTTTACTGCAAACCCATTACCTATCCCCTGTTTGTTCTATGGGATAGTCATTTCCATGCCTGCAAAAGCCACTAACTCACAGGGCAATCAAAGGAGGAATGACAACCAGGATAAAATTGGTCTGTGTTGTGATAAACCCATCCATCTTCACGTCGTGCTCTGGAGCTTTATGTACTGCCTATAAATAATGGCCTCAAAAAGATATTAAATCTTTAGAAAAAAATCAAGCCTAATTGTAACTATATTTTTGTTTTCCATTTTGGTTTATGTACAGTATATGACTTTTGCAGAGACATTTTTATTCCAGGAAAATGACAGGCCAACAAGAAGCCATAATTGCACTGATTTTTAGAAGTGCCTGCATTACTACAGATCTGATGTACTGCAAGACATGAATCAGAAAAATTCTATTAAAAAATCTCTTGAATGGCTGACACAGGAGTATTATCCACGATGATTAATTTGACTTGGTCATTATGAACACAGACAAGTCTGACAAAATTGCATTTCATTCCCCACTGAATTCATAAAATCACTACACACATAATAAGAAGTTATAGTTCTCTGCTATCCACTATTCTTGACAGAATTCCAGTTCTGGATAAGATACTGATTAAAAAAAAAAAAAAAAATTGAGGGGGAGAGAGAGAGTTGGGAGCCTTTTTAAAAGCCTACAATAAGGCTGATTTCTTTTGCTATAAATTGTTCATAGAACTCAATTATTTTTGGCTTTTTTTCTGTGAAGTGGTGATGCAGGTCAAGAGCAGCTTGGACAATACCAGACCTGACTGTGAGCTTGTGGTGCTACGGGAGGGGATACAGCAGAATGGCCAGGCTGAATCTCAGGGGTTTTCCATCCTTCAGATAATTATAAATAATTGGTACCTTATTCTTCATTTCCCACACACACAACAGACAGGTTGAGGCCAGAGGGTCCTGAGAATGTTGTTTCTGGCCTTTGTAGCATGTAAAATAACCCCCCAAAATGCAGAATTGAATGCAAACCTCCAATTTTATTTTTTTTTATTTTGGTGTGAACTGACATTTTCTGTGGATATTGTTCCCTCCCCAGCCCCATCCTGCTGAGCACCACATCACAGCCTTCCCTCTGCCACTGTGGCAACTTCCCAAGGACATCCAAGGTTTTTAGGACAAGCAAGGATGTTTAGGTTCCTTTGTGGACAAACAGTTTTATGAAGCACACATTCTTGTGGAATGTGTAGAAAAGAGACCTTTCTGAGCTGTCAGATTTGATTGAAACCATCCAGGCTTTGGGAAGAGCTGTGGCTCCAGGACTGCATGGGATCTACAGGAGATGGGAGAAGGTCAGCTCATGCAAAGTTTAAAGGTGTAGCCATCCCACTGGTTCAAAGGTGAAGCCATCCAGAAGAGCTGGGATTGAGCTGGAAATGGAATTTTTATGCTGCAGTTGTGGTGTAGAGAGTCTGCGTCAGAGCAATGCCCACAGAGTGGGAGAAATGGGGAGAAACAGGGAGTGGGGAGGAGTGGGTTTGATCTTTGGGACTCATCACTTGCTTGGGGTTTTTGAAGAGAATAACCTTTGCTCTGGGGACAGTCTGGGAGGGCTGGGGATGTTCACCTGGAGAGGTGAGGGCACTGAGAAGCCACTTCCAGGGCCTAAAGGGACTCCAAGAGAGCTGAGAGGGACTGGGGACAAGGGCCTGGAATGACAGGACAAGGGGAATGGCTCCCCACTGCCCGAGGGCAGGAATGGATGGAATATTGGGAATAAATTCTTCCTGTGAGGGTGGGCAGGCCCTGACACAGGGTGCCCAGAGCAGCTCTGGCTGTCCCTGGATCCCTGGAAGCGCCCAAGGCCAGGCTGGATGGGGCTTGGAGCACCCTGGGCTAGTGGCAGGTGCCCCTGCTTGTGTCAGGGGGTTTGGAAATAGATGATCTTTAAGGTCCTTTCCAACCCAAACCAGTGATTCTATGATTTTAAACCACTCTACTACAGATATGGAGTAGAGGAGCATGCACAGGGGGAGGAAGAGCTCACTTTCCCACAGCTTCCCTGCTGCTCTGCCCTTAACCTCTTGCTGAATATTGTGTAGACAATTCCAGGGCACATTTTTGTTCATGCAAGAACCCATTTTCCCCCTTTCAACAGCAGTCCCTTAGTAAAAAACCTGAGCATGTGGAAATTAATGTAGCAGGGGCTGGGTACACTTCAAAGACAATTTGTAGATTGTATGTGACTGACTGTTAATAAATACTTCTTTCCAGTATTTATCCACCTCTCCCCACATAATTCATTGACCCTGGTATTCACACAGATCTCCGTGTGCGAGGATGAGGCAAATCAATTTCCATTCCTAGGACCCAGAGCTGCTGATGCAGAAAATCAGCACAGTTTCACTTCTTGGCACGGGGCTGTGGGAATCACAGGTGTGAACAGCAGCCCTCTGCCATCCCTGCCTGAGAAGGGGTGATGGATGGGGCAACACCCCTGGCCACCCCACAGCAAGCACCCATCCATTTCCCTTGCTGGCCCCAGAGCATTTCTCTGGAGATCACAATGTCCTGAGTGACTTCCACTTTCTCCTGGCACCTCAACTTACCTTTCTGTCCCTGTGGCTTCAGTGCCATGAGATGAGCAGAAAACCCCTTTGGTTTCTCTGCTGGATAAACATATCAAAATCCCCTCCTAGCAAACAGGATCGTGCCTGTGTGAGTAACGGGTGTAGTGGGAGAGGAGATCAAAGCCTTTGAGGAAATATGGGCAGCTGGTCTTCAGGAAGCTTCGATTTTACCTTTTTCCTTGTGTTTATACTCCTTCTGTGGCTCAAGGTCTTCTCCCAACCTGGTGTTCCTGCAGTTGCTGTGACCAGTGGCACATGTGAATCTTTGAGGTGCATGCAGGGAACAGGGAATGTGTCTGCATGGCACATCCACCCCTGTGCTTCTCTGTCTCCTGACCCCATCTGACACATCGTCCAGCTTTGGAGAAATCGAGATACCCCCAAAACCACCTGGATGCTTGTCTGCAGCTCCTTCCCTGCATGGTGCTGGTGGGAGAGTGCTCTCCCTGGGATGCTGCTCTCAGCCCTGGGATTGGGGTCCTGCTGGGATTGGGTTGGGGGGATTGCCATCCCAGCTCGTGGGATGGTGTGGGCACCCCATAATCTCTGTGCACACCAGGAGCCCAAACTGTAGCACCTCTCAGCCATACAAATATCAATGTTTTCCTCACTTTGCAGACTTGCCAGGCTGGTTTGGGTCTCTTTAGACCCATCTCATCTCTGAAGTGTCAGGAGGGTCACTGAGCTTTCGCATTAGCTTCAGGAAAAACCCAATAGATGAGGGATGGCAGAGTCCATGGTGGTTTGTGTCATCTGGATAGATTGCAGCAGCCTCCCTATTTCCTTGTACCTTCCCAAGAACAAATGTTCTCTCTCAGGCTCACATTTACTGTTGAATGCTTTTTGACAGGGCAAATATTTACCTGCAATAATACTACAAATCTTTATCCTTCTCACTGTGAAGAACATTTCTCTGAATCAATGCTTGGCTGCAACTCCTGGATCCTCACGGATAATCACAGAGAACATGACTCAGTGGACAATTGGGGTCACTGGACATTTGCCATGCTGCCGAGAAGGAGAATGGTTTCCCAGGTCCTTGGTCAAGCCATGTCCTCTGTGATTAATGCCAACATGCAGTGCAGAGATGGTGCTGCCTGGCTGTTTTGTAAAGGAGGACAGTGCTTTCCTTCCCTTCCAGGAGGGGAAAGGCAGGAGGAAGCTAAAGCATCATTTTTAGACATGCTCAGCACTTGTCTCTCCCTGCTGAGTCACCTGCATGAGAATCTGTGGTGTCTTTCAGACATGGCTTTGGCTGAGTCACAGCTGGTCCCTAAGAGCTGTCTGACATTCAGACATCTGACATCCCTTGGCCCATCCTCCTCATTTCTGCAGTGCTGGGAATGCTCCCCCAGGCCCCGGGAGGTTCTGTTATTGGGAGAGCTGGTGGGACTTGGCTTTATTTACAGTCCAGGAGGAGGTGCAGCACAGGAGCAAAAGGTGAAGCAGCAGCAACACCAAGGGTGGTTTGGAGTCCATGTCAGGGTGTGAGCAGGGTGCCTGTGCCCATCAGGCCATAACTGCTATAACTGCTCTGTTCTTGCAGCAGAGGAGCCACCTGCCATCGACAGACACGTCCCCAGGGCTGCCTCCCACCTGAGATCCCTCTCCTGCAGGTCCTGGGCATCTGGGATGTGTCATGTCCATCTCTGTCTCCCTGTCCTGAAAAGCAGCAGGGAATACAGCAAGTCTGGGAGATCTTGGCACATTGTTCTTATGGTGGGGAGCAGCATTGGCAGGAGACCACACTGAGGTGTCTGCAAGAGCTGCAGGTGCTTTTGGCAGCTCAGTATCGGAGCCTGGCTGTGCAGGCCAGCCCCTGCTCTTGCAAAGCGTTCAGGAATTCTGCCTTTTCTCCCACATAATTCTGAATAAAGTGTCCCCATCCTCATGCTGTGAGCTGGGAGGGAAGAGCACATTACCTGTTCTGACTCCTCTTGGTCCTGGACATGGCCCAGGTGTCATCTTGCCAGGACCCAGAGCCTTTCTCCCCATTAAAATCCCCCCCACATCACCTCCCCTCCAGTCCTCTGTCTTCTGACCCTGAATCTGCTGTTGGATGGGGATGGTACAGGGACCCCTGCTCAAACATAGATTTCAAGATGGAAAAGTTATTTTAAAATAGAATTTTGATGCTGTTGGAGGTTGGTTGTACCTGCTGTGATGCCATCCTGTGCAAGCATGGAGCAGAACCAGGTTTCTGAGGTGCTGAGGCACAGGGTGCCCAGAGCAGCTGTGTCTGCCCCTGGATCCCTGGCAGGTTGGATGGGGCTTGGAGCAGCCTGGGACAGTGGAAGGTGTCCCTGCCCATGGCAGGAGGTTTGGAGTGACATGCTCCTTCAGATCTCTTCCCAGACTATTGTATGGTTCTGTGATAACCCCAGGGCTGTGCTCATGGCACTTGGATCCTATACAACCCTTATAGCTGGTGCACAGGGATACCTGTGGGGCTGAGGGCAAGGGGGGCACGCAGAGGAGGGGCACTGTCCCCCCTCTGACAGGGCCTGGCTCCCTCCTGTGTCTCCACCCCACTGCAGGGCTTCCCTGCTCCAAGCAGCACCCGGCATCTGCCTGGCAGCACCAGCCACGAGGGGGTTTGCAAGAAGAGGTTTGTTGTTTCAGCTGATTTCAGTGTTTTAATTTGAAGAGGAATAATGTGTAATCACAGCAACTGTCATCTGTTTGACAGTGGAAAATCCTCGATCTGTTTTTGTGCACAGTAAATGGGCAGCCATTCAGCAGCACGAGCTGCTCCGTGCTCGGAGTCCTGGTGGGATGAATGGCTTCAGACCAGCCCGCTAATCTAATTTGTAATGTATCCTTAGAACATATAATTGGCTGTTTAATTTAATTCAAATTAACATAAGAATAGGAAATATAATCTGCCACAGAGCCCACATGGTGGTGGAGAGGAGCATTGGGTGTTGCTGCAGAGGGGTTGAGGGGATGGCTGTGTGCACGCCATGTGAGTCCACGCCTTGTGGGGACAGAGGTGCCACTTGTCAACATGCACTGTGTGTGACAATAAATCACCTTTTCCCAGCCTTCTGAGTGTCTGTGTGCCTCATCTCCCTTCCTTATCTCTCTGACCATCTATTTCAAACACACATAGAGTGAGGGCAGCTTGCTCTGGGAAGCTCGGTAGCTACAGGGTGTGAAAGCTGGCAGGCACCGACTCTGATTATGTTGATTGGATATTGTCTAATCTGATTTTGATTGTGTACAGCTTTGATTGTAATTTTGATACGTCTGCAAAATGCTGTCGCTATTCGGAAAGCTTTGTGATTTAAACAGGTCGGGTTTTTTCTTTTCTCTTTTTTTTTTAACCCCTGGGTTGAATAGAACAGAGGCAGAAACGTGCCTGGGAGTGAGCAGGGTGCTGGGGCTTTGGCACTCTCTACAAAACCACCTCAAAGTCCGTGGGTGAGCTGCTCTGCAGCAACACATGGGACTTGTAGTTTTGAAGAGAGCTTTAGGAAACTTTGAGTGGGTTTTACATAATTTAGTTAAGTACAGCAAAGCCACTTGCTTATATACCTGATACCAAAATAAACCAGTTGGAGGAACAAGTTTGCTGTGTGATGATTTATTTAAATCCCTTTCTGTAAAGCATGGGGAGAAATCCTCTTAAATAACTGGGAAAGAATCAGTGTACCTCCAGGAGCATAGCCCAAATGGAAACCTAGCTATGAGATGTATTAAATGGGATCTCTCTGTCTGCTTTGAGTACATCCCCTCAGCCCACTGCCTTCCCTGTGTCATAACAATCATAGACAGAAGCTGACTGGAAAAAGAGCTGGGCTTGTTCTTCCCCTGAACAGTAACAGTGTGTACAGAGCTGTCATGGCCCAGGCTATCTCTTGTGCTTCTGTCGTGCTCCTGTTTCCCTACAGCCAGTGGGAATCTCAGACATCAAAGTTTGGGTCAGATATGCAGAACCTGCTCTTGAATCACGGAATCATCAGATGGGTTGGGCTGGAAAGGACCTCAAGGCTCATCTCATTCTGATTGCCTGCCATGGGCACTCTCCCAAGGTGCTGCAAGCCCTGCCCAACCTGGCCTTGGACACTTCCAGGGATCCAGGGGCAGCCACAGCCTCTCTGCCCACCTTCACAGGGAAACATTTCCCTCCCGATACCCCATCCATCCCTGCCTTCTGGCAGTGGGAAGCCATTGCCCCTCCTCCCATCTCTCCAGCTCTTGGAGCCCCTGTAGCCACTGGAAGGGGCTCTAAGCTCTCCTTGGAACCCCAGCTCTCCCAGCCTGGCTTCCAAGCAAAGGGGCTCCAGCCCCTCCAGCTCCAACAGTTCTGTGTCCTTCTCCCCTTGGTGCCCCCAGAGGTGCAGCAGCCCCACAGGTGGGGTGTGCTGAGAGGGCAGGAGAGAGGCAGGGTCCCCTCACTGCCCTGCTGCCCACACTGTGGGGTGAGCCTGGCACAGGGCTGGCTCCTGTCCAGCTTTCCCTCCACCAGAATCCCCAAATCCTTCTCTCACAGGGCTGTTCTCAATGTTTACCTCTCCTGGTCTGTACTCCTGCCTGGATCGCCCCAGCACAGCACCAACTCCTTGAGCTTGGACTTGAACCTTGTTAAGTTCCTGTGGCCACACATGTCCAGCTTGTCCAGGTCCTCCTGGATGACATCCTGTCCTTCTGCTGTGCCAGCTGCTCTTCTTGTTCCTTTCTTCAGTGGGGTGAGGGAAGGTGAGAGGGGTGGGTTCAGCTTAGTAGAGGGTGAGTTTATTCCAGCCCCAGCTGTGGGGTGAGGCAGGAGTGAACCCTGCTCTGACACCCCCTTTCACCAATCCACAGATCTCTCCCTGCTCCCTGCTGCCTCTCCCACTGATTTCTGTCACAGGCTTTATTTTATTTTATTAAGGACTTTCTCCCCACGGTCTGCGGTGATGAAGTGCATGAATCCAGGGGTGAGCTCTGGGACAATGGATTATTAAAGCCTACAGTGCTTAACTGGCTTTTTAACATCTGGGGTTTTGCTCTTAAATCAAGTATTAAGTCCAAATCCAACCATGAAACTAGGTGATCTGGGAAATTTAGCTTTAGCATGTGTGTAATACTATAGCTAATCAGAATTTCATATGCTATAATAATATGTGAAACAGTAGATGTTTAGAATAAGCCTCCTCTGCCAGAGACTCATTATATTCTGCGTTGGTAATTAATAATTTTGGATAGATTCACATGTTATGAAGAAAAAATGGTTTTGTCTGAAGTGAAAATGATTGCACAGGTGCAATAACATATTTTTATATAAATGGGAATGCTTAGAAGTAAACAAGCCATGAAAAAAACATGGGGAGCTGACAGAGTTCCAACATCCCTGCGTGTTTGTATCACCTCAAGGGAGTTAGCAGGGAGGTGAGGGAATGCTTTTCCAGATGAAATTTGGGAGGGGATATAACGAAGGACAGATCTCCATGTGTGGTGAAGGCATGCAGGCTTTCTTTAAAGGGTTTTTAAAGAGTGATGGCTGTGTTTCCAAATCCCCCTCCCTGGTTGTAGCTTCTGTGCTGCAGTTTTTGGGGATTCTGAGAGAGTTAGGACAAGAGAGAATGGTTTTGACCTGACAGAGGGCAGGGGTAGATTACATATTAGGGGAAAATGCTTCCTTGTGAGGGTGGGCAGGCCCTGGCACAGGGTGCCCAGAGCAGCTGTGGCTGCCCCTGGATCCCTGGCAGTGTCCAAGGCCAGGCTGGATGGGGTTTGGAGCAGCCTGGGACAGTGGCAGGTGTTGGGGGTGGCACTGGATGGGCTTTAACATCCCTTGCAACCCAAACTGTTCCATAATTCTGTGAATTTTGATCCCAAGTAATTGTTATTTCTAGAGCTCTAATTCTCACAAAAGCTCTTAAAAATACCAGCTGTAGGTTAGGAGCAGAGCCCAGTGCCCAGAGAGAGACTTTGACCTGGGAAGGCAGCAGCTGGTCAGGAAGCAGCCGTGCCCTTCCATGGCTGTGGTCCAGATGTGGAACTTCCTGCTGAGGTTTTTTTGGGACTCAAAGATGAACAGGGATGCAGTGAGGGAGAAGGAAGCAAGGAGATGCCTCAAGTGGCTCCATAGTGTGCTCCTGATGGATGGTGCAGTGCTGCCACACACACAGTGGCTCCTACCTCATTACAACCTGGTGTGCAGAACTGGAGGTGCCTTTTTTATTCCAACAAACCCATTTCCACTGGAATCTGGATTTCTTAGAGAAATAATAATTTCTCTTTGCCAAAGCAGCAAGGCAAAGAAAAATGATTATTTTGCAAATGTCTCTTAATGTTGCAAAATGTCTCTTTCATGTTTCAGACGTACAACAGTCAGAATGAGAACAACGAGGACTATGAGATCCCTCCCATAACGCCTCCCAACCTCCCTGACCCGTCCCTCCTGCACCTGGTGGACCACGAAGCTGGATACCACTCGCTGTGCCACAGCCTCCCTCCGAACAGCCTGATCCCAGCCTACCCCTACCAGAACATGGACCTGCCAGCCATCATGGTCTCCAACATGTTGAGTCAGGATGGGCACCTGCTCTCCAGCCAGCTCCCCACGGTCAGTGCCTTCCCCTTCTCCAAACAGGGAGGAGGTAGCTGAGCAGAGGAGGGTGTTGGTGATGAGCTGCCTGCCCTGAGGGTTGGGATGAGCTGGGGGGTGTTGGCAGAGTTCGGGTCACCGTGCTCATGGTGGCAGTCTCAGGCTTAGTTTGGCGACCTCCTGAGCCTCATTAACCACTCAGGATCAGGGCAAAGGGCTTTTCCCCCCTTTATGAAACATCCTCCTGTTGCCTTTTTTCCCAACCTGGAAATGAAGCTTGAGATGGTTTTAGTAAGGAGGTAATATAAAAGTGGATTTTTATTTGAAGGCTTTCAGGGGCGATTACAGAAAGATGTGTGCAAAAGCCCAAGCTCCCCCAGGGGTGAGTGCATTTTTATAGATTTTAGGAAAATAGCAGAATTTCCTAAAGATAAAGAGCACTAATTAGGAGCACAAGTGATGATTCAATTTCCCCCCCCCCCCCCCCCCCCGGTCCAGGCCCTTCTCTGGAGTCCCCCTCCTGGCACTGGCTGTGCTTTGTCCATGAAATGTATCTCCAAGAGTTGTTCTCAACCTTGATTCCCTGGAAGAACCAAGATAGCATGGGGGTCTTGTACCCCCTGGGGCTTGGAGCTCTGCAGTTTGTTTTGTTTTTCTGCCTAGGGAAGGGCCATGGAAAATTACTGGGAAAATTTCTAATACACTAAATTGGTAATCAGTCATACAACAGGCTACAGAGCTATAAATGTATGTGTGAAGAATACAGGGAACACAGAACAGAAGCAAAACCCAAATGGACTCATTCCCTGAGCCAAGTGAAGTGCCTGTGCCACATCGCCCAAGGCAAGGTGACCAGTGCCCTGTGTCCTTGCTGTTGCTCTCTGTCACCCCTGTCCCACTGCCAGGGTGGCCCTGGTGGCACCAGCAGGAGGAGCACGGATGCTCCCTGAAGGGAAAGCTCTCCTATTGATTTCAAGGGGAACAGGATCCCTCCTTGCACTCCCAAACTCCAGTTGCCTCCTGGCTCAGGCCGTGGGAAGGGGATACCTTGCAAAGTTTCAAATGACTCGTGCAGGGATAAACAAGGCTGGGATAATGAAGTAAAGTGAAGCTCTGGGAAGAAACTCCAGGGCTAATTAGAGCTTACCATGCTTCTGCATCAGCAGCACCGAGGAAAGGTTGTGACTTGATTTTGACAGTGACATTAGATTAATACTGCTGGTGTTTAATACCATTTTCCTCTTTAGCAGCTTTAGCCCTGTGGTTGGTTTTCAACATTGTTTCTCTCTAAGATCATTGATTTTGAATGACATTGATATCAAACAGAGTTAATTTTACTTAAAGAGCATGGCTGGGAGCCTGGCCCTGCCT
This sequence comes from Certhia americana, assembly GCA_018697195.1. Lineage (NCBI taxonomy): Eukaryota > Metazoa > Chordata > Aves > Passeriformes > Certhiidae > Certhia > Certhia americana. Next base: position 4,280,701 of record CM031874.1, on the reverse strand, counting down.
AGCTGGGGAACGCTTGGTGTTGATTGCTTCAATAGATAAGGGTCTGAAAGGTAGTGATATTTAAATATTGAAATGGGATATTATCTCTTAGTCTAGGAAAATCCCAAGGCTTTCTGAAGTCCTGATGAGTCTCCGAGTTTCATTGTTAGTGTGTTTAAGAGAAATATCGTGTTCTGCCCATCAATATTGAACAGAGGCATATTTCTATGGAATTAAATATTACTTAGGGCTCTGTGTTACCTTTTAGGTTCTTAGGTGATTAAAACATTCATTTCTGAGACAGAAAGAGTCAGTTTCAGATGAAATATTTTTCCCTGGTTTAATTTAAAGCACAGCCCCTTTGCCTGACCCCTATTTTCATAACATGATAATTTTATCCCGTGTTGATTGTCTCATTTTTGAGAGGTGATATTGCACTTATAAATCACTTTCTAAAATACCTAAAGAAAAAAAAGAAGAGGGGGATTTATTAAGCAGCTTCTGTGTGTCTGAAATAATTTATTTTGGAGTAGTCCTTGGGAAATGTTCTCTTTCTTACTTTATGGTACTGTTTTACAAATGCAGCGTGGTGACGATAAATCAGGGCCAAGCCAGAGAAGATAAGAAGGGGACTTAGTGGGCTGTAAACATAGAATAGAGAGATTAAGATTTGTTTTCCCCTTACCACAAAAATAAAAGAAGTCCAGTGAACCCTGAATTTCCCAGCTGAGGGTGAACTGGAACTGTTCAGTTTTGGAAACCCTCAGAGCTGTGATCCGTCTTCAGAGGTCCCAGCAGCAAAGGGATCAAGGGAGGGAGCTGTGCTGCAGTTTTAGGTCAGAATTCAATCCTGCCTTACCCTCCCATCTCAGCCTTGTTCCCACTGAAGGTGACACCTTCTGTCCCTTTTGATTGGGATTCAAGTCTCCCTTTCCTGCAGCACCAGCCCATGATGGCAGCGCTGGTCCCGGAGTACGGCTCCTGCGAGGGCTGAGGGGAGCAGCACATGCAAGTGAGAATAATCCTGCAGAGAAAACACGTTTTAAACTCACCTGGTCAACACCTAATAGCACCTTCCAGTGCCTGCAGGGGCTCCAGGAGAGCTGAAGAGGGACTTGGGACAAGGGATGGAGGGACAGGACAAGGGGAAATGGCTTTAACCTGACAGAGGGCAGGGAATATGGGATATTAGGAAGGAACTCCTGGCTGGCAGGGTGGGCAGGCCCTGACACAGATTGCCCAGAGCAGCTGTGGCTGCCCCTGGATCCCTGGCAGTGTCCAAGGCCAGGTTGGATGGAGCTTGGAGCAGCCTGGGACAGTGGCAGGTGTCCCTGCCCATGGCAGGGGGTGGAAATGGATGAGGTTTAAGGCCTCTTCCAGCCCATACCATTCTGGGGTTTGTTTGCCAACACTTGCTGAAAGAGAGGGATTGTTTCACCCAGGTAGGGATGGGAGGCCAGACTGGCAGTGAGCCTTGCCTGCACAGAGCTCAGAGAAGGTGGCTCAGCGTGCAGAGGTTTTGGGTTTGTTCCAGGACCAGTGTTGCTCATGCAAATGCTGGAGCTGGAGCCTCTCTCCTGCCTGCTGCTCTCTGCTGTAGCTCACATAGGTTTTTGCATACACAGCTATTTCCTGCCTTGGTTGCCATGTCTGTGTGTTTGAATACAATGAGAAACAACAAGCAGTTCGTGGTAAAATGTTTAGACATTGGTCAGACTTTTGCTCTAAAAACGTAACTTGAGCCTTAGGATTTTTTTAAGTCAAAAAAAAAAAGAACAAATCTCTAACTGCTGATAAGACATGAGCCAGGACTTACCAAGGGTCGTAAGATTCGTGTTTTTTCCTGAGAGCTTAGAAATTAATAAAGAAAATCCAGCTGCAGGTTGCTGTCCCCTGTGTGTGTCTCTTGTCCTGGGATGTCCTGACATTACCCTCAGACTGCATTAAACCTCTCAAGGGATATCCTACTGCTCCCACTGTGCAGGCAGCCAACTCGGGGAGTTTCATCAGCACAGAAATTCCCATGGCAGGACGGGAGCTGGGGAGTGAAGGTGGATTTGCCGTGTGCCAGCCCCTGCTCCTGGCTCCAGCTCACCCATGGGCTCTCAGATGGAGACCCTTGTTTGAGCCCTGATGGGGAAGCCCCAAATCCAGCATCACTTCTGTTTCCTCAGCCCTTCAGCAGCACCTCCCAGAGCAGCCTCCACACCACCACACTCACATTTGGATCTGCTCACAGACCAGCTCCACATTTCCATGTCATGGCTCTTCACTGCTGTTTCTGTCACTTAATTTCCCCTTTTTTTTCCTCCCCCCACCCATGAGTTTTTAGAAGTTAAGGGAGTTTCCTGTCCCTGAATGGGGTGCAGGGAGCTGCAGAGCAGGGAAGCAGGGATGGATGGACAAGAGTAGACAGAGATGGCACAGGATGTGATGTGTGAAGAACTGCTGGAAGGGGTGTGGGAGAGCTGGGGAGGAGGCAGAGCTGGCTTGTTTGGGGAAGGTTTGTTATTTTTTGTGTTGATGACAAGAAGCAAACAAAATTCTTATTGCAGTGGATTTTTCTTTTTTAGTGATCTCTCTTTTCCTATGGGAAAAAAAGGAAGGGAAGGGAAAGAAGAGAAATGACTGGAGGGAAAGAAAATAGGAGAGATGTGATGATCACTGAGAAATGGGGGTAATTAGGGAAAAGTAATCAAAGAGGAAAAAAGAATGTTTTCATTGGGAAGAGAATAACTTCGCTCACTGTGAACATCCCAACGGCAACTGAACCTTCCAGGGATCCACAGGGATCACACTGAGGCTGGGATCACACTGGAGCTGGGATCTGGGGCTCTGGGGATAGCAAGGGAGGGGGCAGAGATGTGCTGTGGATCAGTGGGGAGGTGGGTGCCCGCTGGGTTAAGGAGCTGCCGGGAATAAATGAGATTTCAGAGTGGATTTGGCAGAACATTTTTGACAGAAACAAAGGGCGATCAAGGTCAGAGCCCAGGAATCTCCAACGCAGCACAAACGTATTTCCATAAATATTGGATAGCAGCCAGAAGGGCTGGGGGTGCCTCTGCTTAGCAGGTGGGACAGTGCTGGGGTGGGAGGGAGCCAGGAGCTCCTGACTGGGGGGACAGCACTGCCCTGAGCCCTCCAGCACTGCTCCAGGACCCAACACTGGGCTCCCCCGAGCCTGGTCACAGAATGCAGCTACACACTCCTAAGAAGCAGCCACCCTGCTTCCTCCTGCCCTGCCATGGCCAGGGGCAATGTGGGCACAGCCATGGATTTCTGTGTGTGGGAAGCATCCTTCTGTGAGCCAACATGAGCTTTGTAGGTGTATGGAGTTGGTTGGAGAGACTGACACCTCTCCCTGTGTCTGCATCTTCCCATTGCTCCTCGTGATGAGAGACCTTTGTGCCTCCTCTAAAGGCACTAACATTTCCTTCAGCCCACTGGAGTGACGTTTTATGCACACAGAAAGCTGGTGCAAGGGCAGAAAGGCTCAAGCCATAGCCTGAAAGGTTTTGTTTCAGTTTCTTGAGTGAAACGGAATTATTTGAAAAATACTTAAAATCTTCTGAGGCAAAAAGAACATCCATGGTGTAAAATATCACATTTCCAGTGAGCTGTGGAACCTCTTTAGGTAGAGGTGAGAGAGTAAAATGGTAAATGGGGGTGAATTGTAGAAGAAAGGTGAGTGCCACTGTGAAATTCCAGAAGTTTCCAGTCGACTTTGAATAGCTGCTTCCCAACACAATGGGGCTTTGGTGTGGAACAGAGGGCAGAGCAGTAAAACAAACCAGCAGCAACCCAGCTGCCTGTGTCCCACATGAGAAAAGGAAAGGAAAAGCAGCCCTTTCCCAGAGCTGGGACATGCATTCCTGGGATGCTGTAGGGCTCCAAGGGCAGGCTTGGTGCTCACCAGGCCTCGAGTGAGGCTGTCCTGCAGGAAGATTGCATGGCCAGAACCCAGATTGCTCCAAGCCCTATCCAACCTGGCCTGGGACACTTCCAGGGACAGGGCAGCCACAGCTGCTCTGGGCACCCTGTGGCAGTTTTTACCACCCTCGCTGTAAAAAAATCATTATGTCAATTAAATATTGTCACAAAAGCCAAGTAAGCTGTGCCAGTCTTTGCTCCTGGAAATCCAGGATCCCAGCAGGCAGAACAGTTTGCATGCTGTGGGCAAATATTTCCAATGCCTCAATATTTCAATGATCTTGAGTCACTGCATGCTAAAATAAGTTATTTACAATGATCCTTACCCCAGTGCAGTGTCCAGGCAGCTCTGCCCTTCAAAGCAAGTTTGTGCTCTTCAGAAGAGCCTTTCTAAACAAACAAACCAAGAGCATTGCTCAAGTCACCAGCAGCAAAAACTTCCCTGAGTTCCCCTTGTTTCAGTCCTGGAGAAGTTTTCACTGGCAATTTTTGTGAGCTTTAAGGTTTTGACTAATTCAGCTTTCTGCTTATTAATGGTTCAGTATTTAAAAACTAAACTCCCAAACATGAGGTGGAAAATAGTAATAACACAACCCTACATGAAGGGTTCTTTGTATTAAGCAGAGCCCTGTTTGCAATTCCCTGCTAGTGTTTTTCTCAGAGGCAATAAATGAAAGAAATATGTCTTTTTAAATTTTATAAAACTCAGAAAAATGGTTTTAAACAGCTTTTCTTCACCTCCTATAATTATTTATTTTCAAACAGTCCTTCAGGGTAATGTTCCGTTTTCTTATTTCACACTCCTTTTTCTCATAAATGAACCATCACTTCAATAAATCATTATGAAAACAGAGACTAACACAAACCCTGAAAGGTTGAAAGATTTATGTAACACATTTATGTTTTCCATTTTCTCATTCTGGTACTCCACTGCTAAAGCTAAGCTAATAAAAGCTGCTATTAATATTTCTTGTTGCCTGGCAACCACAGAGAGGGAGTAATAGCTTTAGCTAGAAAAATAGATGACCGATAAGGAAAAATTCAATTCTTTTATTATCTCAAGGGAAAATGGGCTTTTACTGGAACATTATGATGTACGAGTGTGAAGTTGAATACAAAGGATATTTTTTCAGTTGTTTTTCTATTTTTAATGAACATTATTTTACCTTCACAAACTCGTTTAAGGCATTTGCCCCACCTACTTGTAAGCTTAATTTAGCAACACCCACACAAGCTTCTGGCTTGAAGTATCTGTTGGCATTTTCACTTGGAAGCCCCTTCCCACCACGTCTCCCCCCAAGCTGGAGGACCTGGTCATAGAATTTCACTCCAGGTCGGAACATGGGAGACAAGACCCCAAATCAAAGAATAAATTGTTCTTGTGTGTGTTCAGAACTTGCTTTCTCAGAGGAAGAGGCTTGTGTGGAGAGGTGTTTTCTGAAGTTGTGACTGGGCTATGTGCTCAGGGAGAGCGGGAGCGACTGCTGGTGCTGGGGGGCAAGTGCAGAGCTGCTGCCTGTGGGCACAGTGTGCATGGGAATGCCAAGGTTGGGGATGAACAGATCAAAAACAGCCCTGGGAGAAGGACTGGGGTGCTGGTGGGTGAGAGCTGGACATGTGTGTGTGCTCAGAGATGCCCCAAGCCCTGGGATGATCCCCCAGTGTGGGTAGTGGGTGAGAGGGGTTCTGCCCCTCTGCCCCACCCAGGTGAATCTCCACCTGCAGAGTTGCCCCAGCCCTGGGGCCCAGCACAGGAGCTGCTGGAGACAGTCCAGAGGAGGCCACAGAGATGCTCCAGGAGCTGGAACCTCTCTGCTCTGGAGCCAGGCTGGGAGAGCTAGGGGTGTTCACCTGGAGAAGGCTCCAAGAGCTCTTACAGCCCCTTCCAGGGCCTAAAGGGGACTATAAAAAATATGTGGATAGGCTTTTTGTCAGGGCTTGTAGCAATAGGACAAGTGGGAAAGGTTTCAAACTGAGTTTGTTTAAATTAGATATAAGGAAGAAGTTTTTTACAGTGAGGGTGGGCAGGCCCTGGCACAGGGTGCCCAGAGCAGCTGGGGCTGCCCCTGGATCCCTGGCAGTGTCCCAGGCCAGGCTGGACACTGGGGCTGGGAATAGCCTGGGACAGTGGCAGGTGTCCCTGCCCATGGCAGGTGGGTTAGACTAGATGACCTTTACAGGTCCATTCCAACCCAAACAATTCTACAATTCTGCCCATGGCAGGTGGGTTAGACTAGATGACCTTTACAGGTCCATTCCAACACAAACAATTCTACAATTCTATGACTACAGGTCCTGTTCTGTGGGAGAGTTCCTCCCTGAGTTTCCCAGTCATCCTGGACACCAGCAGAAGCTCTCTGTGGAGCAGCAGCCCCTCTTTTCACATGGCTGAGGCAGCTTCTGCCTGGTCTCTTGCCAAGCAGTGCTGTGAGAGAATTGGGGTGATGTGGGTCTCTTTCAGGACCTGGCTCTGTGAGTGCTCAGAGAACAGCAGAGCTGGTGAGGACTGGGCTGTGCACGAGAGCAGTGAACCCAAGGAACCTGGATGGCTGTGTGGTTGGTCTTTAAGTTCACCCATGGGTATCCCATTTCATGAGTAACTAGGGTGTCATGATACACTTTTCACACAAGGGAACTGTTGTGACAGCTGAGAAGCAAAGCAGATGTGGGCTTCGCTTGGTAATGAAAGAATTTCTCCCTGAGCAAGGGAAAGGAAGAAGACAAGGTGTCACTTGAACAGGCCGAGGGTGACTGTCATCTGCCAGGATGGGAATCTCCCATGGCAATCTGCTTTTTCTCCTGAAAACCCATCATAGCCTGCAGAAGTGCTCCCCAGCAGGAGCTCCCTTCCAACCCACACCATTCCAGGAGTCCATGTCCCAGAGCAAGGGGATGCAGGAGAGCATTCAGATGTGCTCTTACCCACAGCACCACATTGTACCTGCAGGAAGGGCCCTGCACAGTGAACCAATGTGTGTGTGTGTGTGTGTGTGTGTGTGTAAGCCTGGCTGCGGAATTGTCTCTGCTGCCTGTGCCTCTTTTGGTTTTAGGCTGCAAACTGGGTCCTTGTTTCCCCATACTCATCTCTTGGCCAGAAGCCAGCCATCCCGAGTTGTACCTGCTGCTCTCAATAAACCAGCATCTCTTCTTCACAGCTTGCATTCCCCCTTTTAACTATTCCATGAAAATTCATCCTTCCTAAACGTTTTTTTCCTCTCCTTGAGCTGGTCACTCTCTCTCTCTGGTAAGCCAGCACCCTCAGGACAGTCCCAATAGGGAAAGTCTCATCAGCCATACAATCCTCGAGGAGGCAGATCCCCAGTCAGACAGTCTCTCTTGTTAATTCTGTGCCTGCCTCAGCTGCCATTAAGCTGGTGACACGACTCGCTTTGCTTTTACAGCACTTTCAGACAGCTCTGAGCTCACTTAAGTCTGCGCTTAAGCAAGCTGGCGAATGAGGGCGGTTTTCGTAAGGCCGGGGAGGAGCAGGAGGCTCGCTGTGAGCAGCGCCTGTGCATCAGCGGTGTAATTAAAATATCAATTACACCATGCTGACAGTGCACCAAAGAACTGCCTCTTGTGTGTGCACTAAACTTAATCACTCCAAAGTCTCCTCACAAGACCTGGCGCAGCCGTGGTGCCAAACACAACACGAACCCGGCGCTTGCTAAAGCGAGGCTGAGATATTACTTTGTGCAATGGTGCCGTGCTCCAGAGCTGGTATCATGTTCTGGAAATTATCTTTTAATGCACAATTTGTATTGCTGAGAAATGTCACTTACTTTGCAGAACGTCTCGCCGGCATAAAACCTAAGATTTATTCCTGTCATTTTTTTGTCTCCTCTGCCATGTTGATAATAAGAAGTCTACTTTATGTGCGTAATGCCTGTGTCAGTTTTGAAATTTGGGGTTTCATAAAAGACAGTGGTATAAATAAAACATGATATAAATTAAAAATAGTGGAAAATAAAATCTCTGAATTATGGGAGCAGATGAGTTGAATGCAGCATGAAGGAGGTTTTCAGAACAATATCAAATAACTCCAGTAAATATGTTCAAGGGATGGATCTTTTTTAAGACCTGATTCTGATCTCAGATGTGTTTGTCTCTAGTGCACAGACATGAAGGTGGATTTCTGCTCTTAGCCCAGTTTTAATCTTTTAGGTATAGGCCATGTCCATCTTTGGGGTGAAATTTTTTTCTTCTTAGCAAAATTTTCAGCAATTTTCCCCAGTGAGGTTAAAAAATCCATTTTGATCCCATCCGAAAGTCCTTCAAATGAGAACATGCTTTGCAAAATGAACTAGAGATTTGGAAGAGAGTTTCTCTGGAGTCTGGGATGTGGCTTTGGGGAAGGAGTGCCCCAGTATGGGCAATTCCCCATTTCCTGGTGGGAGATTTTTCAACTCAGCCCCAGGAGCTGGGATTGGTGCCTGGCTGGGCTTTTCCCCAGCTGCTTGGGATCTGGGGTACTGTGGAACCATCTCAACCATCTTCTTCCTCCCTATCATAATTTGTAAAAACTCAGAAAATTATGTCAAAAGTAGGCATGAGAAAAGATAAAAAAATTGAATAGATATATAATGTTCAGAAAGTGGTGGGATTAGCCTTGTTCATGCTGACTAATCTGGGGCATTGTGAAGAGTCTTGCCTTTAGTTGCAGCATGAGAGAAATGATGCCAGATCATCTCTGCTTATAGATTGGTTGTCTTTGATGCAACAATTTTAGGTGTGTTTGAAACTCAGGGATCCAAATCCCTTTGGGAACGGTAGGTAAAGTGAACAAAGATGTGTTTCCAGGGTCTCTCTGCTTACCAGGACATGGGTTTCAGCAGGATGTGTGTGTCTGAACTGCAAAAGGTTCATGTGAGAGCTGCAGGCAGCATCTTCTTCCTTCCTTGAAGTGTTGGATGGGGCTTGGAGCAACCTGGGCTGGTGGAAAGTGTCCCTGCCCATGTCAGAAGAATGGAACTAGATGAGCTTTAAGATCCTTTCCAACCCAAACCATTCTGCGATTCCTTTGCCTCTTGCTGAATTTACTCTGCCCTGTCTCAGCTGATTAACCAGAAGCTTCTTCACCCTCCCCAAAATGCTGCCTTTGTGCCTTATTTTGTGCATGTGACCCAATGGCTCAGGTCATCCAAGGACTTGTTTTTGTTTGGTCTCACACAGGAAAACAGAGGCATTTCCAGGCAGGAATAATCCCCAGGACACGTGTCCCTGCACCATCTCCTGCCTCCCATTCCTGCTCCATGTCTGTGCCAACCAAGCTGAGCTTTCATTGCCACCTCTGGACTGACAGCAGGGCCTAATGTGAGGAAAGAGGTTTTGCCAAGGAGATGGAGCTCCCTGCATCCTCCTGGAGCTTGCACCATCTTCCCACCTCATTTGCTGTCCCTTCTGCCCCATGCTTCTCCCCTCTTTTCTCATTTCCATGGGAATTATGAGATGTGATGGCTGTGGGCCTGTGTCCATGCAAAGAGCCTCCAAAAGACAAGTGAAGGGCTTTAATTTGCATCATAACTTCTGCCACACCATCAAGTGTTCACGTTCCCGTGTGTGTTCACACCCCACATCATAATGTGACATAAAGTCTTCTTGAAGTGCATCAGGCAGTTGTAAATAGAACAATTTTTTGCCTCTTTTTAACCAGCATCACCTCTGATACAAGAAAAAACAAAAGAGAGTGTCTGGAAACTCTTTGCCATCCATCTTGTGCATTTTGATCAATGTTGCAGCCCATCTTTAATTGCCCTTATCCCTGAGATCAATCATATTTATCTCGTAGCTGTCACTGACCTCCCCTTTGCAAGCTACCAGGGTGCATTAACCTGCTCTAGCAATCACTCACTGCCCCAGAAAAGGAGGGGCTGGGGAACTTTGAGGTTCATTCCCAATCACACACGTGCTTTGATTTCCATTGCTTTTCTAGAAGTTTCAGCCCCAAATAGCCTTGCAGTGACTGGTGTTGGTTCCATTCCCGTCCTGCCCGGGGCAGGAGAACACAAAAGGATGGAAATTTCCACGGCTTTTGTTTCAGCAGTAGAAGTTATGATGCCAGTTCAGTGCTGTAGGTGTGTGCACGTTGAGTGAGTCTCTTTGTATTATTTCAATGGGAGCCGTTTTTAGAGGCAAATAACAGAAAGTGCTTACAATAAAAATAATGGGCTGTAACAGCCTTTGTTATGCAATGAGGAGATCAAAGAGCCACATCAGCCACTCGGCTGAGCGCCGGAGTGACAGGAGGAATGGTCCCTAATTGGTAGGTAAGATTTCCTCGGCTGGTAAATAGAAATGGTAATCCCAGCCTTTTCAGAGGAGTTTTCCCCTGCCAGTGGCCTCGGTGGAGTTTGCTGTGAGTGTGAGTGATGGTGCAGAGCAAGGGAGAACGCAAACAGCAATCCTGAGGCAGATTTCCCTTTCTTCAACAAACATTCCCAATCTTTTCCTGCCTTTTGGGTGTGAATCTGGGAAGGTCCAGCTGCCAAATTCAGACCCCACACCAGAAGATTGAAAGCTCTGAATGTGGGAAGCACACCCTGGGAAAAGCTCCAGCTGCCCCTGATTCTGAGCGGCACAGGCTGAACCACTTCACATCCCTGTAGCCACGAGAAATCAAAAGTTAACATTTAAATGAAGAGTGCTACTTGAGTCCTGCCTCTGTGAAGAGGTGTGGGATGCAATGTCAAGAGAAATTATAATGATTGCTACAGATGCCGCTTGTCACAGAAAGAGAAAAATGTTTCTGCATCTGATGCATGGCAGCGAGCCAGTTGGTAATGTTATATGTCCGAGTGTTCCACTTGGGCTCTGCTGGCTGGAAAGCACTCTTTAATGCTCTGCCTGGCTGTTCCATTTGTCTCCCAGCTCTGCAGAATCCCATTAGGAACCTTCTGTTTACACCGTGGAGACGGTTTGGTCTCTGCTGAGGGCGGCGTGAGGAGGGAGCTGAGTATTGCTGCAATCCTTCACCGTCCGCAGGAATTGCCAGGGTTGTATTTCTCACTTATCCCTGCTGCAGTGGGCATTCCTCACCAGGGATCCAGGTGTCCTGGAACCTGCAGCAGGCAGCTGGAAGCACCAGGGTGCTGGTGGAGGGAGTGGGATCTGCTCCCTTTTCCCAGGGCTGGTCCCAATGTCGTTTTGTCCAAAGCTGCCATATCAATTTGGAGTTAAAGGGTCCCCAGGTGGGTATGTAGTGGCCAATGTGGGCAGTCCTGTCCCACCAGGGCTGTGTTGGGCATGGTTCCCCCATGGATACCTGCTGGTCCCTGTGGAAATAGACAGCAGGGGAAGTGGAGCTGATGGAAGTGGCAAACTGGGAGAATCATTCCTTGTGCTCCCCCTGAGGCAGTGGTGGATGAAATCAGGGCAATTTGAGGTGTTGCCATAGAAAGAGCGACTAGCCAAGTGTCAGGGAGTGGCTGCCCTGAACCAGGACATTTTCTGTAGAGAAGTATTTTTTTCCAATCTCTTCCATCCTTGATGTTATTTGCAAACATTAGAAAAAGCAGTGGTTAAACATTTGTGGACCTCTTGATTTGTGGGGGGTCTCTCAAGGTTTTGTCATTACCCTGGATGCTCTGTTGTTTATGCTTTTGTATTAACGATGCTGAATGTAGGCAGTGAGGGATAAAACTGGAGGGTGACACAAAGAAATTGGACATATTTGGGACAGGAGAAAGGAAATTCATAGAGATGTAAGCATAGGAGGGAAATGGACTGCAAGATTGCAAAGGCAGTTTGTTCAGCATTGATAAATGTGAAATTAATGCATGTTGAGGAGAAAAATATTCACTATTCATAAAGCTTGCAGTGCTCTGGATAGACTGCCAGAAAGCACCTCAAAAAACCTTGTGCAGGGATAGAGGACAGGAGAAACTCATGGAGGGGGATGGTTTGGGAAGTTGTACACTCTGTGCTGTGTTGGTCACCCCATCTCAGGCAAGAGGGAGAAAAAAAAAAAGAGGCTCAGGGAATAGGAACAGAAAATATTATGGGTATGGAAAGATCCTCTGTGATGGCAGATGCTCAGTTTAAGAGGGAGGCAAATAAAATAATTGAAAGCATAAAAGTGCAAGGGATGCACAAGTGAGAGCGGCTACATCGGGAAACTTCATGGGAATTGAGATTTGGAATTTCAGAGCAATAAAAGGGAATGCTTGTGTCCACACAGGCAAGGATAAACTCTGCGACTTGCTGAGAGTGAGGGTAAAAATGAAAATGTCAACAAGATATTTATAAAATGCTTATGGATCGACCAAAAACATGGGGAGTTGCTGTAGTAGATGTTAAAACATGAGTTGGAGAGGTGGCGGTAGTTGTTATACATAGGAAATCCAGAGCTGATTTCTGGCTGGAATTAATCTGAAGCTGGGAGCACCAGGTCCCATCTCACCCCTATCATATCTCATTCCAGGGAAGATGTGGTGGAATGGATCATCTCTGCTTTGAACTCCTGGGAGCACTTTACATGTACTGTTTTGCCATAGAATATTGTTAGAAAACAGTGACTGAATCAACTCTGACACTACTGTTACACAGAAATGCGAGCAATGTGTCAATTCCCTGTGCATCCAAACCCTGGATCCTCTTTTAGGGTAGGGATGGAGATTTGGGCACATTCCCAAATTAAACCTCATAGTATTAATAACTCTTTATTACTCAAAACATCTTTGCTGTATCTCACCAACATCACCTTCTCTAACATAGAGAGAAGGTCTGTCCCAGTACCTTTTTTCTAATTCCTACTGCTGCCAACCCCTTGGGACAGACCAGCCTTCACAAACCTTCCCACCTCTTTGAAACTGCATTTTCCACGTGGGCCTGGCTTGCACGTGCAGGACTGGCCTGTTGCAGAGCCCAGCTCTAGTTGTTAGCACAGGATTTGTCCTCTTGGTGCAAAACATCCATCTGCCACTGCCACCCCACCTGCTCCACCACAGAAGGTTTCTGCCCAGTGCTGGAGACAGTCATGCTCACAGCTCCAAGTTTCATGCTGGTTGGGCTTTTTTGTGGCACATTTCCAGTTCCAAATCAGTTCACTGTGCCTGTCCTAGAGAATCTCCGATGATTTCAGCCTGTGTTTTTAAGCAGCATTCTACAGACAGTTGGCCATCTGGTTTCATTAATCTGGGGGAGGAGGAGGCACATTTACCTGCAGGAAGGTCACTTCCCTTGCAAAAAGAGTCCTGTCAACTTTCATGTTCCTGCTGAGCTGAACCAAGAACATCCAGTTCTGGTGAGAGAAGAAAATGGGATAGCTGGGACACTGTCCCTGCTCAGCTGTCCCCAACACAACCCAAAGCTGGGATCAGTAATTGTAGTTGAGCTTTTGCTTCAATTTCCATGTCCTGGCACGTGGATGAGGTGGAAGGTGCCTGCCCCCTCACCCAGCATGGTGAGGCAGGGGCAGGTCACTGCTCAGCCTTCACAGCCAGCTGAGGTCAGCTTGGCTGGGAATGTTGGCTGATTCTCTCTTTTGGGAAATCTGTTCCTTTTAGAGATCACGTCTCATGGTGGCACAGGGTGGGATCCTTGGGTTTGTCCTGTGCAGTGCCAGGAGCTAGACTTCAGTGATCCTTGTGGCTCCCTTCCAGCTCAGAATATTCTGTGACTGGATTTGTGGCTACCACAGCCTCACTCCCCTTACAACTGCCCCATAAGAAAATACATTTGGGGTTGTTTTTCCTCTAACAGAGCTGAGGGTACAGTTAGGCCCCTGTGTAGGATGTGGGAGGTGAAAGGTCCAGAAATAAACCACACTGGGGAGATCACTGCTTCTGTGGACATTGAGCAAGTATTTGCTGGTGACAGAACTGTCTTCATGGCCCAAGAAGTTTCTCCAGGGCTCTCCTGGGGTGTCTTAGATGCCAGGCAGCTGTAAGTGAAGAAGGTGCTTAATTTTAAGGCCTCCACGCTGCAGGCTGAAGGATAGAAAGATATGTGAAAGATCTGGGTCCTTCTATTGCCTCCATCCCATAAGCTCGCTGAGGGGACACAGCACTTCTTGCTCAGGTTTGTTCTCCTCAGGGAGTACATTTCTTCTTCATCATCTGTCTGTTCCACCAGAATTTCAGCCCACTCATGGAGGCCAGGAGATGCTCTACAGCATCTACAGAGGATCTGAGAGCTGTCCTAAGAATTAAACCCAAACAGCAGAGACCAAGACAGAAAAAAACGGGGATTAAATCCTTCTACCAAAGCAAATACTGAACTGGTGGAATCCTGGTTGTGCCAGGAATCCCTACAACCTGTTCCAAGAACATCACAAGGTGGATTAGACATCCCTGTCCCACCTGGGGTATGGCTGATTTTGAAAGTCCTTCTTTTATAATGGAGCATATGAAATTCTGCCATGGCCATGCTGGTTTACAAGGCAGAAATGCAGTTCCTGGAGGGCTGGAAGCCCAAGTTCAGCACGGAGTATTCTGCCCTGGTGAGGAGACTGTGTTGATGCCAAGTGGAAGAGCAGTTGCACTGCTGATTCCCGGGATGTGTGTGTGGCTAAGCAGCATGAGGTGAACATTTCCCCTGCTCACCCCGTGGCTCCTCATTTCAGTCACATTAAGATCTGTAACATTAAGCTGCTTGTGGAAGGGCTCCCGTGTGGAATTCTGCCAGCAAGTCCAGCAAGTGGGACTTCTTTCAAACATTGTTTTTCTCTGGCTTCTCACAGTCACAGAGCATTGATGAAATGCGACCTGATAGAGCCTCCCTGATGTGGATTTCCAAGGAATTTGATGGAAAAGAGCCTGGATCTGCTAGGATCACACAGAGCTGCATTCCCTAGCTCCCTGCACGTGCAAGGGCTGGTTTGTGTGTGCCTGTCTGACACATGGCTGTTGTGCACTGATTTCAGGTCTGCACAGAGCTTCTCTCTGTGCCAATCCTGCCTTTTGATTTTATGCTTTGCATCTTATGCCCAAAAGTCCAGGACTAAATTGAGGCCCCTTTGAAAATTTGGATTTCCTGATCCATAATGGTTGATGGGAGCTGGAATTCTCTCCTGAGTGACAGTTTGCTTCATTCCCTTTTGCTTTGCTTTCTCACTGAAGTAGAAAAGTCATATACAGTACAATGACTTTAGTGCAGTCAGCAGCAATTCAGCCATGCTGATTTATTTGAGCCATTCACCGAGAAGTTCTGCCCTGCTCTGGGAGTGCTGGTGCCCATGAATTTCATGTTGATTTTTACTGTTGCCCATGAGTGGTCAAAGGTTTTAGGTATTGCAACCAGATTTTTTGCTGTTGTGTTCCCTGGGTGATGCTGAACTCAGTTATCCATCTGTGCTTGGAGGATGCATGGGTGGAAGTGGATCTGGCTGGAGGTTACTGCAATTTTGGAGTGGGGTTCTTGCAGTGATTTTAAATCATGTTCCATTGTATTTACATTCCTGCAGTGCTTGTGCTGTTGTTGCCACATGATCACTATAAATAGGTGTGAGGAAACAACCAGTAACATTTTTAGCACCCAATCGATCACTTGGCATGCTCAGATGCCGTGTACACCATGAATAATAATAACTGGCCCTCAGTTATAGCTCACATTGAAGGTTCACCAGGGACAAATTAGAGGAATAACTGCAATTATGGCTGTAGCAAAATGACTAGTTTGTAGTCCATCATCTACAGTAATTTAAAATCGTGGATCATTAAAATCAATACATACTGCAGCCAGACTTTAGGAGCTTGATGCTCCCTCACACAGATGTGTCAGTCTTGTCATTAGCTTGGGGAAGTTTGGACTTACTCTGTCCTCTAACAAACCTTTTCCTAACTTCCCTTCTTCCATGTGTTTATCACTGAATAGGAATGCTAATATTTCATATATAATCACAGAATCATTTAGGTTGGAAAAGACCTCTAAGATCATCAAGTCAAATCATTAACCTGACACTGCCATGCCCACCACTAACCCATGTCCCAAAGCACCACATTTATATGGCTTTTGAACACTTGCAGGGATAGTGATTGCAACATTTCCCTGGACAGCTTGTTCTGATGCTTTCAGTGAAGAAATTCTTCCTGCTGTCTGACCTGTGCCTCCCCTAGTACTTGAGGGTGTTTCTTCACCATGGGGAATCTGAGGCCACCTGGTCACTGTACATTTAGGTGACTTTTTCAGTGCCAAAACAAGGAATATAGAGGAAAGAAAGAGAAATCCCCTGCTCTGATGGAAGTTGGGCCAGAGGCACTGAGTAGAGACAGAGCCCTTCTTGAGTTAAGAGACAGCAGCTTACAGAGCCCTTAGACAAAAACTTCTCACTGAAAAAAACAGGGGTTTCAGGCAAAGCCAAGAGTAAGATTCCCAACTGCAGGGCAGTGTCAGTGTTTACTGTAGACTATAAAAATACCAAGTACTGAGCCTGGGTATTTTGTTAGAAACATTCCAAAGGTGCAAAACACCACATTAATAAGCTTTGTGGAGTGATACCCAGGGTGGGCCTAAATGACTTCCCCAGGTTTCTTTCACAGTAAGAAGCTTTCCTGGAGTGTGATTCATTGAAACGTCTGAAATATCTTCTCTGGGATAAAGCAAATGTCTCTGCAGGGATTCGAGGAGGGCCAGACCCCCAGCTCAGACACATTCACCCACATTTTGGGTGTCTGTGTTTGCACACATGGGAATTTTCCCAGGAAGAGTTTCATGTTGGAAGTGAAGGTTAATAAAAAATTCACATTCTGCCTTTGCAACGCACTGAAGAGATATGAGCAGACATGAACATAGCAAGGAACACGTGGAGCTAGGAGTGAAATCCTGGTCCTCAGAGGGCAGAGCAGGGGTGGGGGGGATGAGCAGGGCCTGAGGTGCAGAAGGGAAGGGGCTGAAGGACAGAGGATAGCTGTGATTTGCAGCCTTTTTGCCTGATACACAAGAAAGGAACTTCTCAAAATCATGGAAAGTTGGGACAGCGTTTGCCAGCTTCCAGTCAGCTGGCACCTCTCCAGATTCCCAAGACTGCTCAAAAATCATTGAGAGAGGGTTTGTGATGACAGCAGCAGCAATTTGAGGATTCTCACACGAATTTTAGGTGGTCCCACAAATTTGTAGAGATCAAGCTGGAGCAGCTGATCCTGCACAGTTCCGGATCAACGGTGAGCTGATCATTCTCACAGTCCGGATCCTCCACCTCCAGGCACTGAGACCCCCTTGGTCCATCATCTGCAAAGAATGCATTAAACACCTCTGCCTTGTCCATATCTCTGCTTGTGAGGGGACATCATCATCCCCATCCTGGAATCCACTGATGTTATTTCTAGACTGCCTTTTGCCATTAATATATTTGAAAAGTCTTGGCAGCATTCCTGCTGGTGTGACACGAGGGGACATTCCTTGGTGCATCATCCCCTGCAGCATGGACTGCAAAGGCAAAGCAGCAGGACACAACCCTGCAGTTGTGCAGCAAGGGAGGTTTCCTGTCTTCACCTCGTGTTTCTGAAGGGTTGGCACAGCCAAGAACCTCATCCATACCATGATGCTGCAGCCCAGCCCTGGCTGGGTGAGCTGTGTGTTCCAGGTGTGCCTGGAGCTGGGCATCAATCCCACCCAGCAAAGGGAGAATTTGAAAGGGAAACACTGACACTCATTTTTGCTAACATTTCAAGAACAAAAGTCTTCCGTGGATCAGGAGTTTCCTTCCCACTTTCTCCTACCTTTACAACCTGCTAGATTTTAGTTTCACTGGACTGCTCATCCTGCCTCTGCAGATTCTGCTTCTGGAGGCAGTTCTTAAGGCCATCAGTCTCACCTGGGCCACAAGATGAGGAGATCCTAAGGGAACACAGTAATGACCCACCCCATTTAGGATGCTGGACACCAGGATCTACTCACTCCCAATCCTCAGGGCTTCAAGCTGAGCAAAGTGGCTTTTCCCAGTGTATGTGAGTGCAGATTGCAAGGCTGGGTGAATGATGGCAGTCTATAGGAGCTCAGCCAGCTCCCCCTTTCTCAGGGAAGCAGAACGAGTCCTGGATCTGGGAGCATAAAGGAAAACATGTCTGAATCATGCATTGACATCACTGGGAGCGCTGCAGCTCTCCGACTCACGTCAGAGCTGGACTGATACGGTTACAGCAGAGTGTGTGGCTTTTGGTATTCTGGGAGAGCTGCTGCCGTGGCAGAGAAAATTATTCGTAGATCAAAGAAAAGAAAAGCATTAGCTGTACAAAGTGTCAGGATTGTCTGTGTTCCACTGCGAGGCTGAAAGGAGATGCCAGCTGTGGTACACGAGAAACAGCTGGAAGAAACACCAACAAAAATGCACAGAT
Organism: Certhia americana; assembly: GCA_018697195.1. Classification (NCBI taxonomy): domain Eukaryota; kingdom Metazoa; phylum Chordata; class Aves; order Passeriformes; family Certhiidae; genus Certhia; species Certhia americana. The sequence goes on along the minus strand of CM031874.1, from coordinate 4,262,522 downwards.
TAGTCTTGAAAGACCCTTGCAACCGAAGCCAAGGTATCAGTTACTAATTTATGGGGAAGTACAGCGGGTGCAGAGCCCTGAGCTGACTCACAGGCGGGTGATCTGGAACAAGAGGGATCACAACAGAGGAGCAGAACAGTCAGATGCTTCCTGTCGCTGGAAATAAAGGTTGAGGTGAACAGATGATCTGCCAGCCACAAAGCCCTAATTAAGAGATGCCAAAACAGCCTTTTGTCCTACAAGGGGGTGGAAGAAAGGAATGGAGAGATCACAGAGGAGACGGGTGTTCCTGCTGTGCACACAGGGGAGTAGAGGAGGGAATAATCTTCCCTTCGAGAAATCACATTCAGATTCCAGCAAGCAAATGCTGCACAGAGCCTTGAGTCCTGTGGCAGAGGCATAACGTGGAAAAAGGAGCAGATACAAAATTACCTTAATGCCTGAAATCTTTTAGTGGGATCAGTGGTGGAGTGTTAAGTTTGGCAGGGTGAGTTCTGTCAGTGGAGCCGTGTGTGGTCAGCAGCAATCCAGTGTCTCCGCTGATGGAAGTAAAGCTGTGTGTAAAATACTTGAGGAGAACATTCAAATACAGTGCGGGAGGAGAAACACCTGTGGACCTTGCTTTCCTTGAAACTGTGTCTAAAATCCTTCAAATGATCCCAAGCCACAAAAATGCCTCGGTGCAGAAACAACTTAGCAAAAACATAGTTTCATGAAACTTCTGCGTTTTTGAAGTTGTTCGCTCAGCTGAGCCATCGGTAATTAGCGTTTAAACGCTCTGTGCATGTTCATTACCTTTGCCAACCCTCCTGGCAGAGGAAAATCACTCCTGCCATCCAGGAGGGGTCGGGGGTGAAGCCCCAGGCAGGGATGTCTCCGGAGGGAGCTGGGGGCTGCTGGGGACCCTGTGGTCCCCTCGGGACACGGGAGGAGCCGCAGAGCAGCTCCTGGGCACAGCAGCCAGCAGCCAGATCTCCTGCTGGGATAAACTGCTTGGCCTTTGGTCTTTCGTTCACCCACGTGCTAATGAGATTACCCCACAGGACACAGGGACAGCGATATTGTCCCCTGAGCAAGGCAGCAGGGTTTGGTGTGTCCCTGAGAAAGTCCTGGCCAGAGCTCGCTCCAGAAAACAATTCCCGTTTTTTCTGGAAATAAGCCAACGGCTGCTGTTCTTTCCCACCTGGCAGCTCTGATCTGAGAGGGTGGAAGTCAGTGCATGGCAGGGAACATTTGAGTCCGGGGTTTTCCTGGAGCTCACCGCACTGGGAGAGCCTGACCCTTCGTGTTCGTGTCACCAACTCTGCTTGCAAGGAGGGAATCTTCCCCCCATTGGCAGGGGGGAGGAATATTTTCATTTCTAAACTAACCTTGTGTGTAATGTGGGGCTGCTGAGCAGCCCCAGCCACCGAGTCCCACAATGTCATTTGTACAGTCTCTGGTCAGAGCGGGATCTCGCTTTGAAATGAAAACGTTCAGGCTTAAAATAGAAACACAGGGGGAATTGTACAGACTCCCGAGAGTGACTTTTTAGAGCTGCTGCTAAAAATGCCCTGTTAAAAGCCTATAAGATGCTGCAGAGCCATCAGGCTGCCGTACATAGGGATTTTATGGTGGCTGCATTTTATTTCCTAATTTTGACAGGCCAAAGGCTGGAGACCAGAGAGCAAATATTCCCAGCATCTCCAGTTCTCTCTGTGTTTCTGTCTCCTGTGCAGTGGGAGCAGGGCACAGCACAGCTGCTGGGGTGCCACCCCACAGGTGTCACCCCAATTTGGTCTGGGCAGCTGGGAAAGCTAAGGTGCCAAAGCTGTGACGTGGCCTCACGTGCCAGGCTTTGCAATCCTGCCAGCCCACGTGCTCAAGGCAACCAGGAGGGAAAGGAGAGCCCCCAATATTAATTATGACTTTTGAAGCTTTGCCTAATTACATTGTCTCTCTTAAGACAACGACACAAATATTTATGAGTGGGACTTTGAATTCTCATTGTAATCAGTGACATAAATAGGTAACACCTTTATAAAGAGTTAATAAAAATGTGTCAACACAAGCTCCAGCACAAACTATCGAGCAGTTCGCAGTAAAACATTCCAGTGTTTATTGTATTGATTGAATATTCATGAGATGCCAATTTAAATTACAGTTCACAACTGTTGCTGTGTCTAATGAATAATTTAAACAAGTGTGGCCAAAGAGATTTCAACGCTGCATTAGCAAACTGCAAGGGATTAAGCAACAGAGAATTTATAATTAGCTTTGTATATCCTATAATAAATTCATTGGAAAGATGGTTTTAATTATCCCACATGTTAATTCAGAATTCAGTGCATTAATTTTCGATTGAAAAGTAACCCTTTCTTCCCAGATAATATATTTGGCTCTTCTTCGTCTTCTGCATCTCAAGAAGAAAGAATTGCAAGTATGGAATGGCTTCATTTTTGCAAATCTCATCCATCGTGACACAGCATTTGTACCTGCCCATCTGAGCTCTGGAGCAATTCCTTTATTCCATTTCCAGGCAGGGAAGCTGAGACCAATGAGATCAAATCCCTTCCTACAAGCTGGATCCCAGAATCCTGCTGGAGCTTCTCCCAGATCTGTGTGCTGCTGTGCAGCCTCTTTGATCCACTCGTGCCTACTTGGGCAACATTGTCTGTTCCTGGCAAACAAGGAACAGACAAATCCTGTGACAGTGATAAGTTTTTGGCAGTTGTGTCCTATAAGCAGCTTTAGGGTTTTGTTTCAGAAAGAAGGATGTGTGTAGATAACAAGTGTAAACCCCAGGGCTGGAGCTGAGATTGCTGCATTCTTCAGAGCCAAACACAGATGGTTTTGTCTCTATTTGGCAAGTTTATAAAGGTTTTCTTTCCAGGGGAGATTGGCCCTTTTGCCCATAGGGACAGGGCTGCAGAGTCCCTGCTATTTGTCCATATCCAGGACAAGGAGGGCACCGGCCCTGTGCCTGTGAGGGGTTGGGGGCTGCACTGACAACATGGCTTTGACCTCAGGTAACAAGGGGACAGCACTGTCCTCAGCAGCAGAGAGGCCTGAGCTGCTCATCAGTTGATGCTCAGCCCTTAGAAAGTGTGAATACTTTTGTGCTTTCCCCTCCACCTGCCCCCTCTAAGCCATCCCTTCACCTTGCTGGTTGTCCCCAAAACCTGTCCATATGTACAGACACAGTTGTAGCTCTTGCAGAACCTCAACACTTGTGCTGAAACTCCCTGGCCCGAAAAAACCTGGGAAGTATTCCAAGGCACACAAATCCTCACGCCTCCGTGCAGCCTCCCATGCTCAAAGCCTGTCTGGGAAGCTCCGAAGGTGTCTTGCGGTGCACGTCGGGGAGGAAAGTGCTGCCTTTCCAGGTGGTTTTGTTTAATTCCAGGGCAGCAGGTTAATGAGATTGCTGGGATATGTGACTTTATCTGGAATGTAAACACAAGCCTGGCACGTGTCCTCGGTGTCTGATCAGATGGAAATGCAAATGCGGCGCCGAGCGTGGTGAGCCATCCAAAATGTTTTGGTGACACAACGTGCAAGGCAAAATAACGATCACTTTTTTAATTGAAATGTCTTCTGTTGCGTTTGAGTCCTGCCATATCCATCTAATCAACAGCCTGACACCGAGGGGGATGTGCCTGAGCCGGAGGTGGAAGCTCCTTCGGGAGCGTGGAACACCCAGGGCTGTCCCAGGAGCCACCGCCTGTGTTCAGACTTCCCCAAAGACTTTAATTGCTGCTTTAGTACCTCTGTCTTCTGGGTGACTGGAGTTACTTAAGGTGATGAATGGGGAGCATGGCTGGAATGCAGTAATGTTGTTGTTGGCACGTATTGATTAAACCTCAAGGCTCAATTGATCAAGCTCCCCAGTGCCGGTGTGTAATCCCAGGGGATAAAATCAAGCCTTTAATGGGGTTATGCTTTACTCTTGGTTTACCACTTGGAGTTATATGTTTTGGGAGGGAAGGAAGTGTTTGTGATGGCCTGAATCCCTGCTGCTACCAGGATTAAATGAGGACTGGCAGTAGGAGCACTTGTTATTGTGGCCACCCAGTCCTAGGCAGACCCAAACCTCATTTAATATGGCATATCACACCTCCAGGAATTGAGTGTCTGTCTGGGTGTTAGAAGGAAATAAATGAATCTCTGAGGTGTTTGTTATCCATCATGAGGAAGCCCAAGAGGACAGAGATGCAGCTGGACTGAATATTCTTCCCCTGGTCTCCCTTAATACACTGCATTTAATCCAATAAACTGGGTTGCACAGCGCAGGCAGAGCAGCAGCTCAGGTTAATGTTGCTGCTGGAACCTAAGTGAGCACTTCCCATATCTGTATGGCTTCAATTCTGCATTTATGTAGATTTTGGCCTGTCTGTGGCTTGGAAGAGCAGCTGCAGTTGTATTGGCTGGCTAAGAAATGAGATGGGTTTGCCATTGTCAGGAGTCAGAACAGAAGTAACAGCTCTTGTGGTGGGAGTCAGCACTCGAGTTTCCCTTCCCTGTTCCCTCCTGCAATTAATTTTGTACATGCAGAGTCATTGGGGCTTTTCACACCTATTTTAAGAGTGTTCAGCATTTGCTATAATTAAAGGCAGGAATATAACAGACTGTGCCTCCTGGTAACAGTTTGTGTGATGCAGCAAGGTCGTGGCACATCCTGCAGTTCTGGGAAGTTCCCCTCTGCAGGGCAGGAACATCACTGTGCTGGTGGAGAACTGGTGTGCTGGAGGCTCAGTTTTGTCTCAAATTGCTCCAGCAGAGCTGGGCTTTGAAAATCCTACAGTTTCCCAACACATACTCAGCCACAGAGCCATCCTCCTTCCCTGCATGCTTGTATTCCTGGTAATAAGAGACTCTTATGAAACACTTATTACAAACTAACACAATAATCCCAGCAATATCTGGCTGCAGAGTGGGGGCAAGGAAGGGGCAGCTCATTGCAGATGTACAGAGGAGCTGTGGTTTGTGTGCAGATGTGGGATCAGCACTGGGGCCCAACTCTTTCTAATGCTGCAGCATTTCTTACGGTGCTTGAAAAGTGGGCTGTTAGACTTTGCAATCAAAAAAAAAAAAAAAAAGAAAAGAAAAGAAACCTATTAAAATTCATTCACAGAGTTTAATCCCACTGGGATGAGTTTTCTATCTAGTCTTCCCAGTTTCCTGTTGTGTTCTAAAATTGCTTCTTTTTGCCTCCTTCTCCTTCTCCTTTTTTTTAATGCTCCATGCAATAAAATGTGGAGGTCTCTCATTACCTGTGAGTCTATTGCTTTATGTGAATGCAATATCTAAAATGTGTGAAAAGAGCCAGGAGAGACATAAAGCAAAGGGAAGCTGGGAGTGTAGAAAGGCTTTAATCAGCTGCACAAGCATAGGGAGAGGGCAATAAATGCTGGGGGAGATGAGGGGGCCAGTGTTGGGATGGAGGAGTGTTTGTGGGTGAGATGGGTCCCGTGGGAGCTGCAGGTGCTCTTGCCAATGTTAGTTTTTATCCCCCTGAGAAGCAAAACACAAAACGCCTGGATTTACACGATCCAGCATCTTCTCTGGCCCAAATGAAGCTTCTTGCTGCCCTGCCAGGCTGGGCACAGTTCCATGGGTATCACCAAGTGGTGCCCAGGGGTGTCCCAGGGTGCTCTCCCTGGGGAGCAGGATGGGGAAAGGCTTGGTGTGATCCTGTCTTGGCAAGATCAGCAGAGCACACTCTGGCCCTGCCCATGCTGCTTCCACAAAAATTTAAATTAAATTATTGGCCTCCAACTCACCTGGAGCAGAACTTTTGTCCATCCCAGCAAGTTCAAAGTCTTGTAAGAAGGAGGCTGAGCTGTGACACAGGATGTTAAACATCTTATAACATCAAGGATGTGGTAACCCACCAGGAAAAGCAAACTCCCCAAGGAATCTCTGTCGAGCTGAAGATGGGAACAGCTTTCTGTCTCTAGTGTTTTCCTGCTTTCCCCTTTGTTTTTAAATGCCTGAGGTAATTTCCATGACACCAGATCTCTGCTTCTCAGGAATTTATTTGTATCTCAAATCCTGTCCTTGACCTGTGGGATGGCTTTGCTGGGCAGGTGATGGTCCCATGGAGTGCAGCAGGATCCTAAATTCCCATTCATGACCAAAAGAGCACCTCGGACATGTGGCCAGGGACCACCTCTAGCCCCACACCACCTGTGGTGTCTCACCCCAGCCTTGGGAAGCAGCAAGTTCCATTTACAGGGGTAGTTATTGTAGAGGTTTTAACACTGACCTCTGGCTCCATGTTTCACCAGTGTCTTTGGGATGAAAAAGTGAAAGACAGGAATTAAAGAAAATCTGATACTGAAAAGTATCAGAACAGTTCTGATACTGAAAGGTATTTTCCTCTTGCTAGGGATGACTTCGTTTATCATTACACTCAAATAATGCAACAAAAATATTCTGTGAGACAGTTTGTCTGCTCCTCCATCCACCTCAAATGTGGAGACAGAAATCCAGATTGAAGAAATTGTTCTGGATGGGCTCCAGGGCTGGTGCAGACCCTTCTCTGCTCCCAGCAGTATCTTGGCCCCCTCAGCCCCTTACCTTCACCCATGAAGGTTTTATCATCTGCCCCTTTTGCTTCTATTCCTCTCCATAGCTGGTTCTCTGTCTTTCTAAAACACATGTAGGGGGGGTGACAATTTTATTTTTATACCCCCCCACCATGGGCTATAAAAGAGGGGGCTCAGGGTCTGCTGCTGTTTAATTACCTCCCAGTGCCCATTCCAGGGAATTCTGGCCCCAGCTTTTGGTGATGGTGTTATGGTGTTATGCCTGGATGAGCCATCAATTCCTTTCCTCTACAAATGGCCTTCGCAAAATCGCTAAATAATGCATTCAGAAAACAGGCTGGAAATTAATGGGATAGATTATTTGCAAACATGTTCACTGAATTATCAGGCTTGTTCTTGATCCGTAAAATAATGTACTTTGAAAAAAAAAAAAGGAGTTTACTGAAGATGTTATTTACAGACAGTTCTCCAGCTGAGAACTGTGGGAGCACTGATGGAGCACATGCACAGCCCAGCTGCTCTCCCAGTGCCAGGGGCACCCCTCCTGCTCCAGACACATCACTGAATCCTGGAATGGCTGGGCTTAGAAGGGACCTTAAAACTACCCAATTCCAGCCCCATGCCATGTGCAGGGGCACCTTCCAATAGCCATGGGGTTTTTCCACTAGAATCAGAATTTTCCTTGCATTTTGCTGGGCTGTTGGGCTCATCCCTGACCCTGGAGAGTGGGTTTGTCAAGGAACGTGTGCTACCCCTCTCCCAGTCCCCATGGAAATAGTAACAGCAGTTCCTTCCCTTCAGCATTTCCCCCTAAGACTCAGTGGTGAAGGGGCAAAGCACCCAAGGAAACCCATCAGTGGAAGGGTCTGAGCACCCAGGTGTGGGGGGAGGTGTCCCTGGAAGGTCCTTGGCGTCTCCACAGTGCAGCTGAGGTGGGACTGCTGGAATGCAAGAGCTCAGCTGTATGAAACAGCCTCAGACTTCACCAGGGAAGGTTCAGATTGGATATTCAGGAAAATTCCTTCACTGGAAAGGTGGTCAAGCACTGGCACAGGCTGCCCAGGGCAGAGGTGGAGTCACCATGGCTGGAAGTGCTCAAAAACCCTGTGGTTGTGACACTTGGGGGCACGGTTCAGTGGTGGCCCTGGCAGGGCTGGGTTAAGGGTTGGACTCAGTGCTCTCAGGCAGCTTTTCCAGCCTCAGTGATTCCATCATTCTCTGCAGGCCAGGTGCCCATCTCAGCTCTTTGGTTTCTCCACCATCACACAGCTGCTAGGATTTGGGGCTCAGAATGGGCCAAGCCCTTACAATACTTCAGTCTTTCCCTTAAAAAGGAGCATCCCAGCCAGGGTTGCAGGTCTGGAGCTGGGTCATTGACACCTTGAGGTGACTGAAAACCATAACCTCTTGCAATCTGTGTAATAGCCCCACCAGCACAAGATAGAAGGAGGCACACACTGAAGCACAACTCCTGCCTCCCTGCCACTCCCTGGGGGTGGGAGTAGCTGGGATTTGGGACCCTTATGGGCATCTCTGCTGTGCTACTTTACAATAATGCTCTTGCTGGCAGGTGACCACAGTGGGGGCTGAATCACGGGAAAATAACAACATTCCATTCATGCCATGCTGAGTTTGTTCCTTCTGGCCCCAGGAGAGATGGTAATATTGAGAAATATCCCCCTTTAGCCAAGCAGAGCCTCTATCCCCTTTAACACCACCGTTCTCACCCCGAAGTTACAGCTCTTTATCCTCTGATGAAGTGCTAATTGTGTTTGGAGGGTTCCTTCCCCTGTAATAGCAGGATATCACAGCACAGGATCACGGGCTGCCAAAGCACCCAGCTCAGTGTGCCAGGCAGCTGCTTCCCAACACCAGCCCTCAGTCATTCCCTCTCCTGCCTGCCGGGGCCTGGGGGCTGCTGCTGCAGGGAACTTCTCTTTGCGGGGTGGAAAACAAGCAGAGGTGATCAAGGCTGGAAAAGACAAGGAACAATTTACATGGTAACAGATGTGGATGTAAAAATCCCCAGAGATGAGGAGATGGAATCATCTGCAAACAGAGAATGCTTTGGGTTGGAAGGGACTTTATAAACCATATTGTCCCACCCTCTGCCGTGGGCAGGGACACCTTCCACCAGTCCAGATTGTTCCAAGCCCCAGTGTCCAGCCTGGCCTTGGACACTGCCAGGGATCCAGGGGGATCCTCTGGGCTCCCTGTGCCAGGGCCTGCCCACCCTCACAGACAAGAATTCGTTCCCAATATCCCATCTAACCCTGCCCTCTGGCAGTGGGGAGCCATTCTCTGTGGTCTGTCCCTCCATCCCTTGTCCCCAGTCCCTCTCCAGCTTCTGGAGCCCCTTTAGGCACTGGTGGGTGCTCTGAGGTCACCCTGGAGCCTTCTCACCTCCAAGTGAGCACCCCCAGTTCTCCTAGCCTGGCTCCAGAGCGGAGAGGCTCCAGCCCTTGGAGCATCTTTGTGGCCTCCTGAATCACTCCAGGCTCCACATTCTTCTTGCTCTGGGTCCCCAGAGCTGGGAGCAGCCCTGCAGGTGAGGTCTCACCAGAGCAGAGGGACAGGATCCCCCTCTCTCCTGCTGTCCTCCGTGTGGGATGAGCCCAGGATACAGCTGGAGTTTTGTGCCAGTGCACATGAACAGGTCAAGTTCAGCGTCTCATCCAGCCACATCCTCCTGAGAGCTGCTCTCGGCCCATTCCCACATAAACCCAACTGGGAGAAGCCCTGGGAGCTTTGTCTGGGGACATTGTGTGGCTTTGCATGAAGCTTCATGTTTGAGAGCATTGCATTTGAAACTGCCAACGTTCATTGGAAAGATCAGGGGTTTATTTAAAGCACTTACACCAGCAAAGTTTCTTTTCTCATATTTATCTGCTCAGGTTCCCTCTTAAGCCACCAGGCTGAGCTTGTCTGTACATGGCTTCAGATAACTGGCTGAGGAGCTCTGCTATTGCTGGTATTTAATAATTCCTGGAATATTGGGGAAGCTCTGGGGGACTTGAAAAGAGCTAATGTGCAAATATTTAAAAAGGGAAACAGAACAGCCCTGGTAATTACAGACCTGTCAGTCTGTCATCAATCCTCAGCAAAATAATGGAGTGGCAGATCCAGGCCTCAATTAATAAAGAATTAAGGGAAGGTAATATAATTAATGCCAATCAACATGGGCTGATGGAAAACAAATCTTGTCAAACTAACTTGATATCTTTTTTGATGAGATTACAGGTTTGGGTGATAGAGGTAACAGTGTTAACATAACACACTTAGATATCTGCAAGACATTTGACTTGGAAGCACAAAATCTATTGAGGAAGTTGAACAATACAAACCCAGGGTTTGGTGGGCTGGGTTGTCACTCTGTCTCGCTGGAGGTTTTTTATGTTTCTGCCAAAGGAAGCATTAAATAATTGCCAGTGGAGCTGGCAGATGATGATGCAGGAAGGTGGCAGAAGGCAGAGATGCAGAGTTTTTGGCATGGCCTGGTAAACTGATCCCAAATAAACAGTGTTTGTTTGGGAAAACAGTATTGCCCCCCTTGCAGGAGCAAAAAAAGTCTTTCAAGGTGAGGACTTCTCTCCTTATAGAGGGTGGGTCTGGAAAAGGGGCATGAGATGTTTTGTGTGGGTGCTCTTGAGGGAGATGTCCAAAAAGTATCCAGTGCAGTGAGCAGGGTGAGGAACATGGACAGAGTGCAGAGCTCTGTGTCTTTGGCTAGAGCAGGAAGGGTTTGATGGTGCTCTGCAAGTGCTCTAGGGAAGGACAAACCATGAGAGCCCTCCCTGCAGTCTGGCCAGGGCTGGGCTGAGAGCTCCAGGGCTGAGAGCTCCAGGGCTGGGCTGAGAGTTCCAGGGCTGAGAGCTCCAGGGCTGAGAGCTCCAGGGCAGGGCTGGGAGCTCCAGGGCTGAGAGCTCCAGGGCTGGCAGCACAGGCTGGCCATGGAGGCTGCATTCTAGGCTTGATCCAGGAATCAAGCACAGGTGATGTGACAAGTAAATCTACCCCCTTGGGCAGCTTCTGAACCCCACCTGACAGGGTGGGTTCCCCACCTCCTTGCAGCCCTTGTCTCTCCATCCCCCCCCGTGTGGTGCCCCACGGGCTCACAGAGGTGCTTTAGATCCCCTGTGTCACAGCCACCACAGTAAAGGAAGGAAGGGGACTGGGGAAAGCTGTGCCTTCAAACCTGCCACAGGGCATGTCTGTGTCTCAGAAATTCTTTTTTAAAACTGTGGATGTGGATTCTTCCTCTTTGCTGCCTGGCTCTGAGTTCAGAGATTCTCCTTCAGACCACGTTTGCAAACTTGAGTCTGTAAAACCATTTTTTCCGCTGTGTTTGATGAAGATAAACTGTAATTTCAAAATAGATCAAAAAAATCTCCATGTGCCTAAACCCCCAAAGCTGGCACCAGCAGTTCCCATGGGCTCCTGTGCTGCTGCTGCTGGGCCAGCAAAGCCCCCCCATGGCACCCTGGTGGGGGTACATGTCCCCAGGAGCTGGCAGAGGGGTGCTGGGTACCTCTGGGAACTGGACACATCCAGGAGGGAAGTGACAACCACAGCTGGGAACGTCAGTGCACAGAGAAATCCTCTGCCATGTGATAAATGCCCCCCCACCTCTACCAAAATAAATTACTTCCTTTTTAAATCCTTTCCAACTGTTCCCCTCGTGTTCGTAATAGGATGATCGGTGGAACCAAAGATGTGGCTGTTACTTTAAAAGATAAATTAGTTTGACTCTTAACTCAATAATTAAAACTGTTATGGCTATGAGCCTGCAGGGATAATGTACTATTATTATAGTCATTTGTTTCAATTAAATGCTTACTGATTTTACAATAGCAGCTGGGCACCTGTGTGAGATAGCTATTACTCTGAACAAGACATCTCAAATTCCAGCGGAAATTTGTCACTGCACTAAAGCATTTTACATAGACCATGAAAGTTTATTAGGAGCAGTTACAAATCGGGAAGAGGAGGGGTGGTAATTGGGGATATATTTTCTTATCAGCTCCTCTCTCTCCTGCTCTCTCTCTTTTTTAAGTAAATCATCTTTAAGTATTTCAGCTATGGTGATGCGTTTACATTGAAACTTCAATACAGAAAAAGCCTGCTGGGAAAACTTCGCTTCAAAGCTGTTCAGCAGATAATTCCTCTCCCTGGTTGATTGTGATTATAATGGCTTGTTCTTGGGAACAAACCCAAGGAGAGGGAAGCTGTGCTGTGGATGAGCCTGGTGGCTGCCCCTGGAGGAGCTGCTGGAGAGGAAGACCCTGGGTGAGGAAGGGTCAGCTTCCATCCCAGTCCATCTGTGTTAACTGACCCTGGGAATGGTGGGAGTCATAGGATCGTGGAATGGGTTGGGTTGAAGGGACCTTAAAGACATCCCATTCCAACCCCCTGCCATGGGTAGAGACATCCTCCACTGTCCCAGGCTGCTCCAAGCCCCATCCAGCCAGGCCTGGGGCACTTCCAGGGATCCAGGGGCAGTCCTAGCTGCTCTGGGCACCCTGTGCCAGTATTTAACACCCTCATCATAAAATTGTCTTCTGTGTATCTACTCTGAATCATCTGTCTTTTAGTCCCTTTGTTCTGTCACAGCAGGCCCTTCTAAAGAGCCTGTCTCCATCTTTCTTACAAGATCCTTTAGGCCCTGGAAGGGGCTCTCAGGTCTCCCTGGACCCTTCTCTTCTCCAGGTGAACACCCCTAGCTTTCCCTGCCTGTCTCTATGAGAGAGGTGGGATCTCACCTGAGCAGGGCAGAGGGGCAGAATCCCCCCTGTCCTGCTGCCCACACTGGGGGATGAGCACAGGACAGGGTTGGATTTCTGGGCTGCCAATGCACATTCCCAGGTCATGTCCAGCCTCTCATCCCCCAGCACCCCAAGGTCCCTCTCCACATGGAAGCCTGATGTGCTGGTCTGTGTGGCACATGGAGTGCTGCTCCTGAGTGGGGTCACCCAGCTGCCCACTCCTGCTCATCTTGGCCAGTGTCTTTTGCACATCCCACTTTAGCTCAGGGGGATGCAGGGCAGTGCAGTGTGACAAACTCCAGCCAAATTTCTCCTTTTGCTGCTCCTTGGGTAACACCACCAGTGGTTTGGCATGGATCCCACCTGGGATTGCAGCCCAGCCAAGCAGGCAGCAGGGCTGGAGCACTGGCAGCATCACTGCTCCAAGGCAGAGCACAGCACAGGAGAGTAATACAGAACCTCTGGGTTAGTGCTTGGGTTACCAGAACAGGGGGCTTGTTCAGGGTGTGGGTGACACCAAGGAAGGTGAGAGGAGGAGGAGGAGGAGGAGAGAAATCCTATGGAAAACAAAGGCAGGAGATGTTTTCAGGGGTGGCACCCCAAGGCTGCAGTTGGGAGTTAGGATTTAGCAGGAGACCATTCCATGACACAGCCATCCCTGCCAGATCCTGGGACCTGAGCCCCAGCTCTACTTACTGGTGCTTTACCCCATGCTGCTGGAAAGAGCTGCTTTTTACATTAGAATTTTGGGGAACAGTTCAGTTGAAGCTGGGCTTGACACATTTGAAACATTATCTGTGTTAGCAGAGCACCCCAGTCCCTGACCAGGCTCTTCCTCAGTGAATTCCCCTTCTCCCAGAAACAGGGAACATGGACCATGTGCTGTTTGTCAGCCTGTTTTTCTCTCCTTCTCTGGATTAGCTGGAGTGTTTATGGGCCTGATATGCATATTCATTAAAAGAATTGAAATATTGGGGAAAAAAAGAAGCTGTCTTTGAGTTAGCACAGCCTTTGGGAATCTGCTAAGTAAGATGCACTTAATTACTTTAGCTATGACTACATAACATTGCACTCTGGGTTTCCTCTGAGATGCAAAACATCTTTTCAGCACAGGCTGCAAACCCATCCTGAGCCTTTTGCAGCACCTCGTGGTGAGCTGGTTGTGCTGAATTCCTGGGATGGAGAGGGGATCTGACCTGGCTGTCCCAGTCTCTGCTCCTGGGGAAGCAGCTGATGGCATTTGGAGGGTGGTTATTTAATTCCACGTGTGTTTCCATCATGTTCTGTGGGTCTGCTGAGTGCTTTGGGGCAGAGAAAGTCATGGGACAGCCCCACTGAGCCCAGGGCTGGAACTGCATCCCATAGGACCAGGCTGTTTTCTTTCACACAGGGAACGTTGCATTCATTATCTCCTTTCACTTTGGTTTGCCGTGATCACAATTTCATTCATCATTTACTTGTCTAATTAGGCCATTTGCTGCAGGGAATCATCTCAAAATCCTGCTCCTGGGTCTCTCTTTCCTTGGGTCCTTTTTGGGAAAGTATTCCCTGCTTTGGGTGTCCCTGAAATACCTCAGTGTCAGCAGGATCTGCAGTGGGAAGCAGAAATAACCCTTTCCCTGGCTTGAGTGAGAGCCATCCTCACCCTGAATCCTATTGAAGAAGCTCCAGTGCTGCACACAAACAACTCACCTGCATTTTCACTCCTGATATTTTACAGGTGGAAAACTCAAGTGTCTTTTCCATCACTCCTGGGGACACCAGGAGCCATCACCAGGAGTGATGGGGAGCTGGCAGCCTGGTGTGTTGCTTCCAAAATTGCATTTAAAGAAAAAAAAAAAAAAAAAAAAAAAAAAAAAAAAGAAAAGGGAAGTGGAGAGAAATGATGCAGTGAGTGCCAAATGGTGGTGGCAGTTCCTGCCTGTCCAGAATGATCAGCAGGGTGGATGTGAGGAGATGTGCATGTCCTGCAGAACCTCCTGGATGGGGGAAAAAAAGAGAGGGAGATGTGGGAGAGGGAGAGAAGAACCAGCAATATTCAACTAAAACTACCTTTTTTCTCATACAGTTCTAGAATGCTTTGGGTTGGGAGGGACCTTTAAAGGCCATCCAGTGCCACCCCCTGCCATGGGAAGGGACATCCTCCACTGTCCCAGGCTGCTCCAAGCCCCATCCAGCCTGGCCTTGGGCACTGCCAGGGATCCAGGGACAGCCACAGCTGCTCTGGGCACCCTGTGCCAGTGTTTTACCACCTCCATTACACAAGATTTCTACCTTATATCTAACCTAAATCAACACTCTTAGTTTAAAACCATTCTCCCTTGTCCTATCCCCACAGGCCCAGATTAAAATTCTGTCCCCGTCCTTCCTGTGGAGTCCCTTTAATGATGTAAAGAAATTGGGAGAAGGCATCTGGGCTAAGATAGCCTTGGAGGAGAACATACCAGGAAAAATGCTGTGTCTCTGCTGCTTAGAACAGTTCTGTGATGGGGTTGTTATGAGCATGGGGCTTCTAGAGGGGTTCTCTGAGCCAGGCTCAGGTTCCTGTTTTTTTCTGCAGGTTTTCAGAGGCATTTACAGCATGTGGCCCATATCCATAATTGCACTCCTGGACTTGTTCTGCTCTGATGCATAAATAATATGTAAAGAAAAAGTGTGTGATTACATATTTAATGGATACACGGAGCCATTGTGGTCCACTGGCCACATAATAAAAATTTCCAAAAAATTGTCTTAATACAGTATTTTCTCAGGAGACTACCGTGGCTGAAACACGAGCAAGCTATTTTAAATTTTAGAATTTTTTAAGCCACATCTCATAGCCTTCCCCATTTCTCCAACACCCATCTTCTAAACTTTCCCTTCATTTAAATTTAAAATTAGGACAATAAATTATTCTTTTCCTTAGCAGCTGGCAGATCTTCTCCAACATGAAAGGTCTGGATTAAACTGACAAAACCCAAGACAAATGCATGCTTTGGGGATGGAGTTTGGGAATGGCTGGCTGCTCAGCAGATGGGTGCTGTGCCTCCAACTTGCATGGGTGCTGTCACTGCCTGTCTCACCCAGACCATTCCCGTGACTTTTGCAAATTTAGTTTTAATGTAAAAATTGCCTCTGTGGTGCCTCCTGTGCTGCCCAAGCCTGGTGTCCATCCCCATGGCTGCATCATCCTCCATGTCTTTATGACCAGAGCTCTGCAGTAAAGACACCTAAGAAAGTTTCAAGGGCACATCATAAGGTTTTAAGGGCACACAAAACTTGCCATAGTTAATCTCTATGCCCCTAACCAAAGCATGATTAAGCTCTGTGTCCCTTTGCCTCTAGGCAAAGCCAGCCCTGCTGCCTCCTTGACACCACCAAAACCAAGGGCAGCAATTAAGTGTGGCCCCTAAATCAGCCTCAGTCAAACTCATGCTGTTGAAATGCAGGAATATATTTAATTCCTGTGAGTTAAATCCCTTCACTTCACCATTATTATGGAAAAGGGCACATCCAGGGAAAGCTGTTCCCCTGACACTGCTTCCCTTCTGCTGCAGAGTCCAAAGGAAAGCAGAACATTCTGTCGGGTGTGGTGTAAAGCTCTGGATTCCTGACCTGCAGCAGTAAATCTGGATTTGTGTTGGGGTTTATGTCCTCTGAAGCCTATGGAGCACTCACAGGTCTTCCCTGGGTTTTCTTCTGTGTGTGCTGCTGCTGGAGATGGCAAAACTCCCCTGGTAATGAGGGATTGCCCCTCAGTGGGCTGATCAGGAGCTCAGGTCTTTAAACTCCTGTTAGCATTCATCAGATGAATGTAAAAGGGAAAAAGTCTGGCAAATGTTTCAGAGAGGGGTTGCCTCCCTCCCACTCCATGGCTGGATGAGGCTGTGCATGAGCCAAGCTCTACTAGATCAGCAAGCATGGATCCTGGGGGAAAATGGGATTTGGGGGAAAATGATCCGAACTGGAAATAGGTTCTTGACTCAGAAAACAGCAGGGTTAGTCCTCATCTCATCTCATCTCATCTCATCTCATCTCATCTCATCTCATCTCATCTCATCTCATCTCATCTCATCTCATCTCATCTCTTATTTGCTTCTTGGTGTGGAGGGGCTGGACCTGCTGGAGTGAGTCCAGAGGAGGCCATGAAGATGCTCCAAAAGCTGGATCCCCTCTGCTCTGGAGCCAGGCTGGCAGAGCTGGGGGTGCTCACATGGAGAAGAGAAGGCTCTGTAGAAACATTAGAGCCCCTTCCAGTGCCTAAAGGGGAGCCAGGAGACCTGGAGAGGGACTTTGGACAAGAGCCTGGAGTGACAGGACAAGGAGTATTGGTTTTAAGTTATAGGAGGGTAGGTTTAGATGGGATATTAGGAAGAAACTCTGCCCTGTGAGGGTGCTGAGGCTCCAGCACAGGGTCCCCCAAGAAGCTGTGGCTGCCTCATCCCTGGAAGTGTCCAAGACCAGGCTAGATGAGGCTTGGAGGAGCTTCCCTTCTCCTGGTGATTTCACCGTAAATTGTTTGTTTATGAAACTTTCTTTTAGACCCTTGATAAGTACCAGCCACCAGCAGTCCCCAAGGCAGTCAGGGGCACCTTCTGGGCACACAGCCCCACATACAAAGCTGATTTAGCACCACTCTGTCAGGCTCATGGGCACAGCAGCTGAGCACAGTGCTCAGCTCTTGCCTTGTTTGGAAGCGAGCTCAAGGAGGACTTTCCCAGCCACGTAGAGCAATTTCGACAGTAAATCAGTCTAAAAGTGATTTGGCAGCATGGCACACAAACAAACAAACAAACAAATAAATAAATAACCGTATTTTGTAGTGACAAGTGATCTCCTCCTCACTCAGATCCAGGAGATGGTGCACTCGGATGCCGCATCCTACGAGTCCAACCGCCAAGTGCCGCTGCTCAACCGGCCCGGCATGCTGGGCGGCCCCATGGGTGCCCTCAGCCAGTCCCAGCTCATCTCCCAGATGGGCATCCGGAGTGGGGTCACCCACGGCTCCCCCTCGCCCCCGGGAAGCAAGTCTGCCACCCCATCTCCCTCCAGTTCCACTCAGGAAGAGGAGACCGAGTCGCATTACAAGGTACGTGGGGTCCCACCGGGCTTGAGGCGGCACGGACTTTTTCAGGGTGGGATAAATGGTGCTAAATAAAACCACAGCCTTCTGGTCTTATTTTTACATTTACAGTGGGAGACTTTCCCAAGGATGAGGGCACTGCTCCCAGCCTACGGTGAGGTCCAGCACAGCAGGCTGGCACTCACACAGCAAGTTTGGAGGTCAGAGTTGTTCTGCCTCCACGTTTTACCAGGTTCATCAGGCTAAAGGATTTCCTGGGATGATGATTACGATGAGCAAAGCAGCTTCAGGGCTAGGAGTCTGCAAATGCTTGAAGCTAAATTAGATTTCTGGTGGTGGGTAGAGGAGACTGAAACAGGTGACAGAGTTCTTCACTCCCACATCTCTCCCCTGATAGGGGAGGCCTTTTCAAAAGTCCTTGTTAAGAAGAAGGCAAACTGGACTCTTGGTTTTTCTCACTCTCCGGGTTGTTTATTATTTTCTGATCAGCAGTTTCTGCACCCCAGGCTTTACACCAGCTTGGCGTGAGGGAGAAAAGCCACCTAGAAGCCTCCAACACATAGAATCAAGGTTCTCTTAAAGATAATTCACCCAGTTATCACCAAGAACAGACATTATTTCTATTTTCCTACCAATAACTAACTAAATCTCTATTCACATGACACTACACTGCAGCAAATTGTGGCCAATGGCCCTGTGCCCCCAACACTGCAGAATATGGAGCAGATGAGAAGGAAAAAGAAGCCTAAAAACCACAAGGATCTTCCAGCTTGTCTTCATCTACTTACCATGCTAACAAACACAAAAATCTAAATTTCTCACCTTGTGATAAATTACATATTATGCTACTATATAATTTACATTCTTGAAAGTTCTGCTTCATCCCAGAGCCTAGGAAGCCCTTTCCATGGACAAAGGTTGAAAATAGTGTTTGTCAGAGGGTTTGGATCCCTTAAAACATGCAGAGGAATATTCTCTGCATTCTGGGTTCCAACAAACAGGGAAGGAAAATAACTCATGGTGGGATTTAACTGAGCTCATCAGACATGGCTTGCTAAGGGAAACAAACAGGAATTAAGAGTCTTCTGCCTTTTAGTTCACCAAGGTGGTGTTTTAAGTTTTCAGCAGTGTCCCAAATGGTCTCTACAGCCAACAGGGCTGCTGCTGAGTGTGGCACCAACAAACCCATGGAATTCCTGGGGGTTTGGGCACATCTTGGTTGTTGTCCATCTCTCTCCAAATGCACCAGCAAAGCCAAACAAAACATGCCATGTTCCAGGAATCTGTGTCTGTTATTTACTGAGGGCAAACTGCAGCAGTCACAGTGCCTCTGTGCCTGCAGGTGAATTGTTGGGCTCCTTGGGGACTTTGATTAAAGCCTTCCATGGAAAACCTTCTCCTGGAAGGTGCTGACCCAAGGCAGTGGCATTGTAGCCTTGTCCCACCCAAAAAGACTATTGTGCCAGGATTTGGATGTATAAGAGCAGCAAACAGTGCTGGAAAACTAGGAAAATTCTAGGACTGAGCAAAAGCCTTTTCCTCTTCATGGAAATGCAGGGGAATGGATTTCCATCAGTCCTGTAGTTTTTCATCAATTGACATATTTCACTTCAGATTGGGGCATTTCAGAGCAGAGTGCTCATGTGGGTGGAAACACAGCTTCAGTGGATAAAATTGTAAAAAGAAGGGATATATGAGATGAAAAACAAATGGAATTTTTCAAACTCTGTGATTCCATGTTCAGGGACACTGTGGGAGGGGTTGTGCTGCTGGATCTGCTGTCTCCCAAAGCCTGTGTCACAAAACTCCAGGTAATGACCTGGGAGCTGAAATCTTTCATGTCAGGAGAAAATGTGTTTCAGTTTTGGCACACCTGGTTCTGTCTCTCTGCCTCCACTGGCATCACCCAGTTTTCCTGTCAGCCACCCAGGAGTCCCTGAGGAGGACACAGCTTTGGGGTTGGACCTTCCATTTTCTTGAGCCAGTGGTGCCCATGGAGTAGAAGAGTTTGGGGATGTCCAGATGATGACAACTTGCAGAGATTACAATTTTTCCTAATCCTTAAAGCAATCCCTCTCATTATTCTGCCCTGTAAACCCCCCAAACAGGTGGGAGTGATGTGTTTGATGGACGAGGAGATGCTGAGCATCAGGAAAGCAGCAGAGCCACGTTGTGGCCTGCAGGTTTCTGTTTGCTTTCTCTGTCTGCACAGCTGCTGCCTTCACCCATCAGTCACTTTTTCATGTGACCATTAAGGGCTTTTCTGCAACAAGTCATCAGAACGACATCTAACAAGCAGAAATTAATCTTGTGAGCCAAGAGGGTCACAGGTTAAAGAAATGAGTCTGATGCCAGCAGGTCCCTCACATCCTCTGAGCCAGAGGGCTTATGAATTTCAGAGGTCTCTGAGGCTCACTGGAGTATTTACCTGCTTCATATCTTGGGGGGTGAGTGCACATGAACGGGAGGGACAGGTGGGAACAGCCTGAATTCCAGCTGGGTTAGTGGTCACTCTCCATAGTTATTAAAATCACAATGTCCATGAGGTTTCAGCTCTTCCTGGGTTCAACATCAAGAATAATGGGATCACATCATTGCCCCAGTGCACATCTGCTACCAAACAGACCTTCTGCTGCCTCTGCAGGGCAGGTCCAGTGCCAGTGGGCACCATGGGCAGGTGGCCATGCTCTTCATCCCCCTGCCCGAGCCTCCCTGGTCCCTTTGACCATGGGGATGACCCTTGTGGGTGCAGATGCTCTGAGGCAGTGAGGCTGGGGGTTGACTTTAGCCATGAACATGGCTGGGGTTGGTCAAGGCTCTTCTGAGCCAAGCCCAGGCTGTTGTCTCATCCCACACGCGTCACACCTGGAAAACCCCCATGAATACCAAATCCTGATCTGCTCTGCTCCCTGCTGCTGTTTTCCTTAAATCCCATGTGCTCTTTGGCACTGCCTGACCTGGAAATCCAGCTGGGGTTGTGCTGCTGCTGCTGTTCCAGCTCCATGGCTTGGTCAGTGGCTGTGTGGGAGCAGGTTCCCCATGGCACTTCACTGAATCAAAGGAGATCACAGTTAGTTAAAATACCATCTCACTTCCTAATAGGCTGAAGCCCTGTCATGCATTTTTTTTTCCTCCTAATAAGCTGGCCTTTCACCTCCAGGCCTCCCATTCAAGCCCAATTGGGCAATTTTAAATTAAATGCAATTTTTGTGGTCTCTCTGCTCATTCACTAATGGTCACTGTCTGTTTGACAAATGTCACTGCACTGATACTGAAATTAATGACCAGTCAAGAGCTGCAGAGCGGAGAACAGGAACGCTGCTGCCCTTTTCCTCCCCATGCCTGGCCTGTGCCAGCTGAAGGGAAGCCTCTTAAATCCTGGCACTGCCAAGCACATGCTCAAATTGACAAATCCATCAGGAGAAGAGGCTGTTTGTCCCCAGCTCAGCTGGAGGCACATTTTATACAATTTTCACAAGATCTTGACGTTTGGAGCTGTGTCTTTCCAAGTAATTCAACAACCTGTGCAGCTGATGGCAGTGCCTTGAGCTCGGGGCCTGCAGGTGGAGGGGCTGGTGTCCTGTTTGCCCTCAAGGATGCAGAGATCCAGCCAGTGCTTTCATTCTCTGCCATCTGGTGTGTTCAGGTTTTCCTTCACTATAAAGTAAGGGTAATGGTGCTTCCCTGTAGTGCGAGCTTTCACTGGCCACAGTTAATGTGCTGAAAGCTTTGATGGGTATCCAAGTGTTTTCCAGGGGTCTTTTCCTTTCCACATCCTCCCATGGAGGCTTCTGCAGTCCCCTGTATTGACAAAATCATAGAATATCATGAGTTAGACCCTCAAGGATCAGCCAGGGCAGCTCCTGGCCCTGCACACACACCCCAACAACCCCACCCTGGGCATCCCTGGCAGTGCTGTCCAAAGGCTCCTGGAGCTCTGGCAGCCTCGGGGCTGTGCCCATTCCCTGGGGAGCCTGGGCAGTGCCCAGCACCCTCTGGGGAAAGAACATTTTCCAAACACACAGCACAGGGCATCCCAAGAGAGACTGATATGGAATCTTCTTTCCATGCTGCCTTCAGTGGAAGCATCCCTGTTTCCAGCCTTTCTGTTTCACTTCCCAGCCCAGTGGCAGCAGCTGTGCTGAGCAGCCACAAAGGCCAGCTCCTGTTCCCTGTGTCCTGCTCCCCTGAGTTCCAACACCCACAGGGCACTGAGTGTGGACACAGGCATTCATGGTCATCCAGCTGCACCCAGATCAGCTGGAAGAGTGAACAGCACAGACAAAGCATTTAATTTGTGTGATTAAAATAGTTCAATTCCTGGATATCTTTCTGGATAGGTGTAGATATATGTTAGCAAGATGGAGCAAATTTTGGATGGCCCTGGTGTGATGTTTGATGTGATGCTGGTGTTGCTTGGTCAGTGCTCACAACCCTCCTGGAATGGGGAGGTGAGGGAAGTCAGGAGCAGCTTGCAAAAGCTTACTGGGATGGAAATCAGAAACATGTGGAAGCCAAGTGTGGAAAATGCATGGACTGTTAAAGTGATCTAGCTGGGAAGCAAGGCATTTGGATAGATTCCAGAAAAGAATCAAGGAGCTGGGGAGGAGGGTGGGGAGGGAGAGTGACAGAGGGCTAGAAAGCCCCAGATTTGGAGCAGGGACAAAGGGATGAACCCAAGCTATGAGCTGGACTGAGAAAATGCACCAAAGCAGGCTCAGGCACCCACCAGAAGTTTCTGCAACGATCCAAGAGGCTCCTGGGGGACAAAGAGACCCCCATGGCTGCTGCCTCCTTCCCCACGCTGGGAAATCTCCACTTCCCATTCCCTCTCTCATCTCCTTGGCTCAGTAGCTGTTGCAGGGGCTGGTATCAGACCCCTCCCAGCTGACTGCTAAGGTTCATCTCTTGGTTTTGCAGGCTACTGGAGAGAAAAGACCCTCAACAGATCTGGGCAAAAAGCCCAAAAGCCAAAAGAAGAAGAAAAAGAAGGACCCCAATGAGCCCCAGAAGCCCGTGTCAGCCTACGCCCTGTTTTTCAGAGACACACAGGCAGCCATCAAAGGGCAGAACCCCAACGCCACCTTCGGGGACGTGTCGAAAATCGTGGCATCCATGTGGGACAGTTTGGGAGAAGAACAAAAGCAAGTGAGTTACTGAGTTATTTATTTTTGTCTTTCAGCTGCTGAAATGTGTATTTCCAGATCCCCAGGCATGTTCAGGGCATGGCCAGGGGCTTCCACAGGCTGAAGTACAGGAGCAGAGGCTGCTTTTACAACCAGTGCTGAAGTGCCCACTGTGCAAAAATTGCTGTTGTTGCATTGGGAAGAGCAAATTTTTATGACAACTAATTATTCTTGATAAGCTCATACTCTGCACAGCCATCGGTGGCCTTTCCCTGACGTGGGGTTTTACAGCTTGAGATGGGAGATGGGTTTGTATTTGCTTATTTACTTACAAGGAGTGACAGCCAACCGGCTGAACACTATTAACTCCCTGTACTGCTGGCTTCAAATCCAACGTTCAGGCTTTAAAAGCTTCAGAAGGAGATGTCTGAAGTGGCCTCACAGAGGAAACCTTGCTGCCCCAAAGCTGTCAGCCACTTTCCATCTGCTTCACGTGGAGAATTCCAGGTCCTGTTTTCCCTCTTTGGTTGTTGCTGAGTCAGTTACAAAAGCCTGTAATTGCTTGTTGCCTATTGAGAGAGCCCCAGGGAACACTTCCCCGAGCAAGGATGGCTTTTTATCAGGCAGAGTGAGATCTGACACGGTGTGTGATGTGTCCTGGACCCAAACAGGCTTTAGCTGGGAGCACTTCTCCTGGAGCCTGGCCACAGCTCCAGCTGGGTGTCCAGCACTAGAAGCAGCTTCATCTGGGGAGAGAGCAGCAGGGAGAGAAAAAGCCACTTAACTGGAAGTTATGCTGGGAAATAGCCTTGATTTCCACCCCACACTGATTCAGGAGTAAGAGCAGAGGATCTTCAGGGATGAAAGCCCTTTTGCTGCTCCCTTTTCTCCTCTTTGGGTGGATCACTGTAGGATCACGCAGGCAGAAATTCCTCATGTGAAGAGGTGAAGAATCTCAGGAGGCTGACCCAAGCCGTGGGAAGATGCTGGATAGAGGCTGGGTTTGTGCTGTTGGTTCAGCGTGTGGGAGGTTCAGGAGAGTGGAAAAGCTTTATGCCACCTCTTTCTCCTTCTTGCATCCCCCCAGCATCTCCGTCTGCCCCTCCTTTCCTCCACCAGGTTACAAATACTTCCTGAGCTCGGGCACTGAGCCTGGCTCGGAGTGGGAGCGCTGCTGCGACCCTGACTCAGCGCACTGCAAACGCTCAGCTCTTAATTAACAGCAGGGATTAAACCAGCCCGTTTATCTTCCCTGCTAACTCTCCCTCCTCCTTCTCTTTCATGAGCTCGCGGCAGCCTCGCCGTCTCTTTACACACGCTTTCTAAGTGGCTCCATTTCTCCCTCTGTAATTGATTTAATTAAGTCATTTGTTCCTTGTCTGAATGCTTAAATATTAACTTCCTGGCTTTGTCTCCAGCTGGATACTTCTCTCCCACAACAGTTACTTCCCTGCCCGGGACTCTGGCTGGAGGGACACAATTTCTCTTTGGCTCTGGGACCCTGTGGCTGGTTTGTGTGATGTGGCACGTTCACTCTGGAAATGTCTGGCTGCTGGAGAGTTTATTTAGCCCCTGTTTGCTTTCCTCTGCCAACATCCCTGGTGAAGCTTTTTTTAGATTCATGAGGCAATGCAATGGAAAGGGAAAAAAGAAAATTTTAAAATGCCTTTAAGATGTGAAAGGGCTGCAGGATATGGGGCATGCATTCCCTGTGAAGGTAAGAAGGCATTCCAAGTGCTTTCCTGGCACATCTGGAGAGGGGATGGTGTCTGAGCAACACAGCCAGGCATCACTGGCCAAAATCCTGCTACAGCCTGGGAGTCCAGCCTGCCACGTGGCTGAACCAGGCTGTGTGTCAGCCCATCAGCAGGCAGGACTGTGCTCTGGGAAGGGGTGCAAAAGCAGGAGAAGGGATGTGTTTCATCAGGAACACTGCTCTTAGCCTTGTTCACAACAGTGGCTTCATGTCCTCACTGCAGACAGCAGTGCAGAGGACAGCCTGGGGAAAACCAACACAGAGGTGGCATGGCAGGCAAGCAAGAGCCATATCTGGGTATTTTGGCTCAATTATGACCAAAAGTTTAGTTAGAGAACATTTCCCCTCTTCCTGGCTTGAGGAAGGGTGGATTTGAGGCTGTAGGATCTGCTCTGGAGCTAATCCCACACCTGGATCCCCAGAGGTGCAGACCCCAGCCCCATCAGGTTACTGAGCAGTCCTTTAATCTCTGGAGTTGCTGCTTCAGAGGAGGATTATAAACCTTATTCTGTGCCTCCCAGTGGGCCCAGCATGGGCCCAGTCCTGGGGCTGTTTTGGTTCCCACCTTGTGGGAAAGCAGCAGGGAGGGGTTTCCAGGGAAGCTGGCCCATAAACCCAGGGCATTCCGTGATGCCCCCCACATGTGAGCAGCCCCTGACGCATTCCTGCCGTGCCTGCCCTGTGCCCATCCATCCCACAGCTCCATCCTGCATACAGGGGGGCACAGAGGTGGGGTGGCCCCTGTATCAAGGCCAAAGGGCTGAGGGAAGCCCAGTGCTGGTGGCTTGTAGCCAGGCCAGCCAGTGCCTCGGGCTGGGAAGGGTGGTCCTGTGCCCCTCCAGAGCCCCAACCCCTCTCCACAGACACCTCCTGGAGCAGTTCTGCTGGCAGCACTGACGTGCCAGCCCTTTGCCTAGCAGCCCTGGCCAGCACACAGAGGGTTAATGCTCTGCCATTTGTGCTGCTAATGATTATATGCACTGTAATATCAAAGCTGGAGCTATTTATTTGCCATTGAGCAGGTGCTGCTGCTCCCACAAAGCAAATTTGCTTTCTCCTCCTGATGAAACAAGGAAAATAAAGGTTGCTCACGTCCCATTTCAGATATGTTTTTTTTCCCTGTGCACCAGCTGAAAGACAAACAGAGAGGGAACCAGAATGCATATTATGCAAGAAACCATATAATCTAGCAGCATCTTTGATTTGGCTGCTGCTGTCACAGACATGCATTTCACAGAGAGGCTTTTTTCTCCCCCCTTTCTTTTGTTCTTACTGGTTTATCATTTGTGGCTTTGTCATTTTGTTCCTTCTTCTTCTTCTCTTCTCAGCCTCTTCACAATGAATCTTCATTTTCCCTCTGACACACTTGTATCTAAATTTCCTTATTTCCTGCCTTTTTTTATTTATATCTGTTGCCTGGTGATTTGATCATGCAGTGGAATACAGGATTAGCAATCTCCGTGTCCTTGGGTACTGCTCAAGGACACCTGTTCAGCAAAGCACCATTTTCTTCCCCATTTTAACCCCTTCCAGTGCGGCTGTAGAATAGGAATAAATAACAATACCTTAAATATCCCCAGCGCTGTGTTAGCAGGACGTTGTAATCTTC
The DNA here is from genome assembly GCA_018697195.1 of Certhia americana. NCBI lineage: Eukaryota > Metazoa > Chordata > Aves > Passeriformes > Certhiidae > Certhia > Certhia americana. Next base: position 4,236,674 of record CM031874.1, on the reverse strand, counting down.
ATTCTTCAACAGCTGGCATGGCCCTTCCTAAGGAGCTTACACGGGAATCTGAAGAATGTGACTCGGGGAAAAAAAATATGAATACATCCTCTTTGAACTTTGCAAATAGTTTAGCAGCTGTTCCTGTAGAGATAGCTTCGACTTTGCTGCAGGTTGAAATGCTAATTCAGCCATTAGCATCCAGTGGGGTACCTGTCAGAGGAATCTGCCCGAAGCTCCAGGTCCCAGCTCCAGAATCCCGTGCCTCAGTGGGAGTTTTTTCCATTAGTAGATCTCAAGCAGTGTTCCCCAGCAAGGTTTAAAAGGGCTGCCTGATTTGACAGAAATTAAAAGAATTTGAGTGCTAGATTGGAGCAAGCTCTGCTAATTCCCTAGGAGGGTTTTCCCCTGGCACAGACAGCCCGGTCCCAGTCTGTACCACCCACAGTCTCTGTTCCACAGGGCCACCATGGGCCAGACCTGCTCCAGAGCAGGTGACACCAACCCCAGTGGCTGTCCTTCTCAGGGAGATTTCCTCGGGGTGAGAAGCCTGGAGTCTCTGCAGAGAAGTCGCAGGTGGGATTCACTCTCCTCTGCCAGTTTCTGTTCTTCCCTCTCCGAGCACCTCCCTGTTCCTGGCAGTATTTTGGTGAAGAGGATGTTGGATGGAAGCCAAGCAATGATGGAGACTACAGAGATCAATGCCAAAGTGACAATTGCAGGAGACTCTGGAGCCAGCTTCTTTTTGTCAGCAAATCCAGCCACACCTAGGCTGGTGTTTCCATAGGCCCTGGAAACTGAGAGCAGAGGAATCAAGGAGCTCCTGAGCAATCTGCTGGGTGATCCCCAGGCTAACCCAGAGCTTCCCATCTGAAATGAGCAGAGATTGGGCAAACTCAGCATTTTCAGTTGAGTTTTTGAGTCTGGGGACACAAAGGTACCACAGATGAGTTCTTGCTTGTGCTTCACCAAGACCAGTTCAGTAATGTTGAATGACTCCGTGGCCGAATACAAATGGGATTTTCCCACTCAAATGCACAGCCTGGAGAACAGCACAGCTCCAGGGATAAAGTCACACTCCAAGGGTAAATTACCCCGCAGAAGAATTGCCTGCTCAGCAGAAAGTAATAGATCACCCAGTTAATCAGATCCATCTGCTCATTGAACCTGATCCATCAGCTGCTGACAGGACACTGCAGGTGTCTCAGGTGGGACACAGGCATCGTGGACCAGCTGTAAAGTTATTTTATGGAACAGCCACCAGAGGGGAGAGATCCCACAGGAACAGCCGTGCTACAAACTGCCCAATTCCAGCTTTGTACTGAGCTGTCAGCCACAGAGCCACAACAGGATGCACTTTCCACCTGCGGCCCCAAAGCCCTGGCAGTGAGGGGCTGGAAGGGTCCAAGCAGTTGCCCTGGCCTGGAAAGAGGTTTCAGCATCTTCTGGGCATTGAGGAAAGCCATGCACAGAGAGGGATCAAAGCACCAATCCCAAACAAGGCTCCAAGAAAGGTCTGGTGGAGAGCAGGGTAATGATGGGGAGAATACAAAGGGTCAAATTTGGTATTGACAGCAGTTCCACAAGTGTTATTTTCCTTCTTGGAGAGCAAGATCAGAGGTTTGGAAAGGGAATGGTGTGTGGTTTTCATTGGAGGTTAGGGTCTGGATTTGTCAGCCTCCTTCCTGTTCCCTTTGGAATCTTCAGTGGATTGTCCTGGGAATATGTCTGTGCCCTCACATGGAGTGAGGGATAACTTCCACCCCATGAAGTCGAGGCAGTGGAGAGCAGGAATCTCTCAGGATGCTTCAACCAATGGCAATTCCTGCTTCATTACAGGAATGATATTACTCTTCCTTTTGTGCTCTGAAGGAATTGCTTCACAGCACTCCACATGGATAAAGAAGGAACTCTCCCAAAGCCATGCAAATAGTTCCCACAGCCACGGTCTTCCCTGTGGGTATCCTCAGGGATGCTGACCTCAAGACTTGTAATCCAGGCCACAGGTTTTATTCTGACACTGTAGGGTGTCAGAATAATGGTGGGAAGGACAGAACAAGTCTTGCCCAAGAAGTGACTACAGAGGGGGATGCAAGGAGGAAAGGAGGAGCTGGGAAGGAAGAAGGATAACCTGTCCCTGTTTCCTATTTGCCTTTCCAGTGGCTGTGGCAAGGAGGTGTGGAGAGAAGGGTGAATGTGGCAGGGAGGACATGCTTTGAGTCATCTCATACATAAGTTATGGTGATCTCAAGTCATATCTTGCAGGAAAATGTATAATAGTTACAAGAAAAACCCTGCAGATTTACAAGCAGAATAAAAATCGAATTTACACATTTGGGAGAAGTTAAAAACCAGTCATGGAATCATAGAAAGGAGGGCAAGGAGGGACTTAAGAGGTCAAGCAGACCATACTGATGCCTGAAGTCAGGATCATCTCTACTTAAGCCATTCCTGATGGATGTGTTCCTAATCTGTTCTTAAACCCTCATGGTGGAGATTACACATCTCCCCAGGCAATGTCTTCCCGTGCTTAATTATCCTTTCTGCTCCCAAGGCTTCCCAGTGCTTGCCCAACATTTCCCTTGGTGCAATTTAAGCCTATTTTGCCTCTTTTCCTACATGCAGAGAGGATCCCTCTGTGCCTCCTTTGCTACATTGTGGTGGCACCTCTTGGTCTTCCCTCCCAGCTTTCCTCCTGGACACCTTTCCTGAACTTCCCATCTCTGCTCTCCTGATGTTCTGCCTCTCCTTTGACGCAAAATGCCCCAAACTCCACCTGGGATTGCAGCAGGAACTTTCACACTTGGGCTCAGTGCACCCCTTGATTTTTTGGGGGAGAGTTTGAGACCTTCCCCTCATTCCCCAGGCTTGGGAAGCAGCATTCCTGCTGGAGCAGAAGGGCTGGGATGCAGAGGTTACAGATAACAGCTCCGGCTGTCACTCAGTGCTTGCGCGACACCGAGCCGCTCGTGGGCGTCAGCGGGGTTGGCAATAATTGTCTTCTCTAATTAACTTGTTATCAAACAAGAACATTTCATTACGGTGCAATTACTGGCTGCTTTGCTGAGACACAGAGGTGTCAGGATTACGATCCCAACATATGCTTCTTACAGCTCTGATTTTTTTGTTTTCATAATCACTAACCATTTTTACTTCCTTCCCCCCTCCTCCCCCAACCCACCCACTCACTTAATGACTAATGAATCCTTCTGCTAATGAATAAGGAAAATAAATCAGTGGGCATGGCAGGTTAGGAAGAAAAACATGCAAAATATTTTGAGGATCCTTAAATCTGATAAATTACTTCAAAATTAAAATCCCTGGGAGAAAATGGGATTTAATTAGAAAGTAACGTGGTTTTGTCAATGTTTAAATTAAAATTTAAAAGGTTATAAATGCTGTACTAGAGCTGCCTTTACACAGAGGATTTGTGAGGAGCTCTGCTCAGATCCCACCTCAACGTGGTGATTCTCTGGGGACAGGCAGCTCAGTGTCCTTGATGGTGCACTGCAGGGCAGGGCTGCAGAATTCCCAACAGGAGACCCTTAGGGATGGTTCTTTACAATGAGGGTGGTGGCACATGTCACCCAGAGCAGCTGTGGCTGCCCCTGGATCCCTGGAAGTGTCCAAGGCCAGGCTGGATGGGGCTTGGAGCCACCTGGGACAGTGGAAGGCTGCCCATGGATCAAAATGGTCCCTTCAACCCAAACATTTCTGGGATTCTGTGGTTAAACCCCAGATAATCCACTGGGAATCTTCCAGAACTTCCAGCTCACCGGAGGAACATCAGAGAGCACAATCCCATCACCCTTCCTGGCAGCCCTGCTCGTGGCCAGGCTTGAGCCAGCACTGGCCCAGGGAGCACAGAGGCTCCTGCCTGGAGCAATCCCCCCCTTCCCTTCAGCAGGATGAGCCTTTGGCTGCCCCTTCCCAGTCCTGCTGCACCAGACCCCACCCAGGAGCACATCCCAACAGGAGGGAGAGCTATGTGCTCTAAAAGAGACAAGAACAGGTGAAGTGTGGCATAGAAAACGGGTTTAGCAGGAAGAGCAAATGTTGGGGATGAAGATAGGCACAGACTTTATTGGTTATTTATTTATTTATTAATTATTTATTTGCATTTAGGTTTAGGAAGTCTCATTTCCCTGTCCTCTCACTGTTCAGAAATTGCAGGGTTTTCTCCAGGCAAGTCCTGCTAATAATTAAATTTGTATAGCTCTGAATATTTTATTTTTCCACTATGCTGGGGGGAAAAAAATGGTAAACCCACTCTTGTATTTTGCTGTTACAGAGGAACAATAATTAAATATGTTCTCCATAGATCAGCATCCAGCTGTGACCACTTGTAAACGCTGGCCTGAGATACAGGAATTTCTGTTTCATTACTGTGAGGGCATCAGATACCACATTTAAGAGCATCCACCAGCTCTGCTGCTGGACAGAATAAATTCTGTGGTGCTGTGATGGGCACAAACCTTCTCCAGTGGAAGGTGTCCCTGCCCATGGCAGGGGGATGGAACTGGGAGCTTTCAGGTCCCTTCCAACTCAAAGCGCTTTTTGATTCTATAATAAAAGACGTAGAGATTGTAGAGAAAGGTAATAGCTTTTATTAAGGGAACTGATACAGTTTGAAGAAATAGTTACTTTTCACAGGCAAACTCTTCTTCAGGCTGACATTTTGAAAAGTAATTTTGTACTGAATGGAGAAAATGTAATATTTCCTGAGTACCATAAAGCCAAAGACAAACGTTGGGAAATGCTGCATTTCAGAAAATTGCCATCTGAGACCTCCAGTGTGTCGAGTCAAAACGTTTCATTACAGGACTCACTGTGATTTAGCAATGAAAATAAGGCTTTCAATCCATTTTTAATAGAATTTATCTCTACTGATTTTAAACTCACATTCAGTTCAACAGCTGGGAGGTTACTCTCCCTTCAGAGGCCAATGTTGGAAGGGAATCTGCCATGGCCATGGAAATTTGCATGGGAAATGAGCTAATTCATGGAACTGTGGGGTTGTTTAGGTTGGAAAGTACCTGTAGGATCATCCTGTCTAGCTGTCAGCCCAGCACTGCCATGGCCATGGCCACCATGTCCCCAAGTGCCACACCCATAAGTCCTTTAAATGCCTCCTGGAATGGTGACTCCATCATTTCCCTGTGCAACCTGTTCCAGGGCTGGGAAACCCTTTCCATGAAGAAATTTTTCCCAATATCCAACCTAAATCATCCTGGACAGAGAATCTGCCCACAAGGCTTCAGTTTTCAATTGCTGAAAGCTGCTGTTGGTTTTAAAGCTGAATTAAATAAATGGGAATCAGTTCTTATCAAAATCAACTTCCAATGCATCACTTGAGGAAGGCTTTGGGTTTCCATTGGAAAAGAGGGTTGGTGGGCATTTTTTCTGGCAGTTTCTGCCTTTATCCTGCATTTTTTATTCTGTTTTAAAATACTCCTCTTGCTTACTGAGTTTAATGTGTGTAACCCTGCAGGGACTCACTGCTGGGGACAGGCTGGTCCACACCATTATTTATTGAAGGTCTTCACCTCCATGTGGAGGACCAGAATCCTGGCAGGAAGGGGGCCAGCACTGACATGATCAAGACTCATCTCTGGTTGTGGGGAAAGATGGAAAAAAAAACATAATTCACTCTTCCAAATCTTTTATTATTTTCTTAGTGAAGCAAACTCTCCTGGTGCTTGTTGCTTCCCTGCAAGCTCCAGCTCACCAAGTCATAAGATGAGGCAAAAACCTCAGCTTTTATGAGATCAGAAAGCAGTTCCCATCTGTCCAGACTGCAGGGAGGAGCTGGAGTTTTGAGCTCTAAACGATGAATATTGGGAAATCCAAGAAAACAAATGGATAGTTTAGGAATTCTGACTGTGTCACATGTTTTTAAGCAGGTCATCATCACAGAATCATAGAATGGATTGAGTTGGAAGGGACTTTAAAGATAGTCAGGTCATTTGAGGATTTGGGCTTTTGTCTTGCTCTTCCAAGAACCTGGATCACTCTGCTTCCTGTTGGGAAGGGATTTCATTGTGTTCACCCTATAAAATCAGACTGTGTCTCTTATAAATACCTCTCTAAACATACAGACCACTGACCAGAGATGCCTCCAAAAATCCCAGCACGATCCAATCCAGGGGCTTCCTTTTCTTGGTTTGGCATAAATGCCTCTGCAGCAGAATTGAGTTTTTCATGCACACAGCCCCACTGAAGGAGCTTTCCACTGAGCAGATAGGGTGCAGCAAAGCCCAGCAGCCCCCTGTTCCCTCTAGTAACAATTATCCATTCCTTGGTCCTTTCAGGCATACAAAAGGAAAACAGAAGCTGCCAAGAAGGAGTACCTGAAAGCCCTGGCTGCGTACCGGGCCAGCCTCGTCTCCAAGGTACAGCCGTGCTCATGGACGGGTTACAGCTCACAGGGGCCTCCAGGGAGGAGCACATTTATCAGAAATGCTCTGTAATTGTGCTGTCAGAACTGATACCAGCATTAGCACCTTGCCATGGGGCTGAAAGAGAGGATCTGCAGCATGGTTAGGGCAGGAGCTGTGCTCTCATCTGCCTTTAGCACCCTGCAGTGAAACCCTACTTTGGATGGGTTCAGCAGCAGGGGAGGTTTTGTTGGAGTCCCTGTGTGAGATGAAGGGGTGTGTGCTGCCTGTCCCCACTGTTCCTTGCCTGCTTTTGGGGTGTGAGTGCAGCAAAGGGGTCAGGAGCACAAGGTGGCACCAGGGACTGGCCCAGGGGAAGGTGACACCCAGTACTGGGTTCACTGGCACCAGCATCCTGCTGCACCCTGCTCCATGCACTTGGGCTGTCCCACCTGCTCAGGACCCCAGGGGTTGCTTCTGTGCATGCTCAGCCTAGACCAGATTTTTAGGGAGTTTTTAGGGAGTCTTATGGAGTAAGAGCCACAACTGTGAATTGATGAGATGTGGATACGTGGGTGCTTACCACACTGCAGCCAGGCCAAGCCCAGAGAGCCCATTTCAATGCCTAATAGTAACATTTCAGGGCATTTCAGGCTCACACAGGAACTCCCAGTGCTGCACGACCACACTGGGGAGCAAGGATGGGCCCTAGATGTGGATTCCCATCCCAAGGGACCTCACAGCTTGCCCTCCTCCACACCTCCAATGAGGGGACACAGGTATTCACTGCCTGAGAATTTGGGGTGGCTCCCGTGGAGCTCAAAGTCTTCCTGGCTCAGGAATAAAGCTGCCTTTGGGTATTGATTGGTCCTCCTTCAAAGCTTCTCCTTGGTACTACACCCCATCCTCAGAGCCTAATCATCACATTCAGCTGCCTTGGGAAATAAAGTGATCTCCCAGATCACCCCTCCCCTGCAGAACCCATGTGGTGATGGTGAGCTGGAAAGGCTCAGAGCCCTTGTGGAGACTGGTAATTGCCAACTTCTCAACAGAACAACAGCAAGGACAGAAAAAGGGGATGGGAAGGACTTGTTGAGGATTTAAAACTCTTGTTGGTTCCTCTGGAAGCCTCTGAGGGTCTTGTCTTGAACGTGCCTCTCAGCAGTGTGGGGCAGGAGTTGTGGAAGGCATAGAAGTCATGGAGGCATGTGCTCTGTGGCTTTAGGTTTGTCCCAATTTCTTCAATTGTTCTTCTGCAAAACTTTGTTTTGAGCAAAGCAGCACAGTGTGGACCTGGCTGCTGGGTCAGAAAGGATCAGGAGTACCTGAAAGGGTACATCACAGGACAAACCCCTCATTGTCCAACCCAGAAAATTTCCTCTTGTCCTTATCTCCTTCCTGCCAAAATGATGCCGTGATTGTCCCATGCATTACAGACCCACCAGGGCTGCAGGAATGCACAGGATGGGGAGAGCAGAGGGTTTATAGACCCATTTGTACTCTGTTGGAAGCAGGAGGGGTTTGTCACCCCCCCCTAAAGCAGAGAGCTGCTGGTGGGCAGTTTGCCTCTGCACTGCTTCACTCCCCCTGATGCTCCAGGTCTGCCAAAGGCACGGTTGAGTTCCTGGGCTTTAGTTTGCCATGTATGGATGCTGCACCCAGCCTGTGGCCACCCAGCTGCTGCAGGGCTGGGAGTTCATGTGCTGGCAGGTGGGAGAGGAGCAGGATGCATGGGGGGGGAGCTGCTCTGCACTGGTGGATATCTCAGGATGGAGAGGAGCAGGATGCATGGGGAGAGAGCTGCTTTGCACAGGTGGATATCTCAGGATGGAGAGGAGCAGGATGCATGGGGGGGAGCTGCTCTGCCCAGGTGGATATCTCAGGATGGAGAGGAGCAGGATGCATGAGGAGAGAGCTGCTCTGCACAGGTGGATATCTCAGAATGGAGAGGAGCAGGATGCATGGGGAGAGAGCTGCTCTGCACAGGTGGATATCTCAGAATGGAGAGGAGCAGGATGCATGGGGGGGGAGCTGCTGTGCACAGGTGGATATCTCGGGATGCACCTCAATGTTCCCTCTTTTCCTTCCTCACCACCTTCCACTGTTTCCCCACAGAGCTCTGCCGACCAGGGGGAGACGAAAAGCACCCAGAGCAACCCCCCTTCCAAGATGATCCCCCCCAAGCAGCCCATGTACCCGATGCCCCCGCAGGCTTCCTCTCCCTACCCTGGCCTGGGCTCCTTCCTGTCCCCGTCGGACCTGCAGAGCTACCGTGGCCACCCTCACGCCGGGCTGTCCCGGACCCTGCCCTCCAAGCCCCTGCTGCCCAGTATCAGTGCCTCCCCCCCACCCTCCTTCCAGATCAGCCCCCCTCTCCACCAGCAGCTGTCCTTGCACCACCCGCAGGGCTCGCTGCTCAGCCAGCCCCTCAGCATGCAGCAGGTCCCCCAGCAGCCCCTCCTGTCCCCCCCCATGGCACTACAGGTACAGCCCCCCATCAACGCCTCACCTCCCGGCCAGCAGGTGAGTGCTCGGGGCTCTCCTGGGTTTGGGGGTCTTGGGGTGGTCCCCAAGGGAGTCCTCCCAGAGAAGGGAATGGAGCCCCAGGAGAGGCTGAGGGAGCTGGGAAAGGGCTCCGCTGAAGAGAAGGAGGCCCAGGAGGCTCTTCTGGCTTTGCACAGCTCCCTGCCAGGAGGGAATGACCAGGGGGATTGGGCTCTGCTCCCAGGGAACAGGGACAGCACAAGAAAAAATTACCTCAGGTTGTGCCAGAGAAGGTTTAGATTGAAAATTGAGGCCAGAGGTTTAGATTGAAAACTAAGGAAAATGTCTTTGTTGAAAGGGTTATCAGGCAGTGGAACAGCTGCCCAGAGAAGTGGTGGAGTCACCATTTGTGGAAGCATTCAAAAAATGTGTGAATGTGGCACTTGGTGGCCAGGTTTAGTGGTGGGTTTGGCAGTGCTGGGTTAATGGCTACACTCAATGATCTTGGAGTTCTTCTCCAACCCAAATGATCCTGGCTTCTCCAGCACAGGGATTGGGCTTCAGCTCTGCACAGCCAAAGTGTCTTCTGTAATTTGGTGATAGCATTATAGGAGATCCTCACAATTGCTCATTGGGGTAGGAGGTCTTGCCAAGGGCAGCATTTTGTGAAACTTCATTCCACATCGTCTGTGAATAAAATATAAAAATAAAAAAAATATTCCCCATTGCTCTAATTTGGATATTTTGGGAAAAATTGTGTTATTGCCAGGTAACTCTCATTAATCTGGTCTATATACATTGCCTAATGGATATAAATTTAATTAAACCTACTCCAAAAAATGGGGAAAACTGATCAGCTTTCAGCTAAAGCAGCCCCTCAGTGTCCTTGCTGAATTGCCAGTGCTGACAGCTCGTGGGGACAATGTTGCTGGTGTGGTTGTCCCTTGTTCCTGAGCACTGGGGTGGGGAACTCAGCACTGCACAGGAGTTGAGCTGCACTGGACACTGGCTTTGGTGGCCACACTGCAAAAAACCCAAAGGCTTTTGTGGCTCTGTGCCCTCCATAGCCATTCCCACCCCTGAGGAGGGAGGTCCTGACAAAGAGAGCAGGGAAAAGGGATGTCAGATGTGTTGCTGCATTGACACCATGGTCTGGGCTTGGGCCCTCTCAGTCTCTGGGTTTCCTCCCATGCTCTAAACTGACAGCTTTTGGGGACAATGCCTGTAAATGCAATTATGCATTGTTATTAAATCTGCAGTTCTCCTGCTCTGTATGCTCCTGTAACCCACCTTTTCCTCTCCACCCTGCAGGACTTCTCCCATATTTCGTCTGAGTTCCAGAACAGTGTTGGACCCCGTTCACCTGGTGCATCAAACCCTCCAGGAAGCACTGAGTGGGACAACGACTACCCCAGCAGGGAGTGTGGGGTCAACCACTGCAGGCCAGTAGACAAAACACCTCATTGCTAGTGCAATTCTGGGCTGGAACAGTGACCCACAGCTCAATGTTGGCCCTAAATTGTATGGCCAGTTGTGCTCAGGGAAGCTCAAGGCTCCCTCATCTCTGTAGGCTCACTGAAGTGATGCTACAGAAGCAGGTAGCTTAAAAATCATGGATAAATTCTTCTTTGCACATGAAAAGGTTTTTTTTCTTTTTTTTATCTATTTCCATTCCACTTAAGGGTTAGACACATTTCTTTCTGGAGCAGTTCCCCTGGCAGAGTTCCTGGAGGTTTGAAAGCAGCCTTGTCCATAAGCCCAGGCCTCAGTTTGGCCTTCCAGTAATTAAAGAGTCTTATTAAAAATCTAGAGAACGTCTAATTGCAAAGGCAGATAATGATAGACAAGAGGAGATGGTTTTAAACTGAAAGAGAAGAAATTTAGATTATATTATAGTCAGGAAGAAATTCTCCCCTGTGAGAGTGGGGAGGCCCTGGCACAGGGTGCCCACAGCAGCTGGGGCTGCCCCTGGATCCCTGGAAGTGTCCAAGGCCAGGCTGGATGGGGCTGGGAGCACTCTGGGATAGTGGAAGGTGTCCCTGCCCATGGCAGGGGGTAGATGGAGATGGGTTTTAAGTTCCCTTCCAACCCAGACAATTCCGTGATAAGCAATGTTCTTCTATTCCTAAAGCAATTGCTCTTACCACTGAGGCCACAACCTCCCATAATTGTCTCTGCCAGCAGACCCTTACCATTCCTGGGGTTAGTGTACAAATCCTTGATCTTCCCAAGAGCCACACACACACAATGTGTGCAGGAAAACCCCACTGACCTGTGCACAGATCTTCCTCTTATGCCCTACAAACTCTGGCATGAATGTGCCAGCATGAAAGTCCCTTTAATGCTGCTTGAAATCCCCAATAAATGAAAACATCAGAGTAATCTTAAAGCTGGGGTGCAGGGAGTGTGTGGAAGCCGTTTCCAACCTCTGCCTAACCCACTGCTTCTGGCTCAGCTCTAACAGTTTGGAGACTGTTGTGCTCCGTAGAACATTCCCAGGGTTCTGTGGCAGCAGGTTGGAGGGAGGCTGGATATGCTCAGAGTATTGATTTCCCTCAAGTGCTGGAACATGGTGCTTGCACCAGAAATAATAACCAGCTCCCAGGCTTTTCAGAGCACAGCTCCTGTCTGTGCCAGCAGAGCACTTACAACTGCTGGGCTGGGCACAGACTGTACAGACATTTATTTCTTCCAGGGAAATAAATATCTTCCTGATCCATTAGAATATTCCTGCTGTCTGCCTGCCCGGGGGGGCTCAGGGACATGGATAGGGCTGACCTTTGCATGCTCCTTCTTGAAATCTCTGCAGACAACCTGAAAGAAGGAACATGATCAGGACCTGATTGTAAAAGTCCCTTCACATGTTGTGGGCAAAATGCTAGAGGTGCTTGGAGGGTTGTGGCACATGCATCCCAATTTCCAGAGGTGCTGGGGATATCCCAGGAATTAACACCCCTAGAAATAAACATCACTTTCTAAAGGATCAGCTGGAGAAACATTTGATTCCCTCTGCAAATCCCACTGTGTGGGTCCCAAGCAGAAACCCAGGGCACTCCAGAAACAGGTGAAACATTCCCATAGCAGTGGGGACTGAGTTCTGTGTTGCTAAAACAAGCTCTGTGACATCTGGCTGGAGTGCCACACTGTAAGCAGAGGGCCCATGCAATTCATGATCAAAGCTCATGCATTTCATGCCTTTGTCACAGCAGAAATATCAAATTTCATGGGTTTATCGCAGCTTCCTGGGAAAAAAAAAAAAAAAAAAGCCATTCTAAAACCAGACAGATTATGCAGAGACTTCCAGATAATTATTAGAGTAGATTATAGCAAGGAACTCAGATGGATAGAGATCAGTCCTGCAGAAAGTGCTTAGTGCACTGAAAAATATCATTGTGACTGCTGAGGAAGGAGCCATCTCCAGTGACTAAAGGCACAGGAGCTGCTGGCAACTGGTGCCCAAAGCTGGATTGTTCTCATTTATTGCAAAGCCTGCTGTGTCAGTAAGTGCCCTCCTGTCCTGCTTCTGCTGCCCTGGGATTTGCAGCCTCAGTGTCCCCTCTACATCACCTGGAGCATTCCCAGACATCTGTAGGGCTGCAGCTCCCTGTGTCTCAAGGTTGCTCACAAGCCAAGAAAAGAGATGATCTGGATCTCATCCAGGGCAAGGAATGATGGGACAAGGGGGAATGGCTCCCCATTGCCAGAGGGCAGGGATGGATGGGATACTGGGAGGGAATTGTTCCCTGTGAGAGTGGGCAGGCCCTGGCACAGGGTGCCCAGAGAAGCTGGGGCTTCCCCTGGATCCCTGGCAGTGTTCAAGGCCAGGCTGGATGGGGCTTGGAGCAGCCTGGGATAGTGGAAGGTGTTCATGGAAATGAGATGAATTTTAATGTCCATTCCCACTCAATCCACTCTAGGATTCCATGATCTTCCTGACTCTTCTCCTTTCTCCAATGCACTTTGTACTAATTTCCCAGTGACATTCAAAGTTGTCATTGGGCTCCTCTGCAGCACCAATTCATCAGCTGGGTGAGTCCAACCCTCAGCATGTCTTGGGCACAGCAGTGATAAAAGGATGTCTCCATGGCTTTGGTTCATCAGTGCAGCCCTAGGCATATTTGGGAAGTCTCTGGATCATGTAATGGCCCATTTCAACCTCAGAAGTGCATTGGGCTTAATTGCAATTAAAGCAGCACTGTGAGGAGCAAAATCTGGCTGGAAAGAGGAGGGATAGTTCCTTGATGGGATGTGACTCAGCTGTAGAGTCCCAGATTCCTGGAAGAGAGGATCATCCCAGCCTCCCCAGCACAAAGACAGCCCTGTTGGGTTATGAATTTTATTTCATGTCTAACCTTGATATTTCTTTAGCTTCCAACATCTGTTGGCATTGGGTTAGCTGAGGTAAAACCTCCCAAACCTCATTTTCTTTTGTGTTTGTCATCCAGATAACTTCTAAAAAACTGACAAGGTTGTCTTCCTCTCTATCTCTATCTAATAAGGGAACTGCTGTAGGGATTTTTGCTTCCCAGCCTATCCTTGCTAGTTAAAATGCCATCCAATGACACTTCATCCCTCATGCCCTGCAAATTCTGGGATCCTGCAGGCAGACACTTCTTAATTCATAACTCAGCCATGCTGGAGAGAGAGTTTTAAATGTTTCTTACCTCCTGCTCTCCCTATTCATAATGACTTTTTGCTTACTGAGTTCCATCCAATTTTCCTAGCTTGCTCTGGGTTGAAGCCCAAGCTGTCGTAGATTGTGAGCAAAGACATGGGGAGCATTTCTCAGCTCCTGCTTGGTGTTTGACTATCACTTCCCACAAGCAACTGCAGCACACCATTTCAGTGCTTTTTTGCCACCACATCACAAACTCCTTTCCTAGTCCCCTGTCTCCCTCACCTGACAGCCTGATTCTGGCACTTGCTCTTTCCCAGGCACTGAGTTCTTGTTTCACAGTGACTTTCTCCAAGGGAGCTGCCTCACCTCTGTCAGAGGTGCAGCTTGGTTTACAACCACGTGCAAATCTTTCTTAATCCCTAATTCAATCTTAACTCCTCAAAGCACCTCCCTTGTTTTTTCTGCCTTGTTTTCTGATTACAGCTCTCTCCACACCTTCTTCGGGGGTTGTGTCCTTTCCATCCTAAAACATTCTATGATTTACCTTTGTCCCCCCAACACTCAGGTATTTTTGGGATAACACTGGACTGGATTCATCTTTCTATGTCCTTCCTCTCGTTTGCAAGGCACGGATTAGGTTCTTTTTGGCTGTCATCCTTTAGTAATTTTCCCCCTCTTCCCACTCTCCTGTAGTTCTCCTGTAGGCTAAAAGATGGGACACTGTCCATTACACCTTGTCCAGGCACAAAAAAAACATGTACAGACACTAGATCCAGACATTTATAACCTCCCTAATTCCTTCCAACATTGAAGTGATCCTCTCCAAAGGGGAGAATTTTCCAAATCAGGAGCTAAATGAGCAAACACGATAAAAAGGCAAAGATAACCCATCACAACTGCACTTAGTTTGGATTCAATTATTTATGGTAATACTTTGTAATGAACTGGGAAATGTTCTGTAGCGTGTTGTGTAAAATTAATGAAGTTTTAGTACTGGAATACCTCGTTGCTGCTCAGTGGCATTAAATCTTTTCTGAGTGCAGGAGGAAAGACTCTGCATTTTAAATGCAGATTATAAAATGGGGAGATTAGCAGAGGGTGGGCTCTTGACTCTATCAGAAGACAGCTCTATCAACAACAGCCCTGCTTTGCTGTCTGCCCCTTTGCTTTTATTCCACTCACAAACACACCCACACCAGAACCTACCAAGACTTCACCACTTTTTAAGGCCAAGATGTCTTTTTTGGAGCTGGTGATGTTTCCATCATGTATGTGCAGGTGATAAACCCCATTGAAAGTCCTGGATCTCAGAGCAAAACCTCTGCAGATCATCAGCCAGGGGAGAGGGACTTCAGCCACTTTTTGCCCTATTATGTCCCCCAAAAAATATAAAAGATCACCTGGGCTCCCTCTTTGGGTTCTCCTTATGTAGTGTCAGAATGAGCACGTTGGATCCAAAATTAACTCTCTAAACCTCCATGGTTCAGCCTCAGGTGTGGTGAAGCAGGGGATGATGGCCCCAGAGGTGATCCCAGGCAGAGCATTCCAACATCCTGCTGGTGGGATCTGCAGGGACACCCAGAGCTGGCCCTGCCCTGCAGCCCCACCAAGAGCCGCGATGAAGCAGAGGAAGAAACTGAGGTTGTAGCTCTTACAGCTGAAATTTGGGAAGAAATAAATAAAATTGCACTCTTACTCTCTTACTCCAACTCTTACTCTCAGGGGGACCTTTTCACTCTCTACAACTACAGCCTGAAATGTAGGGTTAGAGTTAGGGTTACCCCCTAGGGTTAGGTCACCCCTGAAAGAGGGTGTAGCCAGGTGGTGGTTGAGCCCTTCTCCCAGGTAACAAGGGACAGGACAAGATGAAACAGCCTCAAGTTGCACCAGAGGAGGTTCAGATTGGGCATTTGGAAAGAATTTCTGCAGAGACAGAGTGTTCAAGCATTGGAAGAGCTGCCCAGGGCCATGGTGGAGACACTATCCCTTGGGGGCTTTAAAAGCCACGTGGATGTGACACTTGGGGACATGGTTTGGCAGTGCTGGGAGAATAGTTGGACTTGATCTTAGAGGGTTTTTACAACATAAATGATCCTACTG
Organism: Certhia americana; assembly: GCA_018697195.1. Lineage (NCBI taxonomy): Eukaryota > Metazoa > Chordata > Aves > Passeriformes > Certhiidae > Certhia > Certhia americana. The sequence goes on along the minus strand of CM031874.1, from coordinate 4,221,116 downwards.
TGGTCCCTCTGTGTACCTCTGTGTCCCTGTGTTTTGTGCCCATGACACCTTTTTCAACTTGTAAATGAAACAACACACACTTTCAAGATCATATTAGAATGGGGGGTGATATGAAAGCTGGTCTGTATTGGGGGTCTTCAGGGGCAGATATGGAAAAATGTCCACAAAAGCCAACCCTCCATGGAGGTGCAGACAATTTTATGAGTTTGTAAATTGGCATAATTGACAAAAAGCACCAATTAGGAGCACAAGTGGTGATGCAATTCTCACCCCCAGGTCAATCCCCTTCTAAGTCTTCCCCCCTCACATGGGGCTGGTACTTTGTTGATGAAAATGTGTCTGAAGAGCTGTTTTTCCACCTTGGTTGCCAGGGAGAACCAAGATAGGACACGGGCTTTGGAATATGTTTTGTCTTTCTGCCTAGGGCGAGGACATGGAAAACTAGGGAAAAACATGGGAAAACTAGCTACTGATACAATAGGTTATAAATATATGTGTAGAGAATACAGAGAACATATTGATGCCTTGGAGTGGCTACCTAGAAGAAAAGCTGGACAGAGTTTGCAGAATAAAGTATTTATTAAAGGCCTCCAACAGATAACACCTTGGGCAGTGCAGGAGCCTGGCAGAGGCTACACCCAAGATGGACAATGGTCACAAGTTTTTCAGACAGATATAAGTTTGGTCAAATTGCAAATCAGGGTTAATTGTCCAATTACAGCTTCAGGTAATGAAGTTTGCTCTCCCTCCCAATTCACTTTTGTTTATACTTTTCGGGGCCTGAGGCTGTGAGGATGCCCTTGGTTCTCAGGCCTGGAAGGATTGCTTTGTCTGACCAAGCTGAAGAGAGCTTACTAACACTATATGGAGTTCAGAGTTATACATGTCTTGGTTTGAACACCAGGTGTGTGCTGAGGGAGGAGGAGCCTCCCTTGGAAAAGAGAATGCAAACCCCCTCCCTCTGAATTATTATAAGTGTGAAATTAAGGGGCTCTCAGGCAAAGATATGGGAATAGGAATAACAGTTCTTTATTAGGGGAACTAAAATCAAAATGCAGGAATACAAAAACCCAACTCCCCTGACAGAGTCAGGATCCAGCCTGGCCCCTGTGGGTCAGGGGGTGGTGGCAGTGCCATCCCATGGTGGCTGCAGCCCTGCAGTGGCAGATGTGGCTCTGCTGGAGCAGGGATCCTGGAGAAAGGGGGAGGTTTCCTCGGAAGGTCCAGTGGGGAGAGATGGGGCTGGTGTTCCTCTGGGAATCCATGGAAAAGGCTGCTTGGTGTTCCCAAATCCCAGATTGGATCCAGGTAGAAATGTTTTGTGTTCCCAGTCCCAGACTGGATCCAGGTAGGAATGTTTGGTGTTCCCAATGCCAGACTGGATCCAGGTAGGAATGTTTGGTGTTCCCAAATCCCAGATTGGATC
>CM031874.1:4201907-4219680 GCA_018697195.1 Certhia americana | reverse complement strand
TGGATCCAGGTAGGAATGTTTGGTGTTCCCAGTCCCAGACTGGATCCAGGTAGAAACGTTTTGTGTTCCCAGTCCCAGACTGTATCCAGGTAGGAATGTTTGTCTCCTGCCCTGTCTGGAGCATTTCCCATGTGCTGATGGAATTCTCTCAGTGACACTCCCTGGCCCAGCAGCAGAAGCTCTCTCCCTGGAGGGAGGCTGGGTGTGGCAGAGATAAAGCAAAGTGCCCCAGCTGGTTCTGAACAGCCGGGCCATGGACAGAGGGTTACCCCAGCCCCAGCCCCGGCCCGGTTCCAGCAGCTGGTGACAGAACACACACTGCTGGGGACAGCCTGCACTGCAACACCAGACATACATTAATGCAGTACAGGATCTGGGAAATACAAATGCTAAGAACTTAAAAAAACAATGTAAAAAAAAAAAGATAAAAGCCAAAACAGCATCACCCTAAAAGCCAGGGCATGGCGTGCACCGTGTGCCAGCTGTGCCTGCTCCTCCCCAACCCCTTCCCTGCTGCCTCACGCCGTGCCTCTGCTTTCTCTTACAGCATGCTGCCAAGGGACAAGGCACTCTACCTCACCTAAGGCTCAGCATCCCTTTGGGAGGAGGCTCAGACGAAGGACACTTGAGAGGGTCAATCCTACAGCCCACGCGGGAGGCACGAGCAGGTCGGACGGGCGGGACAGCTGCCGCCGCACCTCGGCGCTGGCTTCGCTTCCAGGCTCTAAGAGCAGTTTTCTTTTCTCCTTTTATTTTTGAACTCTAAAAAAAACAAAAAAAAATATGAAAAGTCTACTTTCCATGGAAGGCCCCCCCCCCCAAAAAAAAAAAAAAAAAACAAACAACGAAAGAAACGAACCCCACCTCATAAATCGCAAAGAACAAAAAAAGAAATAAAGAGAGAAAATTCAAATAAAAATAATAAAATAAGCTCAAAACCAACAAAAAAATAATGACGTTAAACTGAGGACACCTTTTTTCTGCTTGCCATCAGCTTAGCTACAGACTGTTTTCCTAGTGAACTGCTTTTAGATGCAGCATAAACCCAGGTCTGGTGTCCTGCAGCATTAGGCCAGCTCAGTAGGAGGATGCACTCTTTTGACTTGCTAACAGCACTAAACTTTGTGCAAGAAAATGTGAAGTTTGTGTGAATATTGTACATGCAAAGGCCTTGGATGGTCTGGCGAAAAAAAAAATTACAAAAATAAATAAAAACTATTGCTAGGTAGGTGGGGGAGAGAGAAGAAGGCAAAATATGAGAGGAAAAATGTGAAAGAGATCATGAAAATATAATTTGTTGGATAGTTGTAAGTAGTTTACTAAGTGTTTTAGAGCTGTGCTAAAGACATCTTTAAGATTTTTTTGTGAAAAGATTAGTAGTTTACTTTATAGTAAAAGCATTTTATATTAATTGTAGCACATTTTTTAGTTATACATAGAAGGGAGATGTGTATAAAAAAACAACAAAAAAAGCCTGCCAAACTTGTTTCTATTATTTGTACAGCAAGAAATGGACAATTTATATCCATGTTGTATGGCATTATTATTTTTTTCCAGCCATATGTCCATCTATTTAAAAATTGCTGACAATGATTTTTGTCTATTTATGAAAAATTAGAGAGCATAATTACAGTTTCTCATAAGGTGCATTTTGGTTGGTTTTTTTTTATTATTTTTTATTTTGTTTGAGGATGCTGCTTTGGCAGCACCTGACACATTTGGTTCACAATGCTTATCTTACCTTTCTTTATAATAAAACGTCTGAAAAGTACAGCTGAAGCAGTCTCTCCTTATTCTGGGGGACACCCTGAAGTGGCCTCTGCCTTGTCCTCCTCAGCTTTCCAACCCTCTCTCCTCTCCCATCACATTCTCACCTGCCCCACCCTCTTCTCACTCTGCAATATCAAAGTAATTAATTTCATAGTAAATAAGAGGGGAGAATGAAAACCTTCCTTGAGTTATCACGGGGAGGAGATAGGATTTCCTCCAGGGAGAGCTTCTGAGATATTAATTCTTTGTGTGTGGCAGGTAAGTGGCCCTGAGGCTCTGAAATCGCAGGGAGGAGGTTCCCAGCCCTGGGAGAAGGTCTGGAAGGAATCTCCACTGGGAGTTTTGGTGCCACCAGGTGCCTGTGGTTTGTCCTCTCTAAAGGAAGGTGCCAGCCATGATGTCCATCCCCCTGCAGCCCAGCAGGCAGCCCCAGCTCTGTCACCTCTGGGTCACTGTGACAGTAGATTTGGAGCCCCTCCACTGAGAAGGTTTGTGGGACAGCAGTGCAGGGAGTCACTGAAAGGTGATTTTGCCAGTTTAGGGGGAACTGTGCAAAACAGTAATCACATTTTTAACAACTTTCTGGCCCCTCCCTACATTTCTGTGGTGCTGGGTCTGCTTCTCTCAAAGGGTTGGTGTCTGCTCTGGAGTACCACGGGGGACACAGTGACCCATCTCCAGCCTTGGGGATGTGGAGCCATCGAGGGAATGGAGGGCAGTTGGCTGTTAGAGAGCCCAGAGCATTAATGAGAAATTCTGAGGCTTTCCAAACTGCTTTAATCCCTACTAATCTCTAAATTTGCATGATGGCAGCTGTGCTTAAATGCTATTCCAGCTGTTGGCTAATTGTCATGGACCTGGAATTGCTCCAGGGAAGTGACTGGGAGCTGAGCCTCCCATCCACCACCACAGCTGGCTCACAGAATCACAGAATGGTTTGGGTTGAAGGGACCTTAAAGCCCATCTCGTTCCACCCTCTGCCATGGACACAGGGACACCTTCCACTGTCCCAGGCTGCTCCAAGCCCCATCCAGCCTGGCCTTGGACACTGCCAGGGATCCAGGGGCAGCCCCAGCTTCTCTGGGCACCCTGTGCCAGGGCCTGCCCACCCTCACAAGGAAAATTCCTTTCCAATATCCAACCTAAATTTCTTTCAGTTTAAATCCATTCCCAGTTGTCCTATCACTACTTCCCTTTGCAATTTGCTGTTCTCCATCTTTATCAGCCTCTTCAAGTGCTGAAAGGGGTTCAGCTCAGCCCGGAGGGTCAGGACCTGGGGCCCTGGGCCCAGTAGGGATGGTGTGGCTGGGGCAGCTTCCCCCTGCTCTGAACCCTTGTTATTAACAGTAGTGGAAAATTCAGTAGCTGGGTCTCAAGCAGCCTCAGGGCAGGGTCAGTTCTCCCTAAACCCTGCCTGTGTGCTTAACCTCCCTTTAAAAACCTTTAAATTCCAGGCAGATAACCTAAATCTCTCTCCCTACAAAGCAAATCCCTTGCTTTTGAACATAGGGATGAATTTATTGCTTTCCTTGTTGCGGTAATTTTTTCCATATTTGAAGAAGGATATTGGCTCCCCTTCACCTCCTCTCCACCTGCCCCAGCAGCTGCAAAGGCAGAGGTGGTGTTCCGGGGCAGGATGAGCTGTGGAGCTTCCAGGTATAGTCAGAGAGCCCCAGCTGGATCCTCAAAAGGTTCTGGAACAGCTTTAGAGCCAGGGTTTGCAGGGCAGGGGGGCAGGACCAAGGCAGGCATTCCCAGATTTCAGGGAAATGATGGACAGGGATGTGAAGAGGCAGGAGCAGGGAGAGCCCTGGCTAATTAACTTTGGTTTATGAACACATAATTAGCAGTGCTGCAGGATGTAATAAGGGGTTTAACAAACTTCAGCAGCAGCATCTAGATGGTGTTAACCCTTCGAGCACAGCCCCAGCTGGGTGCCTCTGGACAGCCCTGCCTTGCTCCCACAGAAATGGGGAATATCCACCAACATCCCACTGCCCCACCAGGACACAGCCTCCCACGCAGCCAGGGTGTGTGCAAAGAGTCTGCTCCCACCTGTGGGTCCTCCTGTGGCACCAGCCTGAGCTGTGCCCGTGGCACAGGGCCACGAGCACCCAGCAGTGCTGGGAGGACACTTGGGCTCTGTTACATCTGTGTTGTCATTATGGAAATGATGGAATGGAAGGGAAAACAGCCCTGAAGCAATATGGAGAGCTTCACACAAGAAGGATCAAAGGAAAGGACTTCATCTGACAAACCCCAGGTTCCTGACTGCTGCAGCACGTGCTGGGAGCAGGGGCCTTGTGCCAGCCTTGGTGAGGTCCTGTTCCCTTCCGAGGGCAGACTGGAACCTTGGCACATGTCCCTGTTCCCGAAGGTCCTGGAGTGTGGCTGCAGAGCAAGTCCATGGTGAAGGAAATGAGCTGTAGCCCTGGGAGCTGGCACAGACCCCACACACAGCACCAGGACCCTCAGGCTGGGCAGTGCCAGGCAGGGGTTGGATGTCAGACCCAGCACTGGCTGCACAGCACCTCCAGCTCCCCTTCCCAGACACACGTGTGCTTCACCAAGGTGAGGGCCACCAGAACATCCAGCTGCTACCCATGGCATGGCCCAGCCCACAGAGGCAACATGGGATCAGAGAATCACTGAATGGTTTGGGTTGGGAGGGACTTTAAAGCTTATCTTGTTTCATCCCCTGCCATGGGCAGGGACACCTTCCACTGGCCCAGACTGCTCCAAACCCCGTTCAACATGGCCTTGGACAATTCCAGCAGCCACAGCTGCTCTGGGCACCCTGTGCCAGGGCCTGCCCACCCTCACAGGGAACAATTTCTTCCTAATATATAATCTAAATTTCCCCTCTTTCAGTTTGACCCCATTCCCACTTGTCCTGTCACTGCAGTTCCTGAGGAAGAGTTGTTCTCCCACTTCCCTGCAGCCCCTTCACACCCTGGGAAGGTGCTCTGAGGTCTCCACACAAACCTTCTCTTCTCCAAATTGAACAGCCCCAGCTCTCTCAGCTTGTCTCCACAGGGAAGGTGTTCCAGTGCCCTCAGCAACTCCTTGGCCTCCTCTGGACCTTCTCCAACAGTTCCACATCCTCCTCATCTTGCAGGCACCAGAGCTGTACCCGGCATTCCAGGTGGGCTCTTTGCTGCATGGAACAAGGGCTGGGATGGGAACCTCCCCAGCAGGATCAGCTGTGCTTCTCCTGCCCATTGCCATCCCCAGGGGGTGGAAAGGCTCTGCCCACCAAGCAAACATGACATGAGGCACCTTTGCCATCTTTGTGCAGCCTGAAGAGCCCAGAAAGGAGCCCGTGTCTCACAGGGATGAAGCACAGTCAGTTTGCTTTCACTCCCTGTGCTCCACCCTGCAGCAGGAGGTGTGTGAGTCCGAGTCCCAAACACTGAACATCCCCTTGGCAGCTCAGCACAGAGTGCAGGCAAAGGGCTTCCTCCAAAACACAAGGAGTGCACAATTCCCAGTTTGAATATGAGTTTTGAAGGCAAAGAGAAGAAGAACAATTCTTCTGAGTGAAATACTGTGCTGGTCAAAAGGGTAATTTAGAGTCAGAGTTGAGATCAGATGTTTTATCACTTTCTCCTCAACTCTTCTTGACTTTCAACTGCAATTTGATAAATCAGCATAATACCTGGCACAGTAATTGCTGGAGATTTTATTCCTAGTGGGGTTACTTTATTACACTGCAAGCACATTAGAGAACTCTGTTGCTCTGCCATTATTATTGTGGGGACAGAGGTCAAATAAAGCAGGGTTTAGGAGGTGGTGTTTTTGCAGATGATACTGGTGAGCTCGTTTCAGGTGTTTGTGCTGCTGAGTGCCTTCAGCAGTGCTCAGCCTCTCTGCACCTCCACAATTCCTGCCACATCCTGCTTTGCTCTTCTCCCTGTATTTATGCTCCCATTGTGGCTCCAAGGCAGCAAAATCTGGGAACACACAGGAAGCCTCACCCAGAGACAGCAGAAAGGACCAGGAGACGCTGCAGTGCTGTCCCTCCTCAGGGCTTTTAAGGCCAGCCAGGTGGGGACCTGCAGCTGCCTGAAGTCACTGCCAGCACTCAGCCACAGAGGCAAAATGCAATTCCTCAGCCTGTGGTCCCATTAAAATTTTATGATGAATGAAGCCTCTTGCACTGCGACTCTGTGGGAGAGAGTAACACTTCTACTGCTCTTCAATATGTAATTAATGCACATTTCATTGCTTCCCAGATGAATTTTTGGTCACGGGAGGTAGCTATGACTATAAAATGACACTCATTTAAAACGAGATGCAGACCAAAGGTCAGTGTCTTGTGCAAAGCTGAGAGAGCTGTGCGTGCCCCAGGCTGTCCATGTCCCTCAGAGCTGCTGCCTGGGGAGGGAAGGCAGATGGAAAATGTGGATCCATCTGTCTCAGGGGGGTCTTCTGGAGTTTGATATGATTTCACCTTCCTCTTACACCCCCTTGTCCCAGGGCTGAACATCCCTGTCCACATTGCCTTTGGGACACCCTTCAGCCAAGCAGCTGTTCCACAACCAGGTTCCTTCAGCTCCTCAGCCCCTCCCATGGCTCCTGACAAAGGGGGAAATTAAAAATGCCACCTGTTAGCAATAAACAAGCTGAAAATCCTGATGGTCTCTGAGAAATTCCCAGGCAAAATTCCCCTCTGGTCACCCCCAGTCTGGTCACAGCTCACTGTGGGCACATCTGGGGGATGTGGCTGCCCCCTGATTTAATCCCTCCATCCCTCCTTTAACCCTGCACTTCAGCCCCATGGGGAGCAGCAGGACCATTGGAGGTGCCCTGCATCTGCTGGGAGCAAAAGGGAGCAAGGAAGGCTGGCAGGAGAGAGCCACCTGGACTTCCAGACCCACCTCAACTGCAGCCAGCTTCATCCAAAATCCCTTTGGGCTCCGTGCAGCAGGGATCTGGGAGCTGCATGTCCAGAACCAGCCTGCCTCTCTCCATCCCCTTGGGTACATGGAGCATGTCATCATTTCTCCTGAACAAGAGCTTGTAACTCCCACAGTCAAAAGGAGGCCTGGAAGAAGTCCCAAGGATTTGGGAATTCTCCAGGAGACAGACCGGCTTGGGGGAAGTTAGCAGAGAAACAGGATAAAGGCATTTCAGAACATATTGAACCTTTTTTTTTCCTCTTTCTGGAGTGCACAGACTGTCAGAACACGAGATACCATCTCCAGAAGCACTACACAGCAAGGAGATTTATTGGCTTGGAGCACAGTTTATACCAAATTTTTCCTCAAGCAATTTACACAAAATATTTCTGTAGTTATACTGGGGAGTTTTTATAATTAGAGCTTTATTTGAGTGATTTAATTGTAACTCGTCTTTTGAGTAGTCCTACCCTTTAGGAAGCTCATCCTGTCTCCCACTCACCTCAGTGAATGTGGGATTCAGAGGGGAAAAGGCCACAGGCACTGCCCCAGTGTTCCAACCAACACTCTGGAAATGGCCCATGGGGAGGCTCTTCCAGTTTCTAAAATTATCCAAGGAAAAAGGTGGGGCAGGATGGATTTGAAGGCCTTTTCCACCCTCACATCTCATCTCCTGGGAGTTCCTGGTATCACCTCTCTCACTGAGCCTTGTGAAGGACCATGGCTTGGCTGCCATCTCTAGGGACAGCCAGCCTGCACAGTGAGGAGGGATTAATTAACCAAGGCACGCTAATTGCCCTGACAATGGGCACAATGAGTGTCAGTCCTCGCTGATGTCACCCAGGTGGGCAAGCCCCAGCTTCCCTCCTGGAGCTGCAGCAGTGCCCACAGGGACTGTGCCCTTCCCTGGAAATCAGAGAGAAATAAAAGCCAGCCACAAAAAAAATAAAGAAAAAAAAAAAAAAAAAAAAAAAAAAAAAAAAAAAAAAAACAAAAAAACAAAACAAACCAAAAAAAAAACAACTAAATTTTTGAGGGTATTTCTGCCCAAATACCATGGGCACTCAGGGCCTTTCTCAGTACTCAGCAATTCCACTGGAAACACTCACAAAATCTACACCAGGCTTGGGCTTCAAATATCAAGAGGAAAAAAGCAGCTAAGTCTCTTATTTTGTGTAATTGAAAAGCAATCTAAAGTCGTGTTGCAAAACAAATGCATGGTTCTCATTTTACAGATTAGAAAAATTTGATTTCTTGACACACCCCACCCCCAGTAATTCAAACTCTCAATCAAAAGTTTCATGTTTTTATATTGGTTTTTTTTTCCCTTTGACCCCTTCATAACACTGAATGCATTAAAGCAAGAAATGCCCAAAAATTGATTTCTTTTCTTTCCTCTGCACTGAAATGTCTCAACACTTCACTTTTTCCCTTTCAAGTTGACATTTTTACACAGTTTCAGGCATTATTTAGAACTATAGAGTTGAAAAAACTCAAAAACCTGGAGAAAGTGCGTTTCCTCTTCCTTGTAAACATTTGCCATCCATCCTCTTGTATTCTCATTTTTGGCACAGAGGAAGAGAAAGAGAGAGACACAAGAGAGCGAAGGCAGGAACTGGAGACATGAATAATTTCTTCTTTCTCAAAACCCAAAATGAAAGGAATACAGAATGAGACATAAACTTTAAATTTCTTTCTTTCATCTAGGAATTTCCCATGAAAATATAATAACACACCTCCACTGCATCCTTTTTTTCAGCTCCTCTGACACGCAAATCCCTGGCAGGAAGGCAGGGGAATATTGAGCTTCCCAGGGGAGTGACCAAAACCCTTTTGGGGTGGTCTCTGGATCTGCAGAGACATCAGCACCCTGGGGATGTGGGCTTTGCAGGGTGTTCCAGGTAGGGCAGCCATGCAAATAAATAATCAGTCCAGCTCTGTGAGGGTGGAGTGAGCTCAGAATGGGTCATTTTTTCCATGCTTGGATGTTCTCCTTGGGGACACTTTGCTGCATTGGAGTGAAGTGTGGAGAGTTTCCTTTTGGAGGTGGAAATAGCCAGATTCTGCTGGATATCAGAGCAGAAAGATGTGTTGCTGTAGGGTTTAACACAGAGAAGGATTTGGGATAGGAGGGACATTAAAGCTCTGCTCATCCCCCCACCCCTTCCACTGTCCCAGGCTGCTCCCAGCCCCATCCAACCTGGCCTTGGACACTGCCAGGGATCATGGGGCAGCCATCCTGTGCCAGTGAACACCCTCTGAGTAAAGGATTTCCTCCTAACTCTGAACCTAAGTCTCCCCTCCTTTAGTTTAAAACTGTTCTCCCTTGTCCTGTCACTGCTGGTGTAAACAGCTGCTCTCCCTCTTTTCCACAAACCCTTTTCAAGGCATTGATCCATGGTGTCCCCAGAGTCTTCTCTACTCCATGCTGAGCAGCTCCAGCTCTCTCAGTCTTTGTAGGACCATCAATAAAAGCAAGTGAGGGTTTTATCAAAGTGCTCTAGAAGGAACAGCTGATCCTTAATGCATCTGGAGGGCTTAGATCAAGCCAGCTTTATGTTGTAGCATGATAAGGTGTTTTTTAACTTTGTTTTTCAAACCACCAGGCAGGTTTATTCACCTGGTCACAGAGTAGGTCAACCCATGATCAACCCACACTCAACCCACCAAAGCACACTGGTGTCTGAGGGTATCTGGGCTTGGTTTTATGGCAGTTCTGGGTGCTGGAACTGAGCACAGCTCAGCCATCAGCTCATCCCAGCACACAGGGCAGGGCATGGCATCAGATGCTGTTTGGCCTCGATGCCCAGAGTTGAGTTCTGCAGCTCCTCTTGGCATTTCTGTACAACACCTGAGGAGGGCTGGTTTGTTTGGGGAACACAAGGAGTTTGTCTTCTCAAACTGGCAGCTGGGCTGACAGCTCCCCCTGAGTTCTGTGTCTCCAGGAGGGGGCTGGTGTGGTGATGGCACCATAGCAGGTTTTAAAAGAGCTTAAATGCATTCATGGACAGCAGCTCCATAATCCAGGCTGAGAGGAGCATTCCCACATCCATGTTCAGCACTGCTGGTGGGGTGCATGGGCAGTGGACTGCAGGATCCAGCCAGGCCCACAGCCAGGCTCTCCCAAAACAGCATCACCCAGCACTGCTCCTGGAGACACAGCCCATGGCCCTGACCCTGCCCATCACAGGCTGCACACAGCTCCACTGGCACTCCAAGCTCCTTGGGAGCCCTGCCTTGTCTTATCAGGATCTCATTGTCTGCCCTGGGATAACCTCCAAGAACCAAATCCCATTAAGAGCTGCCTGTCTGGGACCTGGCTTGACTTTGCCAGGTGCAAGGGAAGAGTTTGGCTGTGAAAAACCAACATGAGTGAAGGTTTTCCTCGAAGCTGAGCGATACAAAGCTCAGCTGGCAGTTCCTGGAGAGCCACAAGAGCCTTCTGTTCCTGCAGCTTTTCACCATTCCTCCTAATTATGATGTTTTAGGCATGAAATCTGCTCTGGGGTTTGAAGCAGCAGTGAGTATCATCCACTGCCAGCATGACACTGAATGCATAGAGGGCTCAGCAGGACAGGGCTGTCACAGGAGCTTTGGGTAGCACAGCCCACATGGTCACCAGATGTTTTATCCCCATGTCTCTGCCTTGCTCATGGTGGGGCAGAGGTACATTTCCCAGCCCCAGCAGTGCGAGTGGAGACACCTCAGAGCACCTGGTGTGAGCACAGCAGGGCTGGTTGTGTGTTTGTAGAACCATGTCACAGAATCACAGACGGGTCTGGGTTGGGAGGGACCGTAAAGCTCAGCTCATCCCAGCCCTGCCATGGGCAGGGACACCTTCCACTATCCCAGGGTGCTCCAAGCACAAGAGTGACCATCCCTGTCTGGTGGCTGTCCAGGCCACAGAGTGCTTTGGGGCTGGCAGAGCAGAGCACGAGCAGCTGTGCTGAGCCACATCTGTGCAAAACACGGCTGTGACAGTCTCAGGACAAAGCCTGGGAGATGCAGTTTGCTTTTTTTTTTTTTTTTTGGTATTGTCTCTTTGAAAACCCTGAGGAGATTGTGAGTCTCCTGTTGATGCTCTTCCTTCCACACAGGATGGAGAGAGACCAGAGGAACAAAGACAAGATGCTTTGGCAGGACACATGTAAAAACTGTGAATGTCCCATCCATGACAGTGTTCAAGGCCAGGTTGGACAGGTCTTGGAGCAATCTCGTCCAGTGCAAGGAGTTCCTGTCCATGGCAAAGGGAGGAATAAGCTGAGCTTTAATGTTTCTTTCAACCCAAACCATTCCAGAGCTGGATCAGAGGTGGCCCAACAACAGCTGGGGGAGAGACAAGGCTTCCAGAAACTCAAAAAAAAATCTCTTTGCTAAAATAAGCGCCGGTGAGAATGCAGCGAGGAGCTCCCAAAACCAGAGCAGCCCCACGCCACCACAGGTCCCACAGTGAGGGACACGATGACCAGAAGAGGCTGGACACGATGGGGGGCTCAGGCCTTTGGGGGTGAGCAGCCCAGCCCCGGTTATGCAAGCAGCAGGACAGAGGTTTCCGGTGATATTTGCAGTGCCCGAGGAGCAGGGTCCACCTCCCCCCACAGACCTTTGCACTCACAGCTTTGCTGCTCAGTTCATTATCTTGTGGTTTGGAACAATACAGGAAGGATGTAGGTGTTTGCAAGAAGAACGAGGAGGAGGAGGAGGGGAAGGGAGGGAGGGAGGCTCCACAGCCACGGCCAGGCAGCATCTCGTGCTCAGAGCTGCTCACCCACACACGGCTCATAAAGGTGGTGACATTAATTTGGGGCAGAACAGAGCAGAAAAGGGTCAGGTTCCCACCAGAGCTGAGCTGGGAGGGGCAGGGTGCTCTCCTGAATACCCTCAGGGTGATGGGTGTCCTCATGGGCACAATGGGGTGAATGCAGCAGACAGGATGGAATTGGGGATGGCTCTGTGACTCTGATTGAACAGCTGGGAGCAGGATGAGGAGCAGCCAGGGGCTGCCCCACAGCACAGGGGCTAAGGAGGCCCAGCAGTGTGCAGAGAGCCTGGGCAAGAGGCTGACAGGAGCTCAGGTCAGCCCCCATGGAACTGCCATGGAATATTTGATGACAAAGGGATGGACCTGGCTCACACGACCCACACAGATCCCAGGGAACTGTCTGCCCTGCACTGAGCACTCCAGAACAAGAGAAAGATACTGACAGATGTGAGCACTGCATCTCACCTGGTAACAGAGAACATCACAGGAACAGCAGCAGATGGGTCTGAACCAGGAGCATTCCCATCAAACAGTGTAGTTCTGACATTCCTCCTAAAACAGAATTGTCCTGCTTCCAGCTGGGATGGAGTTCATTTTCTTCTCAGTAGCTGGTCAGTGTTGTGTTTTGGGCTCAGATGAGAGTACTGCTGATAGCACACTGATGTTTTAGTTGTTGCTAAGGAGTGCTTACCCTAAATCAAGGACATGACAGTGTCTCATGCTCTGCCAGCAAGCAGGAGAAACCAGGATCATCCAGGCCAGCTGATCCCAAGTGGGCAGAAGGATATTCCATAGCATAGACCATCATGGCCAGTAGAGAAACTGGGGAGGGACTGGCCAAGAGGGTCAGTCACTGCTGGGGAATGGGCTGGGCAACAGCCAGTGGGTGGTGAGTGACTGTAATGGGCATCACTTGCCTTTCTTGGGGTTTATTCTTGTCTCTGTTTTTGTTATTTCCCTTTTAAGTGTTGTTGTTGTTCTTATTTTACTATTTTACTTTATTTCAATTATTAAACTCATTTTATCTCGTCCCCTGGGTGTTTTATTTTTCTGGTTCCCCTCCCCATCCCACGGGTGTGGGGGACTAAACGAGCAGCTGTGTGATGCTGAGTTACCAGCTGGGGTTAAACCACAACAAGAATAAAGCCAAATATTTGGGGTTGTATAGTCTGTGTGCAACAAAAAACCACACTAGACCAGTGTTATTTTGAAAACTTTACTTTGGAAAAATACTGAATTGCTTTGTGGAAAGATACCCTCATTTAAAAAGTATTTTATGGCATTGGCATTATAATGATGTTACTGTCATATCTAAAGTTGGGCTTGTAGCAAGACAGCAACAAACAAGCAAATGGGTAAGGTTTTTTTCCATGGAAACCTTTCTGGACTGCACAGGCCACTGTGGCTGATCTCCACAGTGCCAGGCATGCCATGCAGGCAACCCCTGTGCCCCCTTCCCTGGGAAAGCTGAAGCTAATATGGTTTTCTGCACAGGGCTTTGTGCCACAGCAGGATAACAGCACCAGAGCAGAGCCATGGGATCCCTGCCTGGGGCAAACACACAGCCCTTGAAACCAGGGGGCAGCTCAGCTCTGCCTCAGCATCCCGGGATGCTGCTGAGGGCCCCTGGCACTGGGAAGGGAGCTGGCAGCAATCCAGAGTGGGATCTGAAAGGTGCGGTGACAGGAAAGCTGTTCTCTTGAGCGGCGTTATCTCATCTATTTTGCAAATACAAATGTGATAGAAATCTGCAAAATAAGGAATATGCATTAACTTCTGAAAAGTTTTGACTACATATCATTATCTGTAATTTCAGTGCTTTGATTTGCATATTCATAAAAGAAACATGCAGCTCGAATGTGTCAAAGGCTTTCAGATGAGCAGGAATAAAACCCGCAGACTTGCAGGCTCAGTACTGAAGTAATTGCCAAGACACCTTCACTTTCCCTGCTGTCAGGGTGATTTTGTGTCCCTGGGCTGCCAAAGCCCTTCCTTGGTCCTGCTTGGGTGAGCCCAGCCCCAGAATGTGAGGAAGAGCTTTGGCTGGGCCTGGTGCTGGTACCTGCAGGAAAGGGAGAGCTGCTGGAGAGCACAGGGGCCACAAGCACCAACAAAATGGCTCAGAGGGTTTGCAGCCTGGATGCTGTTTGCCCAGAGCAGCTGTGGCTGCCCCTCGACCCCTGGCAGTGCCCAAGGCCAGGCTGGACACTGGGGCTGGGAGCAGCCTGGGACAGTGGCAGGTGTCCCTGCCCATGGTGAGGGTTGGAATGAGCTGAGCTTTCAGGGCCCGTCCAGCCCAAGCATTCTGTGATTCTGTGCTGTTCTGGCTATGAGGTGAAAGGAGGTGCCAGGTGGGTGGGCTGAGCCCAGCAAGGTTTGGGTGCTCAGGTTGGCCATGCCTCTCCCCACCTCTATCCCTGGGCATGTTCAGGGGTGCTGCGTGTCCCTGATTTTTCAGCCAGGTGACAAAACCAAGCAACCCTGGAGCTGCTGATCCCGCAGGCATCGGGGAGGTGGCAGCCCCTGTAGCACGGCTGATAACGAGGTGTTAAAAAGTGTGGGTGACTCGGCTTTTAACTTCTTTCCATGCTTTTAAGCTGCTGAGTGGGTGAAGCCACTGCAACTGCCACTGCACCCAGCCACCCTCTGTGCTGCTGCTCTTGCAGTCACAGTGAGGAGATTCCCGTGCTTTTAGGGCACCTGTGCTTCTTATCTGAGTGTTTCAATCTTTATAACACCTGACCCACACTCTTCCCTTCCTTTTCTTTATCCTCTCCCTTTACAGAAGAAGAACTCATGGTGGTGGGGTCCCTGGGGAGATGCAGCAGCCAGGAGCACCCAGGATCCCACCCAACCACTTGTACCCAGCTCCAGCAGCACCCACTGGCTCAGACATTGTCAAGATGCTGGAGCAATGCCAGTTGCTGCCGAAGGAAAGCAGGTGTGGCAGCGGGAAAAGGGGAAAATGTTATTTTTCAATTTCCCTCTGACATTTTTTCAGGCGGGGAGCAGTGGGGTTTTTTAACAACAGAGAGCAAAGCAGAGCTGACAGGCTCAAATACACCCTGATCTTCAATGTTGGTTTGGGTGGAGAGTGTGAATTTTTGCTTGCTAAAATAAAAGGTTCTGGTTTTGAAAGCATAACCCTTCCCCCCTCCCAACCAGCTGAGAGTTAACCCTCAACTCGGGGCTGAAACGTTCTGGCACTAAAGCATCTCCTGCCCTAAGGGTATCCCAGGTCTAGAGGGAAGCCCAGGCTCTGGCCTTACCTCAGGGAAGCTCACCTGTCACCCTGGGGGCACTGCAGCCAGGGATGCTCACTGCTGGGGAACCCAGTCAGCAGCCCCAGGAGCAGCTGCTACCCCAAAATCAGCAGCTGGGGCAAAAAGGTTCCCAGAGGCTGCAAAACTGAGTCCTGCAAGGGGGAAGGGCTGAGCTGGACCTGCCCCACTCCAGCTGCAAAGGCTGGACCCATCCCTGCACACGGGCTGCTGGCCCCTCTGCCTGACAGGGATCAGCACTTTCTTTTTCTTTCTTTGCAGCTGCAATGTCCCTCCTCTGGCCGGTGGCCACTTACTCATGTGAGGCAAAAAGTAAGTTGTTGGTTTTAAAGAGAAGGCTGAAAATGGAAATGCTGCATGCTCAGAAAGCAAAACTAAGCACTCAGAACTCAAGATGTGTGACTGTAAATACAGGCTTTTCTAGTCATTCACACAACGGGTGTCACAAATGAGGATTTCTGAACATTCATCTACTCCAGGGTACCAAGCTCAGCCTAAAACTGCTGGTTCAGGGCCTGGAGAGTTATTGAGCAGAGAGAAACTGGGCTCAGGGATGTGCTCAATGCAGTGGGGCTGACCTGGATGCAGTAGGGTCTCCCTTGGCTACAAGAAGGAAATTGAGGGGTTGGAGTGTGCCCAGGGAAGGGAATGGAGCATGAGGAGAGGCTGAGGGAGCTGGGAAAGGGGCTCAGGCTGGAGCAAAGGAGGCTCAGGGGGGCCCTTCTGGCTCTGCACAACTCCCTGCCAGGAGGGGACAGGCAGGTCTCTGCTCCCACAAGGCACAGGAGGAGAAGGAACAGCCTCAGGTTGGGCCAGGGTAGCTTTACATTGGATGTTGGGAAAATTTCTCCATGGAAAGGGTGGCCAGGCATCGGAACAGCTGTGCAGGGCAGTGGTGGAGGAGTCCCCACCCCTGGAGGTGTTCAGGAGATGGGTAGATGTGGCCCCTGGTGACAGGGTTTAGTGGTGAACATGGTCCTGCTGGGTCAGTGGTTGGACTGGATGATCTTGGAGGGCTTTTCCCACTTGGTGGCTCCATGACTGTAGGATGCAGTGGGCAGGGTGGGCTACAGGGTGCACATCCACAGCCAAAATCTGTCCCCCCTGGCCCATTGTCCTGTTGGACCTCTGTCCTACTCCACAGGACAGGATCACCTGCCTCAATACCAGCTGCTGCTGTCCCCCTTTTCCCATGTTCTAAACCTTTTCACCTCCTCTGGCCCTTGGACAATGCCCAGGTTCTCTTATTGAGTCCCAAATTTCCATAGGAAGAACCCTTCACCCACTCCTTCCTTTTCACATGTCCCTGGTGAGCAGCTCCTCCAGGGGATGTCAGGGTGACAGGGACAGTTCCTTGACACCCCTGGTAGTCCAAGGGCACAAATCTGCCCAGGTGCCACATCCAGGCCCTCTGAGTCTGATCCCTGCATCTATTTTGGCCACTCAGCTGTTTCTCTTACAAATAATCACACGTGACATTTTGCAAGAAATTGCAAAGAAAAGAATTCAAAACCTTTTGTTTAAATTAACAATTTCTTTCAAATGAAAATGTGGTATTTTCATTGAACTTTTCAGCAGCAGAGGAAGGAAAAAAAAGCACATTCAAGAGCTCTTGAAACCAAGAAAGTTCATATTAAAGGAGCAAACAGACTAGGGACTTGAAAGTGGCATCACTGAACACAACCTCCCCTCCATGGGCCCATCCCAAGGGCTCCAAAGGCAAAGGTGAGGATTTGATGTGATTTGATCAATTACATCCTGCAAGCCAAGGCCTTGGACAGCCAGTGCTCCTCATTCCTGCCTGAAACCAGCATTCCTGGGTACCCTTTCCAACTATTTTTGCTGGTCTTTGTGTTCTCTGAAGCTGCTTGAACCTCCAGCGCTTCCATCCAGGGCTGCAGTTCATGCAGCAGGAGGAACTGGTCCAGCTGGCAGTGGGAACAATCCAAATTGTCATTTAAAAAATAATTTCCAATTTATTCCCTTCCTTGTGCAGCTCAGATGGGAGTTAAATTGATTTTTTTACATTGCCTTCATTTAATGTACACAGCTCTCTCTCTCTCTCTCTCTCTCTCTGCATCACTGGAAGGAACCTATGAAAATCAGTTAAATAAACACATCTGTGCTCAGAGCCCTGGAAACACGGAGTGGGACACTCCCAGGGGATACCAGAGGGGTTAGCAGAGTCCAGGAACAGAGCTTCTGGGGAGGGGCCTGAGGATATCACACCCAGAGGAAGTGATAATCCCAACCCTAATCACCTCCTGGAATGGGATTGACCCTGTGAGACCCCACCTGCAGAGCTGCTCTGGGGTCCCCAACATGAGAAGGACATGGAACAAGTCCAGAGGAGGCAGTGAAGTTGATTAGAGGGGTTGTTATGATGAGAGGCTGAGGGGATTGAAGCTGTTCAGCCCGGAAAAGAGAAGGTTTTGGGATAACCTAATTGTGGCCTGCCTGAAGGGAGCCTGCAAGGAAGAGGGAGGGAGACTCTTGACAAGGGCCTGCAGCAACAGGAAAAGAGACAATGGCTTCACACAAAAACTGGGTTTAGCTTGGATTTTAGGGAGAAGTTGTTTACTCTGAGGGTGCTGAGGCCCTGGCACAGGGTGCCCAGAGAAGGTGGGGCTGCCCCTGGATCCTTGGCAGTGTCCAAGGCCAGCTTGGACCGGGCTTGTGAGTGACCTCAGAGCTCTGGCCATCCTCTTGGAAGAGGATAATGCCTGGAACTGCTCCCATTGCCCTGGAGAATAAACCAAAGGTTCCATCCAAAGGTTCCAACCACAGGTTTATGGACTTTTCTGCTTGGAGACACATGGTGACATTATCTCCAGGGTGCCAACCTCATTCCACAGGGCAACGCATGGGAAGGTAAGGGAAGGGAAGGTAGGGAAAGGGAAGGGAAGGAATGGAAAGGATTGAAGGAAGGAAGGGAAGGGAAGGGAATGGAATGGAAGGGAAAGGGAAGGGAGGAAGGGAAGGGCCGTGGGTAAAAGGGAAGGGAATGGAAGGGAAGGGAAGGGACAGGGAAGGGAAGGGTGAAGGGAAGGGAAGGAGTG
>CM031874.1:4147759-4190316 GCA_018697195.1 Certhia americana | reverse complement strand
ATAGATAGATAGATAGATAGATAGATAGATAGATAGATAGATAGATAAAGTTCAGTGTTTTATTCCAGCATTTCCTTACACACAAGTGCCATAAGGGATCATACATGGACATGGACAATACAGGAACTTTCCCAAAGAATTTCATTCCTTGGGATATTTCATGGTGCAGGATTGTGCTCTTCTGCTGCTGCCAACACATACTGGGAGGGAACAGGGATGTGCCCATTATACAGAAAGGGAAACTGAGGAACAAAGCCAACCCATTCCTGCTCCCAAAGAAGATGAGCAGCAGAACTGGGGTGAAAACATTTGAATTTTTGCTGAATTTTTCCCGTGTTTTTAGTAACATCCAAACCACTGCCTCCTTGTTTCCTGGCAAGGAGGATGATCCAGGTGTCATCTGTGGGTTCTTTTCCCTCTTTCATCAGGACCAGGGATGCTGCATGACACCCATTTGCTCCCTCCCTCTGTACTCTCAGCTTTTATTGTTATTTTATTTTTAACTAAAAATAGTAGAAATGAGTGAAATCAGACTCATGTCACATAGAAACTTCAGAGAGTGCAAACAGTCCAGAAACTTGCAGATTTGCCTACAGTAAGGCAAAAGCTTTCTTACTGAAGTCTTAAAAGGAAGCAGATGAAGTGAGGTGCTGAGTGGATTTAGCTGGAGCACACAGGAGAGTCCTGGGAGGGGACGTGAAGCTCCTGGAGAGTGTGTGATGGCAAAGAAACGGCAGCTGGGCAAGTGAAATCGGGCCCAGCCCAGGAAAAAATGGGAATGTCCTCACCTGGGGATGGGAAACGAGGTAAAAAGTGTTTATATTCCCACCTCAGCCTTGTGGAGAGGCCAGCTCTGCCAGGAACGGAGGCAGGGAGAGGCCAAGGGATGTGCCAGTGCTGCTCAAAGGCACTGAGGAACAGCTCCAGCTGGACTGAGGTCCCACCTGGGCACAGCACCACACCAACCTGCTCTGAGTCCCCCCAGCCAAGGACACAGCTGAGAACTTCCCCCACCAGCTGCCCTGTTATTATGGGGGGGAGTCTCCCTGAGAATGCCACAGGTTAAAACATCCTCCCCCAATTTGCTGCACCTCTGGTTCCAACAGGAGAAGAGGGTTATCCGTGACTCATTTCTCCTGCCATCCATGAGATTCCACATCATGTCCTGTTCCCATGGAGATGTCACATGAACCACCTGGAAGGGACCCAGCATTGGGAAGGCAGAAAAGGAGGAACAAGCATTTTCCAGAAGGAATGAAAAGAGCAGGAACATGGGAGAAAGCAGCAGCCCAGTGGGCACAAGGGAAATTATAAATTATCAGGTCCTGCTTCCTATCCCTGGCTTCCAGCAGCACGCATAGAGCAGGAAGGGGTGTTTGGGTGCTCCAAGCACCAACCCACATTTGAGAGCTAACCACATTTAAAGTGCAATTTTTAGGTGCAATTTGATAAAGGTGAGAAATAAGCCTAAAAAAAAAATTAAAATACTGCTTTCCATAGAATCATGGAATATCCTGAGCTGGAAGGGATCCACAAGGATCATCAAGCCCAACTCCTGGCCCTGCACAGGACAACCCCCAGAATGTGTAGCTGTAGACACAAATGCTGATCCCAGTTCCCATGTCAAATCCTAATGGAATATCCCTGCACAGAACTTTGGTTCCTCAGGAAAGCAGCACATGGAGCAACACTGAGAAAGTACAGCAAGAGCGTTTGGGATAGCTCAAGTTCTATAATTAAAACAAATATACTAATTTATTCAAGTATTGTATTAGCAAAGGAAGAGAAGATTCAGAGTATTTTGGACTGTTTAAGGCTATTTCTGGGATGAGGCTGTTCCCAGGGAGGGGAGAGGGAGCTGTGCTGTCCTGGTTTGCAGCATGACTGCTCTGTTTGGAGGAGGCAGCAGGAGCACTGAGCATCATGAGCAGCAGTGTGGGAAACCTCATCCAAACACTTCCTTAATGGATTTAACTTCATGAAGTGGGAAGCTATCCCATGGGAGAAGACACTGCATGAGGACAAAGGGATGGATGGATGTAGGACCTGGGGGCTCCCAGGGGTCTTTTGGCTCCCAGAACACCCCAATATCCCATAGGCTTTTGTCCTCACCAGGCAAACACTGGGCTTGGTTCCCCTGAAGAAAGGTCTGGAAAAGCCCATCCCTGTCCTGGGATGTGCATGAGGATAGCACAGTCAAACTGCCACCATGGGGCACATGTGGGGCTGTGGAGCCAGGGATGTGCCACAGCATACACCAAGTGCTCGCTTCCAGGCAAGGACTGAGCTGAGGCTGAACAAGAGAAACATCCTCATTACAGCCTCGGATCTCTTAACATTTAACACAGCCTCCCCAATCCCCCAGGGCTCCCTCCTGGGGAACATCTCTCCAGTTTACATCCATCAAATGCCAAATCCAGTTTCCTCGTGCCCTGACAGGGCGATGTGGGTGGGATCACACAAACTCCAGGTGAATATTGATTTTCCAATGACACTGTTCTAGCCCAAACACCACCCGCTGCACCGGGCAGCCAAAGGGGGCCGGCATGCTGGCAGTCCAGCAGAGGAATTATTTGATTCCTCTGCCCTGCAGCATGCTGTCTGCCAGGAAATTTTCATTTGGTCTCTCCAACTCGAGAACCAATTGTAAATGTCAGCGCTAAACACTCAGATTTAAGTGTTGGGTTGTCTTGTTTGATTACGGCACTGAAAGGTCAGAGCTGACTAATGGAAGTACAAGCAGTGTCAGGAGGGAAACTGTGTTCTGCCGGGGGTGAGCAAACACCTGGGGACAACCTAATCACTCTTCCTGCTGCATCTCTCTCTTGCCTTCCCAGCTCCTTCAGTCAGGGCTGTATTTCAGCTCTTACAATCCGGAAAAGCCATTTCTGGGGGAAATTCCTGCTTGTGACATTGCTGCCAGGGATGCCAACAGCGCTGGGTTTCCCTGTGGAGGAACAGAGCTCACCTTGCCGTGGCCTGGTTGGGTTTTCTCCTAAAGGAGAAGGGATTGCACCAGAACTGGGCTGCTGTCACCCCCACTGGCATCACCCACCTCTCTCCATGCATGGCTCAGATTTTGATGCCAAAGTCTCTGTACCTCCACCTCCATTCCCCATTTCAGCTCTGCTCTGGCAACCAGCATCCCAAGAGCTCCACGCAGAGAGCAGAACAGGGCTATTTTCCCTCCTCCCTTCCCATTCCCCACCACTCACACACCTCTGAATTCCCCTTGCCCTGAGCTGTTCCAGTTGTGGTGACCAAATAAAACTCCAGCTGCCTCAAAGTGACCAAGCTGAGGAAATCTGCTTTAACCTGATCCCCTTCACACCATTCCAGCTCTGTAGGCAGAGTTCATTATATTTATTTTAAAGCTGCTTTAAAAAATATTAGTCTATCTGCCTGGCAGAATAAGCCCCTTAGGAGCTTCTACTCCTCTCCAGGGAACAGCGTGGTGGTCCCAAGCAGGAATGTTCACCACTCCATACAGATGCCATCCTGCACTGGGATCCAGTCCCTGCTGACAACCCCAAAATCTTGCCTGGGCAGAGAAACTCAGTGACTCCAGATGTCTGAATGTTTCTGGACATTTCCATCAATGAGAATTAGAAATTTGAGGAAAACTAGGAGTGAAAGGGAATAATTGTAATGTTTTTTCCCCAAGACTCAGGGGTCTGTGATGAGCACTTTATGGCACCAGCCTGGAAAATAGCCAGGGTGCTCACAGCACCTCTCCTAGGAATCCAGGATCCTCCTCGGCTTAGGGAGAGATCTTCATCCCTGAGTCTCCTTTTTCTCCAGGCTGAGCCCCCTCCAGCTTCCTCAACCCCTCCTGGTGCTCCAGGCCCTCATTACAGGAGGCAACGGCCTTATTCACAGGGCCCTTTGCAGGAACACCCCTGGGGAAAGGATCCTGTTACACGATGGATGGTGCCAGAAGAAAACCACCATAAAATACAGAAGGGGAAAAAATCCGCATACTGTCACTAAATGCGAAGAAAGCCAAGAAAATAAATATCCAACTCCAATTTTCCTCCCCGGCTCAGGCATGGAACAGCAGAGAAAGTCAAAGCAGTTTGTGGTCCATAAGATTAATAGGAAATCTGCTCTGGATTGGGAGCGATTCCCTCTTTTATTGCAATGAACCCCAAAGAGTAATGGCTGCAGGGCAAGAAGAGGAAGGTAAATTGCAGTAATAATGTGTTTCCTTGTGCTGACATGCTTTTGATCATAGAAAAATACACCATCTGTTTCTAAATTACTTGTTGTATTGATTTAACAGTTAGGAATGGGGGCGGAGGGGATCTCTCTTTTTTCTTTTGCAAATCCATTTTGCGAGGTCTCCTGGAAATCTGACAGTTATGTGCAATAAAAAGTAAGGGCTTGTTCATCATAAAAGATTCCTGCTGCCAACCATGGGGCTGTGCTGAGAGGAACGGGACATCCCCTTCCTCTCCATCACCCTGTCCTGCCAGGAGTTGTGCAGCTGAGTGCTGATGTACTCCACAGGAACTATTTCTTACACCAAATAAACTCCTGCTGTGCTGCTGCTTCTTCCCTGTGAGGGTGGGCAGGCCCTGGCACAGGGTGCCCACAGCAGCTGTGGCTGCCCCTGGATCCCTGGAAGTGTCCAAGGCCAGGCTGGATGGGGCCTGGAGCACTCTGGGATAGTGGAAGGTGTCCCTGCTCATGGAATGAGATGAACTGTAAGGTCTCTTCCAACCCAAACCTGTGATTCTATAGTTCCTCCTCTCCCACACCACACACGCACCCCACTGCCCTTGTTGCTCTCAATTTCCATGGATTTCCTTCCTGTTTTTGCAACTTCTCCCCCTGTACCCCAAAGGCTGCCACAGCATCAGGGTCCTGCCCTGGGGAGCAGTTTAGCACATGTGTCACCCCAACAGCTCCCTCAAGGTTCCCCCCTTCACAGGACAGCAGGATACCTGACATCATTAAAAACCACAGAATCATAGAATGGGCTGGGCTGGAAGGGAACTTAAAGCCCATTTCATTCCACCCCCTGCCATGGGCAGGGACACCTTCCCCTAGCCCAGGTTGCTCCAAGCCCTGTCCTGGCCTTGGACACTGCCAGGGATCCAGAGGTAGCCACAGCTGCTCTCACATTATTTTGCTGCTAATCAGTTGTTGTTCCTCTGCCTGCAGCCTGAGTGTTTTAGTCCCTGGCTAATGGCTTTCCTGGGAGACTCCAGGTGCTCCCATGGACAGGGCCAGTCCAAAAGGAGAAGGCTAACCCAGAAACTGGCACTGCAGAGATGCAAACAGAGCCCTGTCCAGTTGTCCCAACAACTCTCCAAGCCTCTGCTGCTGCTCAGCCAGGAAGCTGCTTTTACTGGAAAAATATAATAAAAACCACACAACTTTCTTGAGTTTGGAACTGATGCCCATCCTCCTCTGAGCATCCCAAAGTGCGGGAAATCCAAACCCATCTGATATCACCAAAGCTGGTGCTGGCACCATCATGTCCTTCTCTGCTACTCCCAGCACAGTGTTGGGCACCTTAAAGACTTTCTGTCTCCACCTGAACCCCTCGCAGTGTCCCCAGCACCACCAGCACACAGCAGCCTCCAGGAAAATCCCTTCCTTCCCCTGGTGGAAAACACCTCAAGGCTCAGCCCAGGCACCACCCACAAAAGGATTTTTGACTTCTCCAAATGAAACCAGGAGACAGATCATGGCTCCTGCTGGTTGTGATCTGCAAAGTTTATTTAACCCCCCCAAAAAAGGCATTTTCATGCAGAATCTTTTGGTTCATAAAAGAACTCACTCTGCAGCAGCCACCTGACAACTTTCCCCCCCAATCCGAGAAATAAAGTGACCCCAGAGTGCACAAAACCAAACGAACCGTCCAACTCCAACAGAGAAAAGTGGTTCCTATCATTCCATACAATATGGAAGAATTTGGCAAATGCAGCTGATCTTGCAGTTCCTGTGCCTTAAGCACTTCAGAGCTGGTTTGGCCTCCAGCCCTTGGGTTGCCTGTCAGGAAAACAGACACAGGTCTTTGTGCTGCAGGACCTGGGGACTCTCTGAGGGGTCCAACCCAGGTGTGGAAGAACTGTCGCATCAGTGTTTCAAAGTGGGCAATATAAATATAAAACATGAATATAAATGGGTTCTTTGTACAGAAAATATCATCTCTCAAGGCACTGGGGTGATGGCCAAGTGTCCACTTGTGGGCTTCCAACGGGCTTCTCCAACCACCAAGGAAGGAGGGGAAGAAGGCACTGGAGAAGTCCTGCTGCTGCCATCCAAGAGGGGTTCCACCCCACCACTGCCCCCAAATACCCTAGGAGGGGTTTTTTCCTGGCTGGCTGGTGCTTTTCCTTGGTGGGGGTGACATGATCCCATGGGGGCTGCTCCGTGGGATGGCTCAGGGCTGGGTTTGGCCAGGAGGGAGGTGCATAGATGGCCGGGGGCTTGGGCTGCTCTGGCCAGTGCTGGGCTCCCTCGTCACGCCAGCAGCCCCAGCCGGGTCACCTTGGCTGACAGGAAGGAGTGGATGATGAAGACGATGGTCTTGGGGCAAGAGTGAAGGTCCAATTGCTGCAAAAAAAGGAAAGAAGGGATGATTGTAATGGAGAGAGCTGTTCCTGCAGCAGCCAGCTTTCAGCCAGGGACCACCCAGAGCACCCCAAAGCCCCCACAGCTTTACTGGGGCCCTGGGAAGGGCTGTGCACACTGGCTGGGGCAGGCAGATGGGGTCATATGTCACCCCCACATCAGGCATGATGGGTACTGTGAGCAGGGTGGGTGCTCTGCTGCCCCTCTGCCCCCAGGAGCATGGGTGGGGCTGCTGAAGTTAAAGCCAACTCACAATCTCTCCTTCAGGTCCACCAAAGTCCAGGTAGAGCATCTTGGTACCGTCATCTGAGGACATCTGCAGCTTCTCAAAGGGCTGCTGGAGCAGGATGGTCCTGCTGAGCCCGGGCTCGCTGGTGGAGATGGTGAAGCCCTTGTCGATGTGGACAGTCAGGGTGCAGTCCTGCCCTTTCCACGTGCAGGCTGGGGACGGCGACAGGACAGGGGTGAGCCGAGGGTCCCGCCGCACCCCCCGGCCACCCCGGGCCCCCGCTGACCTGCCGAGACCTCCTGGGCCAGCTCGGCGGCGCCGTGGGTGCCGTCCACCAACAGGCGCGTCCACAGGGCGAGCTCTCGGGGGCTCTCCAGGCTGAAGAGATGGGTCTGCACGCCCAGGCGGCCGCCGGCACGCAGCGCGAAGGAGCGCTCGGCCTCGTACAGTGCCGAGCCCTTGGCCGGCCCCGAGTGCACCAGCCTGCGGCACGGCCAGCGCTCAGCACCGCGCCCCCACGGCCCCGGCCCTGCCACCGCACCGTCCCAGCACCGCACCCTGCATCTCACCCCGCACCGCCCCAGCAGCGCACCGCTGCACCGCAACATCGCAGCACTAACACAGCACCGCCCCAGCAGCGCACCGCTGCACTGCCCCGGCACCACACACTGCAACATCCCAGCACCGCGCACCGCCCATCAGCAACACATCGCCTCAGCACCGCTCTGCATCCCGTACGGCCCCAGCACTGCCCGCACAGCCCCAGCACTGCCCGCACCCCGCACAGCCCCAGCACTGCCCGCACCCCGCACAGCCCGAGCACAGCCCCAGCACAGCCCCAGCACTGCCCGCACCCCGCACAGCCCCAGCACAGCCCCAGCACTGCCCGCACCCCGCACAGCCCCAGCACAGCCCCAGCACAGCCCCAGCACTGCCCGCACCCCGCACAGCCCCAGCACTGCCCGCACCCCGCACAGCCCCAGCTCCTCACCCCGTTCCGCTCCGCGGCGGCAGCGCGGTGTGGCCGCCAGGGTGCGCTGCAGCCCCGCGGATGAGGCCCCGCAGAGCCCGCGCTGGAGCCGCCCCCGGAGCCGCCCCCGGCCCAAAGCCCCGCCCGAACCCCGCCCCGAGCCCACGCCCTCCACCCTGAAACCTCGCCCCAGACCGCCCCGAACCCTGCTCCCAATCCCTCCCTGAAAACCCGTCTCGAAACCCGCCCGAAACCCCCGCCCCATCCCCGCGACTCCGCACCACGGTGCCCATTGCCCTGGCACCACCCCTGGACACTGTCACCACCCCAGCGTCCTAAGCCCCCGGACTCTATGCCCGAGACTCTGCCACCAACCCTTAGACAATGTCATCATCCCCAATGCTCTGACACCACCCCTGGACTCCACCATCACCTCAAACACCTCTGCCACCCCCAACCAGCCGCTACCACTACCCTTGAGTTCTGTCCTGACCCCCAGCACTTGACACCATCCCTCGTCACTGTCACCACTTTGGGGCTCTGACACCAGCCGTGTGTTCTGTCCTGACCCCCAGACCCTACCACTGCCCCCCAGGGACAGCCACCACCCTGTCCTTGAGTGGGACAGGACGGCACTGAGCTGGTGGCCCCTACCTGGTGGCGATGAGGGGGTAGCTGTGTGTGGGCTTGCCCAGGGCATCCCGGCTCTGTGGCAGGCTCCCGTACAACAGCAGCTCCTTCTCTGTGAGCACGGCCAGGAGGTTCCGGGTGCCAGCGCTGGGGAGCTGCAAAGGCACTGGGTCAGGGCCACCGGCAGCATGGTGGCACAGGCTGGTGGGGGACCGGGGGGTACCTGCTCAGTCAGCCAGCCCACGTGCTTGATGTCCCGTCCGGCCACTGTGCCAGACCCTGCCAGCTGTGCCCGCAGCTCCTCCTTCACCCGCGGCAGCAGCGCGGCCGCGTTGGTCTGAATGGCGCCGAGCCACGACTGCGCTGTGGCCTCATCCTTCGCCCGCAGGAAGAGGGCAACGCGCCCGTCTGCCGAGCACACCTCCAGGTACCTGCAGGGACACGGCCCTCGTGAGTCCCTGCTGGCCCTCGGCTCCCCCGGGCACCGCGGTGGCATCGCCGGCCCCAGCACCACATGCTGACCTGTGCTCTGGGTCGGTGGGGAGGCACTTGCGGGACACGTAGCACATCTTCAGAGGGACGCTCCGGTTCTCCCGGAGCTCCCGAGGGGGCAGCAGTGGGGATGATCGCTTCTGCTGGGCAGCAGAAGAGGGGTCCCAGCTGACTGTCGCCCCCGCTGAGGAATTCTTGAAGTAGGGCGAGATCTCCTTCATGTACTTAACTGTAAGAGAGGCAGCACCCGCTGAGAACATGGCACAGGCCAGGGCAGCCTCATCCTGCCCTGCTGAAACCCTCTGCACTCTGCTTGCATCAGAGCTGGTGACCCCTCCATTAGCTCCCCAGAGCTACCACCCGTGGCCACTGTGGGTCCCCTGCTCCTGTGGGCAGGTGGCACCCAGCGGCACCCAGCACTGGTGGGCAAGGTGACACAGGGAGTGACACAATCACAGAATGGTTTGGGTTGGAAGGGACCTTAAAATCCATCCCATTCCAACCCACTCATTCCATTTACTGGGGATTTCAAACAGCATTAAAGGGACTTTCATGCTGGCACATTCATGCCAGAGTTTGTAGGGCATAAGAGGAAGATCTGTGCACAGGTCAGTGGGGTTTTCCTGCACACATTGTGTGTGTGTGGCTCTTGGGAAGATCAAGGATTTGTACACTAACCCCAGGAATGGTAAGGGTCTGCTGGCAGAGACAATTACGGGAGGTTGTGGCCTCAGTGGTCACAGGAATAGAAGAACAGGTTAGGAATAGAAGAACATTGCTTATCATGGAATTGTCTGGGTTGGAAGGGAACTAAACCCATCTTCATCTACCCCCTGCCATGGGCAGGGACACCTTCCACTATCCCAGAGTGCTCCAAGCCCCATCCAGCCTGGCCTTGGACACTTCCAGGGACCCAGGGGCAGCCCCAGCTGCTGTGGGCACCCTGTGCCAGGGCCTGCCCACCCTCACATGACACTGTGAACCCTCCCAGTACCTCAGCCCCACCATGCCAGTCTGGGGATCTCTGCAAGAAAGATAAAAACAGCTTTTTCCCTTCCCTTTAACCCAGATCAGTTCACAGATCCAGGCATAAGCAGTTCCCTGGGGCAGCACACACAGCCAGGGGTGTGGAATGGGAAAGAGTACCAGGCCAAAATTACACAGTCCAAACTGTGCTGGTACAGCCAGTCCCGCTGCCAACTGAGGAACAGCTCTCAAACACCCTGGCTTGGCCCCAGGAAAAGCTCTGGAGTGTGTGCTCTCTGCTCTCACAGCCCTGCCCTGAGAGCCTCAAACTAAGGACAAGAAATCAGTCCCCAGTGAGCCTGGCTCCAGAGCCAGAGCCCTCAGAGCCATGCTGGGATGGCAGCCGGCTCCAGAGGTTTGGGGGAAGAGGGAGATGAAAGGCACCACAAATGATAGGGCCCCACAGCCACATCCTGAAAATGAGTTTGGCAATGCTGGCTGAAAAACTCCAGCTGAGTGGGCTGGGATGCCAGTACTGGTCCTGCCCTGGGGCAGCAAGGGACCAGCTACTGACTCCAGGGAAGGGCTTTCCTTTGGAGGCCCTTAGGAGAACACCACAGGACAGACACATGCCTGCAGCCACGTCCCCAGCCATCCTGGCTGGTTCCACTCCAGGTCCAAGCCAACAGAGTGGGTGGCAGGATGGGGACATGAGCTTGGCTTTGCAGCCAACACTTGTAGGTGGCTGGATGGGCCCAGCTCCCATCACTGCAGCCAAGCCACAGCAGCCTGATGTGCTGCCAGCAAGGAGCCTTTTTCCCACCAGGAAAGAGTCTGCACACAGAGCCACCCACTCCCAAATTTCACCTGGCCACCACCACCCATCTTCTTCCCCCATGGTCACAGGCCCAAGGCTGCCAGAGCTCCAGGAGTGTTTGAACAATACTCTCAGGGATGCACAAGGTGGGATTGTTGGGGTGTCTGTGCAGGGGTTGTGCAGGGTCCTTCCAACCATCCTTCCAACTCAGCCTATTCTGTGCTCTCCCCTTTCACTCCTATCCCAGAAAGCTCCCTAAAACCCCTAAATTCTGAGGACCCGGCAGGAGCTGCGGGGAGCCAAAGCCCCGCGGGTGCTCTGCGGGATGCGGCTATAAATGGCCACGGTGCTGTGCCACGTGTGCCGGGTCACTCCGCGGTGGCCCCGAGGCCAAGGCGGCGGCGGGGGGCCACCAGCCTCGTGCCCTGCGCCTCCCGTTACAAAAATAGCCACGTTCCCGCAGGCATCCGAGCCACGCTGGATCTGACCCGAGCCATTAATCTTGGCAGCGGGGACCTGCCATTATCCCGGTGCCTGGGAACTAATTGGAGTTCAGAAAGATGCCATTGAGCCGCTGAAACCCGAGCGGCGTCCCTGCGCCAGCCCCTGGCTCCCCGGGCACGCAGGGGACGTCACCGGCATTAGCTGGGCGGTGGCGGGGTCACGTCCCGAGGGAGCCGCGGAGGACAGGAGCAGTGTCCAGTCCGGGACAGGGCACGGAGAATGAGGCAACAGGCAGGGTATGTGTCTCGGGTACGTGGCTTTAAGGAGGGTTTCAGCCTGGTAGCAAAGCACGGGGGGTCCCGAGCCAGCATGGAGAGCTGGGAGGTGCTGGAGGCTGAGACAGTCCCCAGCCAAGGCCAGGCCACCATCTCATGGGAGCTACTGTCCCCTCCAGTGACCCCAGCACTGGCTTCATAGCGGGCTGACTTACACTTCTGCCAGTCCCTTCACTGCAGTTGGTATTGAATGGATTAATTAATTACCTCCATCTCATTAAAACAAACAACTCAGACCATCACCTCTGCTAGTGGTAACTGAAATTCTTGAACTGGTTTTTCTTCCTAATAAGCACCTTGCAGTGCTGGGGCCCCCGCCTGCTCCCTGGCAGCCTGTACCCTCCAGAAACCACTGGGCAGCAACACTGCCTGGCTGCTGTTGACTTAAAGCCACCTACAGCAGGCACACAGCCCTCCCTGGCTGCTGGGCTAATCCACACGGCCTCTGAAGCCATGTGGGTCTCCAGGGAAAGAGTCCGTCCCACTAATCCTGTCCAGAACAGAGGACAGGGGACAAATAGGACCTTTAACTGATCTCAGGGCTTTGCACTAAGGAAAACTTTATTTTAGGGTTTTGGGGAACAGCAAAGTCTCTGGGTGTGCAGCCACCATGCCAGGACAGTGCCTCTGCAGGGGGCCAGCTGGTGGCACAGGGGCTCCCAATCACTGGAGCATCCCACACGTCCTGAACCCTGGAGGGAGCTGCACCAGGGACATGTTTAACCAAAGGCCCTGGGGCTGCCTCTGTGTTGCAGCTGGGTTTTTTTTTCCCTCCCTCTGCCAGAAAGGGGCAGAGCCATCAAAATTTCTTGGTTTTACTTCTTGGGTAGAAATTCTCCCTCTCGATCAGCCCGTCCCTCACAAGGATGGAGAACAATCACAAACCAACCACTTCTGGCACCCTGGATCCTGAGTCAGCACAACCTGCCCCACGCATCCTCACAGCTCAGCACTGCTCAGAGCCAAGCCTGACCCTGCAGAGCTTCACTGAGGAGCCACAACACTTCCTCCAGGCAGGAAAATAGACATGGACACCCAGAGCAGGTTCAAGAACACCCTCCCTCTGCTTGGGTCACCAGCACACTCTGTTTCACTTGGAGATCACAGCGTGGATTCAAAGATGTTCCAGACTCCATTTCTGGTCAGGAGTAGGATGGTGCTGCTGTTTCTCCTGCCAAAATCTTCCCAGCAGCATCTACACAGCTCAGTAAGACCATCACATCAGGAAATCTTCCAGAGAGCTCCTGGAGATTGAGCACTGGCCCTGCAGAGATGCTAATCCCACCTCCAGCTGGTCCCTCTCTGCCTCAGGATTAATGATGCAAAATTGGCATGTTAAACTGAGGGCTGAGCAAACAAAAATCCTAAAGAGACACCCTGAAATGATCTGTCACCTCCAACCCGATGCTCTGATGTGCTTCCAAAACAGTCAACGCAGTCCCCAGCACCCCAGCCTGGGACCATGCCCTGCCCCTGCTCCAAGCATGAACACAACAGCAGCTCCTGTCCCAGCTGCCTCAGCCCAAGTCCTTCTACCCCAGGGAGGAAGATGCCATGGGATTCTGCAGGGTGAGGTGCCACTGCTGTCCCTTCTGCCCCAGTATCCTGTCCCAGCACTCAGTGCCACATTCCATGCCCCAGCTCTTTGCTAAACATTGCCCTGTGCTGCACTGTCAGCAGGGAGATCACGGGACAACCCTCCGTGTTTCCAGGGAGGACAAACAAACCCAGGAAACTCCCCAGGGAAAGCAAAGCTTCAGAGCAGTGAGGTGTGGAGGTGCTGGATGTGCCCCATCACCTCTCAGCATCATCCCTGGGGCAGATCCAAAGCCTGCCTTCCCACGGTTATGGCAACCAGCACATCAGGAAATCCCCAGCCCCACTCTCTCCCACACCCGTTTTTCTGAATTTCAAACTTCCAAGCAATTACTTGGCCAAGCAAGTCCTAAAGAGCAGAGATAGCCCCAGGAGCATCCCTGTGGCAAGACAGACATGGATGTGAGATGCCCACAGATACCCCAACTCCTCCTCCCCACTGCTCCCAGTTCTCCTCCCATGACAGTACAGCACAGGGGCTCACCAGGAAAACTACTCCTGTCCCTAGAACCCTTCCCAGGGCAGCTGGAAGGATGCTTATCAGCTTTCCCCCTGCCATGGGGAGTCTCTGGATTCCAAGCAATGAAAATAAAGAAAAAAAAAACCTAGAGAAAAATAAGGCAAGGGAGAGCAACCCTCCTCAGAACAACAATGTAATATAAATACAGTCCAACTCCTCCTGCAAATACTAAGAAAGTAGTTTGGCACATCCTGAAAAAATCTTGGCAGGACACATGGAGAGGTATCTGCATGTCCTCACGCCTGGGCAGCAGTGACACCCAGGAGCCTGAAGCCAAGCTGAGCAGCCTAGGGTGAAATCTGGCACGTGGAGCCACTGCTGATACTCACATTAAAACGCATCACCTCCCAGCTCAGCCACTTCAGGGAGTCTCAGCCAAGATCACTGCCGTGTGAGGAGGTGCCAGCTCTCCCAGTTTTGTTACCTGCTGCAATACCACCTGCAAACCACCCTAAAAACTGAATCCTGGGAATGACTGCAGCCAGGAGCAGCAAGGAGTGAACAGACACTGGCTGTGCCAAATACTCTGGTTCAGCACTCAGAGAACCATAAGGAAAGCTGGAATCCCACCTGGCACCATACAGGGAGCAGAAAGCATCTAAGTAATGTTAAAAGTGCTCTTTTTTAAGCTCTGCCTTCTCCAAGCTGAAGAAGGCAGCAGGGAACCCCCTGGTTTCACACCCTTCAGGCACTTTAAGGCCACCCCCTGCCCATCAGCCCTGCCACCTCTCTCTGGGGCAGGGTGTTTGGCCAGCCTGCTCACTCCTGGAGGGCCACAGGGGTGGCAGGTACAAGCCAGGGCCACCACCTCCACACCTCCAGGGCAGTGACAGACTGACCACAGCACAGTGCCAGCCCCACCACCCAGGGCAGAGCTGCACTGTGCCAGTAAACCCAAAAACAGGGAGGGGATGGAGATGCACCACCTTTATCAGTGACATCAGTGATGAGATGAGAGTTGCAGATCCCTTCCCTGCTCTGCCTGAACCCCAAAAACATCAGATACAAACTCATCCCTGAGCTCCATAGTGCTGCAGTGGGAGCCAGCCCAGCCCCAGGCTCCTCCCAAGGAGGTACCTGCTGGGGTCTCAATTAATTAAGAAACCTAGCAGGTCATACCTGGGCTCAGCAAGCTACTGCAAAGGTCCTGCCTGCAGCTGCCTCCCAGGAGGGGGCCCTGGATCCCAGGGGATGGAGGAGGAGGAGGGGTCCACGGAGAGAAATTGTTCTCTCCAGAAAGGGCGGCTCCTCTCCACCTCTAGCAGGAGCTCTGGCAGAAAGGAAACCCACACCAAAGGATGAACAGAAAATAACAGAGGGAGGGTGGTCTGAGAGCAGTGGCTCCAGGCAGGAATTTCACATACAGAAAAAGAAGCTCTTGTATTTCTCTTTGGTCAGAAAAAAACAACAAAACCACCCCACCACCAACCCTATCTGCTCTCAGCAGC
Organism: Certhia americana; assembly: GCA_018697195.1. Taxonomy (NCBI): domain Eukaryota; kingdom Metazoa; phylum Chordata; class Aves; order Passeriformes; family Certhiidae; genus Certhia; species Certhia americana. The sequence continues at coordinate 4,175,284 of CM031874.1, read as the reverse complement.
TGTGCAGAGCAGCACATTCCTTCGGCTGAACCGTGGTCCTGAGGCTCCCAGGAGAGGAGGAACCCACAGCAGAAAGGGCTGAGCAAAGCTAAAAATGAAAATCTGGAGCTGAGACAATCTGGGGAAGGCACAGGAAAGCCAGAGCCATGGTGGTCTCTGGCAGCACAGCACCCAGGACTGCTTTGTCTAGGGACAGCCCCGAGCACTGCCCCCAAACCAAACCTCCCTTTGGGATCTAGGAAAGGTCTCTGTGCCAAGAGCCCTCCTGTTAAGCAGAGTGACCCCAGGGACTGGCTGGAAGTGAGGGGAGGGGAAAGGTCCTTTCCTGAGGGACAGATCTGGGATGCTCATCCCAGCCTGGACAAGCTGGCAGAGGGTGGGCAAACATGGACAGATGTGATGTGAAGGGTAACCAGAGAAGAATGGGGTCTCTCCCTCAGGACTCCCATGGTCCCAACCCATCAACCCTCACCCAGTCCTCAAGTAGAGCTTGAGGGGCCCCTGCAGTATGCCAGTCCCTCAGGGCTGGGAGACACCAGGGACCATCTGCCTGGTACCAAGAGGGAGCCAGTTCCCAGGGAACAGCCTCTTCTAGGGTGGAGAAGGCTGCATCCCTGGGACGTTTGTAGCCTCAGCTTCCATGGATCTCCTAGGTGGGCAGCATCCCCAGGATGGGTAGTTCCTGAGCAGGCCCTGCCTCACCCTCCACCTGCCCAGCAAACCCCAAGGTGCTCAGCACTAGCATAAACCTACACCAGTCAGGGATGTGGGTTTAAATTAAAACCATGGGAAAAGCAGAAAATGTCTTCTTTTGCCCCAGGAACTGCAGACGTGGGGGTGATGCCTGCCCGAGGTCCCAGAGCAGGGAGACAGAGCCGCTGGGCATGAAGCATTGGCACACATATCCCTCCCTCTCTGGAAGGAGACAGGGAGATCCCGGCTCTCCGGAGGAGCAGAAGAGTAATCAAATTACTCTTCGTATGTTGTTTTCCATTTGAAAGAGTATGCAAATGCAGCTGCAGATGATATGCCACCCCTGTGTCATCCCAGTACAGGAGGACCCTTCACATCCTTGTCTCCTACCTTCCAAGATCACTTCCTTGCCCGTCTTCTTCAAGGCCTGCACGGCCTCATCGTGCGTGGCCTCGGACAGGTCGGTGCCATTGACGGCGAGGATGGCATCCCCCACGTACAGCGCCTCGGTCTGATCCGCTGCCAGCCCCTTAAAGATCTTGGAGATCAAGATGGGCATTTTATTCTCTCGGCCACCTTGAAACAGAAGAAACAGGGCATGGTTGTGGCTGTTGGAGCGCTCACAGGAGTGGGTGGGGAGGGGGATGCTGTGGTACCAGATGGTCTCAGCAAGGCTGAGCCTTTCTGCTGGCACGCAATGCACTGTGCCAGGGCAGCCCACTGCCCGCTCCCCCAGATACCCACAGGACACCTGTACCAACCACAGCAGCCAAAGTACCATGAGGCCTTACAGCTGATGAAGTGATTGCTCCAAAACCACTCAGATTGGTCACAGATTATTCACAGAGTGAACACGTAACCTGGCCATCTCCCCATCAGTTTTGGCAGGAAAGTGTATCTTTATTTGCATTATTAATCATGTGTGCTGAGCAACTATCCTGGCTCCAAGGACTTCATGATCTCAACAGATAAGAAAGCTGAATGTTTTTGGAGAGGCCAAAGAGCCAGGGAGAGGTGAACCAATCTGGCTGTGTGTTCCTGTCCACACAGCAGCCTTATTTACCGGCTGCTCCCTGCTGTCCCGACTAAAAGAATGCTATTCAAACTCCCGGCGGCTTCAGGAGATCAATTTGCACACTGACTTTTGAACCCGCAGGGAGATCCGAGCTGCCTCCGTGCCAGGGCACAGCGATGCAGCAGCCACTGCCTGTGGGAGCCGGGGATCAGCAGTGCCCGAAGTGCCCTGTGCCCCAGGACAGCCTGTCCCGAGGAGTCTCCGAGAGATGATCCTCAGCCCAGAGGGAGATGCTCAGCCCAGTCCGCTGACACTGCCCGCCCCAGGCTGTTCCCAGCCAGTGCCACAGGCATTTCCCCGCTCAGCCTCCTGCCAAGCCCTGCGAGGGCTCCGGTTATCAGCTGTCAGAGGCCCCGGCGGGGGCTGCTCCGTCCTTGTGGCAGCGGCTCTGCGCCCGGCTGCCAGCGCCGAGAGCCCTGCCAGGGATAAGAACCTCCGCCAGCCCGGCTCTCACTCGGCTCCCCGCTGTCCTGCCAGCCCCAAGCCACGTCCCGTGGCAAGACATTCACCCCCCGAGTGGCACCCAGTGTCCCTGCGTGAAACACGGCTGGCACATGAACAGTGGCATGCCAGCAGCCCGGTGAGGAGTGATGTCCTGCCCTACCAAGGCTGCCCCACCCTCCACAACAGCTTCCACTGCCCAGTTTTGATGGCAACTACTTCTTTTCCACGTACGTCACTGCAAAAATAAAGTTTTAATTGAACCGAGGGAAGTTTCTCCTTTCCTAGGAGATCCACAGAGCAAGCAATAACTTGGCAGCCAAGGGGTGGTTACGAAAGGGGGTTTGTGCTTCCCAAAAAAAGGGCTGGCAGGCTGGGGCACCCTGCAGATACGGCCAGCAGTGTCGATCCAGTTCCAGCACCCGCACATTCACATTGCAAAACCTCCTCACTTCCAGAGGGAGCCGGAGGCTGCGTCTGTGTCCCCTCTGAGCTGGGAGAAGCCATGTCAGGAGGCGAGAGCTGCCCTGTCACTGCTCCCGGAGCTGCCGAGCCCGCTGCCGCTCACAGCCACGTTCCGTGACAGCCCTGTCCCTGTCTCCCTGCTGCCCTTTTCATCCTGCATTCAGTTTCCAACACGCTCGGAGCCGCGTGAAAATCAAAGGCAGGCAGAAAGGCAGGAACGCCATCAGCGCCTTAAGAAGTTTCCAACCTGAAGTTCAGGCGAGTCACCAAGGAGCGGGACAGCTTGGGAGGGCAAGCAGACATTAAACAGGGATCCTTCCCGCTGCCGTGCTTCCCGGGAGCACACATCTCCGAGTGCGCTGGTTTAACACCCCACCCAGCGCCGGCACATCTCCAGGGGATTAACATCGCTGCCGTCGTTTTGCTGACAGTTTTAAAGGGGCATATCCCAACTGAGGAACACGGTGGGACAAGCACCGTGCCCAGTCCTCTCTCTGGCTGCAAAAGGGCAACTTTCGTGTAACCGGGTGCCTCCCTGCACCCCACTTGCCCCGTGAGACAGCACCCTACCTGTGGGTGCGGGGGACAGTGGGGAACCCCTGCAGCTCCCAAACCCTGGGGTCCCTCACCCTGGCCGGGGCACGGTGGGTGGGAACTCGCCGGGCACTCCGCATCCCAAATCATGGCTCTTTCCGTAGGCTGGGAATGGTTCGGATCCCTGCCGGATCTCCCCCTCCCCGTCCTGAGCTGGGGCGTGTGAAGACCCCGACCCCACCCCCGCTCCCGTGGGGTTCGCTCCGAGCGAGCCGCGGAACGGCAGCAGCAACAGGTCCCGGTGCCGGTGCCACTCTCCCCCCTGCCACCCTGGGCCCAGCCTCACCTTTGATGCTGATGCCGAGCCCCCCCACGTCCTGCTTGACGACGCGCACGGTACGCCTGATGTTGGCGAGCGCCTCGGGCGCGGCGGAGCCCGGCTCGCCGCCGTTCAGTTGCGCCGCCGGGGCCTCGGGGCCGGGCCCGGAGCCGTCTGCCGGGCTGACCCCCAGCACGTCCTCGGCCAGGGTGAGCAGGACGCGGAGCCACTGCCCGCTGGGGCCGCGCAGCTCCAGCAGCCCGGTGCGCGGGGCGCGCCTGCCCGCCGCCATCTTCGCGCGCTCCGCGTCCCACACCGCTCCGCGCCGCCCCTCACCGCCCCGCGCACCGCCTGTCCCACACCGCCCCTCACCGCCCCTCACCGCCCGTCCCACACCGCCCCTCACCGCCTGTCCCACACCGCCTGTCCCACACCGCTCCTCACCGCCCCTCACCGCCCCACACCGCCCCTCACCGCCCGTCCCACACCGCCCGACACCGCCTGTCCCACACCGCCGCACCGCCCCTCACCGAATGTCCCCGCACTGCCCCTCAGTGTCCCCCGCACCGCTCCGCCTCCTGCCCCGCACCGCCTCTCCACACCCGGCACAGTTTCCCCGCACACCGCTCCGTGCCGCTCCGCACCCCGTGCCGTCCCGCCACGCACCGCCCCGCCGGACCGGGACGGAGCCCTGGGACAGACCGGGACCCCGACCCCACCCCATTCCCTCCCGGGATGGGGCACCAGGGCTCCCCGGTGTTCCCCATCATGGAATGGGGCACAGGGAAGAGCATAACTCAAGAGGAACTCCCCGGTGCTCCCCACTCCATCCTGGGACAGGCACCAGGAGGACACGATGCTACCCAGTGCTCTCCAGTACTCCCTTCTCCAGCCCGGATGGATGGGCACCAGAGGGACACGGTGCTCTCCAGTGTTCCCCATGCCTGCCCACGAAGGACACAACTCTCCATCCTGGGATGGGACACAGGGCTCCCCACTGTATCCTAGGACACGCACCTGGAGGGCCCAGTGCTCCTTAGCTCTCCCCTTTCCAGCCTGGGATGGGGCAACAGGAGAGACACAGCTCTGGGGAGAGCCCAGGACACCAGGCACCCACTGCTCCATCCTGGGATGGGACTCTGGAAGAGCCTGGTTCTCCCCTCTCCATCTTGGGATGGGGCACCAGCAGGGACACAGCTGCCCAGTGCTCCTCAGTGCTCCTTGTTCTGGCCTGACACAGGGCACCAGGAGGACCTGGTGCTTCCCAGCGCTCCCACTCCATCCTGGGACTGGCATGGGAAGGGACACGGGCACCCAGTCCTCTGTCCCAGGCCTGGCCCTGGACATTGTGGGTGTCCCTGTGCTGGGCTGTCACAGGCGAGCAGTGAGAGCTGGACATGGAGCTGTGGCTCATCCCAGCAATCACAGCCAGGGCAGGAACCTCCCAGCAGTCCCAATGGGTGTTAAACAGGAGCTGGGCAGGGGGAGACAGTGTCTGCAGACATTCAGAAGAGTCTACATTGCTTTTTCCTTACTTGCCCTGGATCTTGAAAAGGAGAATGTTTTTACTTCCTCGGCAGACACACATTTTTACTGCATTAATTAAGAGTAGAAAATACCTCCAGGAGTAGCAAATCACTCTTGGCACATCCCCTCTGCCCCTTGCAGAGTGCTTCAAGCAGCTCCAGAAGCCTCTGGGACAGGAGTACTGAGGTCCCCGCCCCTCCGGAAAGCACAAGGATTTTTAAGAATTCTGTAACATTTTTGGCTGGCTGAGAAGGGGATGGAGAGAGGCTCAGGGCACCTGAGGCAGAGGGGCTGCAGCATGTGCTGCTTAGCACAGCCCTTCCCAGCCAGGGGCTGCAGCCAGCCCTGAGCATCAGCCTCACGAAGAGGAGAAAAATGCTCCCTGGGCTCCCTCCCACGCAGTAGCAGCTGTGGAATTTCTTGAGGTTGCAGCAGAGGAAACCCTGAAGGTTATTTCTTTACAAAAAAGACTCTTTACATATTCCTGATTTTCTCTTTGCTAAAATGTCTGGGGTTTAAGTGACGCTTTGCAGTACGGTGCTGCTCACTTTGGCAAGCACTTATACACCATCCTAAGGATATTCCCTTCTGATCCCATCCCCAGCCCTACTGGCTGTCAGTGCCTCTCAGTTTGGGAATAGCAAGGGGAATTTGGTCCTCGAGTGGACACAGAGCTCATTCCCTCTCTACCACATGCCCTGGGAGCACTCACTTTATTTTTCAGCCAGGCAGCTGCAATCAGCAATTTGTCCAGCTTTTTTTTTTTCATTCCCAAGAGCTGCTTTTGATAATTCCAGCCTCTAAGGGCCCATTCCCATGTGAGCCAGCAGTGGGATCACTAAACACCACTCTCAGCAGAACAGCACCATTTGGGCTGTTCCCTTTCATTCCTCAGCTCTGTGCCCGGAGGCATGGATGCCGATAAGCACGGCTTGGTTGCATGGATGCCATCCAGATGGCTCCAATGCCTTTCCCTGTCCTGCTGCTGGGATGGAGAAAGCACCATGGTCCTTGGATCCGGGTCACAGCACCCTGTCTTCACCTCCTTTGGGGAAACAGCCTCACCCTGTGAGTGCAGCAAGGCTGCTGCTCAGTGACGCCCAGCAGAGAGCACGTCCCACAGCCACCACTTCTACCTGGCTGTGGAACCCCCTGCTTCAGCAATTAATATTCTTATGTGGGATAGAGACCCCAGGCAAGTACTGCAGGTGGTGTCTTCTAATGGAAACAGGGAATCCAAAGTGCCCTTAAGACCCCGGTCCCAAACTGGGAGGCTCATTCGGAGCAGGGTGTCCATCAGGAGGGGACAAATAAGGCTGACAGACTGGTGGAGTACTGGGGGCTTAGCTCCAGGTCTAATCAAAGACAGAAATCATTTGCTGGCTCCTCTGCACAGCTGGGCCTGAGAAATTGGGACATGCCAGGATGTTCTTGGAGGTCTCAGTGTCCTCCAAGCAGAGGTGCTGCTGCTTTGGGGTTTTCCTGCAGGCCTGGTTCCCCCAGGCTTCCCCATTTCTTCTTAGCCCTTTCCTGTCCCAGGGCACACCGTGAGCACCGGGAGCCCAGCACATGGAGTGGTCCCAGCTCAATTTGACCCTCACAAGATACCATGAGCACTCCCAGCTCAACTGGACCCTCTCAAGACACCGTGAGCATAGTTCCCTTGGCGTGGAGCTATAGGACAGGCACTGGGATGGAGGGCGGAGGCTCTGGCCGGGGCTGGCACGAAGGAGTGATCCGCAGCTTCCAGGCATGCCAGCGGCGTTCGTCAGGGCTCCTGTGAAAGCGAGCAGGCGGGGGAGGAGTTGCTTGAAAAATTGCTATTCACAGAAATAGAAACTTCCCGCAGAAACACGCGTGCGTCGGTGACAAAAGCCCAGCTGGGAATTTCTTCTGGCAGCAGGAGCAGTGGGAGGGGAAGGGGCTGGGGAGTGCAGGAGGCTGAGGTGCAGGACTGGGGGTGCTGCCAGGGCCCTGACCTCGACCCTGAGGGAAATTGCTGCTTTTTGGCTGGAAAAAGCATCTCTTGGCTTCATCATCCTCCTTGGTCCCCAGGAGCAGGACCTGGCAGTGTGGCAGCGATGGGCTCCGTGCCCCTCACTCTGAGCCATCCCCTCCAGCAGCCTTCCTTGGTGGCTGTTTGGATACTGCAGAGAGTGAGGAGGCCCTGGCACAGGGTGCCCACAGAAGCTGGGGCTGCCCCTGAATCCCTGGCAGTGTCCAAGGCCAGGTTGGACAGGGCTTGGAGCAGCCTGGGCTGATGGAAGGTGTCCCTATGTCCGTGGCAGGGGGTGGGATGAGCTCAGCCTTAAGGTTCCTTCCAACCCAGAATTAAGGTTCCTTCCAATCCATTCTGGGATTCTGGGATTCCGCACTTCCCCAGGTGATTTTTATGGCAGGTTTAAGCCATCCTGGCATTCTCTCTGCCTATTCTCTCCAGCCCCCTGAACCCCATCGTTAAGCAGCTATTATTAGTCCCATTTCTTGGCATAGCCAGGAGCTTGTGTCAGAGCCCACCAGTCTATTTATAGAGTGCTGTGAGCTGTTTTGTTACTTGTGTTAATTGAATTAATCCCTTCTGAAGAAAAGACTTGAAGAGCTCAAGTTCAGTCCCTGGGACAACATTCCCAAACTGTGGGGATCCAGACAATATCTCAGGCCACTGGGTGCCCTGACAATCCTCAGCCCTCAGCACCAGGGAAGGGCTGCTCTGCTCTGTGTTCCCAGGAATTCATGGAAGGGGACGACACCAACACTGCCCTGCAGGACTGAGACTCTTGAAACCCTACAAGGGGTGGAAGGGAAATAGCTTTTATTATCTAGATAGATTTTAGCCTAGATATTAACAGATTTACATTTGCAATATGTACTTAACAGATGGATTCATCATTCACTATACAGGAAACACAGAAAAAAAATGTATCTGACTTTAGAATCACTGGGATCTCCAAGTCCTTTAGGGTGTTTCAGTCTGTTTTGGGACTTTTGTAATTAGTCCCTACAAAGTTTCTTCAATCTCATGTAGGCTCTTCCCTTATAGATCCCTGTAAGACAACCACAGTCAGCTGGGCTTTCACAGTGGGGAAATGCTTATGCCACTGCATGGCAACTCATATGTTATCAGGGCAGGATCATTTAATTGATGAAAAAGCAGCACCCAGAATTTATTTTTGTTTTTGGAAAGGCAAAAGTTGTCACATGCTGAAGCCCAGTCACTACCTCCTGCAGCTTTGGCTCTCTGATGCTCTAAGACCAAGTGGTATCAATGGCAGGGGTGTCAATCAGATAATGGACATAAATTAATAATAAAATCACCACATGAGCTGCAGACTGTAAAATTGTAAAATGTTTGTGGTTCGACTGGGCCATTTTTCAGTTAATTTGCAGCTTGCAAATGAAAATGCTGTTTCCTTCCTGCCTGGAACTGGGAATAAGCATGTCTTGGACTGAAGGGTTGGTGGGATACAGTGCCCATGATTCTGGATTCTTCAGCTTTCCTGGGGTTTTTACAACTCAACAGGTAGAGCTGTGATAAATATCACTTCACTTCTCTCCACTGCTGTCACCTCTCTCTCATGGCCTGTCAATGTGACACCACCAAGGCTGTGGACACCCCATCCCCAGAACTGTGCAAGGCCAGCTTGGATGGGACTTGGAGCAACCTGGGCTGGTGGAAGGTGTCCCTGCCAATGGCAGAGGGGTTGGAACTGGGTGAATTTTAAGGTCCCTTCCAACCCAAACCATTCTATAATTAATGATTCCAAGAGGTTGTCTGGAGCACAAGGAGACCTTGATGGATGTGATTTCATCCCCCGACTCAGGGGACTTTGCAGGAAGAGCTTCCTGTGCTGAGCCTGTAACAGAGGCACAGGAGGGATGGAAGAGCCTTGTATCCCAGGAAAAGGCTGTGTTTGAAGCCTGAGGGGTGTTTTCCCTCTTCTAGCTGGAAAGCCACCTTCAGTATCAGTGTTTTGAGTTAAGTTCATCCTTCTGTGGGGCCTCACCTTCCCTGCAAGAGCCACATCGCTGCGGGGCGCTCCTGGCAGGTGTTTGGCTGACAGACCCACGCTCCCAGGGACCTGCTCCCTCCAGGGCCATCTCCGGGCCGACTGTCAGTGGTGCTCCCTGGGAAGAGCTGCAGCATCTCCCGCTGTCAGCAGATGCCAGCAAAGAGCTGCTCTGCTGACACCAGGGCTGCCGCGGGCTGGGGGTGGCCGGGGACCCCCACCCTGGGTGCTGGAGCACCTTCTGCACCCACCCCACCGTCCGGCTGGGCGCTGCCTGCCGAGGGACAAAGCTTTGCGGGGATCCGGGGGGGCTTTGCCACCAGCTGAGAATCCCCACGCTCAGCTCAGGAGCTGTAGCATCTGCGGCTGCTGCAGAATTGGTGGCACCAACCAGAGGAACGGGACGGGATGACCCTCTGACGGGACAGGATAACCCTCTGACGGGACAGAATTACCCTCTGTCGGGACAGAATAACCCTCTGACGGGACAGGATGATCCTCTGGCTCATTTCACCAGGCATGCTTTCATGCCACACGGGGGGCAGAGGCTCAGCCTTCCCACAGCCCACTCAGCCTGCTGGTTATGAGAGTGGTTTGGGTTGGAAGTGGTTTGATTTTTTTGGCTTTAAAACCATCTAATCCAACCCCTCTGCCATAGCAGGGACACCTCTGCCAAACCAGGTTGCTGGAAGCCCCATCCAACCTGGCCTTGGTGCCCCAGCTCTGGGGCATCCACATCTTCTCTGGGAAACCCTGTCCTGTGTCTCACTACTTCAATTGTTAAAAATATTCCCTCTTTATCTGGACTAAGGGGGAAGAATCCTCACCTCTTCTCACTGCTCAGTTATTCTGGGCTCTGGGCTGACCCCCCAGTGCTGGTTTTTGGGGGGTGGTGTCCAATAGGATCCTCCTACATGCCCTGACTTTCTGCTCAGCACCCAGGGCACAAACCCCACCACCCTCTTAACCCACCCTCCCTTTCCTCACCCAATTCCTCTCCTAAGGACTTGGGAGGCACCTTCTGCTCCCTGCCAGCTTGGCAGGCGTGTGTGACACCCCTGCTCCACAACAAGAGCTATTTTTACCCTTAAAATATTCATACTCCCCCAGCTCTGCCTCGTGCACTCCCCGTGTCCCCAGTTCCTGGCTTGGGTCCCCGCTGCAGCTGGGATTAGGCTCTGCCTGTGTCCCCAAGCACCCTGCAGCCGGGGGGGATGTAGGAGGAGCCCATCCACTGCCCCATAAAAAGCTCTTTTTCCAGCCCGACAAATAGCTGGAACTTGTTTTATAGGAGGATGTACATATATATATATATATGGTTCCTGCTATTTCCCCTTCCTCATGGTCTTCTCAGATCTCTCAGATGAGCTCAGGGCTGCCCAGGGGAGCAGTGCTGGCAGCTTTGCCAGGTCTTTCTGATGTTCAGGGAAGGCTGCTGGACTGGAAAAGCCTCAGTTCCTTGGATTTGGATGCCAGGAAGGGTCTGTGATCAGTCCCCATCCTTTCCCAGGCTGCCAAACCCTGTGTGCCTCGAGGAAGCCCAGCCCTGTTCCAAGCCCTGGGGTGCTGCTGCCCACAGGGCACATGCTGTCCATTTCAGTGCTGCATTGAGGGGCACCCCAAACTGAACACCAGGACTGCAGCTTGAACCCACAAGGCTCCAGGAAGGCTGAGCAAGAGGGATCCATCCCTCTCTATTTCAGAGTGCATGCTCCAGGCACAATCTTTAGGAGGCTCTTACAGGGGCTGCAGAAAGGGAATGGGGCATCACCCCTGCTGTGAGCCCCCATTCAGCTCATGGCATCTCCAAAAGGAGCTCCCCAGCACGAGGGGGACAGCAGGGATGGCAGCAATGGCCCCCCAGGGGATGGACACCCATGACCATCCCCCTCTGCCCCAGGCTGGCCCCCGCTCACCTCTGCTGCAGCCCTCTGCTCCTCTCCAAAGGGAGGTTTTAATTTACCCTCTTGGCTGGCGAAACCCTATCCCGAGCAATTCCCCAGCCATCCCTCCGAATCGCAGTAACTACCTCATTACTTTGATATTAATAGAATTCATATGGCCCGGAGAAGATAATTGAAATTAGCCCCAGGGTGAGGGGGAGCCAAGGGGCCGGGGAGGGAACTGAGCTGGGTGAGGGATGAGCTGTGGCAGGGGGTGAGCCCTGACCCCTGGCTGGATCCAGAGTGTGTCCTGGGGCAAGCAGTGCCCACAGGGATGAAGCATTGCCTGTGGTTTGTCCAATTGTACAGAACTGGGAAGCAGGATGGATTCCCATCCCGGTGTCCATCAGACTGCTAGGATGCCTGGCCAGCCCCTGCCCCAGCTCTCAAGCCATCGACCCTCTCGTTATCCCCTTTCTTGTCCCCAGCTCCAGGCCAGGGCATGCAGTAACCCCCACCAGCATCTCCTGCCACAGGACCATTGCCATTCTTTCTGGGAGAAAAAAAGAGGGGAAAAAAATGTTCATTATCTGCAAAAGCACAGAGGCAGACGGCTGTGAATGGCTGTCACAGGCGATGCCACTGCCCGGCAGGACCGTGCCGGAGCCATCCCACCGCCCCTCCAGCCCGGGTCCCCGCAGCTCCCATCCCACCTGCTCCCCGTCAGATGGGAGGTGACCCCCACAAAGGCCTGGGCCGCGTCTGCCACCCTTGGGCTTTGCCCTGACACGTGTCACCTTAACCTCTTCCTTGGGACCAGCTGCTGCCAGGGGACCCTCCTTTGTGGCCCCGGCGAGCGGCAGACGAGTTTCCCCATCTGGCCGGCGAGGCCTCGTCTGTTGGAGACCCCCTGCCCTGGCTCATAACGGCATTAACCTCACCCTGCCCCGCTCCCACCCCCTCAACTGTCACCGAGTGCCCCCGGTCCCCAGGCTGGGGACAGACTGCATCCCACAGGACCTTATCACACCCCTCACCCACCGCTGGCACCTCACCGGGACCGGGGATCCCTGGCTGCACCTCTGACCCTGCCTGAGGGTATCCCGGGCATCCCTTCCTGCACCTCCAGCCTCCTCCGTCTGCTCGGATGGGGCAGGACAAGGCAGGATGAGGAATTTGTCTCCAGGGGCTTAAAAAATTCCTGCACACCTGTGATTGCAGGTGGGTTGAGTCCAGCCCTGGGGCTCAGGACCAGCGCAGGGGCTCCATCCCAACTCCCTGCCCCTTGTTTGGTCCAGCACTGAGCTCCCATGGGAAGTGGGGGATGCTGCGGCACCCTGGGGTGCCCAGCAAGCAGGGGGGACGGGATGTGAGAATCAGCAGGGTCAGGCCCTGGAGTAAGATAGGTGAAGGAACAGCAGAATTTGGTGAAGGAGCCGAGGCAGAGGCTGGTATTCCCTGCCTGCCCCATCAGCGAAGTCCCCGGGCCAGGACAAGGCGAGACTCCCCCACCGCCCTCCCTCTGCAGCCAGCCATCCCCGAGGAGGCCTTATCTGCCGCTAATGCTTCGCAGCAGCCTCCCTCCCCAAAGCTTGCGGGCTTGGCAAGATGCTCCGAGACTGCATTTGCTCCAAATGGATTGTATCAGGGGGAGAACAAAGCACTGGAGAGTTTTCAAAGCAGAGTTGTGATCGCAGCCCGCAGCAGAGGCGGCCGGTCCCCTTTGGTGGCACCTCACAGGGACCACCCCCTCTGGGGTCCAGGCTTGCCCCCAAAACCCAGCAGGCAGTGGCTGCTGCTCCTCAGCTCAATGTCCCAGCCCTGGCTCTGCCATTCCCCAGTGGTGTCCAGGCAGGGCATTCAACAAGTGCTGGCCAGAAGACAACAGCTCCATTTTCACCAAAAAATGTTCTGCTGTAAAATCTGGCCTCGCTCCAGCTGCAAATGAAAAAATTAGGTTGTTTGTTTTTTTTTTTTTTTTTTCTTTCCTGCTGTAGAGTTTCTTGGAAAGCTGGTGTGGGGTAGGCACTGGAGCAAACCCTGACCTTGGCATCATGCCCTTGCCCACTTGCCTCCCCATCGCTGCTGCAGGAAACTCCAGGCAGAACAGCTGGCAGAGCAGCAATACCCTCAAGAGCTTGGGGAGCAAAAGAGATATATATTCTCTCCTCTGTTGATCTGAGCATACGTTGCAATCACTGTCAGGAGGGGTGACAGTGTGGAGTTTCCCTGCCCAGCCTGTGCTCTGAGCCCTTGGGAAAGATGGACACAGGTGATGCCAGGACTGACCCAGAGCACCATGGCCACGTGGTGCATGAACTGAGGTGTGCTCCGTGCTCGTGGTGAGCTGTTCACAAGGAAGCACTGGCACACAGGGAACCATGCCTGTCAGGAAGGGCTAGAGCAGGAGAAGGAACCAAGGAATGAGGCCAGCAAGTCGTGTTGGCTTGGCTTCCCCTCAGATCCTTAGAAAACATGGTGTCAGCAGTGAGTCAGCTCCTGGAGGTAAGTGAAATCATAATTGAAGAGTGCTGAGAAAACAGCAAAGTCCCACAGCAAAAAAAATTGTGCAGGAAAAATATCCTGAACAACCTTCCATCAAAAGCAAGTGTGGATCCTGGAGCCTTGGTGCTGGGCAGTCATGAAAGAGAAGGGGTTCAACAATCGGACACATTTCAGGGAGCAAAGGGATAATTGCTGGATTGCATCAGGGATGGGGAAAAAGGAAAACCAACCCTGGGGCAGTGGCTGTCTGCTGTGGGACATGGCCCACAGCAATGGGCTGGAGGGACACACAGGAGATCCCAGAGCCTCTCCCAATGCATTCCCAACCCGTGGGAAGTGTCACAGGCACGAGGACTCCTCTGGACCAGAGTCATGGAGAATCTGGGGAAACAATAGAGCTGCCCAAGGCCAGGCTCTGTAAGTGCCTGGCTCACGCACTGTCACATCATGAGGGACAGAATCAGCTGTGCCACTTTAGCAGGAGGGGCAGGGCAGGGGCTGAGCCAGGAGGCTCTGACATCCCCATGGCCATGACAAGAGAGATGCAGAGCAAGTGAGGGGCCTTCTGCAGAAGGCATGAGGTGGTTCACTGAGAGCCAGAGGGGAAAGAGGGGGAAAATCAAGCAAAATGTCATAAATTCAAAAGCTCAAAGGCAAAGGAGGTCTGTGTGTCCTGTGGGGAGATGCTGAGAGGAGAAGAGAAGCTCAGGGGAGACAGTGCTGGATGGTGGCATTGGGGAGAGTGGTCCTGCCCATTGCTGCTGGGGATCAAAACCAACCCCAGCCTTCCAGCCCTCCTGGAAAGGCCCAGACACCCGGCCAGGGAGGGGAGCTGGGATCAAAGGCTGGGATGTACAGTCCTGGTGAAAACGCAGGAAAACAGAACCAAAGTCCAAGCAGCAGAGAAATGACAGCAGAGCGGAGGGAACTTTGACTGATGTCCATGCAAAAAGGGCTGTGAAACCTTTCCCTGCACACTGGAGAGAGCCAAAGGGTAGGGAAAAGGCAGATAAAAACTCAACATAAACTGAGCCCATGTGGGTACCACAGGTACCAGCAGGGCCTCAGGCTTCTGCCCCATCACAGCCCCATCACAAGCTGTATCAGGTGAGATCAGGGCACAGCCAGGGATGGGAATGCATCCATGGAGACACAGCCTATGGGACAGCACCTCATACCTGGCAGCATCCCTGTGGGAGTGTGAGCTGGACGCCAAACCATGGCTGAAGAGGCCCAGGTGGGAACAGGGACTCTGTGCTGGGAGCCAAACAAGTGTGAAACAGCAACAAAGAAAAGTTATTTTGTTATCATAGAGAAAACTAACATTCCACCCCCTTCAGTGTACCCTTCAAAGCACATGCCCTGCATCAGACAAAAATGATGGCAGTAAGGAGCAGCTGTGTCAAAGGGGCTCCCAGCCCATGCCAAGGGCAAGCACAGGCAGGAGCACCATATCCTGCACCCCTGTGGGTGCAGGCACTGCAGTGGTGATACTGCACAGTGACAGCTGCCATGGAAGGGATGCTGCTCCAGAGGCATGACACATTCCCAGTGCTTCCCTCCGCAGCTGGACACTGCCCACAGCTCTGGGATGGAGCAAAGCCCCTGGCAGAGCTGGGCTAAGCTTTGACTTGCTGCTGGATCCTCCTTAGGCTCCCAAGAGCTAAAAGCAATGAGGAAACGCCCATAGGAACTGTGGGATAGGGAGTCAGGGGACATCCTCCTCCAGTGGCTGGAGCCCTGGTGTCACCATCTGTGTGGCTGCAGATTTCTCCCCAAACTGTCCTGGCCCCACAGAGCTCTTTGCCCTTGACAGAGAGGATGAACAAAGAGGTTTTACATAATCCCACGTGATCTGCATAATGCACAGCCCCAAAACCTGCTGCTCCCACCTGCCACGGTGCAAGGAGCCACTGGACATTCCTCTATGTTCTCAGCCTGATTCCTCTTCCCTGGCAGTGTATCACTGCCAGGAGGGAAATCCTATGTTGAGCAGCTCTGTCAGGCCCCCAGGTGTGGGTACCCACAACCCAGCATGTTTGGGATGCTGCTGGAGGCACCCACATCACGACAGGAAGGTTTTGCTCCAGTGGTGAACACCACACAGTCAGCCAGGCAGAGAAAAAACATGGAAGTGTGTGGAGACATTTTCACAGGGATACTTTGAGGGTGCTCATGGCTCACTCTAAAAGGTCTCCAACTCCACTCTCCCCATCACCTCGATCCCACCTCCAGGGAAGGAAAATCCTGCTGGAGCTCAGGTACTGAGCTTTAGCTGGAGCCAAGCATTTCAGAGTCACATTGTCCTGCTGCCTTGAGCAAGGAAAGAAACCTCTCTGGGAGATTGCTGATTTTGCTTAAAAATACACAAGCAAGGCACAAATTAAGGCCCAGCAGTCCCTGCAGCCACTGGCTGTAGTGCAGTGCCTGGATGTGTTTGCAGGGCTGGGGATGGCACTGCCCTTTTCCTCAGCACCATCCACAGTGACACTGTGACAGATACACCTTCCAGTGGTGCCACACAGAAGTGGACAGGCACAAAATCACCAGAAATCACCCAGAAATCACCCCAAAGGAAGAGTCCATCCAGTTGGGAATCACCTTGGGATTCTTCCAAGCTCCTGCTCACCACAGGATGGGCACGAGCAGAGCCGGCAGCATCTCAGCATCTCCAACCGACTCCAATGACACCACCCGTAGGCTCCAAAATGTTGGGGAAAAAATAAATATAGCTCAAAGGAGACTCAGAGATCGAAGGGAAATGGCCATTAGCAACCCTCCATCTGCAGTAAAGAGCCAGCCATGTCCGGCACTCCGGATCTAATGGGTTTTTAATATTCTCGTGGCACGCACTGGGGTATAGATGGGAAGAGACACTTGGAGGTCTTGCATGAGCACCAGTACTCGGGGGGCTGTTCACAGAGTTCAGGCTCTTCCTTTCCCTGCCAGCTGCCTCGGAGATGTAGATATTTCAATTATTCTGTCAAGCTGCATATTCCAAATTGAGGCCAGAGAAGTGTCTCTGTCTTATATAGAAAGAAAGGGAAAAATATATCCCTAAAAGGAAAAGAAATGAACTCAGAAATTAATAAGGCTGATTGACAATGCTGCTTTGGAAACTCTGGTACCATATGGCATCCTTGAATGGCTGCAGTGCTGTTAGGATGGAGCTGACCAGCTGGAGAGTTACTGTGGGTTGTTTGTAATTGTAATAATGGATATCAGATGGCTGGTGTGGAGCAGTTTATAAATGAGAACAGACAATGAGCCGCACTGTTTGTCAGGAAATCATTGCTGATATGGGCTTTGTGCTCCCCACCACTCCCGGGTGGAGCTGGCTGCTCCAGGGCACCCTGTGCTGCCCTTGGGTCCAGCTCCGGCCAGGGAAGGCACAATACCTGGGCAGGTACTGCAGCACTGATCCAGGAGGGTGGTCCTGCCAGGAGGACTTCCAAAAAAACCCCCTCACCCTCCTGGTGTTATGGGCAGAGCCCCAGGTGCCACTGGGAGATGGCAGCAAGGCTGATGTCCTGCTGCAAAAGATGTGGGGTGCAGCCAAGGGGCCTCCCTGAGGAAGCCAAAGCAAACGGGGACCCATCCAGGATCCACCAGAGCCTCTGGAGCCAGTCAGGATCACAGGGCTGCTGGGGGCTCAGATACTGACACTTCCAGATTGGATTTTGTGCTGAACAGCCGGAAAAATCATGACATTTCAGAATTTGCCAGTTAATGGTTCTTTTTTTTAATTTTTTTTTTTAAGTCAGTAACAGTGAAATTCATTATTTCAATTTCTGCTGATCTCCAACTCCACAGTTTAGCACAAAAAGCAGAGCCTGAGTTTGGAACAAAAATGTCACACACTTGTTCACTCCTCTTTTCCAAAATGAACTTCCATCCAAATTAACACAGGACGTTGCCCAGCTGGAATGTCCCCTTGCTCCAGCTGAAGCCACCCTGTGCCACATGGCCTGGCAGCTGGGGACAGCAAGCCCCAGCCCAGAGGACCCAGGACAGGAGAAGGTTGGGAGAGGAGGCTGCCTTCAAGGCTCAGCTATTACAACTATTGTTAATTCCTTAGTGATCCCTGACTATTTTTCACCCTAAAAGCTCTTATGAAAGAAGTGATGACCAAACTGTGTTGTGCACATTCCCTCATCACCTGAAGCCCTTTGGCAGGTGATGTTGCAGGGCAGGACGGGCACACCCAGGTTGTCCTTTCACACTCAAACCCAAACACAGCTGGGTACTCCAGCAGGTCTGATTTCGGGATCATCAGCCCCCAGGCAGGGATGGAAAGAGTCCTGGCACTGCTGGGTGTCTCCTCCCTGCTCACCTCAGGCTGATGGCATCTCTGGTGAGGGGCCCAGGGTGCAGCAGGTGCTCCGGCAGCAGGCAGAGCTTTCTAGGAAAGCCATGTCCATGGGAAGGAGGCCAGGCCTGGAGCTGTGGCCATGGCATGTGCCAAGCACCGGGCAGAGCAGCCATGAGCTGCCATGCCCCTCTGCAGGGCATCTCCACAGCCTGGAAATGCTCCCACTGCTCCTTCTGGCTGCACGGGCAGACTGCAGGGACTGCAGGTGGCCTGGTGTCATGGTTTCTGTTTGAACCGGGAGGAAACACCGATTTTTTTGTTTCAGTTTTAGTTTGCTAATTCAAAATTTCCCAAATCAAGAGCAAAGCAGGCTTGAACTTAAAAGGAATAAAACTTTATTAAGTAACACTAAAGAAAAAAAGAAATCATAATGAAACCTTCAAAACACTTCTCCTCCCACCCCCCCCAACTATTTACTTCTTTACTCCAATGTAGAAAGACAAAACCTGGGATCCTCAATCAGTAATCACTCTTAAAATAATCATTTCTCAATTCATCAAGGAGAAAGGAGTCTCTCTTGAGTACCACAGAGATTTTCCACAAGATACCCCCAGCAGGGACAGTAGCTGCCCTGTGCCCTCCTGTGTCCGAGGGCACGGGGAAGGGTGGGCAGAGGTGCTGGAAGTGCCAGGGAACAGCCTGGAGGGGATCATATCCAACTCATCATCCTCAGTAAAACCCCTCCCTCACCTCCATCATTTTCAGACCTCACTACCCAGAACAGAATTGCTGCTCTCTGGTTTGGAACAGAATTGTTTGCTCTCTGCTCTCTCATATATGTGTGTATGTATGTATATATTCTACATAATTTATATATTCATATATAAATATTATATATGAATATATATAAAGATTTCTTTTATACTATTCTTCTGTAGTATAAAAATATTCCTTGGAAACCCCAGGGTGTGCAAATCCTCACAAAAAAGCCTTGCTGGAGCTGGACACAGGCAGGGCAAGGTGACTGAAATCCAGGCAGGAAACCTTCCTCTAATCCATCACCCCTAAACGAGCGCAATGGTTAATTCCCTGGAGAAATGTGGAGTCCTGCTCCCTGCCAGTTTTGAAAACATCCCTGTTTATATGGGGCATGGCACTTCCTCAAAACTCCAGTATTTCTTTTTTCCAGTTCAGAGAGGATTATTTGAATCTGCTTATTTGCAGCCTTGATTTTTAGGCTTTCATGTAAAATGCAATTCACCCATTCATTTGAATAGCAGAGATTACAGGTCTGTCTTATATATATCAGCCACTACTTAAGGAAAATTCGCACCCCATTAGCATGCACCAAACATCATAATTAAGTTTTAATTTATTTGTAAACAGGTGCTGAGGTGAGGGGCAGACACAAGAGTGTTTTGGACACCCCCTCTGGAGCTGGACCTGGGAAGCAGAGGGCTGATGGCATTCCCCAGATCCACCCATCTCCCAGTTTTTGCCTGAAGTTGTCACTCAGTACAAAACCCCCCCTCTGGGAGGATGCCTGGAGATCCAGCTTGCCTTTGGCTGACCTCATCAGCAAACTGAACTAACTGTAGGAAGGGAAGTCGGGGGACAGCCCAGCAGCCCTTCCTGCCCTGGTGATGGCTGTCACAGCGTGTTGGTGGCATCATCAGCCCCAGCGCTGAGCCGCAGCTCCCCGTGTGACTTCGGCGGGGCAGGTGAATTTCTGACCGCTCGCTATCACCTTTTGAATCACCGTGACTGCACGCCCTGACAAGCACTGTCAGCAGTTTCAGTGCAAGGAGGATTAGGTTTCAAAAGAACGAGGTATTCGACACAAACCCATACACAAACACACTCGTTTTTCCGGCACAACCACTCTGGAAACTCTGAACAGCACAGGCTGGGTGCAGCCCTTCCCTGGCACCCGAGCATCCTGTATTTCATGTGGTTTAGCCAGCCCAGCTTGCCTTGCCATCACCTTTGGGATGTCATCTGTTTGATCAGTCCCCATCACCCCCGTGCCCATGGCAGGGCCCCATCGCAGCCAGGCTGGTGGTGTTGTTGGTTTTTATTTTACAGGGGTAACAGAGCCTCCCCACATCCTCCCACCCACGCACTGCCGGTGTCACTGGGTTTGTTTTGCCCTTCCTGGCAGGTAACGGCCCCCAAAAGCGCTGTCACCTTGTCATCCCATGGCGGGTGACAGCCCCATGTCCCTTCACACAGGGTGCGATGTTTGTGGGATCTGTGTGCTCCTGGAGGGATGGATTTGGGATTCCCAGCTCTGCTCCGAGCCCTGATGCATCCCTGGCCCATCAGCATTGCATGTCTCCTTTCTCCCCTTCCATGGGAGGTTGAAAAATCACCAAGAATCTGCTGGAGGGAGTTGAAAATATAAAGTAGGAGCCAGCTGAGTACCAGGACAGGCACATGGCGTCTGTGAGCATGGACCCTGCACAGCCACACCACCCCAAAATCCTCCAGGAAAAGTGCACCCAGAGCCAGAGGCAGGATCGTGAGGGGATCAGCACCACAGCCAAGAGGGAAGAGCCATCCTGAGCTGGGAGGATGAGGATGGAAGCACAGTGCCAGGGATGAAGGTGCGTTAGGAACAGAGGACTGAAATAAAATCTAACAGGGGGTGATGGTAGAAATCATGAGCTGCAAAACGCACCAAAAATTCCTTCTGCTTCAGACATCTGCAAAAAATATCCTATTAACCCCAAATCAGGCTCCTACCCCAGCCTCTACTCAGTTGCTGTTTACTGCCAAACACCTCCACTGTGGCAGCTGACTTTGCTTTGTGTCTGTGTCCCCTTACATCTCACTGTTGGAAAATGAAAAAAAATGTTTTAAATTAACACAGCAAACCCAAAAAAGTGCTGGGTGATTGCATGAGGATGGAGATGGCCACGGACGTCTTCACGGAGGAGCAGCAGAAGGTGGGGGGTGTGAGCAACATCCCCCAGCCTGGCTGTGCTCTGACAAGGACTGTGGTTGTGATTTGCAAAACGATCATTCCTTAGGGAAATGATGGGGTTTACCCCACAGGTGCACGTTGGGCTGGAAGGAGAGCACAGTAGCCAGGCTGGTGGCGATGCTGCCACCCGAGGAGTCACTACGGGACAGCCCTTCTGCCTCTCCAGGGCCCCTCTGGACAAGGGACTGCTCCGAGCATCCCAAATCCTTCATCCCCAGCCCATCTGCCGCTCAGATCCCGCTCCCCGGCTGCGACGGCGCGGTGGCTCCCACTCCTCATTAGAGGTCGCAGCCCCTGAGCAAAGATTAATCTGGCACTTGTGTGAATTTATCTGCTTGAAAAGAGAGGGACTGGCTCTGACCTCACAGTCTGGAGGCTGGTGGGGAGTTTGCTGTCCCCTGAGCTGTCAAGCCAATTCCCTGCAGTACCAAGCTGTTGTTCTTGGCATCTGCTAGGCAGAAAGGCTGTGAAACACCCCAAATATCTGTTTGTTTTAAAAGGTAAATATTAATTTCAGGATGCTGTTTACATAAGCAGACTCTTGGAGCTTGAACTCACTGCCTTTTGCTGGTGTCACATGGCATTAGTGTGTATTTAACATTTATTTAACTCTCCTTGGCCCTCCTTGTGCCAGATGGCAGGCAGCCTGCACGGCCAGGCAGGGCTCAGCTCGGGGCTGCTTCAGGTCTGACAAGAGGCTGGGTTGAGGCTGCAAAGTTAAAAGTTTGAGCAGTTTTGTGGCTGTAGGTTCCTGAATGACACCAAAACACACTGTGGGTTGTGTCCCCAAGGCTGAGTGGTGTCCATCCCTGATGCAAAAAGTAAGGCAACCAGGGAATCATCCTCTGACGAGTCCAAACCAGTGCCAGGGCTGGGCTTTCCTCAGCTCTTGCCAGGCACTGGAGTCTGATCACCTTGGCCTGGTCCTGCCCAGCACTGAGCTCCCTCACTGCTCCCTAGGGAGCTGGTCTGTGGAGTTTACATGCACTGGGTGGGACACTCAGAGCTGAAACCCTGAGCTGCACAAGCTGGGGGGTTCCTGGCCAGCCGGTGACATGGACGGGCTGATGACATGGCACAGGAGTTGATGACATGGCACAGGAGCTGCACTCTGGATCCCGGGGTCCTGAACAGCGAGTTTGTTCCTCTCAGTGAGATGCTGAGAGATCTCAGAAAGTGATGCACAGCCCTGATTCACAGCTGTAACTGCTGAATGCTCGCACATTTCTTTTCTGCCTCTCCAGTCACTCACTCTCCCAACCCAGGGCATTTTTTGGGTAATGCAGCATTGACAGCGTCACTGCTTTCTCAAACAATGAAGAAATGCAGCCAGATGGCCTCTGGAAAACAAATAAGATATTGAAATCAGTATCAGCCTCTTTATGGCTGCAGCAGGCACCCATCAGCTTGGATATACAAACGAGGAAGATCCGAGATGGTTTCTGGGACAGGATTACAGTTTCTAAGCTGGGCTGGACACCCTCATGCTCAAACATTCATGTTTGAAGAAAGGGACCTGCATGATAAATAAAGTCCCAAGATTTTATCACCGAATTATTGCCTCTTTGGGCTCGACAGCCGCTGTGTGCTCTGCCTCCCACCTGCTGAACAGGTCTCATCTCCCCCCATCCCCTCCTCCAGGAGTTTTTGCTCAGTGAGATCCCATCCCCTCCCCCTGGACACACTGCCTCTCCAGGCAATGCTGACCACTCACACTGTGCCAGGAGAAACACTGACTGGCCACCAGGACTGACCTTGGGAAACTCTGCCGACCTCCAGACCTCCCTTCTGGCACCATCTGCCTCACTCTCCTTCCACTCAGTTCTCACCCTTGTTAATGATGCCTGTACTAAACTTTCTATTTTCCTTGTTTGGAAAACCAGTTTCCAGCAAAGGAAGCTGGCCTGCCCTGTGAGAGAAATCCTTTATCTCATTTCCCACTCATTTCTATGACAGTAATGTCTTTTTTTCAGCATTTTTAGAGTTACAAATACCTGTGAGATGAGAGATTTCCAAACAACGTTCCCTCTTGCTGTTGTGTTTGCTGTTCTTTGATCAAAGCCATTAATTCTGGCCACCAGATCTGCCCTCATTGTAGAGGAAATGGAAGGACTGAGCTGGTGTGGGAACTGGGAGGGGGCAGTAAAGGGGTGAGGGAGAGGCAGGACAAGTCTGTGGGGAGTAAGGCTGGCCATACATCTTTGCCTGAAAGACTTTTTTCTACCCAGAGCCAGAGTTTTCAGCTGAGACCTTCCCTGCTTCTAGCTCAGCAGCCTGCAGCCACCTTTGTCTTGTTGGTTTTATTCAGAGGGGGACTGCAGGCCATGAGGTCTCATAGAATGAGAGAATCAGAAGAAGTTCAGGTTGGAGGGACCTTAAAGATCATCTCTTTCTCATCATGGCCAGGGACACCTTCCACTGTCCCAGGCTGCTCCAAGTCCTGTCCAGCCTGGCCTTGGACGCTGCCAGGGATCCAGGGGCAGCCACAGCTGCTCTGGGCACCCTGTGCCAGGGCCTGCCCACCCTCACAGTGAAGAATTTCTTCACAATATTCCAATCCAAACCAATTCTCTTTCAGTTTGAAGCCATTCCCCATTGTCCTGTCCCTCCAAGCCCTTGTAAACAGTCTCTCTTCATCTTTCTTGCAGGCTCCCTTCAGGCACCGGCAGGCCACAATCAGCTCACTCTGAAGCCTCTCTTTTCCAGGCTGAACAATCCCAACTCCCTCAGCCTTTCCTCACAGCAGAGCTGCTCCATCCCTCTGATCACCTTGGTGGCCTCCTCTGGACTCGCTCCAACTCTTCCACGTCCCTCCTGTCCATTCTGTTCCCTTTGGTAGAAGTTCTGCATGAGCTGAAGGAGCTCCTTCAGGATGGGGACCAAACCCAGAATGGTGCTTCACATCACTGCTCAGGTAGGGGTAAGGATGTGACAGGACAGCAAACAGAACTGAAAGCAACCCCATCCTCAGAACACAGCTTGCTGAGCACAGCACGAGCTGAGCTCTGGAATGGCAGCAAATAGCCAGAGCAGAGGCCAAGTACCTGCTCATACAGCAAGCACCATTCTCTGTGCACCTGATAGAGAATTCACCACAGAAAAAGTGTCTGTGACTCGACTGCTGATATCCAATTAAATATTCTAAAGATGCTGGGAGCATCTCTTGACTTTTGGAGGACATGTATGAATATTTTGGTTGTTTACTGGCCATAAAATACATAACCTGTATAGTGGCTGTGTATTTATAGTCCTGAAAATGATGTTTACAAAACTGTGGCTGCTCACTCGGGTGTGATAGATGTATATAAATACTGAGACATATATCTCTGCCTCTCCAGCATGTGTGTCCCCACACACTGCACTGGGCTGAGAAGCCTTTTTTGTCCCAAATACCTGATGTGTTTGAGTAATAAAATGAAAAGGGTTCCAAATGAAGTCCACATGCCTGTAGAGTCCCTTCTCTCATGCACCAGCCTATTTCAAGGACATACAGCAGCATCAGCTGAGTGAACAGGTGTTGCTCAGTTGGACGTAGCACAGAAATCCAGACTCATAAAGGCTGGGTGGATTTTTTTCTCTTGGAGCAAATAAACCCTGCTCTGTCTACCAATGTACCAGCAGAGGAAAAATTGCATTTGACACCTTTGTTTGATGGCTGTTGTTCCACAGAGCACGAGACAAGCTCAGCTCACTGCATGGCTTAAAATTTGGGGGGGTGGAGGTGGGGAAGGAGAGCTGCCTGCAGGGCAGGCTGTGGCAGGGGTATCTCCACATGACATGTTCCCCTTGCTCACAGAACATCAGGGGCTGGACCTCATCCTCCCTACAAAACCATGCCCACATCTCACCCAGGACCTGGCACCACTTGTCTCAGATCTGAGAACGAGAGCAGAGATCCCATTCCCTGCTCACACGTCTTCTCTCTCTAGAAGACATCCTGCTGGCGGAGCAGCAGGATGGCCTCATTTAAAACATGATCCTGACTCTGTGGGGAAGTCACATAAACCTATGTAAACGTTCCCAAAATTGCTGTCGTGAACAGCTACACACTTCATCAGCACTGAGGCCTGCCAGACCAACCTCCCTGTGCACCTTTTCCTGGTATTCCAGAGGTATTATTTAGATAATCCTCTCCTCTCTGGGGTTTCCAAAGCAGCTGTTCCATCTTTAGAAACCAAGCAGCAATGCTGACTCTGTCATGGAGCTGCCCTGTGTCTGCCATGGCTTCACCTTGGGAACCATCAAAGCTGTGGAAGAGAAAGGAAGACGAAAATGTATTTGCTGCTTCTTCAAATCTTTCCGTGCACATCCCAGTGCTCTGCTTTACTCTCCCAGTCCTCTTCACCCTCTCCTCAATTTGAGCAGTGACACTTCATGCCAGGGCTTGTCCCTCAAAGTTGTGGTGCTCTGGAGGGATGGGACAAGGAGCAGGGCAGCAACAGCCCCACACTGTCACTCGTTGCAGCGTGTCAAAACAACTTAGTTCCAGGGGTGCCCCAGCCAAATTATCTTTAGGTGTGTTGTCAGATTCTCTGGAATTTGTCAAAGTCGCTGAAAACAACAATAGTGCTAAACTGAGAAGTCCCTGAAACAACAGTTAGGCTAAATTGAGAGCAGAGATTCTGCGAAGTTAGCAGCAAAGAATGAAAGCACTTGATAAAAGAACTCCTAGACTTTAAGCAATCACTTTTCCAAAGACCCTCGTGAAATTTGAATGAAAAGGATCAATTAACCAATTATTTATTGAGTAATAATGTAAACAATAGCGTTAAAATATATAACTAAGCAGTAATGTAAACAATAAATAGCTTCTGCATAATCATATTAGTTCATATCTAAAAATCCCTTCCACCTGCAGTCACACAGCAGTTCCATCTCCTGTGCCCTCAGCACGAAGAGGGCTCCAGTCTGGGTGAGCCTCAGGAAGATGCCAGGCTGTGACTGGCCCTTTCAGGTGTCTTGGGAAGCTGCTCCCATCACGGTGGCACTGACAGAGCCCAGCCTGCCACTCTCCGAGGAGCTTCACAGGCTTTAAGGACCAGCTAAATAAAAACAAGGCCCTTATCAGCACCCCACACAATGGCCCTTTCTGCTTCACCGGTGTCAAATGGCCTCCAGCGAGGCTGTAGGTGACACAGAAATGAAGTGGTGGCAAACACAGGCCAGAGCCAAGCTGCAGCCATCGTGGCAGGAGATAAGAGCAGGGAGGGGGATGTGGGCTCTGGCAGAGAGGAACTGGGCAGGAGGCAAAGCCACAAAGTTAAACCCAAGACAATGGGACTGGATGGATGGATGGTCCTGTCGTTTTAGTGCAAATTTGGATCTGCTCCATCCTGGGACATCTGGCCCGAGAGATGCCTGTTCCTGGCCAGCAAACTGCAAGGGAGCCTGTGTCTCGGTGAGCAGCAGGAGTGAAACACTGCTGAGCTGCAGGGCTGGGCTGGGCTGGGCTGGAGCTGCTGCCAGCACCCACCAGCCCAGAACCGGGACAGGTCAAACCCAGTTTGCTGGGAGCACGGTGCTACTGGAAACAGCTGCCCTGACCTGTTGTGCCCTTTTTCCCCCGAGGAGGGCTCCCAGACCTTAATGATTTGATTATACAGGCAGTGATTGGAGGGCATGGGCAGTGCCTGAGGGCAGCCAGTTTGGATGTCCTGCCACATCCCAAGGGCTCTCTTTCACTGGAGTGAGCTCTTCCTATCCCTAGCCACTCTGGTACCAGTGTGATTTGGTAACTGGTGAGGACATCTCCCTAGGACAGGAGACTGGGTCCTGGCCCTGCTTCCAGTACTACATACATATTTTATTGCTGGGAAGGGAAAACCCAGCTATAACCCATTTTCCAGGCATATATCTTCCCCCTACAGCTACTCCCAAGTCTTTTGGGGCATTCCTGTCCTAGCTGGCATATTTTCAGCTTCCCAGAGAACATCTAAAAGGGCAAATCCCTTCAGGATGGGAGTAAAACTGTGCTTCATTTTCAGATGCTGACTGGACTTCAGCATAAAGAAAAGGCTCTTCCCCAGAGGGTGCTGGGCACTGCCCAGGCTCCCCAGGGAATGGGCACAGCCCCGAGGCTGCCAGAGCTCCAGGAGCCTTTGGACAGCACTGCCAGGGATGCCCAGGGTGGGGTTTTTGGGGTGTGTGTGCAGGGCCAGGAGCTGCCCTGGATGATCCTGTGGGTCCCTCCCAGCTCAGGACATTCCAGGATTCTATGAGGCTGCAGCCTTGACAAACCCTGAATAGGAGTCTCAGGCTATCAGTGAAGCTCTCGTGATCCCAGACTCTGGCATTTCTAGGTTTTGAGGTGATTTTTTTTAATGCACTGAAAGCTTTAGCTTGTAGGAGTGGAAACACATCACCTCTGGCAAGGATATCTGACTGCAGCAAGGCTCCCTGAGACACTTTGTGGATGTGACTTAGAGGTGTGCTTGGAATATGGGAAATGCCAGGAGGGAGCAAAAGCGCTTTGGTAACAACACCTGAGGCACTGGGGCTGGGCTGGGGACAAACCTATCTGTCCTCAGGTATTGTAACACTTGGGGGGGGATACAGGTATTGCAAAACCTTTGGGGTTGTGTGTACAGGTATTTGGGGGTGTACAGGAATTTTAACATCTTTTGAAGGTGTACAGGTATTGTAGCATCTTTGCGGATGTATAAAGGTATTCTAACATCTTTTGGGGGTGTACAGGAATTTTATCATCTTTTGGGGGTGTAAAGAAATTGTAGCACCTTTGGGGATGTGTGTACAGGTATTTTAGCATCTTTTTGGGGTT
>CM031874.1:4132034-4147749 GCA_018697195.1 Certhia americana | reverse complement strand
GGGTGTACAGGTATTGTAGCATCTTTTTGGGGATGTACAGGAATTTTAACATCTTTTGGGGGTGTACAGGTATTGTACCACCTTTGTGGATGTGTGTACAGGTATTTTAGCATCATTTTGGGGATGTGAAGGAATTTTAACATCTTTTGGGTGTGTACAGGTATTGTACCACCTTTGGGGATGTGTGCACATTAGCATCTTTTTGGGGGCGTACAGGAATTTTAGCATCTTTTGGGTGTGTACAGGTATTGTAACACCTGGAGGCGAGGCGGAGAGCTCCGGGGAGGTGGGGGATGCGTTGTGCTGGGTGTGTGAAGGCTGCCCCGCACATCTCAGCCCGTAACTCCCCGGTACCGCCGCTGCCCGGTCCCTGCTCCCGGGGCGGGCCGGGGGAAGCCGCGCCCCCGCTCTCGTCACGGCGAGGGCCGGGCCGGGCCGGGCAGGAGGCGCCGAGGCTCGGGGCCATGGTGGGGATCCCGGGAAGCTGCCAGTGTAAGAGCCGTGCTCGGGGCAGGGCTGGGCGGCAGAGGCGGGCCGGGGGAGCGGGGCTGAGCCCTCCGAGCGGGGCGCGGCGGGGCACGGGGGCTTTGTGTCACGGGCTGTGGTTGTACCTTTGGCCGTGTGTGTTTCTCAGCACAATGTTCTCGTTGCCCCAGTGTGGGCCTCGGGGGGATCCCCCTGAAGGCCAGCCCGGCAGTGCCCGGCTTGGTGTGGCGTTTGGCGGCCGGAGGGGCTCTGGGAGAAGGGGTGCAGCCCGCTCGGCCCTTGGCCGGCAGTGCCCGAGCCCTGGGGCTGCAGCCACAGCGGGTTTGCTCCCTCCTGCTGCAGTGCCCAGCGCTCAAACCCGGCCGGAGAGTGTCCCAGGAGCGCTGCCAGGATGTGTGTGTGTCCCCAGCCTGCAGTGACCCGGCCCCTGTGTGCAGAAATCCCGCTGGGAACAGCGCCCTTCCCGCCTGGAGCCTCAGCTCCGTTTGTCTCCATTTCCCCCAAATCCTGCCTGTGTTGCCAGCAGTGTTGTGCCTTCCGAAAGCCGTGAGGGTGGCAGGAGAGCACGTGGTTAGGCTGTGCCTCTCGCCACGTTTCAGCCTCCTGAGCGGCTTTGTGGCCTGTGCTTGTTTGTCCATTACGGGGAGGGGAAATTGAGCCATGCCGCGGTGAGCAGTGAGGTGCCGGACGGAGCCGGGCTGTCTGTGTGCAGCAATGTCCATTACACACGGGCTGGCTCATGGCCTCAAGGTGACTCTGTGGATAAGTCGTTGCTCGGGAAAGGGAGAAAAGCAGTTAAAAGCACATCCCAAAGCTCAGGAAATTCAGGAATTTTAAAATGAAGTGTGATTGCTCATAGGGAAGCAGTGTAAAGATAGATGCTGATGCTAATGTGGAAACCACTCTGAGCTGCATTCCCAATATGGGGAAGGAATTACCAAGTGACAGAAGTTACAGAGGCTGGTTTTATACTTTATTGTGCTGCCTAGGGCAGAATGTTGGAGATGTTGGGGTGATGCCATTACCCTTGAGGCAATTAGAAACAGATGAGTCTGTCAAGGTGTGTGCACTTCACCCAGCCAGTGTCCCATGTGTCTGGAGAGCACCGTGGTGGGAGAGCCGTGTCCATGTCCACATGGCTTTGGAGAGCCCTGGCACCTGGCTCCTAACCTTCATCTTCTCAGCCCTGAAGGAAAGGCCCCACAGGAGCTCAGGTGAGATTTTGTGAGCAGCTTTCACCTTGCTGTCCCAAGTCTGCGCCCTGTCTCAGTTTCCCCGAGCTCCCTTTGAAGTCACGTTGGAGGAACAGGCATTGCTGAGGGTGAATCATCTCTCCAGTCTTGGACTCCTGTCTCTGAGTGAGGCAGATTCCACACTGGAGGTGCCTGGACTTTTTCATTGACTGCAAGGGGAGTCCAGGAGAGCTGGATTAGGCTTTGGCAGAGTGGAGCTGGATGAAACAAATCCCACCCAACGTGTGCTCGTGGTGCAGCTCAGACTTCCCTGCTTCCCTCAGACTGAGCACAGGGAGGAGAGTCAGATCATTGAAATCCTGCTAAAAATATTTATAGCTAAGGGAGACAGGGATCTTGTGCCTCCATCATAGCTTCAGGGTGGGCATGTGAAACCAGTTACACTTTCTGCAACACAGGATGAGTTGTTTGAATATTTTATTGGATCGTGGCAGGAACGTATGGATGTATATGTGGATGTTGAGTTTTGCAATATTAAACAATGTATGAAATTAGGAAGAAATCCTTCCCTGTGAGGGTGGGCAAGCCCTGGCACAGGGTGCCCAGAGCAGCTGGGGCTGCCCCTGGATCCCTGGCAGTGTCCAAGGCCAGGCTGGATGGGGTTTGGAGCAGCCTGGGGCAGTGGAAGGTGTCCCTGCCCATAGCAGGGGGTGGAACAAGGTGATCTTCCAGGTTCCTTGCAGCCCAAACCAGTCTGTTATTCTTTGATTAAGGCATTTCATCTGTGTCCTGCTGACAGAACTGAGCAAGCAATCACTGACCCCATGGCAGCAGGGACAGCAAGGCCACAGCCCCTGGCAGGAGAGGGTGAGGGCACCTGGAATGCTTGGAATGACTCAGTGGGAGTTGAAGTGTTATTTTTTTATTCAGTTAAATGTGTCTGTGGCCCTGCATCCATTGGGAAATGCTAAGGATCAGCCTGGTGAGCCATGCAGCAGCTTTATAAAGATAAGCACATAGATATGTGCTCTAGTTACCAGGACCTTTATAGATAGATCAGGTAAGGATGCCCTGTTAGTGCCAGCTAACAGTGTGAACACTAGCACAAGACATCACTCAGTTCTTGGGCCCAGTGTCAGCCCAAGAACACTTGTTGGGGTTTATCTTTGGTCTCAAGAAAGTGAATAATCAGCTGTAGACTCATAATTTGTATAAATCTAATTATCTGCATAGCCAGGTGATTTCTGCTGTATTTTACAGATGCTGGCAATGTCAGGAGGTTGCTTGATTTCTTTGGGTGTGTTTTACAGAGAAGTGGATCAGTGCTCAGTGTGAAACTAACAGTGGGGAAAGAAAGAAGAAATGTGGGACTGTTTTGGGATGTTGCTTGTTCATTTAAGGCACATACTGGCTCTTGTGAATATTCTGCTTACTGGGTATTTCCAATGGGCAGAAATTGAAATGGATCATTCAGGGACTTAGTCTTGATTTTCATATGCTGTAAAATGAAAGGCTTTAGGTGTTCCTCTTCCTGTGTGAAGAAGAATGAAATAAATCAACATTTTAAAGCAGTCAGAGAAAAGAAAGAGTTTTTTGATATGCAAGCTCTCTGAGGATCGAAAAGAGCTTGTACTTGGGGAAGAGCTTGTGGAGTTGACTCTGTTGGAAGCAGGAGTGGAGTGGAATAGTGAGCTGAGTGCTTTCCATCATCCTGAGCTGCCAAGGAGTCACAGGCACCTCGAGAGGCTGCCATGAGCCACTGGAGAGGGGGGGAGTCTGCTCAGATTTCCCTCTTGCTGGCAAGAATCAGAGGTGAACTCTTCTCCTTCAGAAGAAGGAGGTTGGCTGTAAGATTCAAAAAGGTGAGAAGTGAATCCACCTCTCCCTATCTGACTAAAAAGTCCCAGGGGAGGGTTTCCACCCAGACTGGTGATTTACCTGGAACTCTTCCAGAAAACCACCTTCCTGAGGGCATTTGTCCAGCCAGTGTCTGGGGCTTAAAACTTCTCCTACATCCCTTCACCTTCCTGTCTCTTTGTGCCACTTCCTGAGTATGTGCTCACCCTTGTTTAATTCAGCTACAGCCGTATCCTGGACATCACTTTGGCTGTGTTTGTGCACTCCAGGTTAATCAGTCCTGACCTTAGAAGTCAATTAAAATGTCCTTAACTCCATTTCATGAGACAGCAGCGTGAACTTCTACAGGTAGCAACTTTTCTGGCACTCAGACTTTGAGGTCAAATTCTGCATGTACATTTTCCTCAGTGACGTGCTTTGCACACTTGGGATAATTTAAAGGAGCAGACTGCTCAGGCAGGGATTTTCCCCAGTGTAGATTTATGCTGGTATTTAAGGTAGTCATTGCTAATATTGCCTCAGCCTTGAGTTGCAAGGGTATTTTCACAAGATACACGGCATGCTCTTGGCTTGGCTTTGACACTTCAAAGCTCGCTAAAAAATATTCAAAAAATATTACAGAATTCTCTCATTACAGGTATGGTTTTGAATGGAAAAATGCGGGACTAGCCTTTTTTTTTTTTTGCCTGTGGGTATAAAATAATCAGACAAATACTTAGTGAACGCTTGCAGACTTACTGCTGTAAGACTGGGCTCGATAGGCACACCAGCTTCTCCCTGCTTATCCGTACTTTTTAATCTGCATGATCTCTGGGGAGTTGGCTTTCACTCCCTAGTAGTGCACCTGGTTGCTGCAGCAGGAAGTTCCTCCAGACCTGTCACCTGACACGATCCCACCTGGCCTTTGTGTGTGTTTGACCCCGCCTTTTCTGCCAGGAGGCAACAGGAGCAGCAGGAGGAGGAGGAGGGATAAAGCCCTAAAGAAGGTAAAACAGGGAGGCTGTGCGTGTTTGGGGTGTGTGGGACTGGGCTGGACTGCCCGTGGACTGGAGAGGGGTGGTTGGTGAGCAGTTACTGGCACTGGTGGCACAGCACAGCACAGCACAGCACTGAGTCCAGGGACCCTTCCTGACCCCCACCTGGGCAGCAAAGGCTCTTCAGTCACCTTAGCAGGAGTGGTGAGCACACAAATGGGCCTGACAGCTCAATATATCCCAGCTAGCTTTGGTCTGTTGGCCAGCAGATATTTGCTTTGTGCTTTAAAGTTGTGCATCCTGCCTGCAGAGCATCTCCGAATCTAGCAGCAGGTGTTGGATCAAACAGAGGTAGAACAGGGGCTGTGGTGTGGGGTACAGCTGTAGGGTCACCCACGGTCCTGAGCAGGCAGAACTCCTGGTTGTCTGCTTGGAGCACAGGCAGCTTCCTTTTCTTAGATGGGTATTGTGGGCTGCAATATTCTGTGGCTGTATTCCCGACAGCGAGCATTTCCCTGGGTCTTGGCTAAGCAGAAACTTAATTTAATGCTTTTTCAAAGTATGGGGACATCTCAGCCTTCGGCACTTCCAGGTGCAGATGAGATTAATTTGCTTATCTTAGTTGAGGGCAGGTAATTGTGCACAATCAGGATGTTAAAACACAAAGAAATCAAATGTTCCTCTGTTCCTCCCCCCGTTGTGCAAGCTCGTTTGCATTAAAACACCCGTCTGGCAGATCTGCTGCTGGAGCCTTCCCTCCATCTCCTCCTCCTCCTCCTTCATGATTAGCTTTGTTGGGGGCCAAGAAGGCACCGATGAATTTTGACTGGAAAGCGCTGAACTTTGAGGAGAGATGAAAAAAATCCCTTGAAACATTTGCGGCCCTGGCAGCGGGTCTGCGGGTCGCTGATGGGGTTTATCTTCTGACATCACGAGGATCTCTGACATTTCTAGCTTAGAAACAATAACTTGCCTTATCCGTCGTCATGTTTTTCTAATTAAAGACAAAGCTTGGTAAATATTTTTTAAATGATTGAATTTCCCAAGTATGGAAAACACATGTCGGGAGTCAGGCTGGCTGCGTCCGATGCGCCTTTTCCCATCGTGTCCCTCGGAGCACACCAGTGCAAATACAGATTTAGAGCTGTGGGTGACAGGTTTATCTGGGATGATTGGCAAGGATTTATAAACCAGGAGGGGATTTACTTTGCTCTCCCTCCCTCCTCTTCCCCCTTCTCCCCCTGCCTCTCCGACCCCCGTCTCAGAAATAGGAAATTGGGATCACATTAAACCCTAATTGGTTTGGCTCCAGCGCTAGTTCGGTGGCTGCCAAATAGTTAATTTATTGCGTGAGAGTTTGGCCATGTGTTGAGAGGCAAATTTGCTTGAAGCAAGGCATCTCTGTAAACTATACATCCATTCCTGTGCCAGGTCCTGTTTACAGCATCTCCAGCGTGGGGTGCAGGGGCTGCTTTCCGTGCCCATCCCGGCAGGACAGCAGCGGGGCTGCCCTCCCGCCTCCCTCACCCCCCTGCCAAAACGCTTTCAGGAATTGTTGCCTAAAAGAGCTTAAAGTGGTTTTAGCCGGACTTGGCGCTCGACGTTTGGAAACTGCCAGCTAGATAAGACGTGGGAGGCTCTCAGGAGAATAAATGCATCTGTTTGGGAGATAGCAGCAGGCCTGGGCTGTCACCGCAGAGCGGGGCCAGGTGGGGAGTCCCCGGGGGTGGCAAGATGGCTTTTCCTGGATTATGTGAGCAGGGGCAAGTGGGAAGCTGGAATATCTGACTGCCCCACTGAAGTCCTTGTTCCTGCCCTTCTCCGTGAGGCCACTTGGACTGGTGGCTGTCAGACATCCCAAATTTGTTGTCGCTTGCTCATGGATCTGTGGCGTCTAGTTGTGTTTGGCTCCTGTGAAGTTTTCTGGAAGATGGGCTCCAGAAAAAGAGGTTGCAGATGTCTGCAGGACAAGCAGCCCTTGCTGAGGCCATTGCTGCCTTCCCCGGCACTTGACAGGGAATTATTTGGATTTAAGAGGATACTGCAGCCAGAGTTAAAGACTCACTGCCAGCACATCTCGGGTGTGGAGTATGGTTTGAAAGAGGCTGTGTAAGGAATAAATCCATGGCTGAGGCATTTTATTTCGTTCCTCGCTGAGTTAAATAACAAACTTTGTGTAAGTGAGCTGCTTCCAGCTCCGAGGCAACAGAATTATCACTGCCGTGCTCAGTGGAGCCCTTTCTGTGTCAGCTGCTATTTCCATTGTGAACTTGATACCTGAAGGCTCAATATTGTGACCCTTTAATTTTCAGCTGCTGAAACGTCCCCTGTGAGCTGGCTAAAGGGGAAGAGCTCAGAGGGGAACTTGCCATGGTTATGCAGTGGGAGCAGTGTGTTTCTTTGGGTATTTCTTAAGTGCTGAGTGTTTAGGAGAAATTGATAGGTAGTAGCAAAGCACATTTAGCAATACTTTTCCTTCTGTAGCTCTCGCTTCCTGGGATGTAATAAAATCCATTAAGTTCTATTTATGATCAAAGGCCCAGTATAGTAATAGTTTTATTTGGATAATTATGGCTGTTCTACCAATAATGAAAATTCTGCACACTTCCAAATACTGCAGTGTTTAGAGGGATACAGGGTTGGCACAGCCAACTGTTTGCCAGTTTTTGCTGAGGAGTCAGAGAGATACCAGTCCAAAAACCCTTGAATTGATCTAAGTCCCTGTAGGAAGGCATGTCCTGCCCATGGGTGCCACTTTGGGCCATGCTGCCCTGGGTTTTCCAGCTGTCCATGGAGGTGCAGCAGGGTTAGGCAGACCAGAAGGGGACAAACTGGACAGGTGTCAGAAGCAAATGTGGTGCCTTGTTTGAAAGGAGAGAACCTTTTCATCCCCAGGTGTGAAGGCAGGTCCAGCATTCAGCTGGGAACAGCCACTCCCCACTTGTGCATCTCCTGCCTCGTTTGAAATGCAGCCACTTCTGGGATGAGCTGTGTAATTACTTTAAAGCACATCGTACTTCCACCACTTTTGGCAGGAAGGAAGGAGGAATACTGTGCTCCATCGCCAGACAAAATAGAAATCAACAATTGGGATTTTTCTCAAAGAGCAGATCTATCTTCTCTGCCATTAAATCTGAGTTGGATGGGAGCCTTGTACCCATTTTGCTTTGCCGGTGCGAGTGTGTCGTTCTGCAGCTCACAGCCCGTGTTCATGAGAAGATTTAAAGCAGCAAATTCTAGCCAGGAATTCTTTCTAGCACTTTGCTTTCCTTCTGCTGTTTGCTTCCCTCTTCACACTACAGATGCTGATGGATCACCTTCCGTGGTGAGTAACGAGACACACTGTGCTCTACGTGGTGCTGGGAAACGGTGTCATCCTCAGGAATGTTCTTGCAGAGAGACATTCCCCCTCCTGAGCCAGCACGGGTCAGGAGCTGTGTCACACAGGCCATGGCTTGTTCTTACAACTCCCACATCAGCGACTGCAAATCAGCTCCTGCTGGGATTGTGGGTGGATCACCTGCATCCATTTACTGGGGTTTATATTCACCCCTCTGCTGCAACACACCTGACTGCAGATTACTGCCCTTGGCCCACCTGAGTTTCCACATTCCAGAATACACTGGGGATGATTTTTTCCCATAAAGGCTTGGTTTTCCCTCTTTATCTAGGCATGCTGAGCACCTAGAAGTTAATTTGATGGAATCTTCTGAGGGAGAGTCTTGATTTTGTACCACAGTACTCCAAAAACATTCCCAGGTGTGCTTTTCTGTTTTTTCTTGAATACATTTGTCTCATTGAAAAACTCTTTTTTTTTTTTTTTTCCTGTGTAGTACTGATTTTAGCAAGAGGGAGAATAAAACCTCTTTGTGCATGTGGATAGATAAATAACTATGAGAGTACGCAAACTGTTGAGCAGGTGATTTTTAGGTATTTCTTGATTTGTCCTCTACCAGTTTTATTTAAGTTTTCAGTCACTGCAGTTACTGTGTACCTCAGGTTTTATTTCCCATTTAATAATTACAGCAGTTTCCTTCGAGTCCTGTACCTCCAATTAAGAAAGCTAAGTTTGAGATAAAATTAATGGA
Organism: Certhia americana; assembly: GCA_018697195.1. NCBI lineage: Eukaryota > Metazoa > Chordata > Aves > Passeriformes > Certhiidae > Certhia > Certhia americana. The sequence goes on along the minus strand of CM031874.1, from coordinate 4,139,151 downwards.
ATGAAATTAATTATGTTTTTATGGTAAAATATGCTCAGAAAAAAACACTTGTAGGCTGAGCCACTGCTCCTGAATATTGTTGACCACATCTTGATCCTCCACCAGTGCTGAGGACTACCCTGGTGGTGTAAGGATATTGAGCACCAAAGACCAGGATCTGATCCATGCAAGATTCCAAGGAATTTTTGCCTTCAGTCTCACAGGTACCAAACCATTTAGTTTGGTTGGCACAGGATCTCTCCTTTTCCCTTGTGTACGTGTAAGGATTGCCTCAGTTTCCACCAGCACTGCACTTTTACTGTCCTGCTGCTGCTCCTGCTGGCCTAAGGTGGCCCAGGCAGCCCTGGAGAACCTGGTCCAGCTTCTGGTGGGCTCTGGGCAGGTGTGACCCAGTCCCCATCCAGGCTCTGAGGGCCCCTTTTGGTGAAGGACAAGCCAATGGACAGCTCTCCCTGTGTACATGCAGCACTCCAGGAATTTAGATCTGTCCAAAAGGCCGTGCTGCTCCAAGCAGCAGCTCCGTGAATGGAGATGCACCTCTTCACACCTGTTTTATAACACAGGAGCAAAATATTCAGGGCATCTAAATAGTTTATAGCCCGACAAACAAATTCTGGCAGTGGGAGCGTGAGTTTCCATCTCATTAAGCTGTTGGCAAAGCCCTGGTAATTCCAGTCACTGATACAGCACAGGAATTATCCCTCAACACGACTGGTCGTGTCAGGTCAGAGCATCGCTGCTTTTTCTCAGCAGTTGTGTGTTTGTACTTGAGGGGAAAAGAAAGTGTTGAAATGTCAATTCATTGGGTTTCTCTCTGGTGCTGGAGCAAGGTCTTGTGAGGTCAGAAAAAAGCATCTGTGGATTTCTACACCTAAGTTGTAATGAGGAATTGTTCTCAAATCTTTTTTTCTTTTTCTTTTTTTTTTTTTTTTTTTTTTTTTCATATAAAACCTGACACAGATTCCCAGTTTGGCAGAGGCTCTGAAGTTTGTCTTGGAGCTCAGCAGCTGCCCTGCAGCCCAGGTTGGCTCTGACACAGTTCCTGCCATCTCCCAGCTCTTTGTTGGACAGTGGGAAATCACTGGACCTTTGGAGACACTGACTTGGGGCAGGTCAGCTATATCATGGCCATTCCCATCTGGGGAGGTGTGCTGTGAGTTGGAGAAAAGGAGTGGGAGATGTCAGTGTCCTGTGGCTCCTGTGGCAGGCAGAGGATGAGGTGTTTTGGTGATGGAGTGGCACACGTGTCCAGAGGCACGGGAGATCTGCCTCCAGCACTGGTACAGATTTTATGGTGTCCTGCAAACAAGAGGGAGCAGTTTGCTCTCCCTGCCACGTGTTGCCTTTCACAGCCTGAGACAGCCACATGAAAAATTGATTTTAGGGGTCGGTCATCCAGTCCCAGAGACCTAAGGAATGTTGTAGTAGGGCTTTTAGATGATTTATATGCTTTATCAAAGGTCCTATAGTTTCCTCGTTAAAGCAGGATTATCCTGCTGGGATTAGCTGTTCTGCATGGGTGAGGAAGACAAGCACTCTGCATTTTCATAGGGAGCTGCTCCTGCCTGCAGAGATGATCTGAGAAGCTGGGGGTCCCAGGAGACCCAGGGATGCAGGTGTTTGGAAACAGGGCCCGAGAGGGGTTCTGCAAATGTTGGCTGGATTTGACTTGACTCGTGAACACGTGGGAGAATGGCAGCAGGCTGCACCTCCAGCACTCCTTCCCAAACATCCAAACGTCCCAGTCCTGAGGCTTGTCCTGGCATTTAACAGCCTCCTCAGTGAGAACCTCAGGGAATGAATTTGCAGCTTTTCCATATGCCGACACAAGCAGGCAGGGAAACCTTTTAATTTGCACAAGGATCTTCTGTAGTCAATACAAGTTGACCCTGCAGGCTTTCTGGAACTGATTCCTGTCAGTTTGGCCTTGCAAGATTTAAATTATCTTCCTTTCCCCCAACATTTTATTACACAGACTCCCAGAATGGTTGGGTTGGGAGGAACCTTAAAGATCATCCTGTTCCAAATCCCTGCTGTGGGCAGGGACACCTTCCCCTATCCCAGGTTGCTGAGAGCCCATTCCAACCTGGCCTTCAGCATTTCTCACGGATTTTTTTTCCTGTGTGGCTACAATACTGAATTCAGCTCAAGTAACTTGAAAATTGCTGCTAAGTAACAAACAGCTTCTTTTGCTGGTGCTTTGGTGACCATAAATGTCTGGAGCCTGTTGGGAAGTGGATTTGGGGTTTTTTTAAATGCACTCTCTGCCTCTCCAATTTGTAGTCTTATATACCCTTGTGTTCTTAATAAAAATATTGCCATGTCTGACCAAGAACTTAAAGGAAAATGGCACAAAGAAATGCTGAAGCAGCACTGCTAACCAGGTAGTTGTATGACTCTGCTGCTTTGTTTTAAGGAGTCTCCAAGAAGAATGAACTATTTGACTAACAGCTTGCTCAGACTGCAGTATTGACTTGAAGAGAGGTGTAAGAGTCCCTTAAAAAGCAGTCCTAGTACTGGTCATGATCTGCTCCTCATGGCATTCCCTAGAGGATGAGTATTTGTCAAATGTTCTTCCAGAGAAGTGAATTTCCAAGTATTCACCAGGTCAGTGAACAGGAGAAGGGTGTTCCTTCCTCTGTGCCAGGGGAGCCTCCTGCCAGCCTGGAGCCCATCAGGGAGCCTGGACACATCTGCAGCTCCTGTGCTGGGTGGGTTGGTGCAGCCCAGAGCTGGGGGGTGAGAAATGCAACTCTTGTGAAGGTACAGTCATTGGAGCATCCAGTGATGGTCTGCTCTGAGCAGGACCTGTGCTGGATTTAGCACTCCTTTCCACATCTTCAAGAGGTTTTTGGTGGCTGGTCAGTGCAAAGCTGCCCAGCTGAGCTTTTCAGGTTCCCTGGGCTCAAAGGGAGCAGATAATTAACCACAAACACAGCACTTACACCCCTGATACTGTTAGCATCCAGGAACACACACATAATCACAGATGGATTATACACCAGGTGCTTTATTAGTGCAGCTGGGGAGCTGGGGGTAAAACCCAAATTTGTTCAGAACGCACATATTTATACTATTTCAGTTATGATTATATAAATACATATTTGTTTTGAGCAATATTAGTCATACTTATATTGTTCTATTGTATGAGCTACTACAATAATCGCAGGTGCAGTTTCACATGGCCTACCAAGAACAAAGCACAACATTCCTTTCCCACCTCCCTCAAATCTTCCCGATTTTCCCTTGATTTTCAGACTAACAATAAGGCCTTAAATAGGGCAGGAGCTGCTGTAACTCTGATCTCCCCCTGCAATGCAGGGCAGGGCTGTGGCTCACCAGGTGTTTGCCTTCAACTGCAGCTGCTCCATCTGCAGAGCCAGGTGGAGACGTTTGGGACATGGGGAAAACACAGCTGGGAGAAGCTGAGAGCAGCCCCGGGAGGTGCTGGCTCACCTGGGCAGAGCACACCCCAGAGCAGGGTTGGGGGCAGTAAACTCAGCTTCACCTCAGCCACAGCCTGGGTAGGATTAATGAAATGAAGAGGAAGTAAATGTGTGTTTGAGCTGCTTTAGTTTTGTTGGGGTTTTTTTTTTTTCCCCCCAGTAGTGACAGCCAAATCAAATTAGCTCTTTCCAGAGCTCTGCAGTTTTAACTGCCTCTGCCATCAACTCCACTCCAGAGGAGTTTTGCTGATGAATCTCTCTTTTTTATCTCCTGCTCCAGGTTTTTATTGTTTAAGTTAAAATTCCTCTTTCTTATTCTTCTTCCTGAGTTTTGTTTTTTTTTTTTAACGTAGCTCATGGTGTAGAAAATGAAGATTTTGTTGACTTTTGAAGTTTCAAGTTTAGTAAATCTGAGGTTTGGATTGAAGGTAATTGTTTTCTTGCTTTTTTCCTCTCTTTGCGTGTAAATTAACTTCACCATACAGATGTTTGGGTTTTTCTGGCTTTTGAAGTTGTCTGAACAGGTATGTCCAGTGTGTGGGGTGGAAGACACCTGCTTGCTTTGATGGGATGCTTTCAGCAGATGTTCCTTTCAGCCTATTGCAAAATCTTCCCTTTGAATTTCCATCCTGCTGCACAGGGATGGTGACACCTGGGTGTGAAATCCTTGGGTCCAGGGCAGGCAGCTCCTCAGTACTGGTTTCCTGCTAAAGGACTTAGAGTGGAAAAATAAATTTTGGGACCTTTGTGTGACTCTCTCATCTCTCTGATTCTACTGGGAATTTTGTTGTTAGTGCTGCTGTGGAAGGAAAGAGCTCAGATACCCAGGGAATGAGTGGAGATGTGCAGCTCTGGGTGAGGGGGGTCACCCTAAATCTGTGCTGGGGACACCTGTGGGTGCAAAGGTTGGGGACAGCTGTGGTGGTGTTGGAAGGACCTGATGCCTGCACCCATTCTGAGTTTCCTCTTCAGCTCAGTTGTTTCAAGCTTTTACATGTTAAATCCTGGAAGCTGGTAAGGCTGGGTGGGTTGGGTGCTTTGTTAGCTTGGTTTACTCCAGCTCTGTGTCCAGGGAGAAGCTAAGTGTGGCTTTTTGAGACTTGGTTTTCTGTACCTGTTGTGTGTTGTTGAGTGAGTTTGTTTCAGAGGGATTTTTGTGATTGGATCATCCTTCCGTTTGAAAATGTCCATCTGTAAAGACAGAAACTTTCCTTGGGAGCAGGATGTTCTCAGGAGATGAGAGACCACCCTAAGCACTCCATATCTGTCTTTACTAAACTGTACAGCATGGCCTAAATAAATATTTAGTGATTTGGGTCTTTGGCATCCTGGTAGAGCTCTGGTTGCTTGACCTTTGGCTGTCCTCATGTCCTCTTGTTTTGTGTAATTTTGGAACAAAAATTGGGGGTTTTTTTGTTTGGTTTCAGTTTTGGTTTGGGGTTTTTTTGGTTTTTTTTAATAACCCTATAAAAGGGGAAGATTTTAAATCCAGGTTTCACAAGATAGGGCTGTTTAGGGGCTCCAGTTTGTGAAGGCAATAAACAATATCTTCAGCTCCATCTGGGGCTGGGTTTGGGGCTGGATGGATCCTGGTGGATCCTGGCAGGTCCTGGTGGATCCAGCAACACCACCAGACACACCGTGGTCCCGTTAATGCCTTTACTGGGAGAGAAGGGCCCACCCCAGTGTGACCAGCTGAGCTTGGCTGTGACTCTTGGAGGAATGGTATAATGGGAATGACAGGAGAGTTGGGCCAGAGAAGAAAAATTCGTGTTAGCCTGAATATAGCTTTTCATCCTCTTAAAATTCTTCTGTGTCTTTGAAGTGTGAATCCCAGATGCTACAAAAGTATTTCTCCAGACATGGCTGTGCTGTCTTGCTGTGCATTTTCCACCAAATTGCTGAATTACTGTTCTCCTTCTGGCCTTCAAATTTTTTTTTTCATAGCTTTAGCTATCTGTCTATATGTTTTACATGGCTAGAACTCATTCCTGTCTCCCATTCCCATCTGAGCACTCCCCCATGAGGCAGTATTCCCACTGGGCTGTGGTGGAGGACAGGAATGCTGGCTTTTTTTCCAGGAAACTTGTAAACACGAACTTCCTGTTGACACGAGCTGTAAATCTGCAAATAGGCTCTGCTTCCGGCAGGAGGGGAAGGTAATAAAATTTCAGGTCCTTTTTCACTGTGCCTGGTCCTCCTTGAGCTGCATCCGAGCTCTCCAGAGGCAGTGGAAGCACAGAGAACCTGCTGGTTGCTCTGTACCTCTGGAAATTGGCCTTTCCTTTTGGTTTTTTTTTTTCTTCCTTCAGGCACCCAAACACAGATGCAATGCTAATAAAAGCCAGTTGGAGAATGTCAAAACCCTGATGATTCCAAAATGATGCTTCATTGCTTGTTTTTCCCCTTTCCTTTCTCACTGCCTCTCCCACCACTGAGCTGATGTTCACTTTTGGGGAGTGAACTCTTGTCTTACATCCACACCAGGAGTTTTGGGATAATAAGCTGGCCAAAATCTGGCAGCTATTGGCAGAGCATGCCCTTTAGTTCCCCATGCCACTCACTTTTGGGAGTTGATGCTTGCTTTCATTTTGGGAGGGTGACAGGGTCAGACACCTGGGCAGGTGGCTGAGCTTGCTCTGTAGATTCCATGGGCTTGCAGTGGTTGCGAGGGCAGCGATGATTTTCAGGATCAGCTCTTGGGGCTGCTGGGGATGCTCTGCGCTGTTGGAAAAGGGATGGAGGCAGATGAGGAGCCTGGAGATAGTGGTGGGAGCAGAGAAGGGAAGCAGAAATAAGGCAAAAAAGCTTAAAAAAAAAAAAAAAGGAGATTAAAACACTGTAGTGGAAAGGGATAGGAAAAGGAAGAAGTGGTCACAGGACATGGCAAAGCAAGGGCGTAGGGTAAAAGGAGAGTCTGGCTGGAGGCTGAACTCTGTTAATAAGTGTAAAAAATGGGCCAGGAGAGCAGCTCCTCTGGAAAGGCCTTTATTAAGGACAGCTTTGGGTGGGGAGCCCGAGGGGTCACACACACCAGCACTGCTCCTGGGAAGGATGCACAGGAGGAGGTGATGAGCTGTGCCAGGGGCAGAGCTGGGGTTCCATCCTCACAGGGGGCTGCAGGAAGGCACTTGTGGGCTCCTTGTCCAGGGCTGTTAACTCTGCAAAACTTCTTTATTGTGACACCATCCAGACTGTAAATATAGAATTGCAGAAGTAGTCCTACTTCTTAACTGTCAAGATATGTCTTTTGTAGTCCTCTGTTTCCAGGTTGGCTCGTTGTTCTGAGGGGTTTTTGTTTCCCAGTAGTACCGGCTGTCTCTCCATTTGCCTATGGCCTTGTGTGCAGTTCTGTGTGCAGTTTTGGGGAGCAGTGGAGGCAATACCCGACGTGAAGGGGGTACAGGTACAAGATAAGGAAAAACAACTCAGGGCATTGACAATTAACAAGAACTTTTAACAACCAGGTAACAAGTAAACCGTATCAATGATAACAACAGTGACCAGCTTGGCTGGACAAACACTGTGTGTGTGTTTATTTAGCATGATAAGCGTGCTGTTAATGACTCTGCTGGCCAGCAGCAGCCCCCACTGTGGGCGAGCCCCAGCACTCGGGCCTGACCCGTGCCTGGCCCTGCCTTGGCCTGACCCGTGCCTGGCCCTGCCTTGGC
>CM031874.1:4061619-4132024 GCA_018697195.1 Certhia americana | reverse complement strand
CCTGGCCCTGCCTTGGCCTGACCCGTGCCTGGCCCTGCCTTGGCCTGGCTCTGCCTTGGCCTGGCTCTGCCTTGGCCTGGCTCTGCCTTGGCCTGGCCGGCACATGGCAGCGGTGGAAGGGGAGCCTCTCGCCGTCCCTGGGCCTGGGTGGGCGTGCTGGGCCTTTCGTAAACTAATAGCTCCCAGCAGTGCTCCTAAATCAGACTTTGTGGAGCCGGGAGCGCGGCGCTGGAATGCCGGGCCAGGCGCAAAGGGCTGCGCTGGGCTCTTTCTTCTTTTTTCAACCCCCACCCGAAGCCAGCGTTTCTTGGGTCTGAAGGGGTCAGAGGAAAGCAGGAGAAAGGAGCTGGCAAAGAAAAATGGGTAAAAAAAGAAACGTAGGGAAAACTAGTGAAAACCGTGTTTGGAATGTGTTTTTTGTGATTGGTTGAGGGTGGAAGGAAGGGAACCCTGCTCGGTGCTGAACCTGCAAAGCCAACAAACTGGGATGCTGCTGGGAAGCCTTGCTTAAAATCCTCAGCTGGTGGTTTTGCTGCATGTAATGAACAAAACATCCTGGGGGTTTTTTTAAATTTTATTTTTTAAAGGGAAACTGGAATTGGGATGTTTTCAATGAAGGTTACGAGGTTAGTGACTAGCTAATTAATGAGAAAAGAACCCTCCTTGGGTGGCTGTGTGGTAGGGAGGCACCACTTTCCTCCTCCTCAGCACTGGGAAAGGGGCAGAGCCCCAGCAGCCCCCACAGGTGTGCAGTCCCAAGACCTGGAGCAGAGGAAACCTTGGGGTGAAATTGGGAAAAAAGGCTTCTGTTAAAAGAGCCCGAGATGATAAAGGAAAAGCCATTCTCAGTGGAAGAGCCAGAGCTTGTGGCAGGGAAGGCACCAGTGGAGGGATGTGCTGGAAGCAAACTGGGATGTAGTGAGCCTGCTGTAGGGAAGGGGCTTGGGATCCATCACATGCATTTTAATGCTCACAGTGGCCCCTGGGATGAGGCAAAAAATCCAGAATCTGCTGCTTTGTTAGGCTTTAACCTGTCCTTTCTTAATTGTAAATGTTATCCCACATCTGGTGGTGAGGAGCACTGGGAGCCTGGAGTAGGGTGCCTGATCCAGGACACAGCTCTCAAAGACACCACCTCACCTGAAAAAGGGAGGATTTTGGCTTCCAAATCTTGTCTGCACCATAAACAGGTGCTAAAGAGGATGGTTTTGCAAGGAGTGGGGCAAAGCTGTCAGATGCAGACAGGAATCTGGGTTTTCTAAAGTAGAGGAGAGGTGGCTGCAGCAGAGCTCCCTCCACACAGCTTCCAGTGCCAGGAATGCTCCTGGTCTGGGTGTTGAGCAACTAAAGTTGAGAATCACCAAAATGACAATTGGAGGGGAGTGGATGTGTGTATTTGAACAAATCTCTGTAATCAAATGGCACTGCTATTGATCTGGAAAATACTGTCAAGCTGCAGGGCTGTTGGACTAGAATTAATCCTCTGCAGGCTGGATTTGACTCTCTCCAAATAGGATTACCCATTTTTTCCATATTTCTGTGTTTGGTTTAAATACCCGTGACAGCTACAGAAGCTTGGATTTCTAATCAGAGCAAGGGTGTTAGATTTAGGAATTGGTTTGTTGTTTTGGAGGGGATATTTTTGCATAGGACATCCGTTCCTGCATGTTTTTTCTTTACATATGTGGCCACAGGAATCATGTGCTTAGGTGATGGCTGTCCCCTCCCTTAATGCACGGCCAAGAGTAGCTTCAGTAACTTCCTCAGGTTGTGTTTAATTCCTTGTTGCATCTTTGCTCCCCTTGATTGTTTTGGGGATTTTTTGACAATGTCTGATTGTGGATGTTCTGGGTGTAAAGTTCTTCCAGCTCGGTTAAGGCCAGCTTTTAATGTGGTTTTCCCCCTCTGTGGGCAGGATTGAAATGGCACAAAAGCCAAACACTGCTCATGTTCACTCCTGAAGGAGGTGATATGATTGGATTGGGGTTTTATTGAGGGCTGGAGCTCTTCTGCTCTGGGGAGAGGCTGGGAATGCTGAAGATGTCCAGCCTGGAGAAGAGAAATTTCCAGGGAGACCTTAGGGCCCTTTCCAGTGCCTAACTGGGCTCCAAGAGAGCTGCAGGGCGACTTTGGACGAGGGTCTGGAAGTGATAAGAGGGTGTGCCTTGGCAGGATATTAGGACAGAATTGTTCCCTGTGAGGGTGCTGAGGCCCTGGCACAGGGTGCCCAGAGCAGCTGGGGCTGCCCCTGGATCCCTGGAAGTGTCCAAGGACAGGCTGGATGGGGCTGGGAGCAGCCTGGGACAGTGGAAGGTGTCCCTGGCAGGGACTGGAATGAGGTGAGCTGTAAGGTCCCTTCCAACCCAAACCTTTCTCTGTGACAAATTAAGCTTGTTAACATAATCTGCCATGTGCTAAGTCGAATAATGGATGTATTGAAAAGAGGATGTTTGTTAAATATGATAAATTTGCCAGGAATGAAGAGGTCTAATCTCTGTTTTGGGGGTTGAGCTTGAACTCAAGTCACTGAGTGTCCCTTGCAACCCCACCAGCATCGCTTCAAAGGGAGCAGTCCCTTCTTGGCTCCACTGTCTTGTAAGGCATAAAGAAGGCAATAAAATGTTTGACTTTCCTGCCAGACCTGAGCCTGGAGGAGGAGGAGGATCCCAATTGGTTTCCATCAGATTCCAGTTAGCATGAATTTACAGTTTCTACTTAGCTTGATAAATGGCTTTGGCTGCCTTAGTGCATTTGGATTTATTTTTCTGTGCAATGGAAAGTGGTCAGCTTAAAAAGGCAAAGGCTTTCCAGGGTTGCCTTGAATTCAAGTGAAGCTTCTTTCTGAGGTAAGAACGCAGCAGGCAAAAAATAAAGCCGAGGCACATCATGAAATATCTGTGGAATTGCAGAGAAATCAGAAACAGTTTGGGTCTCTTGTGCACGCTGTAGCAATGGGCATAAAAATTCCACTGCAAACTGGAAAAATTCTTCAGATTTCCTCACTCTCCTCAGAAACCACACTGAGCAGCAGGTATCAATAGCTCCCAGTGTTCAAACTTTGCTTACATCGTTCTTTCCATGGAACATTCCCAGGAGAAGAAAGCAAAAGCAGATTAGCATGGTGAGCCCGTGCTGCCTGCAGTTCTGCTTCCTTCTGCTGTGCTACTGGTGTCTGGGCTACAAAATCTTCTTTAATGCATATTTAGGAGCAGACAAGCCTCTTGAGGAACAGGGAGGAGTGTCAGTAGATAACATGTGGATGGGACTCCCCATCCCGGGTTGGAACAACCTGGAGCCCTGGCAGAGGGTGCTCAGAGAAGTTGTGGCTGCCCCTGGATCCCTGGAAGTGTCCAAGGCCAGATTGGACAGGGCTTGGAGCAGCCTGGGATAGTGGGAGGTGTCCCTGCCCATGGCAGGGGGTTGGATGAAATGAGCTTTGCAGTCCCTTCCAACCCAAACCACTCTGGGATTTTGTAATTCTGTATTTCACAGACCTGCCTCTGCCAGTGGTGAGCTCAGGGATAGGTCATGGTTTGGGTGAGCTGAGGCACGTGGATCATGTGCAAGACAATCCATGAGTCTTTCAAAAGAGGTTTGGCAATGACTTCCACTCAGGGCACCCTCGTGTTCATAGTTTTCATACCTAGAGAACCCAAAAGCACACATCCATCCATCTGTCTTGCTGTAATGAGGTCTGGCCTATTCCTGCCTCCCTACCAGCAAGTGGGGATGTCTTCCCTGAGGATGGTGGGGTTTTGGTGGACACTGAGCTGTGGACATGGTGACAAAGAGTTGTGTGCCTTTTCATAAAGCTTTATAAAGTCAGTATAGCTCTATTTAAAATCCTTGCAGTGACCTGAGTTCTTGACATTTCAAAGTGCTTTAAGTTATAAAAACATTGAAGAGATTTATTTGCCGTGGGTTGAGAAAGGGTGGTTAGAACCCAGTTGTCACAGTTATGGACAGCTTTGTGTGAAGTGTTACAAACTGTTCAGATCCTTAAGCTGAAATATGATTAAAGAAGCCTGTGAGGGAACACCTCGTGCTGGTTACCTTTTACATGAAGCCACCCAAACTTGTCTCTCTGCCTTCTGAGGCTACTTCTCTTAGGGCTTTGACCCAGAGACCTGACAGATCCCAGACTGCATCTCTTGAGCATCTGCTATTCATCATACAGCATGTGTTCCTCTGTCACACTCAGACCAAAGGCAGCTTTCGGGTTCACTGCCCCGTGTCAGGCTGGTTTGGGGATGTTGGGACAGGGACAGGCCATCTCCATTGGGGACAGAGCTGCAACATGAGCTTGCTTCTTAGAAGACATCAGAGAATCCACATGAGAGCCACCGCTGTCACCACGACCCGGCCGGGGACAGCTCCTGTTGGGGACCTCACAGCGTGAGGTGCCAGGGAGCCAACCATGGGATGCAAGTCCATAGGAAAATAACTTTATTAGTTCTAGTGTTGGTGGAGCTGCTTGAGTTGTGCCTCCCTTCATTGTCTGTGTAATTTAGAGATGGTTTTTCCATCTCAGCTTATGAAATATTGAGAGCTTCAGTATTTTGCTCAATCTCCATCAGAAATGCCAGAAGCCCCAGCGAGCTGAACTTTCTGAACTTAAATGTTTTATTGATGTGCCTTGCCAGCAGCCCCTCCAGCAGGGACTGGGGTGCTGGAAGAAGGGAGTGCTGGGAGGCACTCTTGGATCTGACTGTTCCCAACCTGTTTTGCTGCCTGAGCATCATCTCATGGGATGCTCCAGGTGTTTGTGTGCTGATACTTGAATGTGATTCACTTCTTTTTTCCTAACTGAAGCATGTGGAATTGCTGCTCTTGGGTGAGGTTTGGAGGAGAGAGAGCTGCTGTAAACCTCTGCCCCCTCTGCGGGCAGCCAGGCTGCTCTTCTCAGAGTGATCTGTTTGCCCAGCCAGGGAAGCTGAAGCTTCGTGTGCTCCTACAGCTGCCCAGTGTCCTGCTCAAATTGCCCCCTCCCCATTATCCTGCCTATACTGGGAGGCCTGTCCTCTGCAGGAGGAGATTGTGGCCCCTGTGTCCATGAATTCATGCCATGCCTGCTTGCAGAATGCTTTTTAATGCTTCCTTTAAAGCAGTTTTCTCCCTTTACAGCCTTTTCCCCACCCAAAGGGAAGCAGAGGTACCTTAAACTAATTAGGAATAAGCAGCAGGGAAGCCAGGGTGAGGGGTTAGGTGAGATGCCTGGGGGCAGTACCTCCAGAAGTTTTATGGGCATAGCAGTTAGCAGTAGCCTGCCAGAGCACTGGGAATTTCATAAAAAGGAGCATTTTGCTGCCTGTGAACAAGTAACCATCCCGTCATGCCTACACCAACTGTGGAGAATTTGGCATGTGTGATTTTTTGGACTCGTGTGAAAAAGCAGAATCCCCCAGCTTGGGCAGTGTCAGGCTCTTAGTTTGCTGAACTGGAAAAGTATTGAGGTCCCTGGTTCTCAAAAAAGTATCTGGAGAGAAAGGTGGTGTTGACTGCAGAGATTTGGAAAGGATCAAGACCTGAGCCTGCTCAGCTGCACAGACTAGAGCAGTGGATCATTCCTGAGACCTTAAAATGTGCCTGGGCATGGTCTGCAGGCAAAATGCAAACATTGCTTCTCCTCCTGGGGTGTTTTTTCGGGAGCTGGCAGTGCGCTGGTGTGGAGCAGGGTGTTTGGGCAGTCTGGCTGTCCCTGCTCGGGGCAGTACCCCGGCAGCCAGGGCCGGCCGGCCAGGAATGCTGTTGTGTAAATCCGTGTTTGCCCAGCGCCCGGCTGGCGGTGAATGGTGCCGGGCTGATGGGATTAGTCAGGGGCCTGCAGTTAATATCTGTTGTTCACTCCGCACCTCGGGGAGCAGCCTGTCAGGATTACCAGGGGGTTTGTAGGTGGCAGAGCCGCCGTGTCTGTGCATTTATGGGAGCGGGGAAATGGGCAAATGTGGGTTCCTGCTCCGAGCCTGCCTCACTGCTCTGAGATCTCTGGCGGAGTTTACTCCCGGGATAAAACATTTCGGATTTACATTTTCCTTTAACACTTCCTCTTCGAGCCGGGTAGTATGTTACACGTTTAATTGCTCTTCCTTTGAATTTTCCAGTTCGCGTTTGGTACCCTTGCAACATCAGTATCTTGTTATCTTGTTGTTGCTTCTAATTGCAAACACATGCCAGCTTTCCAGCCCCGCAAACTCTGGCGCTGGGCTTGGGGCGGGGAGTGGGGGGAGTGCGCAGCGAAGATTTACGTGCATGGGGAAACCTTCGGAAAATTAATCCTCCGGTTTACCCAACAGCTCGTCGCGATTTCCAAACGCAGGGCTGAGACAGAGGCTGCAGGGCTGCTTTGGGGAGGGTGGCAGCTCCTTTTGCTCCTGCCGCTGCCTCGCTGTTCCTGCCGGCCATAAACAAATTCGGTGTATTTAACAAGTTAATGTCAGGCGGGCGGCGAGGCGCTGGTAGGTGTGTGCCTGGTGACATCAGCTGGCGAGCAGCCTGGCAGCAGCGCGGCGCAGGCAGGGAGCAGGCAGGGAGCCGAGGGTGTGTGCCTCTAAGCTGGGTATTCTGGCAAGGTGGAGAGCTGGTCTGTTTGGCAGGACCTTCCCATCTGGGATCCATCTGTGTTTCCCTGGAATCGGACAGGCGGCTCCAGGCAGTGAGAAATCGCAGATGTGCGGGACCTGACACATGTCCAGCTAATGAAAGGAGAAGGCAGGCTGGGCTCCGGCTGCGCTCGAAGATCACGGGCGGAGGAGGAGGAGGAGGAAGAGCGCTTTTCTTTCCGTTTGAAAGAAACGAGGTGTATTGCACAGCAGCTGGATCCTTGCAACCTCGCTGGGTAGGGTAAGCGAGGAATGGGATTATTTTTAAGCAGCGCTCGGCGTCCCGGGGGCCGCGGGGGATGCTCGGGGGGATGCTGAGCCTTGGTGCCGCCGGCAAGGTCTGGGCAGCGCCTTGGCTTTTGCAGGCGGGCTGGGGAGAACCTCCACCTCGGGAACAGGTACGGGCACAGGGAGGGAGCGGCGGCTGCAGCGCTCTGCCAGCCTTGCCTCGGTCCTCTGCAGTGCTGGGGAAAACTTCAATAGCCCAGCCGGCTGTGTGTGAGGATTCTGCAGCTGAAAAAACACTAAACTCTCTCTGAGGAGAGCTGCGGTACAGCTCGTTCTGGGTTGCTATGGACTGTTTTTTTGTGGGTTTTTTCCTTTCCCCCCGCCCCCCCTCCATGTGCAGAGGGCTGGGATTTGGCGTTTTCTGGGGAAATGGCAAAGCAGGAAGGGGTTTGTGTGTTTTAGCAGAACCTGGTTTTCTGCTGTGCCTAGGCTTACTCTGGTTTCTGCATGCTGGTATTGAAGCGTGGGGGGGTGGTGGTGTAAACTGCAGAGGTGGATTTCTTCCATTGGTTCCCAAATTTCCTTAATTTTTTCCCGTGTTTTCAGGGCTTCTCTGCATTGTGGCAGAGGCTGCTCCCTTTTTGTCTTTGCACTCCTTGAGCAGCAACTGATGCTCCCAGCATCTAAATCTCCCAGATCAATCTTGTGATAGCAGAACACACCTCCCCTGTATATTTTCACTGCCGGGCTGTAGACAGGCTGTATTTTCTCTTTTTCTATTGTAATCCCTGGATCTTGTATATTCAGTTTAAACCTGTCCTTTTCCCTCCTCCCTGTCTTTTGGGAAGGTTCAGCAGTTAAAATTACTCCTCTGACCCTCCGGTGTAGCTTGCAGTGAAGGTCCCTCTGTTGCATGCTTAAGCTGCTCCCCCAAATATTACCAGCTTTTTCTTCCCCCTACACCACTTAGCTCGTGTGTTGTCCTCAGTCCATTTCATGTGCTGGAGAAATCCTGCCCAGCCACAGGAGATGCACCAAAATCAGCACTCAAAGTTTGGGGAGCTGAAATGTGGCTGAGCATCATTCGCTGCAGGCTGGAAAAAGAGAGAGGAATATTTGCTGGGCTGCCTGGTGCAGGATGATTCTCTTTAGTGTTGCTTTGTCCAGGTTAGCTTTAAACATGCCAAATGATGAGGGATCCTGAGGGAGAGCCTGGCTGGGCTCCCTCACAGCGTGCTTGGGCTGCAGCTCTGTGCTCAGCCAGTTTGGCCACACCATGGGCCACCTTAGCATCTTCCTTCTTTTGCAGCAGGCAAGCATTTGGGTAGAGGCTTTTAAAAAATACTGTATATTATAAGTCTGCTTCTAGAGACACGCCAAACACCTCCTGCATGTCCCTGGAGAGGGGGCAGAAGGAGTGTGTGCACTTCAACATCTCAAAGTGCACCAGCACAACGGAGTTTAAAACCCAAAAATGCCCAGCAAAGCCATACAGGGTGCAATGATATCTAGGAGCAAAGAGCTGTGCCCCTCTGCTGCTGCTCTCCTGGAGACTTCCCGAATTTGTGAAGGCAGTGCAGGGTGTTGGAGCAGCTGCTCCCGCGGTCTCCTTGTGGGTCAAGCCCTGATTAAGCAGACAGAAGTTCTGCCGGCATCAGGGCAGCACGGTTTGGCCATTAAACAACTCATTTGGTAGAGTCTTGCAGGAAACTTTCTTTTTTTTTCCTCAGGCTCCTTTATTTTTAAAACAGATTTAGGGTGCGTGATGAGCCGAGTGCTTAGATGAGAGACGTGGTTGTGTTTGGGGAAGAGGGTGGCTTGAAACTGTCTCCAGTCCTAATAATTTTATAGAAATGGTGCAGGACATCCGAGTGAAGACACTTTTTCCCCCCCTGCTATTGTCTGCTGGATGACATGGTTTTCACTATTAATGAAAATTAGATGATGTTTAGTCTGATTTTTGGAAGTACCTAGGCTTCGCCTAAATGTCTGTGTGCTCTTCATAGCCAGGTAGCTCAGCACATCCAGCAGTTAGAGAAACACACCAATAATACAGAACTCAGAGACTCCAGTGTGGGAAACAAGGATAAAGGAGTAAAGCAAAGGCAGTTTGAGCAAATACTGCCAGCAGGAAAGTGCAGCTAAGCCAAGGGAAGGATTTGAAGGGTTTGAGGAAGGTGCAGAATTGCTAAAGGCAAGGAGAATAAATTGTTAATCTGAGAACTCTATTACACAGGGAATGCCCCGAGGAAAAGAGCAGAAACTCCATTTAATAGTGAAAAGGCCAAACCAGTGCTGCCAAGCCAGGCTCTGCTCTGCCCAGGGACTGGAGCCACAGCCCCTGCTTACTTCCAAGATGCTGCTATTTTTGCAACTTGCATCTGCTGGTGTTGCAGAGGCTTGTTTAAACCCGCCAAAGCAAAGGCAGCTTTGCTCACATGAACCCTGGGTCAGGCTGTTGGGTTTGGGTTTTTCTCTGGTTTATTCTTCTCGGTCTTATAGGACTAGTGTCCCCAGGAGAGCAGGTTTTCACTTAATGCTGCCTCGCCTGTCACATCGAGTGCGAGTCCCAAATGATTTTACTGCTGCTTTACAGAGCTTTGTCTTGCATTGCCCACGGTGGATTTTGGCTTGAGGTTATCACTGGTTTGACAGGTTTGTGTGGTTTGACTGCAGGAGCTGAGTTTTCAAGTCAATCAGCCCTCCAGTCCCCAAATTGACCCATAAATGCAGGAACCACCAGCAGCATTTAGCAGGAGGCAGCGCTTTCCCACGGTTATGGGATGGGATGGGGGAGCCAGGTGGCCTCTTGTTTTTTCCAGATCTGGTTTTTTAAGGTTTGGACAAAAAACAAGATTTGTTTGACGTGTATGTGTGATGTTTATAGTGTAGCTGGAGAGCTGAACACAGTCATTTGAGGACTTGGGCACACGCAGCAGACTTAAGTCAATGCTGGCTACATCTGAGCAGGAGATGGTCGTAATCTGTTGCCTGTTGGGTTTTTTCTCATTGTAAGAGCTGGCTTATCCGTACTTGTTCTGGGCTGGACTGTTAGCTTGCCTTTATCTAGTGACTGTTTCCATATCTGATTGCTTGTTAGGAGCTAGGTATGAAATGTGTTTCGACAGACACTCCAGAGCAGTCCCTGGGGGCAGCGTCATTGCAGGTCTCTGGGAGTCTGTTCAACTTTTATTTTTATGATGGAGACTGCCTTAATTCATGCAGCGTTCAGGGAATGGCTGGAAAAACCTTTGTTTAGAGCAGGAGTAGCAGCCAGGAAGAAATGGTGAGCAATGATCCCACAGTTGAAGTGCAGCACGGAGAGGCTTGGGTTCAGTTCCTGGGTCTGCAAGCAATTTTCTGAGGCAGGACCTTGACCTTAGCACGGCTTTGTGTGTCAGCAGCTTATGTCCGACAGGACAATAGCGATTTCAGAGGTTTCAAAGCATTTTAAAGTGTAACTATCGTGCCTTTTATTAGGCTGGGCAGTGGCATTTTTATAAGCTAAGCTTAAGGTTTTAGAATAATGCGTATTGAATTTCCTCTGCGCGCTCCCAGACGCGCGATTCCCATCTCTGGTGGCTCCAGCAGGACTTGAGGTATCGAAGGAAGACAGTCACAGGTGGCCAGAAGACCATTTAGAAGAACCAACACTTGCAGATCTTCGAAGCCAAGAGTCAGTTTTCCTCCCTCGCCTTGTCTGTGACAGCGGGATGCCGCAGCCTGCCGGTGGGATGCCGGTGGGACGCCGTGTAACCATCCCAGCTCACCAAAAAAAAAAAAAAAAAAAGAAAACCCTCGGAAGCCCCCAGAGCGTTGGTGCCCGTGGCGGAGGGGAGGCTGGGGAGTGCTGCAGGTCGGACCTGTTGCGGGCTGTGTGGAGCGGGCATTGTGCGAGCAGCTGTGCGGGGCGCTGCCGCTCGGTGCCGCTCGGTGCGGGCCCGCCGTGCCAGGTGCAGCCATTGTTCCGCTGCTCCCATTCAGCCGCCCGCGCCTGCCGCTCCCGCATTGTTCCTGCAGGAAATTAGCATTAAAAACCCATCCCGAACCCCCCACGTCCCTCAACTGCAGGTGACTGTTATTGGCCCCAGCTGCCACCCTTGTGCTTGATTACTTCCATATGGGGCTGTGGCAAGATGTAGGATGCACTTATTGATTTTTTTTTTTTAAATATTTTTTCCCCTTTTTTTTTTTATTCCCACCCCACACAGACCCTTCAGTTTCAACAAAACCCTGAAATCTATTAAGCCCCCGATAGGCTCCAGTTGCTGTTACAACTGGGATGAACATTTTACAAGCAAAGCTAATTACACCCTCTCTGCTTTCTTCCTTTCTTCAGCCCCCACCCCATAAATGTAAAATAACCAGAGGGCAATTGGTAGTAAATTAAATCTTTGCAGTGTCCTGAGAGCAGGTTTCCTTGCTAGCAGGAAGAAGTCTGCTGGGCTTTAGATGTTTTGTTATTTGGGTTTGGGTTTGGTTTTTGGCCTTTTTTTTTTTTAATTGAAAATGGGAAATTCTGGCATACTGCTGTGACACACCTATTAAAGGGACACACAGATCCCAGCCTGGGTCTGGATAGAAAAGGAAAACATAATAAAACAAGTGGGATGTTAATTTGTGAGTGTAGTCAGCTGTTGAGAGGAGCCAAGGAGGAACTCCATGCCAGCCGAGGTTACAAATTTCTAGGAACGATGGGATTTTCTCCTGCTACGATTTATCTACAGGACAGTGGGTTCCATGAAAGTCCAAACCTCCCCTGGGGTAGTGCTGGCATGGGCCAGCCTGGTTTTTGCTGAAGACAAGCTGGGCTGCAGTTGGTGAGAGGAGGGAGGGAGGGAGCATCCCTTGCTGCCCTACCTGGACCTGGGAAATGCAGCTGCTCTTCAGAGGCACGGAGCATCTCTGGAGGGGAGCACAGGTGGGTCACGTCCTGAATCAGCCCACACAGCCCTGACCTACTTTGTGCCAGGCAGGAACAGAGCAGCTGGTGCCTGTGCTGGAGGCATCAGGCACAGCTTCCCTGGGTGCCAATGCTGTGCCCCAGGCCTGAGATTGGTCAGTCAGTTGCACCTCTCTGGAGAAATGTTGGGTACCCCTCACCCAGCTGGGACCCCTGAAGGTTGTGCTGATGGGGTTTGTGTTGGAGGCTCCTGAGAGAGCAGCTCGTGAGGGGATGGTGGTCCTTGGAGCACCATGGAGATGTTCCTGCTGCTGCCTGGGCCTCAGGGGAGTGCTGAAGGTGTGAGGCTACCAGAGCCCTGTCAGCCTCAGCTGTTACAGCTTGGGAGGCCTTTCCTCAGGGAATCATCACCTTTTGTGTCCTTGCATTCTTGGTGGTGCCCCAGCAGCCTCTTCTTGTTCCTGCTGGTAAAGCACTGAGCAGCTTGTACTGAGACCTGGCAGGGCAGCGTGGCAGGGATGCTGCAGTGTCCCACTGTGGTACAGATGCAGGAAACCAAACCTCCAGCTGGAAATGGACCTAGAAATGCCCCTCTCTGATCACAGAGACGTGGAAGATATATTCATAATGGAGAATGACATTTTATTCAGCAAACAGTCTCCTGGCTAGTCTGGGATTAAACCCTCCACAGAGATTTTGCTCAGATACCAAAGTCTTTGGGGACGGCTGGAGCTTGGTTGGTTGATCTCAAGATTACAGATGCAAACTTACTTATGGATGGGGAGTGGACTTGCCCTGAGGCTTTGTGTCTCAGCATTGGTGCTCTGCCATTTGTCACACTGACCTTCAGCACGAGCTCCATCCTCCCTTTGGCAGGTGGGACCTGCCAATGTAGATTGTGAGGATTTAGAATAAAAATTCTGGTTGTTATCTGAGAATACTGTTCAGCTGAAATACTAGGTTTATTTATTGTACCTGACCCAGACCTCTCCTGGCTTGGCTGACTGGCATGGACCACCCATACCTTCCTAGGAAGCATCTGTGCAGGTGCAGTGGTGGAGAAGGTAGTGAACTTCTAAAAAAATTCCAGCTCTCAGGGGTGCTGTGCAGCCTGGGGAGAGCCCCCAGGTACAGTGGGTCAGAAGGTGGATGAAGGAGGCAAGGCAACCTCATAGAATATCTCGAGCGATTTTCCTCAGGCTTGTTTTAAACCCTTCAAAGTCAAATCTCAAACTTAGGGGGTTTCTTCTCCCTAATTAAATTAACAGGCCATATGGTGTTTACTGTGAGCGCCTGCAATATGGAAGGAGCTACCTCCTGGATCACTTTCTTTTTTCAAAAGCTGCTGCTTTACCTGATGTCACTGTTCTGAAATGTTCTTTTCAGCAGCAGGCGCAAGGGGTTATTTCTGCCACCTCGGTGCTCTTGGTGTCACCTTCTGATCCCAGGGTTGAGCTGTGCCATAACCTGTTTCTGCAGCTTGCTTTGTTTTTTCTTGGTTTTTGTTAGGCCCTTTTGCTGCTTAGTGGGGAGTGTGTATAAGTCAGGGGTTTTTTCATGCTTTTTCACATTCAGGTGATGACTCTTGTTCTTGGAGCTGAGAAGAATAGAAAACTAAGGGTGGTTTTTTTGGGAGGTGCTGGTGTTTTCTTTTAAAAATTGCTGCCATTTTTTTTCATTAAAGGTAGCATGACCATCTCAGGAATATGTGAAACTGCAAGTTTTGTAGAGTTTTGTTCTTTATTAATGGGCTGGTTTTAAAGAGCTTACTTTACATGTGCTGCTTTTATCTTTGCATGAAATGTGGAGGAGGAAGTGAAGACCTTGAGGAAGAAAAATCATTGGGTTTTTATAAGATCCTTGCACTTAGCTGAACAGGAAAGAGGGTAAAAATCTCTAAACTTGTAGGAGAAATCAGGGAATGGAAAGTCTCAGCTTTTGCTGTCTGTTTGGAGCTGCCCTCACTCATTGAGTAGGGTTTTTCGGTAAGCATCATTTGTGTGTGAGTGCACTTGCTGTGAGCTCATCCTGCACCTCTCCAGTGGTGTAATTTAACCTTCCTCTGCAATTTTGAACTTGTTGGTGCATCTTTTCCATAGGGGCTGGGTGACCCTTCATCCCCAGCCAGTCTCAGCTTGTTGTGGGGTGTCTGAGCTCCCGGGAACAGATCCATTTGTGGCCGCTGAAAACACCCTGCCACATTAGCATATTCCTGCAACGTATGCTCCAAGGGTGTTTCTTTGCAGAGAAGCCTCTCTAAAGATAGCATCGTGAAGTTCTGTGTTGTCAACCAGGGACACTTGATCTAAAAAACAACATTTGATACACAGGCAAGGTTTGCAAGTGCCATCTGGATTCTGGGAGATGAGCTAGGTTGTCTCTGTTTTGCATACACTCTCCAGGAAAAAAAAAAAAAAAAAGCGTATGCAGGCAGATGAATTCTTCAGAATCACCTGAGCAGAACTGTTTAGTCCACATGAGTGTCTTTAGTGACATGGGACACCTGTGTAATGCCATACCACTGGGTATCATGTCCCTCTGGACCTTCTTAGGGTGCTGGAAGTAATTCTGTAGTTCAGTGGTACATTATTGAAACCCAGGTGGAATCAATTGAAATTCTCTCACACCAGTAATATTTTAATCTCCTTTCCAGCATACTGCAAGGCAGAACCTGCAAATGATGCAGAGCACTGCAGAAACGGGCATCTTTTTAGGGAGGTGGGGATGCAGGGAACACAGATGTCTTTGTCTGGCTTTAGTTCTGCCTGGTGGAGAGGCTGTCCCCAAACCCATGCCAGTGCTGAGAGAAACATGAAAACCTAAAGTAGCCCTAAAGGGATGAGGAGCAGATTCCCTGTCCACATCTTCCCAGGGACATGTAGCTTATAGAATGTATGTTACTTCAGGGCCTATTTCTTGACTTTCTAGTTATCCTCTCATATGCAAATCTAATTTGTGTAATGGGCTGGTGAGTGTAATTGAAAGGCAGCCTGCACTTACAGGATGGTGAAAAGTCTCACCTGTGCCCAGGCACAGATGGGGCTCTGCCTGTCTGCTGCATCATTAGAGGAAATTTATAGGCACTGTGTCACAGACTTTGCTGTGACCAGGGGAGGAAAATGGCAGTTTAGAACAAAACCTGGGGGGTTCCTGGGTTGTTTCTGTGCCCTGGTCTCACAGTTTTGGCAATTGAGCTTTTTGGGTTTTTGTCTTTCCCCTGTGCTCCAGTTGATGGGGAGCAGGTTAGTGCAGGTTACTGGTAACTGCTTGAGGACAGCCCTAAGAATGATAAATTGGAAAGTCTTGTCTGTGCTCTGTTGCCATGTGATGTGTTGAAAGCAAGTGCAGCAGTAACTGAGCCAGCCTTCACTCTCCCGTCCCTGTGCATCACTGAATCTCCAGAGGTTATCCATGGAAATTCTCCACCTCTGCTACCCACGAGAGGGAGGGGAAGGAAGGCACAGCAGAAACAGTCACTGCTGTGCATCCATCTCTGCTGGGATCATTCCCTGAACAGACCAAGAAGTTGTGGATTCCCCATCCCTGATGTGTTCGTGTTCCTGTTGGACAGGGCTCGGAGTAACCTGGTCTGGTGGAAGGCGTTCAGGGATTTGGAACAGAGTAATCTGTAAGGTCCCTTCCAACCCAAACCATGATTC
Organism: Certhia americana; assembly: GCA_018697195.1. Lineage (NCBI taxonomy): Eukaryota > Metazoa > Chordata > Aves > Passeriformes > Certhiidae > Certhia > Certhia americana. The sequence continues at coordinate 4,116,635 of CM031874.1, read as the reverse complement.
CATGATTCTAAACAGTGAACTTTGATGGTTCTCCTGTCCATCCCAGTTTTTCTGTGCCTGGACTCTGCAGGAGATGCTGGCTCGTGGGGCTCCAGGTGAGTAGGGGAGAACCCCCTCTACATCACCAGGCCCCAACACTCCCTCCAAAACACACCCTAAATGTGCTCCTCCTGTGCTTCCAGCTCCGGGGAATGGTGGAAATTTCCCACAAGCTGGTCGGGCTTGGGGGCACAGAGGAAGAGCCATTTGTGTAGTGGTGTGAGGAGTGTTTTTAAGAGGCAGAATTGTCATCTTGGCAGGGCTCCTGCGTGTGCCGCTGATGGCAGGCACTATTAGCTGGGCAGCACTGAATGCACTTAGCGCCCAAGTGAATGAAGTGAGCTCTCCGCAGAGCCAGGGAGCTGGGGAATCATTAGTGAGGCTTGGCTACCTCAGCAATACCAGCAGGACAGTCAGAGGGGTGTTGGTGTGGGCAGCACTGCCAGCACCGTGCCAGGGCTGCCCGGGAAAGCCACCCTGGCTCTGGGGCAGGGACACTCCTGGTCACACAATCTCAGGGTGAGTCACGTTGGAAGGGACCACAGCGGGGCCTCTCATCCCACATCCCTGCTCCAGCTGGGCCATCCCAGAGCACGTGGCACGGGGTTGTGTCCAGACAGTTCTGGAATACCTTCAGTGAGGGAGATATTCGCCCTCCCTGGGCATTCCCACACAGTAAAGAAGTTTTTCCGTGTTCAGGTGTAGCTTCTGGGCATCAGTTCCTGCCCGTTCCTCTTGTCCCCACAGAGTCCCTGCCCTGAGCCTTCCCTGCAGACACTGGCACAGGGATGGAGTCCCCTCTGGCACTTGTAGGAGGTTGTAAATAATGAGGATGAAAGACTTCCCAAATCTTTCCCAAGTTCCTCCTTGATTTCTTGGACAAATTGCCTAGTTTTGGATGAAGTCTGGAGTTTTAGCCCTGCTGCTGGCTGGCAGTGGTGAGCTCCTGCTCTTCAGCCTCCCTCTGGAGAAGGGAGACTGTGTTAGACTCTGCTTTATATTTGGAAATGGTATGACTTCAGGGACCCAAGGGGGATGTTTTTCTGTATTCTTCCCTGACTGCTTCATTTTGGATTTGTGGTAGAACTTGGTTAGTGGTTTGTTTTGCACTGGATTTGGGTTCTGTTTTGTTTTTGCTAAAATGACCATTGTTTTCATCTAAACTGGCTTCTCTGACTATGAGCTTCTGGACTGCCTCCTTCTCCAGATGGTCAGGATTTGTACCTGGTCTGTGACTTAACAAACAGGCTGGTTGTTAGTTTAGTTGTTTTTTTCCTAGTTTAATATTGGCTTTTGTAATAGCTTTGGGTGTCCTTGGTATTATTTGTGCCTCTCTGCGGTCACGTTGGTTGTTATGGATTAAATGTGGTTTTCTGCCTTGAGCTCTCACTTCTTTCAGAAGTGACCTTGCTTTTTTTAATTGCTGTTATTTACAGTTATTGGTAGTGGTGCTTGAGCTGCTGGCACTGCTGCTTTGTGTCTGCCTGGTATGCAGAGACTTTTTTATCCCAGTTTGTGTTTCACTCATTTGGAGAACTCTCCACTCGCTGGATACCCCTCCTCTTAAACCCCAGCCCTGCTGTTCCTGTTCTGATTAGCCCAGATCCCTGTGTGCTCAGTGATATTCATGATGCTCTAAGAAATCCAGATTTGCTCAGTAGTGGTTGTTTTCTGAGGTCAGATTTTAAGGTTGATATATAGCACTGGGGACCAAACCATCAAGCAGCAGGGTTTGGAAGATGGAGGACACCAAGAGGACTATCTTCTTAAATGGTTTTAAAGCTTGACTTTAAACTCCTCCAGTATGTCTTTAGTAATCAGGTTTAGAACTCCCACATCTTCAGTCACTGCGTGATTTTAAGGTGGGTTTGAATTCATCCTTTTATTTGGAAAGATTGAATGATTTTTTCAGGCTGTTTCCCTTTTTCCTTGTATTGCTTGAACTTCCCAGGTGCTCCAGGCTGTCTCTGCCCTGCTGTGCAGATCCCTGGAGTGTGTCAGTGTGGGATGGGAACCTGTCCAGGGCATGGACAATGCCTGTGTTTGCTGTATCCAGTGAGGCAGGATCACTGTGGAGGACCAGTCTGATCTCAGGGATGCCTGGGGGAAAGGACAATACAGACGAGGCTGTCTCTGCCAAAGGAGCTGCTGTGGCTGAAGGATTTCTGGGTTCTCTGGTGACAAAGAACTGGAGTAACGCCTGCTGCTCTCATAACAGTCTGAGGGAACTTTTGTACAGACCCTGAACATCCTTGTAGGAACTTGTCCTGCATGTTGCCAGACTTATTCCCAGCAGCTAACTGGGAGCAGAGGCACAGGGCTGGGCAGGATTTGAACTGTGGTATTGGGATCTGAGCTCACCTGGCACTGTGATATCCCACCATCCCTCAGCTGTTTGGGGTTAAAAATGCACCAGGCAGTGCAGTGGCCTCTGCTCAGTTGGATGCTTTTCTCAGAGGAAACTCCCAAAATGAGAGGCAGGGATTCATCCCACAGTGAGCAGAGCGGGACCACTGGTGGGAAAGCCCTTCAGCAAAGGGGGCTTCTGTGCTGGCCCAGAAACAGCATCCTTCTCAGCACCTCCTAAATTTCTTAGGGAATTGGCTAGAAAATGTTCTCCTTTCCCACAACTTTTCCTACTGAAACTGAGAGCTGGGGTGTAAAACAGCAGGCAGTGAAAATGGAGGCTGGCTGACCTGGTGACCCTCACTCTTGGGATGAACCAGACTCACAGTGCAGAAGCTGCAGGACTGCCCAGGGAAGGGGGCTCTCCTGGGGAAGCCATGGGCATGCCAGACCTGCAGTGCTGGCCTGGATTTCCTGGAGCAGCTCAGCAGGGAGAAGGGCAGTGCTGCAGAGTGGGAGCTGCGGCCTCACTGCATGTGCTGCACTGGTGGTCATCGCTCCTGCTGGCATCTGCTCTGTGCGTGTTGCCCTTTCCTCAGCACTTTTGGTAAAGGGTAAAGTCAGGCAGCGAGGAGGCTCAGGGTCCTAAATGGAGTTTGTGGAGTGGTGGTGGGATGAATTTGTGACTTAAATCTCTCACGATGGATTTTTAAACCACAAACACTGCTCGGACACCTCTAATTGCAGCATCTGTGTGAGAGGCTCTTGTGCAGGAGAAGCTGCAGAGCAGCCAGACCCTCCTGGATATACTCCCCTTGGATGAGAGAACCCTATAACCCTCCCTGAGGCTCCTCCAGAGCCATTCCTGAGAAGCCCAGCAAGGGCTGCAGTGGTGATGGCCCCTCTGGATCCTTCCATGGGGAGCTGGGGGTTCCCAGTGCAGTTCCTTAGGAGCCTGCTCCAGCAGCTCTGCTTTTCCCAAGCCTGTTTAAATCAGTGGATGCATTCCTATTGACTGTTTGGAGCTGCAGAGAGCCCCTTGGAGCTAATTAGTAATTAGAGGATGCCAATTAACCACGGTTCCCCAGGCTCTGCTGCTTTGCTGGTACTGGTGGGTCAGAGAAAGAGGGAGAAAAATGGAGCCCAGTGCGAATGTGTTTCATCTGGAGAGCAGGAGAAGGGTGGAGCTGCTTGTTATATGGCCAGCAATCCATGTTTTAAAAGGATTTATGAGGGCTAGATAAAATCATGTCCTAAAGGCTGTCTCGAAGCCTCTGTTAAGGTGGAAAATGCTTTCTAAAGTTAGAGCTTGTTTCACTGTGTTTCCCCTCTTTTGGACCTCCCAAAATTTTACAGGTACAAAAGTTCCAGCTTTGTTTACTCCATGGTGTTTAGCCTAAGCAGAATGAAAAACAGATTTGCACTCTCAAAATTACAGTGCTCAGTTGTTCTTCCCTATAACCTGTGGATTACATGCCTGCCCACCTTTGGAAATGTGGTCCCTAAACTGTGGCAGAATTTAAGGAATGCTCCTAAGGGAAACAGGCTTTTGCTGCCATTGCCAGGGGAAACTTCTTCATTCAACTATGAGTTTCCCACTTGTTGGATCACTTCTTACTCTCTGGTGTAAACTTGGTGTTCACTGGACCCCAGAGGGGCAAATCCATGGCCTTGATGCTCTGGGCAGGGAGCAATATCAGACCTTTTAGGAGTATAACTCCTTCAAGCCAAGTCTTAAAATTATTTTTTCTATCTAAAAAGTAACTGAGATAGGAAAAGTGCTGCTTCTATTTAATTTTTTTTTTAGCACAAACATAATTAACTCAATTCTTGCTTTCACTGCCTTTCCAATAAATAAAACCCAAGCTCCCTTTTGCCCTGGCATCTCGTTTCCCCACGTGTAGAAGCGCCGCAAAATATTCCTGAAATAAAAAACCCCGATCTTTGATAGCAGGCTGTTGCTCCAAGCCTTTCTCCGTGGTGTCCCTTCTGTACGTGTTGTGTCTGGGCTCCACCAGCCTCGGGAGCCGTTAATCTTCCTGGTGTTTTCTTCCCTGAGGCAAATGAGACACAGATGTTCCCATCTGGAAACTTTGCTCCCGCCACCGTTGTTCCACTCGGAGTCAGAGGCTTTGGAGAGCAGTGCAGCAGGCTGGGACTTTTTAAGAACTAATTTTTTGCCATGATTGTGATAATTGCCCGTTTGATATCTGTAACTGCTTTCATTTTTCATTCCGAGTGCTTTCGCTCAAGGAGTAAATAGCGCGGAGGAGGAAATATTTCTTAATATTGTTATGGGAGTGGGTGATTTTGGGGAGGAAAAAAAAAAAAAATAAAGTCTTGATTCTGTAGTGTTAAATGGAACATGGAATTAATTAAAAATTACCAAAATACTTAGCAGTAACTAAGCAAATGAATTAGTGAGCAACTCTGGCTTTGCTGAATGAGTGCCGTGTCCCAGGTTATAGCCTAGCCAAAGGGGTGGTTTGGGGAGGCTGTGTCACTCCACTCAATCCCCAAAGTGCTTCCTGCCCTAAAACTGCAGGCCTTGGTTTCCAGGAATGTATTCTCCTGGGCTGTATTCCAGGAGTGTATGCCTCCCTCCAGGGTGGCTGTCTCTGATGAGGGCAGAGCAATCAGGCAGTGAGGATGAGCAGGGTTCTGTGCCCCGGGGCACCACAGGCTCCCTGGCAGAGCTCACAGCATCCCTTTGAGACAGTGATGAGCAAAAGCTGCTGCCAGGGACATCAAGGGATGAACTTGGGACCCCCAAATTTATTTGTAGGGGTGCTAGTGGTGTAGGAAGGGAATGGCTGTGGGGTGGTGGCTAGAGCAGCAACAGCTGCTGGGTGGAAATGGCTGTCAGGGTAATTATTCCCTGCCTCCTTCATGGAAAAGAGCAGGAGAGTGGGGATTACCACAACGGGGTGGGTTGTGTTCTTGCAGAAGCGAGATGACCAGAATTTGGGGGGTGTGTTGGATGTGATAGTTTGTGGGGTGAATCCCACATCCAGGGCCCGTGGCCCCAGAGGCAAGCAGAGCTCAGAGGCAGGAATGCCATGCAGGCAGGTTTGTGCTGCTGGGTCTGCCATGGCACAGGCAGAGCTGGAGCTGCCTGTCTGGCTGGGAACTGCTCCGAAATCCAACCTGTGCCACCGCTGAGTTCGTAGAGCCAGGCACATTAATAGGATTTTATAAAAACCACTGAAGGGCAAGACGGATAAAGATCTGCAGTCTGCCTTCAGGAATAAATTATTAATCTTATTTCCCTTATTAACTGCTTTCTGGACTGCTTGTGAACGATAACATACTTTGCTCTTTCAAGTTCTTCTATCTGAGTTTCACATTGAATTGAGATTTAAAGTGAAACAGCTGTGTGTGGGAGAGGACTAGATGGCAATGGAGATACACGCGTTTATTTTTGATTTATAAAATGCCTATCCCAGGCTCAGCAGCTCCCTCCTGTGTGATGCAAGGCTCTCCTGAGAGGTGCTGAGCCCTCTCCACTCCCACATCATCTTACAGCTCAGGAGCCAGGATGTGCCATAAAACCGAGCTAAACGGGGTAAAAATAGGCTGATCACACAGAGTGGAGGAAATATCTGTACAGTGACATGAGTTACCCACTGCCACTGGTGCTGTAGTAGCATCTTGGCCAGCTCCATGGGAACGGAGAGGGACCTGGTGTGACCAGCCCTTGCTGGTGACCTGGTTATGCCACACACTCATGTCCCCCAGTGCTGGTTGTAAATCGCCTTTTGTTGACACGAGCAAAGAAAGAAACCACCTCTGGAAACCACCCCACAAGCAAATAAATGTCAATATTTGTAGGGAGAAGTCATCTTGACTACAGACCTCCCAGTGTCTCACTCTCCTCCAAACTGGGACAGACCCAACCATCCTTTTTTTCTGAAAGCTGCTGTATTGGCTGCCTTGTTCCTGATGCTTATCTTCAGTCTTCCCCCTCCTTTGCTTTTTGATGCAGCACTGCTGCAAAAAGATAAAATATTACTTTTCCCTTGACGATGTGATTGGAGTTTGAGCTTGGGGGAAGCTGTCTGGAAGCAGGTGAGGGAGGGAAATGCGGTGAAGAAGCAGTAAATGGCATCTTCTGGAAGCCTGAGTAATGATGCTCTTGCTTTGCATGTAGATCACCTCTCATCTGCATGCCTTGGAGAACTGCAAAGGTGCTCTACAGATGGCTTAGAGCCATCAAGGGGAGGGAAAGGCAACCTTGGAGCGGAGGAAAGATGTTAATAAAATTTAAATGTAATTCTTCCCATTTCTCAGTTCCTAAATGTGAAAAATATTAGCTTGGTGGAGACTGAAAACAGATGGTGAGCAGTTGGAGCAGATAAGCATGTTATTCAAAATAAACATTCGCCAAAGCTGGGGAGGTGGCGAACCATATTTCATTTCACCCTATTTACATTATCAGGTCAGGTTACACTGATGCTGCCTCTCGTCTGCATTCAGACGATCAACAGGGACCCTGTGACGAGCCAACTGCAGCACGTCCTCCTCGCTGGGGACACCAGGGCTGGCATGGCTGGGCTTGGGCATTTCCCTGGCCTGCCCTCCAGCTTGAGACGTGGAGCTACTAGCAGAATTGCAGAGTAGTTTGGGTCAGAGCAGGCTGTTAAAGGTCTGTCCCTCCTTTGTGTCTCTCTTTCCAATGGTCTCTGTCCATTTAGCCAAGTTTGGCATTGCTCTGTCTCAAGCCAGAGGCTCTGATCTGTGTAAATGGGGAGGAAAGAAGTTCCAAGGACTGTTGGTAGGAAGGGGTCATTTTGCTGACTTGTAGGTGATCTATAATTCATGCCTCTAGCCAGTGCTCCCCTGAGGTCAGGGCCAGTGGAAGGAGAGGTGTGGCTGGAGGGTGGCTGATCTGCCCTGCTTTGAGGGATGTTTTAAGATGGGCTGGATCACTTTTGGGGTGTCTGTCTGTTCACTGGCTCTGGAATAAGCTTAGACATGGCTCCTGGGTGACCAAAGAATTTTCTCCTGCTAGCCCTGACCTTGGCTGTTGTTACTGGGACAATTTTCCAGTCCCTTGCTCTCAAGAGGCAGGTGTGAGTTTGGGGCTTTTAACTTTTTGGGGTGAGGAGAGGCTTCTTAGGTTATGAATATGTTCTGCCTGTTCCAGATGAAAGTTGAAAACATCTGCTTTGATTAAACCTCTTCTTTCTGTCTGAAATCATTACATGCTTTCCCTCCTGAGACTGAACCACTGGGCAAACCCTTGTACAGAGCCTTTTACTCAAAAAATACCTTTGTTAATTTACAGGTTTGCAATGTAACCACTTGGTGGTAAAAGTTTTGTTGACAGGGTCTGATTTTGAGTCTGTTCTCTGTTCTGCAAGTTGCCAAAGGGAAAAGCAAATCCTTACCTGGGCATAGCTGCTGGTATTGCAGGGCTGTCTCGTGTTTCACATGGTTTTCTCTTCTTTCTTCCAAGATATTTCATGGTTTAACTTTTACAGAAGGCTGGAGAGCTCAAGTCTGGCACATGGGTTGGTGAGACACAGTTGTGACTCTTTGCAGCTTATTTACAAATGAGAGCCCCTGAATCACTCCCTGGGGCAGGCAGGTTCACCCTTCCTTCATGGAGTCAGGGGGAATCCTACCCATGCCTCAGGAAGGGCTTGAAGAGATCACTCAGGGAGGTGACTGGATTAAACTGGGCCCATGCAGACACTACAGTGTAAATTCATTTAAAGCATCCCCATTTTCTGTTCTGTAGCAGTGGTTCTTCCTCTCTCCCCTTGGTCTCCACAAATCCATGGCTCTGCCAGGGAATCTAGATCAAAGCTTTCTCCTGAGCAGTGTGGAGCACCTCCTGAAACTGCCTTGAATTATATTATGAACTTTGGGAAGAGGATGAGGAGGAAACCATTTGTGTCTGCACTGTCTCTTTTCCAGTTCCTTATCTTGCTTTTTTGGGGGAGGTAACATCCAGTTCTCCTCATGCACTGTTTTTACTTCTTTTTCATCATTTTAGTTTATTCTCTAATTGCCAAAGGGATTTAAGGATTAATTTAAATTCCAGTCTACTCGAGATACTCCCTAACTTGTTGCTGGTTTTTTTTTTTCCTTCTGCCTTTTCCCTTTTCTCAAGCCCACAGGCATGAAGAGATTAATAAAGCAGCTTCTTTATTTAGTTTGTAGTGCAAGTAAATGCTGAGGTTACCTGTCATAGCAACACTCTCTTTGTACTAAACACCATAGGTGGATGACTTCTTTAAAGAAAACAGACAGGATGAGATCTGTTTGGAGTTGGTGGTGAAACTGCCCCCTCTGAAATGTGCTGTGGTGTTGGAGAACTGGGAATGCAGGAGTGGGACCTCTCTGAGCATCAGTTGAGACCCCAGATTTTTCTCTTGGCATCTTATCCCGTTGTCCCACTTTGCTCTTTCTCCTCTCCAGAAAGGAGAATCATCAGCTGCACTTAATCCTGACATATGTTCCTTTTTAATTTGTTACGCCAGGATGGGAGCTGGAGCAGTGAAGGAAATCTGGTGCACACCGACAGCCAGAGCAGAGGCAGATGAACCTGGGGCCTTACAGCATGTTGGGAGGGAGGGAGGGCTCCAGGTGTCAGCTCGGAGGCTTTCTGGTCTCTTGCACACCTGGGCTCCTTAAATGGGCCACAGGAATATCTAGGGCAGGAGCACAGGCAGGCAGTGGCTGCAGCCGCCTGTGCCCAGCCAGCTGAGAGCCACAACTCAGCACTGCACAGCCCACCACTGCTGGGGGGAGATGGAATCCCTGCATGGAGCCAAGACTAAAACAGCCTCTCCTTGGGTTTAGTTCCCTCTGAATTGTCTCCCCATGGGAAATTGCAGTGTGTCTGAGGCTGGGAAGGCAGCTCTCCCACCCAGCTGTCCGCGTCACTGCCGCCTCTTTCCCTGGTCACCCTGGTGCACAGCTGAGCACGTGTCACTGCAAAGTTTGCACATTTGGCAGCCTGGCAGCCAAAGCGTTGTGCCATAAACACGTCTGGCCTGCTCCTGCAGGCACTGCTGGAGAGGTAACAACAGCATTTGTGTTCCAGGTAATTAGAATGTTCCAGCATTCTAATCCAGGTAAGGCTTGGAAGGGGGTGTTTTTGAAGGAAAACAGTGCAATGTTTCCAGTTTGGGCAGGTGTCTTGCTCTGGTGCTTGGAGCACTCAGTCATTGACAACAATTATTCTTGTTAGAGTATCATCCAAAATCTTTAGGTGAATGACACAGCTGAGTGACTTGCACACGTTTTGAGGAGCATCTCTGCATCCTCCCTGTGCATCTGGAGGCAGCTCTGAAAAGCTGCTCTTGGTGAGCCAGTAAATATTTCCAAGTGGTGGAGGTGAAAGAATGAGGCCAGGAAGGCAGCCTTTCTCCAGGGAGCAGCTCACTGGCTCAGTTTTAGCCCCAGGTCAACTCAAAGCTGACTCAAGCCCTTGGTCACAGCCTGCTTTGCTCAGATGATTCTCATTAAATGGACTTCTTTAGGCTAAAAATGAAGAGCTTCAGAAAGATGGTTTTTATCTGCATTTATAGATGCCCCAGGTCATTAGCAGGAAGCTTTTAAATTTAACAATCCTGTTTGCTTCTTGTCTGTTGGAGTGGGCTTGGAAAGGAAGGTGTTGGTTTCTTGTGGGCTTCAGTTTTGGTGTCTCACACAGTAGCTGGTTTTATTTTGGGGTTATAAATTCTATGCAAAATTTATCTCCCTCCCTGTACATTAACCAAATTAGTCCTGCTTTCTTGATGTGCCCTAGGAACATTTTAGGAAGGAATAGGAGAAAACTTAAAGGTTTTCATGCTCTCCAGAGTATGGCAATATCAGGCTGACCATGTGCACCTGGGGAAGGGGGGTTTCATGGGAAGAGGGAGAAGAAGAGGAGGCAGGTGGGTTTCAGTGGATGCCTGGATGGTCATCAGGCAGCTGGCACCTAGTGCTGGAGAGGCACAATTAGTGTGGTTTTGATAGAAAATTTAGGTCATTTAGCAATATGTCCCTTCCTTGCCCAAGGGTGAGGGAACTTGGACTTTTTGTGGTAGAAATACCCCAAACTTTGTGTACAACATCTCACTGATTTGCTGCATTTATTTAGACAGGAAAGGAAGGGGGTTTTCCCTGCTCTTGCTGATAAACTCACCTGCTGGAATAGGTGCCTACATGTATAAATGATGTCATGTTCCAGCATCAAAGCATGGTTATTCATCTGAATATCATATTCATGCATGGGGATGACAGGGAGAGTTAAACCCTGCACATCAGGGTTCAATTGTATGCAAGCTGGACCTCGTTTACAGTAGTTTCCAATATGGGATTAATGTAGTTATTAGATGTTAAAATTAATAGTATTTTCCCATGGCTTCAATGTCTCCCCACTTCATGAAAGCAAAGCTTAGAATTTTTTCCATTTCTTGAGAGCTGGCTTAGATAAACGAAGACACAAATGTTCTAGGACATGGGTTTTGTAGCAATTCCAACCCAAGTTATTCTACCTGTACTAACAGGGCAGGGAGACATGGATTTTCAGTGTGTATCATCCCTGCTTCCCCTTCCTGCAAACAGCAGAAAGAAATGCTGGGAATAAGAAGTTCATTTGTTACCTCGCTGGCATTCCCCATGACTTGCCATAAGGAAAATAAATGAGGCAGCTCGGTGGCAGAGCAGGTGCTGGGGCTGACAGAGCGGATCCCAGGCAGCAACACGAAGGCTCAGGTGCCAGTTTGTGTTTTCTCTGCTCTCAAAAGCAGCATTTTTCTTGTTGGGAGTCGAGAAGTAGCAGGTTTGGGTTGTATTTCAGTGCAGAATTTTGCCACCTATTCAGCACTCTGTGGGAATGCAGCATTTAATGGCTTTGCCCAGGCTCAAAAGCTGAGTTTGCAGCTGACAGATATTGGTGAGAACTGTGGATAACAAATTAGATGGTAATGGTCCAGGCCCAGCTTGCATCACTGAAGAGGTGGAAGTTGAGTTGAGCTCCCTCACAGCCTGAGCTGAGGTGCAGCTGGACGTGCTGGGGACCCGGCCGTGGTCCTGGGTGGGACAAGCTGCTCACGTCTCATTAGTGAGTTAATTGAGCTAGAGGAGCAGGGGATGGGGGCCATCATCTCAGAGGGGTGATTTCTTTGGGGTCACGGACACTGGAGACACTGGCAGTGCAGTACAGAGCACCCCTGGAATACGCCTGGCTCCCACAGGAGCTGTGCTCTGGAGATCCTTAGGCTTTGTGTGCTGAGTTGTCTGCATTTTAAAAACCCAAAATACCCCTCTCAAAAAAAAGGATGTTTCTTCCCTTTTGTCTCGTGAAGCTGATCCCAGCCACTGGAGCTGGGAGTGTGGTCACACTGTTCCCCTGAGCTGGGACATCCCTCAAGGCTGGGAAGGAGGCTGCAGTTTGAGCTGGTGATAGATTAGACACTAGAAACTGCACACAGCAGTGAGGCTGTGAGTAGCTGATATCAGCTACATCTCTACAAACCCAGACCCATTCCAGTCACTTCTGGCACATCCCAAGTCCAGATGACTTGTTGCATGGCTCCCAGAGGTTGTGATTTTGAAAAGGCTCAGCCAGGTGATTGTGGGCACATCTGGGGAGTGTCAGAGAGATTTTAATAGGAGCAAAGCAAATTGACAGAAACACTTTGAACAGCAACTTTGGCCATGAGGGCTGAGGAGATGACTGGGATGGTGAGCACAGACACCATGGGCATGACCTCGGGTGCCTGTCCTCAGTCTGGGGCCCTACAGAGCAGTGTGGGAGCCTTGTGTGGCTTCCCCCAGCTCTTATCTTCACCCTCACGAGTGTTCCTGGCGTGCTGGGCGGGGAAACGCGTGTCAGTGTCTGTCACTAAGCCTTGCCACCTTCTCTTGGTACAGTTGCTGGTGAGAAGAGGGTGCCAGTGATGCCCGGCTCGCCCGTGGAAGTGAAGATCCAGTCCAGGTCCTCTCCTCCCAACATGCCACCGCTGCCCCCCGTCAACCCCGGCGGCCCCCGGCCCGTGTCCTTCACTCCGACCGCACGTAAGACCCCAGGAATGCTGCTTGTCCTGCCACCAGCTGTAGCCAGGAGGGAAGGCTCTGCTCTTAGATGTCTCAGCCATCAGCCAGGGCACGGCGGGTGATGCTGCCTGGCTGTGAGGGAGGGGGGACTGGGGCTTTCCTGCAATTCTGTAGTGCATGCAGCACATAAACCAGGGGGTATGATCCCCCTTTGCCCCTCTGCCTGCTCCTGCCTTGCTCCCCGTGCTGCCTTGTGTCTTCTCTTTGCAGGTGCAGCCTTGATTTCCACCATAAACTCCTTAAGAAATTGAATCTTTTATCAGGTCGGCTTCAAGCAAGCCAAGAGCTGAGCTTTCCTCTTTATCTTTTGGAGAAGTTAATTCCCACTCTGCTGTATCTCACTTTGCAGACAGCATTCCTGCAGCTGAGATTAGAAAGTTTTTCTTTCTTTTTAATTTCCCAGCCTCGAATATTCCTTGCTGTCCATCCAGATTCTCTTTTCTCCATCTTCTCTTTATAATCTTTCCTATTAAGCCACAGTCAGTCCTGAGCCTGCCCAGCTGTAGCACAGCCTTGCACCCACTTCTTCCAGCTTAGTATTGCTCAGAGGTGACTCCATGGATGAAAAGGACCTTCAGCCTTTTCTTACAGCCTAGAAAGGGTCTTTTTTTTCCTTCTTTAGCCAACATTTAAGCCATTTAACGTCTTTTTTAAAGCATTGTTCCGGAGCAAAGCTGCTTTACTTTGTTGGGCATGGAGTTATCTGACCCCCACACATGACATGTACATATTTTCCATGCTCTCCTCACCCCTTTTTTCCTGCACAGAGTGTTCCCTAGCTGGTTCAGCGTTGCTGTGCTGTCCGTGATGGTGTCTGGGCTATCTCAGAGTTCCATGCTGGCAGTGGGATCCGGAGATTTCCAGCCCAGCCTCCTGGAGGACACGCTGTGATGTGCTGTGTGGTGCTGGCAGCAGCACTAATCACCGGGTTATCCCGCCAGACACATTGTCCCCATCTTTATGTGCTCAGGCGTTTTTAATGGCTCTCCTTTTGCTCAGGCAGAAAAAGACCATTAGCAAAGTGACAGAAATTAATTTTTCCAATGAGGATGCTTGGCATGCTGTTAAGGGCCAAGAAGCCTGAATCTGCTGATTGCAGATGACTTAATTGCCTCTTTCCAAGATAGATGAGAGATGCGACCCGTGCTGAAGTCCGTTCTTGCTTTTTCATTTCTCAGTTGCACCAGAGGGTCCTGCTCACTCCGTGGGGGTGTGACCTGCTCTGTCAAAGCCCATGGCTTGTGCAGGTGAGGTGGAGCAGTTGGATCAAAGCCATGCCTACCTATGGATCACTAACACAGGGTTGGAGAAGCAGCAGAACCTTTGACTGCATAAGGCAGAATTTTAGAGTAGGCTTAGATGAGGACTTTGTTCCCAGGAATTTTATCATCCCACTGTCCCCAAACCAGTAATCTCACTGGTCTTGGTACACTGGCTCACTTGCTCCAGCGCTGGGCTCTCACCTGGAAGTCGAGGTGCCAGCCCAGCTGTGTGGTCTGTGGTGGAGCAGATCCTGGTGATGTGCAGGATCAGATAACTGCCAGCTGCCCTGTGGTGATGCCGTTGGCAGAGGGTCAGGAGGGCTGAGCCCAGAAACGCAGAGCGTGGTTACGGGGCCGTGTCTAATGGCAGCCCCCTGTCCACCAGCATCCTCTGCTCCCTCCTTGGCAGCCTCTCCCGAGGGTCCCCCCCAGCCCCAGGGGCATCTCACAGCCCCTCTTTCTCCTGAGGTATAAATAGAGCCTGTTGCTCTCCCCAGCCTTTTGTCTGAAAGAATAAGAGGAAGTGAAATAGAGAAGAGGGAAAGCACCTCAGCTGTGGCTGCTGGAGAGCACGGAGCTGCAGAGCCATTGCTGATTGAGAGGAACTTTTCTTGGCAGCTTCACCCCATTTATAACCCTTTTATAGTGAAATAAAGGCCTTCATGAGTAATTACCAGAAAGGTCTTGCCTTTCACACAGCTCTGGTGTACTCTGTGGAGCTGTACCTGTGGGTACCTCCTGTTGTCCCTGTTGCTTTGCTGCTTTGGGTATGTGAACAGGAGTTTTTCAGGTTGCTCCTTAACAAAAATCACAAGTTTACATTGCCTGTATACCTCTCAGTGCTGGCCTTCACCTTCATCTCATGTCTGTGAGGGCTGTCACCCCTTGGTTAGCAGGAGCACTTTTGTTGGTCTCTGTAGCCTTATCTTTCCTTGCATCTTAACTGACTCTGGTTAAGTTTCCCTCCTGTGCTCACCACGAAGGTCCAGGTGCGTGGAGCCTTTCCAGCTTCTGACCCTGGCATGCCCCAGAGTGGTTTAACTGTTCAAGTACCTCCTGTCTTCTTTGAAAAACCCCTCACTGGGTTCATCAGAATTTGTTAAGATCCTTGTCAAGCTGCAGCAGAAATTTTGGCATCTTTTCTTGCAAGGTTCTATTCCTCCCACAGGCAAGGGGCAGCTCTGCCAGGTGATTTCAAGGCTTCTCTGAACACCATCACTTGAAATAGTTTTTATACCTTGTGGCCCCCTTGTCAGCACTTAAATCCATAAGGGATTCAGAGCTGGGTTTTTAAGGATAAACCCAGTGGATCAGCTATGACTCTATTTCCAGTGATGTGCTTTTCACTCTGAAATTCTGGGTTTATACCGAGTTGGGGCCCAGTGCACAGCTGCTCATCAGACAGGGCTCAACATTGCGCAACCGTGGCGCGGGGATGTCAACAATTTATCCTGATCCCTTGCCGAGTTCCCAAACTTCCAGCCCTTCAGTCTGTTTCGACATGCTCACCACTTACAGGAGGCAGAGTTGCAGATGGGACCAGGTTGGGAAAAACAACTGTGTTTGCGAAACTCCCTGTAAATCCCCAGGAAGAGATGGCAGGCTCAGGGCAGGGTCTGTCAGCCCTCCTGGGGTGAGGTGGAGCCCCTGAGCTGCCCTGCAGCAGCAGCAGCAGCCTCCTGGCTGGAGGATGGATCCACTTAAGCACCAGACCAGAGGGATGTGCCCATCAGGTGCTCAGCATGGCTTCTGTCTCCCCTCTGCAGTGCCCAACGGAATAAACCATTCCCCCCCGACACTGAACGGGGCCCCATCCCCACCCCAGAGGTTCAGCAACGGCCCTTCCTCATCCTCCTCCTCCTCGCTGACCAACCAGCAGCTCCCAGCTACATGTGGAGCCCGGCAGCTCAGCAAGCTGAAGCGCTTCCTCACCACCCTGCAGCAGTTTGGGAATGACATTTCACCAGAGATCGGGGAGAAGGTCCGGACCCTCGTTCTGGCACTCGTGGTAAGTCCTGCACCACCCCGGGCTGCCTGGCTTTTCCCAGATCCTGACACACAATGTTCTGTGTTTGCCTCTGTGCTGAGCAAGACTCTTATGTTTGTGCTTCCTGAGAAACTCAGTGACTTCTTTCTTCTTGTCTTTGCTATGTTTCAAAAAGCTGTTGGTCCAGTGGCTTAGGCACGAGCTTGTGTGCAGCTAAACTTAAGGAAACCTGGAAGAAATTGGACAAAGCTTTTCTGTAAATCGTGGAATTGCAGAGTGGTTTGATCTGGGACCTTAAAGATCATCTCATTCCTTACCCCTGCCATGAGAACACCCTTCAACCCCAGATGAACAGGTCTTACTGCAGAATTGTATGTGTTTGCATTTATACTGAATAACTGGGAGAAATGCTGTCCAGTGCATTAGACACGATACTCCACATGCTTTACAAAGGCATGGAGTGACAGGACAAGAGCAAATGGCTTTAAACTTTAAGCTTTTTAAACTGAAAAAGAGGAGGTTTGGATCGCATATTAGGAAGAAATTCTCTCCTATGAGGTGGGGAGGCCCTGGTACAGGGTGCCCAGAGCAGCTGGGGCTGCCCCTGGATCCCTGGCAGTGTCCAAGGCCAGGCTGGGCATTGGGGCTTGGAGCAGCCTGGGACAGTGGAAGGTGTCCCTGCCCATGGCAGGGGTGGAATGAGATGGCCTTTAAGGACACTTCCAACCCAACCCATTCTGTGACCTTGGACGGAGGCCCTGGAGCCCTGGGCAGCTGTGGTCCCATGGGGCACCCAGTGGGGCTCCTGCTCTGATCTCTGCTTTTTGACACATTTTCTTTTGAGGCTCAGCAGGCACTGAAGGGAGCTAGACTGCAGCAGCCTGGAGCATCTCTGCTTCAAGGTTGGCAGCAAACCTGAGTCTGTGTCCTCAGGGTCACTCCCAGAGCTTAAGCACTGGATGTAAAATGCTGCTGCTGCATTTATATAACATATTTAATTCTGTGGATGTAGAGTACATCCCTTTTGGGGAGGGAAGGAGAAGCTGTCCAGGTCCCTATGGCTGTTCTCACCCCAGGTTGTGCTTATTGCTGCAGGGGTGAGCTTTGTATGTGCAGATTATTAAATGCTGTCCCAGGGTTCCCCCAGCCTGAACAGCCCCAGAGGAGACAGGGCTGGACCAGGAGAGGACCACAGTGAACAAAAGGCTGATGAGACTCCATGGATAGGTTAGATGAGGAGAACTGAAAAGGGAGGAAGGGGAGGAAGGTGTGCAGTTCTGAGCAGCTGGTATTGAAGTCTGACTCTCCACAGCCTGCCCCAACATGCAGTGAATGCCAGCTGGGTCCTGCTACTCTGGAGTCAGCCTCTGCCTCCCACCCTGGAGCTGGGAGGATGCTGAGCCAGGCATTACCACCCCTCTCCTAGTGCAGCATTCCTGCTCGGCTGGCCTGTGCCTTGCTGGCTGCATCTAGCAGGATCCAATGCAAACACTGTCAGTCCTGGAGCAGCAGATGCTGTCTCCCTCCCAGTTCTGTTCATTTGGAGCCATTTCCCACATGTCTAAAAATAAGAACAAATTGCTATTTCATTTCTTAATTTCTTTTCTCAGAACTCAACGGTGACAATCGAGGAATTTCACTGCAAGCTGCAAGAGGCGACCAACTTCCCCCTCCGGCCGTTTGTGATCCCCTTCCTGAAGGTGACAGGGAGCTGCTGGGGCTTGCTGACACTCCGTGTGCCTGCCTGTGCCTCTTGGCAGTGTGACATTGCTGGGAAAGCTCTCCTTACAAACACCACAGCAATTCTGCTGGAGTCCAAGACAGACCGCACAGAGCGTAGCGCTGGCCGTGTGGGACTGGCTGACGTTGTGCCGTGTGCCACATATGTCTGCTTGTGTGCCTGAGATAAAGGAGGCAAACCAAGCTCCATGTGGCAGCTCCTGAGCCTATAATCTTATTTGCAAATGTTCAGATCTAGAATGTTTGAAGCGCTGGCACATGGAGTCTGTCTGGAATGGTTAAATCACAGAATCCCAGAATGGTTTGGGTTGGAAGGTAACGTAAAGTCCATCTCATTCCACCCCCTGCCATGGGCAGGGACAACTTCCACTAGACTAGGTTGCTCCAAGCCCCATCCAACCTAGCCTTGAGCACTTCCAGGGATGGAACAACTCGGGGTAACTAGATGCTGGAGGCACACAGTGCTTCCTGTAACACTTGAATTTTGGGTCCACCAACATCATTTCCTGGGAAAATACAGGTAAATCTGACAGTGCAGACTAGGAGCTGGAGGATCCTGAGTGAGGGTTATGGGTCACAGATGTTACTGCTCTGAGCTATTATTGAAAACCAAACCTTTTGGAACAGCTGGAACCCCCTGCCCTGCTGTAATCCAGCCCTGTGCTTGTTTTCCAGGCCAACCTCCCTCTGCTGCAGCGGGAGCTGCTGCACTGTGCCCGTGCTGCCAAGCAAACGCCCTCCCAGTACCTGGCACAGCACGAGCACATCCTGCTCAGCACCAGCACCACATCTCCTGCTGACTCCTCTGAGCTGCTCATCGAGGTCAATGGCAATGGCAAGAGGCACAGTCCAGACAGGTGAAAAACAGCTTTTGTCATTCTGTCCACTTGTTGAAGTTGCGACTTTTGTTTTATCTTTGCTGCTGACAAAGCTTTAAGCAGCATCCAGGCTCTTATCGCTCCAAACAACTCTTCTGGCTGTTCTAAGATTCCAGTGACTGCTCCTGCTGCACTGTGAATTCACGTTGGTCCCTCTTTCAGGTAGGTTCTGAAAAGAGGGACTTTTGGGTAGCACCAAAAAGCCTGAGCCAGGGAGCTGAGCAGTTTCCCACCCCCAAGGCAATGAACGGAGGCACTGGCAGGGCTGGGAAGGATGCGCTTCATTTTCACCACGTTTTATTCCAAGATAAAAGTTGTTATGCAATTATGTGGAGCATGCCTCAAATTTATAAAAACTGTGAAATTTTAATTTGGTCATGCTCAGAGAGATGAATCACAACACTCAGGCATCCTGAACCCTTTTCTTTGACGGGGTCACTTTGTGCATCGCCTCACAAATTGAGTGCATTTGTTTGAGCTCTCTGCATTTACCCCATGGTAAAATCATTGCTGCCCAAACCCTGCTGATTCCAAATCTGCATCTTTGAGTACATTTATGGGATGCTAAGGAATGCCTGTCTCTGCTGTTGTGATTGCAGGAGGGAAGACAGCAGTTTTGAGAGGGAGCCGCTGCCAACAGAGCCTCCAGCCAAGAGGGTTTGCACCATCAGCCCTGCGCCCCGGCACAGCCCTGCCCTCACCATCCCCCTGATGAACCCCAGCGGGCAGTTCCACCCCACCCCACCACCCCTCCAGCACTACACTTTGGAAGATATTGCCACCTCCCACCTCTACAGGGACCCCAGCAAGATGCTGGAGCACAGAGAGATCCGGGACAGGCACGGCGGACTTGGTAAGAGCTTGGAGGGCTCCTCATTTAGCTTTGGTGTTGGTCTCTGCTTGGCCACTCATACCCAAAGATCTGTGGTGCTGGGCATGTCCTCACAGCTGAGTCTTTGCAGGGAGTTCAGAGGAATCAGCTCCCCATGGGAAGTTACAAAACAGGAAGATTGAGAGTTTGTATTTCCCTGTATGAAGGCTGGAGTCACTGAGGGTGAGAAGGAAGGATTTGGTGTGCGAGTTGAGTGTAGCCAACCCAGCAGACAGGAAAAGAGGGCAGTGAAATAGAAATTAACTTTTCCAAGATCTCCAAAGCAGGAGAGCAGAGACTGACCCCCTGCCCTGTTTCTCCAAGGGATGTGTGGGAGGTGCATGATGTGTTTCCAACACAACAGCCTGAATCACAGACTCTGAGCTGCTGTGAGTTTATAACAGGAGAACCAGCTCCACAAGCAGGTCAGAGCTGGAGCCACAAGTGGATGAAGCAGACAGGGATACAAAAGCACCAGCGGGGAATTACCCCTGTAGAAATGTGTTTTAAAATCCCAGCAATATGGAGCTGGAAATAGAGCTCTTTATTCTTGCTTTGGGGCCACTTCTCTCTGCACTGGTCCATCTAATCCCTCTGTGGCTGTGGCTTGTTGCAGGATTGAATGGAGGCTACCAGGACGAGCTGGTGGATCACCGCCTGACAGAGAGGGAGTGGGCGGATGAGTGGAAGCATCTCGATCACGTAAGGAATGGCAGGGGCTGTGGGAAGCTCTGTGGGAAGCAGCAACCCAGCAGCAACCTGCTCCAGTTGGTGATTTCCTTGTTGAGACCATATCCAGGCTCTCCTCCTGGTGGCTGGAGGAACAAGCCACCACAAGCAGGATGGTGGGGAGGGCTGAGAGCAGCTGTAGCACTTTCCTGACAGGTTTCCTCTGCCCATGGTTAGTGGAAACTAAAATCGGTGGGGATGAAGTGTCTGGAGCTGGGGAGCTTCTTCTGCAGAGCATATCCAGGTGCTGCCATGGCTGGCTGAGCAACCAGACCCAGTCTTAACCCCCAGGGAGCTTTTCTGCCCCAGCCCTGGCCAGCACAAGCGCACAGATGTGCTAAGTGCAGTCAGGATATGGCCTTACAAAACCAGTAAACCTATCATTACTGTATTTTAAGACTTTTTTTCCCTGGGGTGCCAGCCTTTTTTGGACCAAAAAAGGCACCAACAGCAAGACCTCATGCTTCTGGCAGATTTTATGCTGAGCTTTTTCCTTCTGAGCAAGGCAGCTCCTCCAGGCACTTTGCTGCTGTTTCCCTCAAAGAGATGGGATTAAAATTCAGCTTTGATCATAAATGCAGAGACCTCATGGTCTAAAGCTGATGGGGTTTTTTTGAGGGGATGATGTTGGGGTGGAGCAGAGGCCCCGTAGCTGAATATTTGGAGTTGGGCTGTGACTGTGGAACGCTGACACCAGGATCACAACCAACCCTCAAGGAAAGCGGTGGGGTCTTCCTCTCCACTTTTACGAGCATGGCCAGGAGGTGTTGAGCTACCTCTCGTGGCGACCCAACCTGGTGCCGCGTCCTTGGGCGCGGCACCATCCCCAAATCCTTGGCAACCACCTCGCTCCTGTCTCATCCGCGGCGAAAGCCGGGATGCCTGAGCAGCCTTTCCTCCCGCAGGCCCTGAACTGCATCATGGAGATGGTGGAGAAGACGCGGCGCTCCATGGCGGTGCTGCGGCGCTGCCAGGAGGCCGACAGGGAGGAGCTCAACTACTGGAAACGGCGCTGCTCCGAGGCGGCCGAGCCACGCAAGGCGGGCAGCGAGCTGCTGAGCCGCCAGCACAGCCCTGCCAGCGCCGACTCTGCGGGCAGCGGTGAGCTGGGAAACACAGGGTGCTGGGAGCTGCCAGTGTGGCACGCTGGGGGAGTTCCCACTCCTCATGTCTCGTCCTGAGGTGGGGGGCTTTTCAGAAAGCAAACTGGGCACTTGGCTTTTCTCTCGGTGTTTGGGTTGTTTGTTATTTTCTTATCTGTAGTTTCAGCACACCAGGCTTAACCAGCTTCGCGTGAGGGAGAAAAGCATCAAAATGGCCCACAAACACAGGGGTTTAAGCTCTCTTAAAGATTATTCACCCAATTATCACCAAGAATGTACACTATTTCTCTTTGTCTCCCAGTAACTAACTATATTTCTATTCACATGATACTACACTGTGGCAAATTCTAACCAATAGCTCTGTGACTCCAACCCTGCAGAATATGGGACTGATGAAGAAGGAAGAAGCCTAAAAACCACAAGAATCTTCCATCTTGCCTTCATCTGCTTACCATTCTAACAAACCCAGAAATCTAAATTTCACACCCTGTGATAAACTACATATTATGCTACTGTCCAATCTTGAAAGTTCTGCTTCATCCCAGAGCCTAGGAAACCTTTTCCATGGACAGCGGTTAAAAACAGTATTTGTCAGGGGGGTTGGATCCCTTAAAACATGCAGAGAAATACTTCTCAGAATTCTAAACTCCAGCAGCACACGCTTGGTTGAGCACTGCTCAAAGTGTTCTTCTCAAGGATTTGAAGGGAGGCAGCACAGGAAGTGGCTTTTGTCAACATCTAAAGGCTCCTTAGCTCATGCTGGAAGAGCCTCTCCCTTGTCAGTGCTGGCCAGAGCTGGTCCAAAACTGATAAACACCAGGGGGAAAAAGCAGGGGAGAGGTGTTAGTCTCAACTACTCTCCCCTTTCCAGTCCCTCTTGCCTGAAAGATTTTAAATGTCAAGGTCTATTTATTCTAAAAATACCAAAGGCTTTTGTAAGTGTAATAGCTACCTGTGTTACTAATTCTATTTTTGTCTCATGAGTCAACTTTATCAGACTATCAAACTGACTAGTTTTCCCCTCCAGTATTCAGGAGTTTGACCCTATACAAAAACCAAGTGTAAAATGCTGATTTATTTCAATGTAATTCTGATTTCCATCCAAACAAACTCGCTGCAAATCAAGTTCTGGGGGAAAAACCCTCTGATTATTCAGTAATAAAAATAGATTTCTTCTAGCAAGAACAAATGTCAATTTGATGTATATACTACTTGTTTGTATACAAAATATAGAGTGAATCCTCCTGCAAGGAATCCAAGTGTCCCTGGCTCCAGTTGCCACAAAGCCTGAGGAGCAGTGGGTGCATGTGACAGCCTGGGGGGGCACAGCCAGCTTTTAGCCCTCCTGTATTTAAGCATATCATGACGAATACACTTCCAGCCCCATGTTGTTAAAAGGTGATATAATTAAAAACTTCTATATAAATTTGGAACTCTGTTGCTTTCTCCCCTCGTGGGACCTAGGGATAATTTTCAAGCTCTACTGCTCTTGTGAGAAGGTGCAGTTAAGCATCAAGCAGCACCTCCAGGTGTCTTAGAGGACAGTTTGTCCATCAGTTCAAGCCTTTGAATTGCCCTGCGACTGGAAAGTGCTGTGCTTAATGTAAACTGCTGATTTCCAGATTGGTGCCCACAGCCTCTGGACAGTGCAGAAGTTGGATAACTTACATTTATAAGCATTGCCTGTTGTTTTAGAGTAGTAGAAGATAGGTTATACAGTGTCATAAATTATGCAAGGTGCTAATTAAATGTTGTAATTTATCGTCTGAGTGTCTGAGGAGCGGCTTTAACCATAGGAATCCTCTGCTTGGAGTTTTAGCTGGTCAGCCTTGCCTGCCCTGTGATGTCCTGAGGTACCATTGGGTGGGATGAGGCTTTGCCAACGTTTCCCTGTGTTCCTTATTGCAGCAGATTCCCTGCGGGAGTTCAGCAGCAGGTCGGGAACGGGCTACGTCACGGAGGAGATCTGGAAAAAGGCCGGTGAGTGTTTGTGGTGACCCCGGCCGGGATCCCACCGGCTCACTCAGGGTAAACACACATACTGTGGAATGGCTGTGCAGAAACAGCAGGAGTCCAGCTGCAGGAACGCCCCAGAATGTGCACATCTGGCTGACAACATCCCCACACTGCCTTTTCCAAAGGGCTCTGCTCCGCTGGGATGTCACAGGGATACCGTGGGACTGAGCCTGGCCTTGCTGCTCCCCGGAGTGGTTGGGATGCTGGTGCTCTGCACACTGCTGGAACTGCATTTCTCTGGGAGGCTCCCTGCATTCCCAGGATGGGTGGCTGAGGCTGCTCTTTCCTTCCAGAAGAAGCTGTGAACGAGGTGAAGCGGCAGGCCATGTCGGAGGTGCAGAAGGCGGTGGCCGAGGCGGAGCAGAAGGCGTTTGAGATGATCGCGTCGGAGAGGGCACGCATGGAGCAGACCATCGCCGACGCCAAGCGCCAGGCCACCGAGGATGCCTTCCTTGTCATCAACGAGCAGGAGGAGTCCACTGAGGTGAGGTGCCAGGGGACAGCCTGGGGAAGGCTTCCCAAGGCTTCAGAGTCTCCAGGTCAAGCCTGCAGGTCCCCCCCGCTTTTCACAGAATACATCCCACAATGGGTTGGGTTGGAAGAGACCTCAAAGATCATCTTGTTCCAAGCCCCTGCCATGGGCAGGGACACCTTCCACTAGACCATGGTGCTCCAAACTCTATCCAGTCTTCAACACCTTTTCCTTTTAGAAATCTCTCTCCAATCAATAGCTAAAGCAATGCAATCAAAAATCCATTTTGGGTTTTGCTGGCAGGGAATCAGCCTGAACAATCTGTGGATGTGTGTGTGCAACCCCTGGGCACCCTGAGCTGCACTCAGAGTAACAACCAGGAATTTTGTGGGATTGAAAGAGCTGTAGAAGCAAAGAGAAAAGGATGCTGGTGCATGCAGCAGTTTAGCTCTCAAATTATGGTGGGGTACTTGATCTTTGCAGAAAACAAATTGCTATTTGTGGAGTTAAAAATAGGGCAGGGCAGAAGCTGGGCTGCAGGAAAAGCTCTTGCACATTCCTGGTGGTCTGTACCACACTTGAATGTTGGAAAAGAAAGGGTGGCTCTTGGTTTGTCATAGCCAGTGCCATGCTGAATTAGAATCTCTTTCTACTCTTCAATCATCAATTACCCTTCCTGTTGTTTAACAGGAAGTTCCCTTGGTAGAGCTTTTGAGATTTTTGGGCAAGGGGAATCACATGGCTCATTCCTGCACTACCACATCCCATCCATGTGGGCTTTGCTCCATTTTTTAATTTCTCTACTCATACAAGAGCAGAGGGTTTGTATCTGCTGAGCAGAAATCTGATGGGACTGTGTGTTCATGTCTGCTGGGATGTGGGGGCAGCAGGTCCATCCCCTCCGTCTGGTGGGTTTCAGCTCAACTGGGGCTCAGGAAGCGTGGCCAGAACCATGGAATTATTAGGTGTCATTCCAGAGAATTACATCCCTACTGCAATTCCCAATGAAATTGCTGAGGGTTGAATACACCAGTCACATGTTGGGAGTGGGTGGAACTGCTCAGGAAGCCATGGAAGGAATGAGGCAAGTAGTGATTTCTCCATAGGGGAATAGCAGAGGAGTGTCCTCCTCCTCCTCCAGCTGTGCTGAGGAGCAGTCTGGAACCTCGGGAGCTGCTGAGCACCCCTGTGCAAGCCCTAGAGCCCTTGTCTAAATGCTGTCCTGTGTTCTGGCACATCTCGTAACCTTTGCAACACAGTTGAAAAACACTTGAAGTGTAAACAGCTGTGTGTGAAGCAGTGACCCAGTTTTCCAAGAACTACCACAGCCTTTTGGTGGGGGCTTTTTGGTCACAAGTCCTGCTTCTCCTGGAAGGTGGAGGACCCTTGGGGGACACACAGGCTCCGGAGCAGCTCCCTCCAGAATGAACTGTCAGGTGCTTTGCTGCCAGCCCATAAATCATCGCTGCGAGCTGGTGGCTCCAGTGCTGAGCCTGGCAGTGGGAATCTCACAGCCCTTCTCCACAACAGGGCTGCCTGGTACAGCCCAGCATCTCCCAGCACCCTGCTCCCACAGCCCTTTGATGGTGGTCACAGCAGCTCTGCCAGAGGCTGCCTTCCCACAGCTGAGCTCTCCCTCCCCGCTGTGTGTTTGCTACGCCCTGGTCCAGCTGCAGGGAAGCTGCTCCGCCGTTCCTCCCCTCCCCGGAGCAGCTGCAGCCGCCGCTCCGGCGCTGGCCCCTTGCCCCGCGCTCCGAGGGAAGCAGTGGCACCAGCTGACACCTCTCCCGGCGGCCAGAGGGGCTTTGCTCTGCTTCCAGATTGAAGCTCGGGCTCTGGCAGTGCTTCCACCTGGCTGGGAGGCTTTCAAATGAGCATTTGCTTTTCCAAATTGGCCCGCTCCAACCTCTTGTGCAGCGAGGCAGGGTGCGGAGCAAATGGTGCCTGTGCAGCGCCGTGATCCCTGCGGAGAGCGCTTGGATGGGAGCGAGACCAAAATAGAGCTGCTTAACACAGGAAATAAAATGGCCCAATAGCAGCATCTGCAGCATGTTTTTTCAGTCCATGCCCACTGCTTCCTCTCTGCTTTCGGGTGGGTCTTGTGGGGAGAGGATGTGCCTGGAGCAGTGTGACAGCAGCTGTGGGCAAAGAGCAGTGGGGGTTAGAACCGTTGGCAAAGAGCTGGGGAATAGCAGGAATTAATGGATTGCTCATTTCAATATTCCCAAATCTGGGCCAGAGGATGAACAGTCCCCTCCAGAGCTGAGTCAGCAGCTCTTAGGGAAGCTAAACCCCTTTCAAGCACAGTGTCTTTGGTCTTGCAGAGCTGCTGGAACTGCGGCCGCAAGGCCAGCGAGACGTGCAGCGGCTGCAACATCGCCCGGTACTGCGGCTCCTTCTGCCAGCACAAGGACTGGGAGAGGCACCACCGCATCTGTGGGCAAGGCCTGCACGGCCAGAGCAAGCCCCTGGCACTGCCCACGGGCCGGGTGGCAGCAGCAGCCAAGAGCCTCGATGGCATCCCCAGCCCAGCCCTCGAGAAGACCTCGGCCACCACCTCGCGCTCCTCCACGCCAGCATCCGTGACAGCCATAGACACGAACGGACTCTAGGAGGGAGGGCTTGCTTCCCTCCACTGGATGAGTTCCCTGGGGTTTTTGAAGCTGAAAAACCCCCCAGCAGCAACTGTTATCACTTGACATATTTGACACATTGCGGCGCCTCCTCCGAGCGCCGACACGCCGGCTTTGCCCTCTCATCCTGCCTTCTCCTTTGTGGCTCGTGAACGGGGGTGAGCCTCACCTGCAGCATCTCTCTGCTCCTCTCAGGGGGACACCAGAGCAGTGTAAGGACCTGGGGGACACTGGGCACCCACCTGGGGGACCTGGACTGGGGGGAGAGCACCGCCACATGCCAGGGATGCTGAGAGTGTGGTGCCCAAGCAGGGAGCCCTGTCCTTGAGGTGTGCTCAGGCTCGCTCCCCAAGGTGTCAGAGCCACCACTGCCTCCTTCTGCCTCCTTTCCTCCATAATATCCAGTGTTGTGTCCCAGCTCCCTGACAGCTGTGCCTCAGGTGGTTATGCAGGCCGGTTGTTGCTGTGAACAGACCAGAGCCAATTTCCCAGCAGGAGCATCTCATCCTCTGTGCAATGGCAAAAGCTGAGCCCACTTCTCCTGCCTCCAGGCTTGCAGCTGAGGGTTGCAGAGAGGAAGGACAGGATTTGTCTGTCACTAAAACAAGTGGCAGTGGCAGGGAGGTGCTGCTGGATGGCCTGGATTTCATCCCGGTCTGTGGTGAGACAAGGCAGTTGGGTGTTTCCTGGGTGGGGCCTGTGCTGGGGGAACACGTGCAGGGCAGATCTAGGTGCAGGTGCCCTTTCCACCTGGGGGCCGTTGTTTTGTTTTTTCACTGCCTGGAAGCTGCTGGTTTGTGAGTTCCTGCTGTTGTTTTTGAGCCCAGGGATCCTCACTGGTGCGAGGGGGCTGTTTTTACAGCCTGTGCTCTCTGCACACATCAGCCTGGTGGTAAAAGAAAGGCAGGTCTGGGTGTCCTGTGTCGATTCTTATCCCCAACTCCAGGGGGTTCTTGCAGTGCTGCATCCTGAGATGCCGAGGGATGTGCATCCACCTTGGGAGATTGTCCTGAGAACAGGGGCTCAGGTCCTGTGGGGATGGGGGACAGCCTGGGAGGGTCCATCCATGCCAGTCCCTGCTGTGGTGTGGAAGGAGGGATTGGAGGGACTCAGGGCAGTGCAGGCTGTGACAGCACAGCCCTGCAGCAGGGCTGTCACAGAGGGTGGCAGTGGCACAGCCTGTGGGAGGGAGGGGATGTGCCCTCCAGGAGCTGCTCCCAACTCCCTCAGCCACACAGAGGGGCTCTAGAAATCCATCTCTTCAGCAGAGCCATGTTTCCCTGATTGTGTGTGCCACTGCTGGGCTGGAGCCCAATGAGGCAAGTAATTCCCAGATTATTTTTGATCACTTTTTCAATTGGAGGCGAATAATGGAGCTGTAATGAGTCATCACAGCGCTGCTGCAGGGACCTGCTGCTCCAGCCCTGGCCCCTCTGCAGAGTTCCTGGGGGAAGCTGCTGTTGTGGGATAGAGCTGGTGATTCCCTGTCTGCAAGGTTTTATTAGAGAGCCACGAGGTCTCCTGGTGTTGAAGTCAGCTCCAGTGGCCCTGGGGCTGTCTCCCCTGTGTCCCCAGGAGTTGATGCTGGAGCCCAGCACAGATATTGAGGCAGCTCCCAGTGGGGGTGGCACTGCAGCCACCCTGACTGCAGCAGCCCATCCTAGGGGTGTTCACTCCAGGGCAGTCAGGAAGGGATTTCTTGCCCTAAGGGACAGGGACACTTTTGAAACAGCCTCAGATCAGTCCCACGTGGTTGTGACGTCCCCTCCTCACCTGCAGCCCCAGCCTCAAGCTGTGGGTGTGTGGTGACAGTGCCAGGGCAGGGTGGGAAGGGAGAGCAGGGCAGGGCTGGAAGGAGTTGCTTGTAAATAGATTGTCTTCCATAATTCTCATGCAACGTTGATGGCCGTGCATTAAAATTAACCCCAGTGTAAATGAATGAAATACTAACAGTCATGATTAGAATGATTGCTTCTTTCTTTTTTTGTTGGGTTGTTTTTTTTAAAAGATGGAATGATAAATGTGAACTTGGGGCGTGGGAAGACATTGGGTTGAGGTTTCTATTTTTTTTGACATTTAATTCTGTAATAGAAATTTGTTACTTCATTCCTGTGCATAACTTATTTAATGTCCTGTATAAAGGAACCCAAACTGTTACAGATGTATTTAGTTTGTTCTACTCAAAAGTAGTCAATAAAAAGACTATATTCATCCTCCAGCTCCTCCTTCTTTCTGGGAAGGGGCAGAGGTTTTCAGCAGTGCTCAGGCAGCTCTTGGGGTTTTTGGGCAGTACTGCCACACCTTGGCCTTGGCCCTATCCTGAGTGATTTCTTTGAGTTTGTAATTCCGTGTAATTCAGTGTTTTCTGAGCTTTTTTTAAATGATCTTTTCTCTGTGAGCGCAGAGCAGCCTGCAGGGCTGTCACAGCTGGCTGCCACTGCCAGCCGTGTGCCCCCAGGGATGCCCCCTGCCCACACCTTGGCTTAATCTGAGGATTTTGGTCTCCAGGCTGCTGCAAACATTAGTGGTGAAGAAACACAAAACAGGGGTAAAGCCCACACGGGGCTGGGGAGGCAGCTCAGGAATCCCAACCCAGTGCCTGCTGCAGCTCTGCCTCCATGACTGCCCTGGGTACCCCTCTCTAACCCACCCTGGCTGTGCCCTGACACAGCTCATCCCTTCCTGATGGCCCACAGTGCAGCTGGGACCCCTGGGTCCTTTTTTTGTCACTCCCAGTGACAGGAATGTGGCCCTGGGCCCAGCAGCTGCCCCTGCACTGGGCTGAGCCACATCTACTGCAGATCCTGGCTTTGGCCAGGGAAAGCAGCAGGTATTGATAGTCAGGTAAATGACTGGGTGCTTGGAGGATGGTCCCCATGGGACCAGGGACAGGCTCTGCCACTCCATCCCTGGGAGGGGCATTTGTGCTTTGGGTGCTGAGCCTGCCCTGGGCTGGGGGCTGACAGTGCCCAGCTGGGCTGGCAGCAGCAGCAGCAGCATTCCTCCAACCAGGAGCTCCCCTGATCCCATCCTGGCATCAGCCAGGTCACCCCCTGGCACCCCAAACCCAGGCAGCTTCAGCTGGAGCAAAACAAGCACCCCAAACCCAGTGACCCCTCCTGTGCTGTCACCCCCTGAGGCCAGGGGTGACACTGTCAGCCCTGCACAGCAGAGTGTGTGTGTGAGGGGTCCCCAGGGTGGAGCTGCTGCACCCACTGCCCCTTCAGGCACAGGTTTTACTGACTGCATCCAGGGACTGGGGCAGAAACACTCCAATTAATGTTTCTGTGGAACAGCATCCACGGGGAGTGGGAGGAGAGGCTGGGGGTGGGAGCAGGTCCCAGGTGAGTGAGGATTGGGGGTGCAGGCACCCATGGTGCCACACTGGTGTTGGGGACAGGCCCATGCCCAGGAGGGTGGCTGGTGTCCCTCCTGCCCCTGTGCCCTCCCACTCCCTCCACACTGGCTGTGACAATGCAATTTTTTTCTGGCTCAGCAGAGGATCTGCTGCTGCAGCACCACCAAGGGATCCCCCAGTGCCACCTCTGGAGCAGGTGGGATCTGCTCCAGCCTTCCCCCCTCATTTAGTGCCCCCCACCCCAGACCCCTTCCCCATTAACCCAGCTCCAGCTTCTGGCACCACTGCCTGGTGTCAGCACTGGTTTATGGGAACTGAGGAAGCAGCAGAGACTGGAGTGAACCACTCTGGTCTATCCTGGGGCTGGGATGTGCTGGGGACAGGTTCAGCCATGGGCATAGCTGGTGGGGCACAAAGCCAGTCTCAAAGCCACAGCACATGCTGCCAGCATGGCAGGGCATGAGCAGGTACACCTTGCCAGAAGTACTTCATGGTTTTTTCCCTGTCAAAGACTCTTTGCAATCCATATCAGGCCACCTGGCTCCCTCGGCAGGATGTCCCTGCCTCTCCCAGCACCCTGTGCAGCCTCAGAGCAAGGAGGAAGAGGAGCTGAGTGCAAGGGGAACTGAGGGCTCCTGGGATGCAGCACCAACCCAGTGCTCCCCCAAGGGCCACCCCCACACACGGCTCCCCCAGGCAGCTCGGACACTGTCTTAGGAGCAGGATAAATAAATTAACATGAAAAGAGCAAAGGAGCAAAACACTGTCAGGGCCGAGGACAGGCAGCCCCCGCTGGCCACAGGGGGAAATGGAGGGACAGGGAGGTGACAAAGGTGACGGCTGTGCTCAGGGCTCCGCGTCCTCCCGCATGCTGATGGTGTCCTGGAGACGGCTGCTCCGGGTCAGTTGTTGTTCATGATCCACCAGGAAGCTGGGAAGAGAGGGAAAGCAGGGAGGTGAAAGCAGGGAATGGGGATTTAGGGAGGCAGAGGTGGGGCACCTGACACTGCAGGTCCCTGGCTCTAAAGCACCCACCCCTACCCTGGGCAGGGAGCGTGGCCATGGCACAGCCAGCAGAGGGATGAACCCCTGGAACTGTGGCAACCTGTGCAGGAGAGCACTGGGAATGTGGTCAGTGGGAATGTGGGACTGGCAAGTCAGGAGCAGCATAGCAGCACAGGGGTCACTCCTAATAAATCCGAATTTTATAGACTAATATTTTACAATACCCTGAAGTGATCCCTGAAAGCAAACTGGGGATTAATTTGGTTCCCAGTTACCATATCTGGTCCCATTTTCCCATTGGTACTGTGGGAATGTGTAGTTTCCCTGTGCTGCCCACCCCCTGCCTCAGCACTGGGCTGTAACCCTGAATGCAGCCCCAGGGACTGACCCAGCAGCACCAGTGCTTTGCAGAGCAGCTTCAGGGCTCCAGTGAGAAACAAAACAAGGTACCAGGTGTATTTGGGACAGGGCTCAGCTTGTCTGCTACCCACGAGTGTCCCTGCTCCTGGCTGTCCCCACTGGAGAGCACCCTTGGGCAGGGGACAGACCCCAGCTCACACAGCCAAAGCTGCTGGAGACAATGGGTCTCTCCCTGGCTTGAAAAACCCCATTTAGGTCACCCCAAACCAATCTTCTGCTCTGAAGGGAGCCACAGTGCCTGTTCCTGCCCTGCTCCTGCCCTCTGCAGCACACCCAGAGCAGCACTGAGGCACCCCTCACCTGGGAAGAGCATGGTGGTCAGCAGCTCCGGGGACTCCAGCAAGCTGAGGATGGACTGCTGGAAAGTCTTGCTGCAGTTGGACTGCAAGTGGCTGTAAAAGAGGGTGTAGGGTCAGGGGATGTGGTGCTGGGACCTTCTGCACTCACACAGGGACAGGGCAGCTTCTGCACCCCCAGCACCAGCCCCTGCTCCTGCCCTCCCCCCCAAATCCTTCATCGGGGTGTTCACCCCTGTGAGCTGCAAATGGCCACAGGGCAGAGCAATGGGATGGGCTGGGCAAGGAAAGGGAGCAGTGGGCAACCCCTTTGAGCCCCCCAGCCCCACCCATGGACACTGTCCCACCTTCTCCACGAGGTCACGTCCTGCCAGAACTCGTACAGGATGAAGCAGGCCTCGTCCGTCAGCTTGCAGGCAGAGACACTGTGGGGACAGAGTGACCCTGAGCTGGGGCTGGGCAGGCTGGCATGGCTCTGGCACGAGCCTGGCATGGCCCTGGCATGAGCCTGGCGTGGTGTGGCCACGTGTGACCCTGCAGTCTGGGACAGCAGGGCACTGCTGTGCACATCAGCCTCACCGCGAGGCCCCAAAGCACAGTTTGGGTGCATTCACAGTTTGTGAACAGCTCCAGAGGATCCCCAGCCCAAATCCTGCTGTGCAGCTCCTGTGTCCAGGTGGCAGTGGAGCCTCATGGCTCTTACACTGGTCTTTGCTGCTGCCCAAGAACCAGCTCATTCTGTGTTTTATTATTTCTTACTCCTCCCTAGCACTGACACAGCTCGTCCTGCCAGCCCCTTGGAGCCAGTGTGTGTCACCTGTCACCCTTCACAGGGGGGGAAACTGAGGCAGAGGGGCAGGAGCTGAGCTGACAGCACAAACCCACAGCTCTGTGCCCGCCCTGGGCAGGTGGGTGGGAGGCAGTGGGGTAACAGTGCAGTGCTGGGGGTGCAGGGCCAGGAGGAGCAGCTGTGCTGGGCTGCAGCAGCAATCCCAGCTGAGGCCAGCCTTTCCTGCAGCTGCTGGAGGGGGGCAGACCCCCGGGGGACAGCACAGCGTGTCACCCAGCAGCTCTGGGGCTGCATCCCCTGCTCCTACAGGGGGCACGGCCATTCCCTGGAGTGACCCAGCCGGAGTCCCCACGGGCTCTGCTCCAGCTTGCCGCTCACGTGGAGAGCCGGCCCACGCAATGCCACCACGCTGCCTCCACAAATAGCTCCGATGACAAAAAAGCCCATCAATTCCACAGCAAAAGCCTCCCATTCTCTCCACCGCACGTGTCACAGCGAGCATCTTCCTTTTGTTTGGACTGAAAACGCCAATTTGTGCTGTTGAAAGTGAAGAGCTGGAAAAGGACACTTGAAACGGGAACAGCACGAACATTCCCTGCTGGAAGCAGCCTGGAGTGTCCCGTGGGAGCGGGGCAGGCAGCAGCTGTGCCAGGCTGGCACTGCCATGTCCCCGCAGGCAGAGCAGGGCTCTGGTGCAGCCTCACCCAGGGACAGCCCCAGGTGCTGGTGGCAGCTCCCCACACGCTCTCCATACATCACTGCTCTGCAGGAGCTCTGCCCTTGACCTTTCCATTGCTTTCCAGTCCTTCAGCGCTGGAGGAGCTGCTGCATTCGCTTACAGGAACAGGCCACAGCCACTCCTGCTGGCAAAACCCCTCCCCTCTCCTGGCCAGGCACTGGTTCCTGCTGGGAATACCTGCAGCAGCTGGGATGGGACTGCGGGGACACTGCTGCAGCCGTGACACTCACCCTTCCCTGCCAGGTCCGAGCCCACCCTTGCCCTGCCGAGCACACAGAACGCTCCACACAAACACTTGTGCCCCCCAAAGGCGTTGAAACCCCCATTTCTGGGACAGCCACCCCCCGAAGCACCCCCAAAACACCCCACTTACTGCAGGCAGCTGCTGTGCCCCGCCGTGCCCTCGGTGTAGGAGCGGAACGCCTGCCGGAACTCCTCGATGCTGCTCGTGGCCACCGAGATCTGCCTCTTGGCCACCAGGATGTGCTGCCGAGGGACAGCGCGGGGTCAGGGGCTGGCCTGTCCCCTCCTGCCCTCTGTGCCATCCTGTGGCACCGCAGCGGGTCTGACACCACCGTGTTGGGGGCAGCGGGGACACAGAGCGGCTCCTTCCCGCCTGGACGGGTTTGTCTTTACAAGGCTCACAGCGACAGGAGATGCTCCATCCCCCAGTGGGGGGGTCCTGCTTTGGGACAGAAAGGGCCTGGGGACCCCTCCTGGGTCTGTGGGCACTCAGAGCACTGCTGGGGGATTTGGGCTCTCACCAGCACAGGGGGGGACATCCTCTGGGCTGGGGGCTGGCAGGGACAGGGGGAGCTGCATCAGTCCCATGGATGGTCTCACAGCCCTGAATGCCACCCTGCCCCACAGCAGAGCCCCCCAGCCCGGGGCACAGGGCCAGCGTGAGAGGGGACACCTGCAAACGGCGAGGACAGGGACAGGCACTTACTGCATCCTGTCCTTGGCACATGGCTCCCTCCTTCAGCGGCTCCAGGCGTGGGCTCTGCGTTAGCACCGGGGGAAAGCAGCGTTACCGGCAGAGCCCGGCGGCAGGACAGGCACTAACCCGGGGACAGCTCCAGGGACATTCCCTGCGGGACCTGGGGAGGGCAGGGCTGTGCCCTGCACAGCTAGGGGGTCAGTGGGGCCTGACGGACCCGTCAGCATCCCGGGGGAGGCAGGAGAGGGTCAGCAGAGCTGAGGGGAGGGTGGCTCTGCAGGTGCAGGGCTGGGGCCGGTGTGTGGGTGCAGCTCTGTGACAATGCCAGGACTGAAGAGGGGGGCTGCTGGCAAGGGGAGGGGGGGCAGCACTGCTCTGGCGGTACCCAGCGGTGGGACAGCCCCAGAACCCCCCTTGGGCACACACCTTGCACTCCAGCTTCTCGATGAGCTGCTGGAGCCTGTTGATCTGAGCCATCCACTGGCTGTTGTCCTCGACACGAACACCTGCAGGGCAAAGGGCACAACGGTGTCACGCAAAAAAAAGCTCAGTTCTATCATGGCCAAACCTTGCTCAAGAACCAAAACCCACAAAAGCTTCTAAACCTCTGAGTTCATCAAAAGAATTTGATTGATTTTTTTTTTTTTTTTCTACTGCACAAGAGATACAACAACCCATAGAAACTCCAGATGGCATCTGGGTGAGATGCTCCAGACTCCATCCTGCAGAAGCCCTCACTGCCCAGTGCTGCTGGAGAAGTGGCACTTGGGGCCATGGGTTAATGGTGGCCTTGGCAGTGCTGGGAGAACGGCTGGCCTCAGTCTTGGAGATCTTTTCCCACCTTTCTGATTCTGATTCTGTGCTGGTCCCACATGCCCTCCAGACTCCAGCAGGGCACAAACAGCCTGAGGAGCAGCAGGTACCTGTTGTCAGCATCCCAGAGTAGGGGTCTGTTGGGGACAGGCAGACGTTCTTCTGTCCCCTGCGCCCACACCGCCTCCCTGACCTCAGGCCAACCGAAGTCTCAGATTTCTTGATTTCCTTTCTAGAATAAAAAAAAAAAAAAATGCTAAAGGAGGGGTTAAAGTCATTCCTAGTGGTGTCAGCTCTGCACCGGGCTGGGAAAGGGCAGAGCTCTCACTCCAGAGAGGAGTGGGGCTGGGGACAGGGGGATCAGCACGTCCCCCCCCGTACCTCTCCCGTCCTGCCTGCTCCTCCACGGTGTCCACGGCACACTCGAGGGAGGCCTGCAGGGACTGCAGCTGGTGCATGGTTTCCCGCAGCAGGAACCGGGTCAGGAACTGCTCCATCTTCGAGGCGGTCTCGTACCTCTGGGGGACAGGGGAGAGCTTCTGTCAGATCTGGCTCTGTGCAGGGGCAGCAGAGCCACACCTGGAAGGGGCTGTCCCTTAAATAAACCAAACAGGGTGGATATTGATCAAATTTTAATTATCAGCAAAAGTGACACTTCAAGGCAGAAGTGACGCTGTGGGGCAGAAGAACCCTCGGGGTGCGTTGCTGTGAGATCACAACAGGAATGCAGCCATGGTTCCATGGCACCCCAGCCCCAGCACCCACAGCCCAGCTCCAGCACTGTCAGCCCTGGCCCCAGCACTGCCAGCGCCAGGAGCCGTGGAGGAGGGCAGATGGACACAAGCCACAAGGTAAAGGTCACCCTCAGGGACAGCCCCCAGCCTCAGGGAGGGCTCCAGGCCTGGCACAGCATCCCTCGTGCCCCCTGCTCACACACTGCTCTGCTCACTCCAGGGCTAGGGGACAAGGCTGGGAGTCTGTGGTGTCCCCCTGGGTGCTGGCAGTTCCTTCCAGGGACCCCCCCTGCCACTGGCAGGGCTTTGTGCCCTCTCTGCCCAGGAAAACAGTGCCAAGCCTGTCTGCTTTCATGAGAGATTCCCTGATGAATTTCTGATGTGTGCTTACAATGGGGGTGTAAAAGTGTGTCCAGAGGGGCAGGTGAGAATATGTGAGAACATGTTTGGGAAGAACAAAAGGGTCACCTGGCCTGCAGAGTTCCCAAAGAATGGGTCAAGAGGCACACCATGCCACAGGAGCAGGTCTGGGAGGCACAGGGAGACAGGGAAGTGACTGGACACACACACAGAGGCACCCCAAACTCCTTCCTTTCTCTGCCAGCTGGGATCACAGATCCTCTTGGCACGTCTCCGTGTGCTATGGACTCTGCTGGCAGCAGCATTCATGGAATCATAGGATGCTAAGGGATTGGAATGGACCTTAGAGATCATCCAGTTCCAATCCCCCCCTGCCACAGACAGGGACACCTTCCACTGTCCCATGTTCCTCCAAGCCCTGCCCAACCTGGCCTTGGACACTTCCAGGAATCCAGGGGCAGCCACAGCTGCTCTGGGCACCCTGAGCCTGTCCACCCTCATAGTAAAGAACTTCTTGCTAATATTCAACATAAATTTCCCCTCTTTCAGTTTGACCGCATTCCCACTTGTCCTGTTCCTGCAGTTCCTGAGGAAGAGTTGTTCTCCCACTTCCCTGTAGCCCCTTCACACCCTGGGAAGGTGCTCTGAGGTCTCCTCACAACTTCTCCAGCCCCAACTTTCTCAGCCTTTGCTCACAGGGAAGGTGTTCCAGTGCCCTCAGCAACTCCTTGGCCTCCCCTGGACTTTCTCCAACAGCTCCACATCCTTCTTACATGGAGGAAACATAATTGTGCACAATATTCCATTGTGAGAATGAGGTCTCACAAGAGCAGAGTAGATGGGGAGAATCACCTCTTTTTACCTGCTGGCCACACTCCTTTGGATGCAGCCCAGGATTTGGTCCAACCACTCAACTTTCCTGTCCAGTGTTCACTTTCTTTCTTAAAACCACCTGAAACTGTTAAAAAACCTCCAGGGATGGAGACAAGGTCCATCCCAAGGAGGGATGCTGAGCGAGACAAGGAGCGAGGAGACGGAAGGGAAGGCTGTGACGTACCCAGACACTTCTAGAGCAGACATTACTGTCCTCCAGCAGGGCTGAGCCAGCCTCCCTTGCAGAGCAGGTACCTGAGCCTGGTTTGCCCTCACGAGACCTCTCTTGTTCCACTGCAGGCTCTTCCTCCGTGCCCGGCATCCCTGCGGAGCACCAGCCATGCTGAAGCCCGCAGTGGTCATAGACAGCGGCAGCTGTTTCACCCGGGGGGGCTTTGCGGGCCAGGAGCAGCCCCAGTGCGTGCTGAGGACGGTGCTGGTGCATCCCTGCAGTGCAGGCAGCCCGTGGGACACCCAGCAGCACTCCCCAGCCTCGGAGAACCCGGGAGGCACGGCCGCAGCTCCCCTGTCCTACCCGCTCAAATACGGCGTCGTTGAGGACTGGGACGGCATGAAAACCCTGTGGAGCCACCTCTTCTGCTGCTTCCTCAAAGTCCCGCCAGAGGAGCACCCGGTGCTGCTGGCTGAATCCCCGTCCTGCCCTGCCACCGACAGGGAGAAGGCGGCCGAGGTGCTGTTTGAGAGTTTGGGGGTGCCCGCCCTGCACATGGCCAACACCGGGTTCCTGTCCCTCTGTGCCCACGGCAGAGTCAGTGGGCTGGCTGTGGAATCTGGGGCAGCCATGTCCCACGTCACCTCCGTCTGTGGGGGCCAGACCCTGAGGAAGGGCACCCGCTGCCTGGGGGTGGCTGGGGACCACCTGTCCAGGTACCTGCACCGGCTGCTGCTGGAGAGCCCCACGGAGCCCTCGGTGCTGCAGGCCCTGACGAAGAAGGTGCTGACCCAGCTGAAGGAACAATGCTGCTACGTGTCCTTGGACTATGAAGGAGACCTCTGGGAGAAAAAGTCCCGTCACCCAGCCAGATTCCAGACCCCTGACGGGCACTGGATAACCCTGGGCAAGGAGCGCTTCTGCTGCCCGGAGCCGCTGTTCCGGCCGGAGCTGCTGCACCACAGCTGCCCTGGGCTGCACCAGCTGGCTGGGCAGAGCCTCCAGACGGTGCCCAAGCACCTCAGGAGGCACGTGCTGGGGAGCATCGTGCTCTCAGGAGGCTCCTCCATGTTTCCTGGCTTTCCCGAGAGGATGTGCTTGGAGTTGAACTTCCTTTTCCAAGGCTCAGGCATCCACATCGAGGTGCTGGCGAACCCCAAGAGGGGCACGGCAGCTTGGGCTGGGGGCTCCATGGCAGCCTCGCTCACGTCCTTCCAGCACACGTGGATGACAAAGGGCGAGTACCAGGAGCACGGGTCTGGGTATGTGCACAAGAAATTCCTGTAGAGATGTGGCAGCCATCCCACCGTGTCACTGTGCAGCAGTGACTCTGAAACACTGCCCTGCTCTGGGCACAGCTGTGGCAGCACTGACCAAGTGGCTCCTGCACAGCTGCAGGGGTGGAAAGTCAATTAAAGTGCCCAAAAGAAACTTTAGTCAGTGCTTTTCACTGACACTCCAGGTTATTTCCTATCCACCATCCAACAAGGGTGTGTCCCACAGGGCTGGAAAACAGTTGGGGCTCATGCTGGGGATCCAGGCCACACTGACTGTCTGGTCTGGTACATTCGGTCAATCCTAATGCTCCAGGCTGCATTTCCCAACTGGAAATGCACCTGCCAGGACGAGGAAGGGACCGTTTCCAGCTGTCAACACTGCAGGAACCCCAAGGGGAGCCACAAGTGTGAGAAGGAGCTGAGCAGGGAAAGGTCCACACAGCACCTGCACTGCAGTCACTTACTGCAGGAGGTGATTCCTCATCCTGGCACTGGAACAGGCTAGCAGTGACTGAGGAAGATGAGCTGAAAACCAGGGAACTACACTCACTCCTTTTAATTTCGGTCTAAAGGTCATTGGGTGCTTCAGGAGCCGATTCAGCTCCCTGAACATTTTCTCACCTGGTTTTGCTGCTGCCTTGCTGAACTGACTCAGCTGAGCAGATGACTTGAAAGGGATCAGAGGAAGCAGCTGGGGAGCACAGCCCAGCTGTCACAGCAGACTCCTGTCCCCATGGCCATCCCTGTGCCAGCTCCTCAAGGGACACAGAAGCCACAGGATGTCACCACAAGCACTAAGAGAGACAGGACCAGCAGTGGGAGGTCGAGGAAGGAGCCTCCACATGATCCAGGAGCACCCACCAGGAGAGGTCCACCCCTTTCCTCGACCAGACAAGGAGACAGGCTGGAGCAGCATCCCTGCCTTCCCCATGGTGTCCTTGTGTGACCCCAGTGCTTCAGCACCCAGAGCCAGGCTGCCCTCACCCCCCAGGCCTCATGAACCACGTCCAGAATAATGTCCAGAATGCCACCCCATCACTCGGGTCAAATATTTCCAATTCCTGCTGCGATTCTCTCCAGCACACTGAGGAGCTGGAATTCCAGAAGCTCTGCACAGAAGGATTTCATTGTAACCCTTCCACTGCTGGTGTCAAAGAAAGGGAGCAGTGGGGAGAGTCCTGAGCCCCTCATGGTTTTCTGGTTGCCCTGTGCCACCAGCCCAATCCAGGAGCTGTGTCTGACTGGGCACAGCTGTGACTGGATGGGAAGGGAAGGAAGGGAAGGGGGGAGAGTGAAGAGGATGGATTCTCATCCCCCAAGCTCTGGGCTCATGCTGGAGTCAGCAAAGGATGGTCACAGCCCCCCCCCCCCCCCAGCACCAGGGGCCAGGGGCACGGGGGTTTTCATCCCTGCTGGAAAATGAAATCTCATTTTCCTGCCTCAGGAAGAGGATAGCAGCAACACTGACAAGATGCAGCCATAGCAAACTGAGTTCCAGCTCTGCATCTCCAGCCTCTCCCAGCCAAGCATCCCACACGTTCCCACAAAGCCTTCTTTGCCACAGCCCCAGAAATGGAGAGCTCAGGGCTGGAGATCCCTGCCCACCCTTCCCCTCCTCACCCCAAAGTGTGCAGGCACT
The DNA here is from genome assembly GCA_018697195.1 of Certhia americana. Lineage (NCBI taxonomy): Eukaryota > Metazoa > Chordata > Aves > Passeriformes > Certhiidae > Certhia > Certhia americana. The sequence continues at coordinate 4,077,084 of CM031874.1, read as the reverse complement.
GCAATCCCTGCCAGCACTGCCTCTCTGTGCCAGCCTGGACTCATTCCCTGCTTGGAGGGGACCAAGAGACACTCCAACCTCCCCAGGACACACCTGGAGTGAATGAGTGAGTGAATCCCCAGGGGGCCCAGCAGGTATTCACCCACCACATAGCCCTGCACAGTCCATTTCACTGCCCAAAATGCAAATGCAAACACTGCCATCCCTCTGGCACCACCGAGGTGTGCTCCCATCTCTGAGGTGTCCTTCCAGCCCTGCCACAGCCTGGCCACACACACACTTCCCCTAGCCTGGCACTCGGAGGTTTCTCCCCAAGCACATCACTCCCCTTCCCAGGGCCAGGTTCTGGGAGAAGCACCAACCCAGCAACTCCCCATCCTCTCAGCTTCCACCCTGAATGGCCTAAGCCTCACGTCCCCCATGGATGGGGTTTTATGGCAGGAGCAGAGCTGCTCTCACTTTCAGCCTGCCCTGAGCCCCACAGCTTGGCCAGGGCAGTCCCTACACCCCAAACACACAGACACAGGCACCAGTGTGGGGTGACAGCCCCCCAAACCCCAGTGCCAGCCCAGGCACACTGTGCTTGGAGGGGACTCAGCTCCAGAGGGTCCCACGGGGACACAGCAGCACCGCCAGCTGCCTCCTGCCCCACGCCTCATCAAACACAGCACACCCAGGGGAATGTGCTGGAGACAAGGATGAAAATAACCATCCCTCAGGAGAGCTCCAAAGGCTGCTTCACCTTTCAGCATCAATTTGGAAAATTTCATGCCAGGGGAAAGAAAAAAACCAAAGCCCAGCCTCCATCACACTCCTCATTTGGGGGCAAAACCCCAAAATCCTCTCATCACATGTTGCACAGAGGTCAAACCCTCTGTTATCAGAGGTTCAATAAACTCACCAAGCACAGCACCTTCTGCTCAGGGCAAAGCCCCGTGGCTGGGAGTCACAAAGGAAATAACTTAGCAAGCTCAAGACAAGGAATTTTGGTTGTGCACTGGTATTTCAGCTCTATTTACCCAGATGAAAATCAAGTTGCCAAGAGCTGCTATAATTCTGCTTTTGAGGGGTTTTATTGGTTTCTTACGATGATAGTTAAGCTCAGGACAGAATGGAATGGGTGGCCACATAATTCCTGTCAAAGGATAAATAAGGCTGCCTGGCTTGGAAAGGTATTTATGTGAGAGCTTGCAGTGTTTGCACACTGGAGAATGGAAAGATTTCAGCATACAGACCCCCTGTGAGAAACATCAGGCTGTGTTCTGAGGTATTTCCACTGTTCACTTCTTACCCTGATGCAATTATATTGCAAACATGAAGTTCAGCCACAAAACAAGGTGTAATTAGCACACTACAGCACAGCCATCAAGTTATATTTAACAAGTAAGTGGGAATGACAGAACATGGAGGGAAAACCCTCTCTCCTTGACAAGGCATATTTTCTTCAGCATGTTCCTAGCAGCCCAGTGAGGAAGGATGGAGGCATGGGAACCCCCAATGGTTTGGTTTCCTCCTGCTGACCTGTAGATCCATAAAAACAATCCCCAGCAGGTTTGCTGCTCACACACAGCTTCCTGCAGTAACTGCAGTCACACGGGACAAACCCCACAGTTCCCCCCAGGGTTTCTCCTGACAAGGAGCACGGGAGCAGATCCAGGAGCCTGCCAGCCAGGAGGCAGCTGGGACACAGCCCAGTGATCCATGCCAGGTATCCTGGCCTGCAGCGACACGCACAGAACTGGGAATATTCGATCCCCAAAAGGCTCTTGGCAGCACTGCCTCAAACCATAGCTCCCAAATACACCCATGGCACATCCCCTCTGAGCCTTGATTTCCTTATTTCCCTCCTGGCTGTAGCTCACTGGCATGGTCTGAGCAGTCCACCCCAGAGCTCTCAGCCTGTTTTCCTGCTCATTTTCACCTTTCCAGCTGTGGGTCTCTGGAGGATGCAGGGCTGAGCAGCCCTGTGGCCACAGCAGTGAGGAACTACTGGAGATGGATCATGCCCTAACCAAGAGATGCTGTGCTGAGACACAGCTCAAGCCAGAGATCTCCTCCTTCTCCTTCCTGCCAGCCTGGATGTCACTGCCTGCTCCAGAGTCAGGGAAAATCCTCGTAAATACAGCCTGGCAAGAACAGGCAGGGCCTGCAGATCCTTCAGTTTCCTCAGTGCACAAACATTTCCCTGGGATGAAAATTCACCTGGGTCTTCCATGAGGGTGCTCTCTCTGCCAAAGTGGGGCTCCCAGATCTCAGAGAGGCGTTTGAACCAAAGAATTGAGGGGCAGGTGTAATATGGGGCATGTGCTCCCTGCCCTGGCTCACAGAGGTGTGAGCTCTGGCTAAATTCCAGCTCACTAATCCCATCATAACTCAAGCCCGAGTCCAACTCTGGAAACACAAACGTGGGGATGTATTCAGGTCCCAGCAGGTAGGAATGCAGCATTTATCACCTCTGGCAGCCTCCAGCAGTGGCTGGTATCCCACAGCTCTGCCGGAGCCCTGCCCTCTGCTGCCTCCCCCCCAGATCAGAGCCCAGCACACCAGGGAAGTGCCGGGAAAAGATTCCCAGGAGGATCAGTATCTGCACCGGGGCACATCAGGGCTGGGACCAGAGCACCTGATCAGCACAGACCCCAGCTGGGTGAGAGCAGTGCTGGGAGCATTGGACTGCCCTGGCTCTGGGCAGATCCAAACAGGAGAAACGAGTCCATCAAAATTTGCTTCAACAGGAAAAACCTGCTTCTCCATTCCAGGGAGCACCGGTGGCACCAGAAGCTGTGGAGGGAGTGAATGCCTCACTCCAGCACTGTGGAGCAGAGAGTGACTGTGCTGCCCTTTGGAGAAATACATGACTATACACATTCATTACCCAGAAAACCAGAACAAAAAGGAACTGAAATAAAGCACAGCTCTCTGGAGAGGACTCCTCCTCTCCCTCTGGACTTAGATTTAATAACTGTGAGTGGGACCAGGGACCTGAACCAATGAGAAAATGCATTTTCAGGAGATTCCCTCTCCTGGCTTGACATTTCCACACATACAGGGAGACACTGCTGAGGCTGGCTCTGGCCAGAGGAAGAGAAAGACTGACACTACAGAGGCACAAACACCACTCTGATGAGTGTGGGACTGGTCTCCCTTTTCTCCTGTGTCTGACCAAGAGGTCAGAGGAGCATTCATGTGGATGATGCTCCTCACGTGCTTCAAGCAAATCATCCAAGGCAAAGAAGGGTCTTCCCCTGGCTCAGCACACAGCTGAACCCTTAGGTACATCTCAGGTGCAGAAGGGGCTGCTGTCCCTGGGCAGGGCCCTTTCAGCACCGCCTGTATCCTGACACTGCCCAGCACAGCCAGGGGCTTGTCCCTGTTAGCAGCCTCCAAACATCAGCAGAGGGGGAGCATTGGTGCAGGAAAGGGCTGTGCCCCAGGCTGGGAGAGCAGCAGTGGCAGCAGTGCCAGCCCCAGCCCCTGCCCTGCTCTGGAACACGATCAGCCCTGCAGGCACATTCTGAGCCACGATGATGGGTGGGAAATGCTCTGATTAGGCTCAGAACTCAACATTGCTCTCAGTGATGCTCCCAGAAAGTGTCCGTGGGCAGGGCCCTGCAAGGAGCTGCTGGGACAGCCACAGCCAGAGCACTGCAAAGGGGGGATGATGTCTCCAGAGCACAAAAGCTTTGGATTTACCCTTTCCCTCCCTGGCTTTGGCTCCCCATCCTCCAGGCTGTGTGGCTGCAGCACTGCCTGCTCATGTAGACAGCCCAAGCACTCACAGACACCCCTTGATCTGAGGGGTTTGCTGCCTCCAACCCCCAAATTTCACTCTAAGAAGCAGGTGAGCTCACCACGGCTCCAGTTTCACACCCAGCTGCCCTCCCCATGTCCCGTCCTTACCAGTTTGGTTTTGTCCATGGCTGCCAGCACCGCAGCATTGAGGGTCTCCAGGGCAGAGAGCACATTCCTGTATTCCCCGAGGTACGCCGAGAAATAATCTGGAGCAGGACAGAACACCATGGTCAGCTTCCTGAGCAGCTCCATCGCTGCCTCCCCTGCTCCTGCTCCCCACACACAGCCCAGAGCTGCAGGGGGGCATTCCCCTCCCTTTCCACAACCATTCTCCCACTTTAACTGAAAGGAAAAGTCCTTCCCTATCCCCTTGGGAAAAGCCCCTCTGTGCTGGGATCCAGCCACAGGGACCCTGGGTGCCACCCAGGCCTGCCCAGGTCAGACACACACAAGCCCCACCACACACACCCTGGGGAGGGGAGGCTCTCTGGGGCAGGAATATCCCTGACTCACCACACAACTTCTCCGTGTCCACGTTGCTGCAAGAAACACAAAAAAGCTCCTGTTAGATAGTTGGGGCTGGTGTGGGGGAAACAGCAGTGGGGAGCAGGGCTTTGGGGGCTTGGCTTGAGTCCCAGTGCATTTACTCCTTGTTCATGTGTTTTCAGGAGCTGCATTAGAAAAATAAGGAGTTACACAGGTTCAGAGCCAGCAGCTCAGGAGCCATGGCCAACCCCTGCAGCACCCAGGGGCTGAAAGAGCAGGAAAATCTGCTCCACCATCTCCTGGAGCTGGAGTGTGCTGGGAGATCATCTGTGACAACTGAGTGGGGTGGGGATGGAGATGCCCCACACTCCTGGCAGGCCAGCTGGGTTGGCAGCCCCATTTCTGAGCCCTGGAGCTGCTCCTTCAACCCAACCTCTTCCCCCAAAGGTGGGAAGCATCCAGCCACGGCTCCCTCCTCGTTTATCCCTGACCTCAGCCCAGGTCCTCCCCGTGGTACCAGACCCCCTCCTCTCCCCTCCGCCCCCTCCTCTTCCCTCTCTCAGAGCCCTGGGGCTGTCTGCAGCTCCCAGGGGGCTGGATGTCTTCACAGCCCTCCAGAGCGGTTGCTCCTGTCCTGAAGGCCATTAAAGTCAGATCCCATTAAAGCAGGGATCTGACTCCAGAGCCCTGGAGGCAGGGGCCAGACCCCACCCCCCTTTTCACTAACAGAGAGCGCTGCACTGCGCAATCCACCCTGGCATCCCTGCAGGGCTTGGGCAGGTCCCTCCTGTGGCTGCTAAAGGTGCTGCTGGCGTGGAGAGGGAGGAGCAAATGTTCAAAAAGAGCCCCGGGATTTGGGATGGGTCTGCATGGCGCTGTTGATGTGCTCAGGCAGCCAAAGCCACAGAGGCAGAGCTGCTCTCGATGCCCAGCATCACCCAGAGCCTGCAGGGACAGACCCCAGGATGTCATTTATTCAAATCAGCCTCTGCTCAAGGCATTCTGCTGCCTCAAAATCCCCCAAATGATTACAACCGTTTTTAATCCTGACTGGGAAAGTGGAAAGGAGCCCCAAAGAGAGCTTTCTAAATGTTTTTTAAGCATTTAAGTGTTGTCACACATGGAGGAATTGGTGATACCTGGAGATTGCCAGGCTCCAAGCACAAGGAATGCTGCAGTGCTGCTGCCCAGGGAGAGTGAAACCATGGCCACATCATCCTGTCCCTCCTCTGACACTGCTCACAGGGCAAAGGGACAAAAACACCCCCATGGAAAATTAGAGGGCAGCGTGTGAAGTGTCCAAAATGCCATTTAAGGTGAAATAATTAAGGCAAAATCTTCCTACAGCTTTTCCCCAGACATCAAAGGCTGATTGCTGTCTCTCACTTTCTTCTGAGCTTCCACTGAGAGCACTTTCACAGTAGGCAATGGTTCAAAGCATGGGAATATTTTGGTGTGAGGGCAGGGGGATGCAGACCCTCTGCTCTGTAACTGCACCTGCAGCTCTGCAGGCAGCAGACAGGGGCTGTGTGAGGCTGGGATTCAGCTCAGCTATTTTAAATACTCAGGAGCTGATTTAGACAGGGCTCTGTGCACTGACCTAGCACTGCAGGCACTTTTTAAAGTGGATAAAAAAATCGTGTTTCCCTCGAGACTCAATACAGATAAACCTGCAAAGCCACAGCCCCTCTCCCTGCCAGCTCCAACTTTGCTGATCCCACCTCTGGGCAGCTCTGCTGGACAGAGACACTGAGGTTTGGAGCACCGGTGTGCATTGGAAAAAGGTTTTGCTCCTTCTGAAGTTTTCCCCTTTATTTCTGGCAGCTGCCTGGAGCCTGCAGAGCTGCTGCAGTGCTGCAAGAGCCCTGGCACTGCAGCAGCCACAGCACAGCCTGTCAGACCTGTGCCCCAGGGCTGCAGGGAAACACTGGCTCCCACCTGAGAGAAGGGTGAAAGTCACCAAAGAGGGGATGTGAACCCCTCGTGCACTCGTTACCCAGGCATTTGCACTGGTTCCAGTGAGCACCTAGGGCTGGGACTGCTTTCAGCAGGAACAAGGAGCCACCAGCTCAACCCACTGCCAGTACCCAGCTCGGCTCCAGCAAGGTGTGACAAAGAGCTGCCATCAACTCCCACCCTGTGGCTTCTAAAGTTATTAATAACTCTTCACATCTTGGCTGCTTGCTACTTAAAAAGAAATATTAGCTTATCAATCACTAAACCACTGAACACTGAACCAATCAAGGCCATCTTATGGCAAAACCCATCCCTCTGGGAGCTGTCCAGGGGACATCTGCTCCCTTCCCTCCCTGCTGCAGCCTGTTCCATCAGCACGGGAACCTTTCCCCACCTCCTGCAGCAGCCCCAGGGCACAGGCAGGGGCAGGACAGAGCACAGCAGGCAAACCCCGGGGCTGCTGCGGCCATTCTCATGCTACCAGGACTAATTCTCACAAAAAACCGGGTGGAGTTCACAGGCAGAATGTGCACACCAGACCCTGACCCATTTTGCAGGGCTGCCAGGGGCAGCAGACTTCCCTCTGCTCCTCTCTGCCATTCCCACTCCGAGACAAGAGCCATCCTCTGCCTCCAAAGCACTCATCCTGAGACTCTCCACATTTCCTATAGCTGTATTTTGACTGTGCTCAAACCACTGATTAACTGTAATTAAGCCTGAGCTGATGATGGAGGATCTTGTCATCATTATGCTGTTGGGATTTTGTCAGAATGTGCCTCGAATTTATGCAAGAAAACAGCAATCAGCTGCAGAAAAGAAGACGGGATTTTTTTTATTTTATTTTTATCATTTATCACGTTGGGAACCTCCACTGCCATCACAGATTTGGTTTCCAAACCTTTTTCATGTGACACAGAGTGTTTCAGTCAGTCTCCATCATTAGGGACTGGCAGATGCTGCGGCTCTGAGTCTCTGAGTAAAGAGAGGGGAGGGAATTTACTCAAATCCCTTCTTCCAGACAATCACAGGCTTCAGGTTATTTCCACTGAGAGACTTTAAGAGGCACCAGGTCAGCACTTCCACCCCTTGTGGCTCCAGGTCAAAAGCTCTGAGCAATCTGTACCCAATTCCTGAACACCCTCCTGGAAAGATGGATTTTCCAGACCTTATTTTTCTAAATTTCCCCGACAGGTGCAGCACAGAAGGACAGGTAAAATCCAAACAGCACTTCCCTGGGCAGGTTTCACAGTGCAGGCATTCAACCCCTGCAATTCTGGATGCAGCTATGGAGCTCTCATACCTCCAAAAACAGCAGTCTCTCCTCACCCAGCTGTGAGGATGAAAATGCTCTTTTCCAGGAAGATGAACCTTACTGTGCTACTGCCAGAGCTGGTGTGGAGCTCTGGACCAGCCAAACAAAACCATGGACCTGCTGTTGTACCAGCTGCCATCCAGACCTGAATTTGGTTTCAACATAAACTTTCAGATGTCACAGAATTAAAGTGAGGGGATACTTTATGCATAAAATGGAACCACTTTCTGATATGCAGAACAAAAACAGCCTCATGTGGAAATGCAGAATCTGAAGTGACCCCAGCAGAGGTGTGTGATGCACACATGGAGGTGCAGAGAGGAGAGCATGGGGCTCTCTGGAAGGAGAACAAGAAATGTGGGAGACCTGTGAAATATTCATGTTCCCAGCTGTCAGCTCTGGGGACCAGGGGAGGGATGGGTGAGGGTCAGGATGAGTCTGAGCCTGGAGAGGGCCTGGCATGGGGGTCTCTGTTACTGCCCTCAGGTCAGGCTGGCAGGCATGAGGAAACACAAATTCCAGTCCAGACATGACAAACACAGCACCAAACCCACCTGCTGGATTAAGGGTGAAATTTTCCCATCATCACAAAAGCTTCAGGCTATGAAAGCAGCACACCAAATCTGCTTGGAGAGCTTGTAGCTGCTGCTTTTTTTTTTTTTTTTTTTTTAATACTCTTCAATCTGGCAGCAAATTTTGGCCAGCTCTCTGAAATATTCCTGACAGTGCAAGGAACTTAATACCAGTGCAAGGAACAAGCCCAGGGGAGAAGGGCTGTCCAGCCCCCCACCATGGGGACAGAGGGCACCAGCACAGCTCTCATATGACACCAAATCCTGCACACCCCAAACCCCACGGTTCCTACATTTGCTGAAAGGCAGGAATTTGGAAACAGCTCTGTCTGAGGGTGCCTTCTGCTCTTGGTGGCAGGAAGGGAACAAAGACCCCATGCTCATGCCCTGCTAATAGATGTCACCAGCTCGATGCTGCCATTGCCACGTTGTCATAGCTACCCTCGTTAGCTAATGAGCTGTGGGGGCACTGCTGCAGCCACGGCTCCCCAGGCAGCACAGGACCAGTCAGACCTCTTCAGCTGCTCGAGACGGATGGAACAAGCCCCATCTGAAGGCAGGAGACCTCTCCTGCTCAGTTTTGAGCTGGGTTAAAGCTCCCAGCTTCACTGCACCCTGTGTTCTCCAGGGCTGTTGTGACTCCAAGATCACCCCAAAATGGAGCAAGAGGAAAAGAGCATTTCCAGAGGAAAGGGAACATCACTGCCAACTTCCTGGGATCACAGCCCAAACAGACAGAGATGTTTTCAGGGGACACCTCCTGATGCCCACATCCACAAGCCCAGCCAGCAGGCTCCAAGGAAAGTGGAACAAGGCTGCCCACACCTGCCCATTTCTCTGCCCATCACTGCAGTGGGAACTAAACCCATAAGCTCCAACACCATCAGCAGTCCCTCATTCCCACTGTCTCAGTCCTGAGCGGGTGATGAGGCTGGGTGTCTGCTGTTGGTGGCATTTGGTGCCTGTTGGCATCTCAGTGTGACAAGGGCCCTCTGTGTCACTGCCCTGGCTCCCTGCAAAGCCCTGAGACCAGCATGTGCAGCTCAGGCTGCCCCAAATTTCCTCACCCTGGCAGGGACCTGCACCCTGGTCAAGGGTGTCAGAGGTGCAGGAGATGCTGGGATGCTGGGGAAGCCAAACCTGCCACCCAGGCTGGGAGGAAGCTGCAGCCCCTTGTCCCCCAGCAGCAGCTCAATGTTTGGACACCCCCAGCCATGCAATTCAGCAGCACCCAGTTCCTCCCAGTGCCAGGACAGACTCACCACAGCAACCAGCTGGGCACAGAGACCCCAGTGACACCAAAAATACCCAAAAACGCTGGCATGAGAATCCCAGCTTAGCCCAACAGACCCCTCTGGATAGCACTACTCACGAGGAGACCAGAGCTAAACACAATTCCTTCTCCTGCTCTTTGTGGCTTTCTTTTTTTGAGAAGTAGCTGGCCTAAATTCCCCGTTACATGCACTGAGCCCACTTGTGGTGGGAAGCAGCTGTTATGTAAGTGAAAAGCAGTTCCCTGAGTCAGCAGTGGCAAAGTCTGTGACTTTGCACAGTCTGTGCCGTGTCCCCACAGCACCACATGCTCCTGCAGACACACAGCCTGCTCCACAGGCCTGGTATTCCTGGACTGGCAGAAATTTTCCAAACCAAAAGAATGTCCTTTTCAATGCCTGCTCGCTTTCTGGAACTGCGGCAAATCCGATGGCTGCTCTCAAAACTGCTTTCAGCACCAGGGCTCGCTGCTGGTGTTCAGTGGCTTTGAACACCTGCGTGTGGCAAGAGGTGGGTTTCTCTCACCCTGACTATTTATCACACCCGCCTCCAAACGTCCTCCATCTCCAGTCAGGCAGTTTTAGCTTCTCCTGCCTCTCCTCCGTGCCACCGCGGTACTCACTCTGAGTGACGCCTGTCAATGCCACTGAACAACTCCCACAGCTCCTCCGAGCTCAGGATGCCATCAGCGAAATAGTTCTTGAACTCCTCAAATGACAGCTTCCCATCATCTGCATTCAAAGAAAAGGGGAGAATAATTATGTATCTGTGGAAAGCAGCATCCCGGTCTGGGTGTGTGGGAGGGCTGGGCGTGTTCTGCATGGTAATTACAGCACGGATCTCCCTGAGAGCAGGGCCCACCTACCCAGCAAAGACACAGCAATGCTGCTGGAATTTCAGGTGGGAATTTCTGCCCTTTCCAAAAGGCCCCATTGCAGTGTTCTCAGAAAGGCACGCAGACTGTCTGAGAACAAGCAAGCACAGTGAGGGCAGCATCAGATTTTCGTGGAAAGAAAGTGCTCTCCATTGACTTAAGACCTTTTTCCTTCCTCTCTGTGGAGGACTTCAATAAAAGCATCTCCTGAGCTACCATGAAGGAAAAGAGCCCAGGAGAGTGTAGGAAGACTCAGGGAAACCACTTGTGGTTTTGGACCTCTTGGTTTATGGGTGCTGGATTAAAAACTGGGTAGCAGAGCCTAACTCCCAAATGCCAGGGGCTCCAGGGGCACCCAGAAACAGGACTGCCCAACCAGGAGCACCTGTAAAATCCTGGATTGAGCATGGAGACAGAACCAGTCCTATGAGGGACCGAGCAGAAGCCTGGGGTTGGAAGGGGCTGTGTCCTGTGTGGTGCATGGATGGGGAATTGAGGGATTCCCCAGCCCCTGGCCAGGCCCTGGGATCCAGGTGAAGCAGAAAAGCAGTTTCCACCCTCCCTCTTTCAGCCAAACGCCCCAATGGGAAGGAGCCACGCTGCTTTATCCGGAGCCAGGCAGGGAGGGGGAGGCAGCAGCTGAACAAAGCACTCACCGTTCTTGTCGGCTCGCCGAAAAATCTGCAAGACAAAACACAACAGGGCTCAGTGTGGCAGCAGGGAGAGAAGGGCAGCTGAACAGGGAGCCAGGCAGCACCCAGCACCATGGAAAATCCCTTCCAGGAGCTCAGGGAGCCTGGAGAAGCCCCAGCTGTTGGGACTGTACAGGCTGCTCTGGGAAATTCCCCTTTGCCAATGATTAAACCCATTTCTTGCCTCTAATGCACAGAGCCTTGTCAGCCCAGCACTCACAGCAAGCACCTTTTAGAGAACACAGAGGCAAAGCAGAAAGAACTTTGCTACATCCTTGTAATGGCAACCCTTTAATTTTTCAGTCCGTTTAAACGAAAGAACATTAGGTACAAACCCACTCGGTCAGGAAGCACTTTGTGCATCACCAACACTCAACCCTGCACCGAGGAGCAGCTCCTGCCCTGAGCTTTGAAACCACCCCTCAGCACAGCCCTTCCTGCAACACCTCTGCGTGCACACACACTGTAATGAATTATTAATGAATTAATTAATCTGTAACTGCTTCTGCCACAGAGCACAGTTGGAGAGCTGCTCCAGTTCAGGGTCTCAATGCAGATTCCCAACCACGAGACTTCTGCCCATGACCCAGGAGAAAGCTGGGGCTGCTCGGCCCTGCCAGGATCCGTTTCACCAGGAATTATTGGAATGTCTGGGGCTGACTCCAGTGAGGAACAGCATCACTTCCAAAGCCTGGGAACGTTTTCCCAGACCAAAATGTAGGAGGTTTTTTCCAGCACATCCTAATGGAGTCAAGGACAGAAGATTGTCTATGGGGAAACTGTCCTTTGTATCATCCTGGGTGATGGAAAAATCTGCAGGTCTGAAGAAAGATTAGGAAAGAAAAAGGGTTGGGAAAGGAGACAGAACTTTTCCAGTCCTGCCCCACTGCCCCTCTGCCCCTGGCTCCTCCTGCACCACCCACCACAGCTCTGCTGCGTGCTCCGAGGCCACAGTCCCACATCCAGCACTGACGTCTCCCTGGGAAACTGTTCTGAGGTAAAGTAAAAGCTGCCCAGGAAAACCCCCTAAGCCTCTAGCTAGCCTCTGGACAGAGGTTTTTCTTCCTCAGGACCAGAACCAGGAGCAGGGACAGGTCCTTGGAGGATGCTCTTCTGAACAAAGTGAGCTCCTCCTGCCCCAAGCTGCTGCAGGAACAGAGGCTGCCTTGGGCTGAGCAGCATTAGGTGTAACCATCCCCCTGGGATTCCAGCCGGCCAGGCTGCTGCCTTGGCAGGAAAGCGGGCTGGGCACTCCCTGAGCACCACACAGGACCTGCTGGATGCACTTTGGAGCTGAGATGGGAACCTGCAGCTCCCAAACAGTGGTGATTTCTCTGGATTTTAAAGCAAAGCTTTCTCCAGGCTAACGGGTTCCTTGTGGGGTCTCACGGCTGCAGGGGCAGCACCCGTGGGTCCCACATGTCTGTGCCACCCTGCCATGGACTCTCCATCAAGGGAGAAGCCTCATCCTGCAGAGCTCTGTGTTATCAGAGGGACACATGGCTTGTGTAATGACACCTCTATGGCTCCAGATGTCACAGAGGGCACATCTCTAGCTCATCCCAGAGACAGTCAAGTGTCACCCAGGCACTGGGTGCAGATTTGAGAGAGGGCAAACATTTCCCACTCACAGGCTGGCCTTGCTCAGCAGGGTTTATCAGTGGGCTCAGAGGAAGAACACAATTTCAGGGAAGACCCCCTGGGACTGAGAAGGTCTCTAATCCCAGGTGAGTTTATCCTCAGCAAACAGAGTGGATGCTTCTCCCTCACACACAAGGCCCAGTGAGTTACACGAGCCACTGCACACACGACAGCTGCCTGGAGCTCAAAATAAACGTGGTACAAGCCAGGAGCTGTGAGTGCCCTGAGGCAAGGCCATGTCTGCTCCAGAGCCCCAGAACAGCAGGGCTGCACACTGCCTGCAGCCAGCCTGTCCCTGTGCGAGCCCAGGACACAGCTCCAGCCCAGCACAACCAGCACACGGCCACTTCCATGCTCCAAAGGGAATCCTGTCCCCTCCCCGGGGACGGGCACATGCTCTGTGATGGCAGGTGAGCGCTGTCCCCAGTGCCAACAGCAGCCCTGGGACAAAGCCAGGGAAAAGTGATGCAAAGCCAGGCTGGGAGTGGGATCAGGTCTGTGTGGGCTGCTAGAGGGCCCTACAAGCAATCCCTCTCTTGCCAGGGTGGACTGGCAGCCTCAGAGGCACAGGGGCCCTGCCTGGAGCCTGGGCTGTTCCCTCAGCCCTTGGGCTTGTGGCCGAGCAGCCGCAGCCTCACCGGGACTGCGGGAAGAGGCACTGAAACAGCTTTTATTTGCGGGGTAAGCCCCACACGTACCTCGGGAGGGAAGGATATATAGGATTTCTCCCTGCCTGCATGTCTGGAAGCAACCACGGCTCCCGGACAGGCAGCCAGGGACAGGCGGCTGTCGGGGAGGGGACAGCTGTCCTGGGGACAATGCGCTGATCGACACACGGCAGGCTGAGGCAGGCTGCGGCCAGCACCAGAACACCGTCCTTCCTGAAGCTCTCGCATCCCCGGAGGGGAAGGAGTAAGCCCCGGGCACCACCCTGGGGGACAAATCTCCCCGAGGCTTGTAAAAGGCTTAGGGCGACGGCAGCACTGCGGTTCGTACCGTGCCTGCAGCGAAGCGTCTCGGGCAAAGCCCTCCTCCTCCTCCTCCTCCTCACTTCTGCCAAGGGCAGGAGATATGCAGGCAGGTCCCAGGGGAAGCAGAATCCACCGGGATCTGTGGTGGGCAGCGCTGCCGGGAAGGCAGGCGGGGCTCCTGCCCTGGTGCCGTGGGATGCTCATCCCGAGCAGCCTGGCGGGCAGCTGGACAGCGGCCAACTGCCCAGACCCCAACGTGTAGAGATGAAACTCACCCTGCCAAGCTCTGGAGCAAAGGTGGGAGCAAAGGATTCACAGGGTAGAGGAAGAGAAGCCGTCAGAACCCGGAAAGCAGCTGCTAGCGTTGTTAACATTTCCCATTTTAATTGCTTTAATGACACCCTGAGGAATGGCTGTGCGACTCAACGAGTGCCCTGAGGAGCTGAGCTGGAACACAGCTGTCACCATCCGCCCCCCTCCTGCCCATCTTCCCTCAGCCAAGTAATTAGTGCGGTTAATGATGCTGGCTGGAGAGCCTGGCAGCCCGAGCCCCCCAGGCAGGGGAGAGACCCTGACCCCCAGCTGGCAGCTGCGAGCAGCACCACGGCCGAGGGAGCCGCGCTTCCCAGCGCCTCCCTGAGGTTGCCAGGAGGTCTTGGACCGGAGCAGACGAGGCATTCACCTTCCTAAAGTGCTGCCCGAGATCAGCTGTTCCCCTTCTCTGGGATGGACTGGGACACGGGGGTCAACCTGGATAGGGTCAAGACGGAGATGACAGCTGGCAGATGCCATCGGGCACCGAGCTGGGCTGTACAGGTGACACCAGCTCTCATCCTTAACCCTCGCTGGCTTTCTCCCCTCAGCTCTGAGGCAGGGCAGGGGCAGCTCCTCTGCCCCCACATCTCCTTGGTCCACAGGGTGACTGCGCAGCGGTGCCGGACACATGGCAATGCCAAGGCTCTCTCACCAGGGAGATTTGGGCCCTTCCACCCGAGCCAGCTCACGGAACACAGGCAGGAGCAGGAGGGCCGAGCACCGCGGAGGTGCTCCGGAGGTGGGCTCTGCCCGGGCTGTGCCACCGGCCCTGGGAGGTGACCGGGATGCAGCCGCCTCCCCCGGAGCCCCGGCCCCTCTCACACGAGAGGGACGGTGCCAGCATCTCTGAACACAAACACAGCCACCATCTGCATTTGCAACTCCCCCGTGCCACCCACAGCCACCAGGATGCCCGGGCGACCTCCAATGGCACGGAGCATCCTCCTCCACAATCCCGGTGCGTCGGGAGCAGGCAGGGACAGGGGCTGTACCCGGGGGCTGCAGCAGGCGGCTCTCTGTTGGATCCCATGGCTGTGAACAGCTCCAGGGAACCTTCCACAGCGTTCCTGCCACACACAGCTCCCGCTCCGGGAGTCATGACAGCCAGCTCTGGATGAGGCGTGGGCTGTTTCTAGCCACCCAGAGGCCCAGCATTCAGCAGAAGGACACGACATCATTATTTAAGCCATCACGACCGTGCACAGCTCCGGGCTGGCACGGGCGCAGAGCCTCTGGCGCATCCCTCGGGCCGGTTCCCCCGGGAAGGAGCCTCACCCCGACACCCACACGTGCGGCGGCTCCCCGGGGGGGGGGGGACACGGCGGGCCCGGGGCTGGGCAGGGGGCCGGGGGTCCCGCCCGCGGTACTCACGTCGTGGAAGATGGGCAGCGGCTGGCGGTGGGGTTTGGGGCCGCGATCTGCTGAGAGCAGGCACACGGCCAGCAGCTCGGCACACGACATCATGGTCCCGGAGGGTGCGGGTGCTGCGGACACCGGGGGTGCGGGGAGCGGTGCGGTGCCGGAGGGTGCGGTGCCTCAGGGCACGGTGCGGTGCTGTAGGGATGGGTTCGGTGCGGTACCGTGG
>CM031874.1:4051556-4061609 GCA_018697195.1 Certhia americana | reverse complement strand
AGGGCACGGTGCGGTGCTGTAGGGATGGGTTCGGTGCGGTACCGTGGGGTTCGGTGCGGTACCGTAGGGCACGGTGCGGTGCTGTAGGGATGGGTTCGGTGCGGTACCGCGGGGTGCCGTGCGGTGCCGTAGGACGCAGTGCGGTGCCTTAGGGCACGGCTCGGTGCGGTACCGTAGAGATGGGCTTGGTGCGGAAGGAATGGCCTCGGTGCGGAAAGGATGGGTTTGGTTCGGTGCCTTAGGGATAAACTCTGTGCGGTAGGGATGGGCTCGGCGCGGTGTCGTAGGGATGGGTTCGGCTCTATTCGGTGCTGTAGGGATGGGTTCAGCTCTGATCGGTTCGGCTCTCTTCGGTTCGGCAGGGTGGCTCTGCTCGGTTCGGCTCGGTTCGGCTCGGTTCGGCTCGGTCCGTGCGCAGGTCGCGCCCCGCCGATCCCGACTCAGCCGAGCGGCTCCGCCGCCCCAGCCAACTTTGGCTGTGCGGAGAGCCCGCCCCCTCCTCCACCCGATTGGTCACAGGCTGTGATTGGCAGCAGGAACCACCAATGCTCTTGGCGGAGAGGAGAGGGGCGGGGCCGCGCTGGGTCCCGGTGCCCGCTCGGTGCCGGGGCGGTCCCAGTTGGACCCAGTACAGCGCAGGGTGCTGTCCCCCATGGGTTGTGTGACCATCCCTCAGTGTCCCAGTGCGACCGTGGGTCTCAGTGTGGTCACTGTTAGCCCCACAGTAGCGCTGGGTGCCTCACCTGGCCCTAGGGTGTCTCTAGCCTGGTGATGGATGGTCCCAGTGTGGTCGTTGTTGACCCCACCATAGCCCTGGGTGCCCTAAGTGAGGCCCTAAGTGGTCCCAGTTTGACCATGGGTGGTTGCTGCCAGCCCCACTGTAGCCAATGTCGCCCCAGCTGGTTCCAGCTGAGCTATGGGTGGTCCCAGTGTGGTTGCTCTTGCCCCCAGGGTAGCCCTGGTTTCCTCAGTTGGCCCTGAGGCTGCCCCAGTTTGACCATGGGTGGTCATAGTGAGGTCACGGCTGGCCATAGCACAGCACTGGTTATCCCACTGTGGCCCCAGTCCATCCCAGTTTGAACACAGGTGGTCCAGTGCAGTTGCTGTTGGCTTTAGAAAAGTTCTGGTTTCCTCAGTTGGCCCTGGTTTGGCCCCAGTTTGATCACAGGTGGTCCCACTGTGGTTTTGGTGGCCCTGGAGTGGATCCCTGACACCCAGGATGGATTCAAATGAGTTCTGGTGGTGCCAGCTCCTCCATGTCCACAGTGCCAGGCAGCCCTTGCTCTGTGCTGCTTCCCTCCAGAACAACATGCTGGGATCCCAGTACCTCCAGAGATGTGAAATCCCCTCCCTGCCCCAGCAGGCTAGGGGAGATGAGGAGGAGGAGGAGCTGCCCCCATCCCTGCCTGGCACAGGCATCTGGGGGCTTGTGTCTGCATTCCAGGATTTCACTTACTGAGAAAGGGGCATGAACCAGTTTTGCTTGGATTTTGCAAAATCCCAGGCAGGCTTTGCCTCCCTCAGCACTCCCTCTGCTTTCACATGGAGCTCTCCAGGACAACCTGATTGCTGAGTTCAGCTCTGCTTAAGCCAGGTCTTGGATCCAAGCTCCTTCCTCACCCCAACGTGACTGAGCTGCAGCACGTGGAACTCACTCACCTCCTGTTCCCTCCGGGATAACGCTCTCCAAGCTGAGCCCACGGCATCACAGCTATTTTTACCATCTCCCAGCTGTTCCAGGTGTGTGCAAGGCAAAAGAGGTGGAAAGAGCACACCTGGGCCCTGGCAGGGGCATCCAAGGGCTCCAGGGTGCACGTGCACTCACCACTCTTGGCACGGGGCTGTCCCTGTCCCCAGGGAGGCAGAGAGGCCCAAGGGCTGGAGCTGTTGAGTGTGGCTATCATCAAATCCAACTGAAATAGGAGCAGGAACACAACACAGGCAAGGGATGCAGCAGGGACAGGGGACTCACCTTGCCAGAGAGCATGGAAGGGGCTTGGGTGATGGTAGGGCTCTGCCATGGATTAAAATCCCTCCCTTTGAAGGGCTTCCTGCACTTCCATCCACTCCAAAAATCCATGCTTGGTGCCCAGTGGGATCCCTCAGAGTCAGCATGCATTTCCATGCGGGATGGAGCAGCCTGAGTGAGGATTAAGTTCAGGGCAAAACTGCTGATGGCAGGAGGTAACAAGCGCTCCCAACTTCCACAGGTGCTCCCAGAAAGCCACAGCAGGGAAGGGGGAATGGCCCCAACCATGGGGGACACAGGGCTCTGCTCTGCTCCCCAGCACCTCAGTGGGGTGGAATTAAAGGAAGCACCCCCTCAACAGCATCCCAGAAATAAACAATGCTGCTCTTCACCTTCGTGAGTTCCTTCTGTGTGGAGGAAACAGGAGAGATTTTTGGAAGTGAAAATAGGGCAGCGTGGGGTAGGATGCAGAGGTGGGGCAGGACACCCCTGCCTATAGAGCCCCTTACAGGATCCTCTAAGGGGGATTAGGTTAAAGTACAAACCCTTTATGGGGGACACCTAATGCCACTGCCAGCCTGTCCCGGAGCTCATCCCACTGTGGAGCTCTCCTGACTCCCCCAGATCCCAACAAGCACTGGAGACCCCAGGGCTGCCTGGGCTCAGCACCGTGGCCAGATCCTGCACACCAATTTCCAGCTGCCAGTGGAGTCACCACTGCAGTCCAACAGCCCCCCAGGGCTGGATGGACATGGTCCCTGTGGGGGTCACGGCTGGGAATGAGAGCTGAGAGCCCATGGAGCAGGCAGGATGTGTGCAAGGTGCCCATCTCCTGACCGTGCTGCCTTCACCTGACAGAGAAAAGCATCTTTGGAGCAGACAAATAAAACCAGGCAGTGCCTGGGGCCGCTTCCCAACGCTGCCATGTGCTTTTCCAAAGCAGCTACCATCAGCTCCCTCGCCAGCGATCCGAAATAGCAGGAGGGAAACCCTTCAGCTGCATCATGAATCATCCTGGGAGGCAGAGTGGTTATTTTTACGGTGCCGTGGCTCACGTGGAGCTGCCAAGGCAGCCCCTAGGGCTGTGCTGTGCTGCCGCAGTGGGACACAGCCCTGTCCCTGCCGGGGCTGCTTCCCTGGGTGTTGGGAGTCCCAGGGGTTCGGTGTGCCAGGAGGTTCCCTATGAGGGCGATGTGATGGTGATGCCATCAGAGAGGTTTGCCTTTGCCCAGGGAAAGAGGCAGAGCTGTGATGCTGCTGGGGGTTGGCTGGCTGTGGGAACAGCCCTGTGGAGCTCAGGATGTCAGTGTCCCCTCTCCCTGTGCCTCCTGGCTCCCACAAAAACCATTTTCTGTGCTGGGGTCTCTCTGCTTTGGCAGCACTGCAGATCACCATCACCATCCATCACGACGGAGCCAAGCAGAGGAGAGGAGGAGGGATGGAGGAGGAGGAGTTGGCATATGGCTGAGCTGGGTACCCTGCAGTAACTCAGAAAACCTCCAGCACCTGCCACCTCAGGTGACAAACACCAACCCTGCAATGGAGGACACAGCAGGCAGGGACCCAGGTCCATGCCCTCTCACCTGGACCCTGTCCTCCTGCCCTGGCTCCGTGGGACAGGAGTCCCATGGATCAGAGCAGTGGGAATACTGGTCCAGTGTCATCATCTGAAAGAGCTGCATTTGAAGGGGTGACAGTGTGACAAACACCAGCTCTTCCCACCCAGGCACAGGGGTCACGCATACCAGCCTGTGTGTGACACTGGTTTGGAGATGGCAGGGCCCTGGCTGGCCCTGCTGCCATGCTTTGGAGGGCTGGGAAAGCTGGCAAAGGGAATGGTGTGTGGAGCTGAGCCGTGGGGTGTGGGGCACCCCACACCTGCTCACTGCCACCCACACGTGTCCAGCTCCAACAACAATCCAGGGACAGCACAGCCAGCCAGGGACTGCCTCAGGCGTGGAAACAGAGGCCCAAGGATGCAGGCAGGAGGCCAGGCAGTGGTGATGGGCTCTCTGTGCCACCCAGCACTCACCCACAGCCTGTCCTGAGCCTGGGATCCCATTCCCTGCCGTACAGGAGCAGGGTGAGTTTACACAATATGGTCAGGGTGAAATATTTATCAGGCTGTTTAAAGGAAAACCAGGCAGGAGGCTGGGCAGGAGGAGGGGAGAAAGAGCACAAACACGGGCAGGAAGTAGCACAACCCTGGCTGCCACTGAGGCAGGGGCCGTGGCCCTGCTGAGCCCCATCCTGGCTGCCGGGGAGTCCCTGGCAACTCCAAACAGCCCTCCCTGGGGGTCCCCAATGTCCCTCAGTCCTGGTGTGCTACAGAGGGAATCAGGCCACACAGGGTCAGGGCTACTGCTGGCAGACAGTGTCCCCAGCAAGCAAGGACACAAGGACCTCGATCTTTGGGCCAGAAACTGGTGCCAGCAGGTGCCTCGATGCAGCACCAAGAGCTGGGGTGAATGGGGGAAACTGGGAACTCTGCATGGAGTGGCTTCACATTGGCCTCATGCTGCAGCCAGGCAGGAAAATACTGCCCCAAAACCAGGGGGAAGGCAGGGAGGGGACCAGACAGGAGAGGAGCCCAGTGGGGGCAGGAACTCTTTGGAGGGGCAGGGAAGGCAGGATCAGCCCCAGATCCCACCCTTTGTGGGACCAGGGACCAAAGCACCTGGTCCATACCTGGTCACGTATTTCAAGTTCAAAGTGGAAAACTGACCACAAAATAACCCCAAACCTCTTGGTTTCTCAGCTGAGGTCCCCACCACCCCTCACACCCCCAGGCACCGGAGCACAGACAAAGGGCAGAGTCAGTAGAAACCTTTATTAAACACAAAGCTCAGAGGAACACAAACTTGTTAAATGGCAGTAAAAGTGAAAGTGCGTCTCCAGCTCGGCCCAGGGGACTCCAGGACCCCTCTGCCCTCCTCTCCCAGCCCCAGTGGCCTGGGGATGGGGAGCCAGAGCCAAAAGGCTGAACGGCTGCACAGGGAGGAAAGGAAAAGCCTGGAGACAGCGTTGGGTGCTCACCTGCAGAGATGCTCCCCCCGGACCCCTCTGTGTCCCCTGAGGGGACACACACATGGTCCCAGGGCCACCAGCCCCATCCCAGCTCCCACAGCCACCTGCCACAGCCGTGGCCTTGCCAGCCCTGTTTTGAACACAAGCAAAACCAGGATGTGCTGGTGACACCCTGGTGACACCCTCCATGTCCCACCAGCACCAGCACTGTCCTCCTGCTCCCTCCATGTCCTGGGAGAGCTCCACACACCATAAATAATAAATAAATACCCCACGCTCAGCCAGGCCATGGGCAGCCCCCACACAGGGGGACAGCCCTGGCCCAGCACCCCCCACATCTCCAACACCCCTCTCAGCACAACAAAAACTCTCAGCACCCCCATTCTGCTGTACAGCCCCCCCCAAACCCCCATGGAATTGAAACGCTGTCCCCAGGGGACAATAATAAATTAATCAAATCAATCTATACACAGGACTGCTTAAAGCTCTGCAACAGGCTCCTGGGGGGCAGCGGCTCTGCCCTGGGCAGTTCCCCCTGATCAGGGCCCTGTGGGGGATTCCCCTGAGATGGGAACCCCACCCTGGCATCCTCCTGGTGGGGCTGGAGCTGAGGATGCCACTGGCCCCCACCGGGCTGGGGGGCTGGAGGAATAAGGAAAAAATATTGCAAAAAGGGATGGGGGAGGAACAGCGGGCGCTGGAGCCAGAGGGGCTGCCCTGCCCTGCCCTGCCCACTTGCCAGGGCTGCCCCCTCCCCTGGCAGCTCCCCCAAACACCCAGGAGGGCACAGTTTCAGAAGTCCAAGGGGGTGAAATCCCCAAAGTTGCAGTCGAAGAGCTCACTGATGCCCTCACCCTCCTCCAGCCCAAAGTGATAGTCCTGCACCTGTGGCGGCGACAGGTTGATGAACTCATTGGCCAAGAAGCCTGCCAAGTCCTCCCTGCTCTGCTCCAGCAGGATGTCCATGGAGGCCAGTGGAGACAGGCTCACCTCCTCCTCTGGGCTCTTGCCAGGCAGCGCACTCGGCCCTGGCAGCAGCGCTTCTGTGGGGATGAAAAGCAGCTGTAAATCCCACAATACTCTCCAAATAAACTCCCAAAAAAAGCTTCTTTGGCTATGGAGATCCTGCCTTCCCACCTCCCTGCCTTGCTGCAGTGCCTGAGCAGCATCCCAGCTCCTTTATTGTACCAACTGTAGAGGGGCTGGTGAGAGCTGTGACATCCCAGCAGCTCCCTCGTGTCCCCAGCCCCACCTTGCTCTCCGGGCAGCAGAGGCATGTTCACATCCTGGGCAGGATGCAGGAGCAGGGAGGCTCTGGGCTGTGAATGGCTGGGAGAAGAGTCCTCTGCAGGAGCTTTGAAGGGGCTCTTGACAGGGCTGCAGACCCCTGAGCTGTCCTCGGGGCAGAGGAACACATCGATGGGGCCCTGAGTGCTTTGCACAGAAACCTGGAACGCCTGGGGAAGGGGACAGGAGAGAGACAAGGTGTCACAAGGGAACATGGGGCTGTTCAGGGAAGGCAGAGGAAGAGCAGTGTGACCCCAACTCACCTCCGCTGGGTCTGACACCTGCAGCTGGGTCTCTGGGGGAGCTTTGATAACTATCACCATTTGCTCTGCGGGGTCCACAACGCTGCGGAGGTCCTGGCAGGTCACATAGCCTGCAGTGGGGCAGGTCAAGGAAGGGACACGGGGATGTGGGCTGAGAAACACCCTGCTTGTGACACTTGAGGCTCAACCACAGCCACCACCCAGCCAGCCCCACCCCAGAACCAAAGGATATTGCTGGTTGGCAGGGTCCTCAGTGAGCAGGCGCAGCTGCACTGTGCACATCTGGATGAGGTCATCCAGCTGTTGCTCGGCCGCCTGCAGCTCCTGCAGCTCCTTCTCCAGCAGCCGGTGCCGGCCTGACGCTCCCACGGTGGCCTGGCTGCCCCTGGGGAGCACCGTGTCCATCAGGAGCCAACCCCCACAGCCTCCTCTGCCCACCGAGGCCAGGCCACATCCCACCCCACACCAGGGGAACCAGCCCTGCAGGGATTTTGCAGCAGACCACTCCCCTGGATGACCTGGGGAGCCCCAGGGGGACTCACAGGTGACACCAACACTGCTCAGGAGCCTCACGACATTGAGCACAGCCCTCCCCACAGGGGGCCACCACTTGGCCTGCAGCAGAAGCTCTGGTGACCCTGCCCTGAAATTCTCCACCCAAATAAAACCCTCCTCCACCCAGGGTCTGACCCAGACAGCTCCCCCACCCCAGGGAACAGCCAGGCACAGCCCCATGAGCCAGGGGACATACAGCCACTGGATGTGGTTCTTGGACTTCTTGGTGATGAGCTGTATGCCCTCCAGGACATTGGTGATGTCGTAGATGCGCCTCTTCTGCACCTTCAAAACCTCAGCTGCCCAGTTGAGATCCACCACACCATCTGGGGACTGGCTCAGCAGCTCCAGGAAGCGCTTGGTGGTGAGGTTCAGGGAGGTTTCATAGCGAGACTTCTCTCCAGGAGACTTTGCCCCTGCCAGACGTGGAGGACAAATGCATTTAGCCACAAAGGAAACCCAGAGCTGAAGCTGAAAGGTCACAAAACTCCTGCTACACTTTCAGGTGGCTTGTGGACTAGTGACCAGCACCCCAAACCCAATTTCTTTTTCTCAGGGCAAAGTTGTGAGCTGCCCAAATCGCCTGTAGGAAGGGTGTTGCAGCACTTGGCACAGGCTGTGACACCTGTGCTCCGTTGTGACCACAACTGTGACTGAGACACCGAGTGCCAGGCAGGGCTCAGGGGGAGACAACAGCAGGTCCACCTGAACACTGCACTGACACTGTGCTGGCACCTACAGCTCTATCTCACAGGGAGGGACAGAGCCAGTGTGGTGCCCAGCAAATGGCCAGGACAACCATGCCACCAGCACAGGGCACAGCTGTGAGTGAAGAGTGGACAGAGCAGGCCAGCCCCAGGGACAGCCCATCCAGACCAACACAAAGGGACTGGAAGAATCTACCAGGGATGATGAGCCTGTGGGAGCAGAGAGGGGCTGCTGGGCCTCTGCTCTGAGCTGGGCTGGCAAGGAGGGGCCAGGGGGAGTGGAGCTGATACCTTTAGCAGGGTTCCTGGCCTTGCCCCGGCTCACCGGCAAAGTCTCTCCTATGTACTGGTGATCCGTCTCCAAGTTCAGCTTCCTCTTCACCTGCAAGGAACGGGGTCAGCAGAGGGACAGCCACCCCCACAGCTCCACTGCTGATGGAGGGAGGTGAGGAACTTCTGTGAGGAACCGCCCCAGCACTGGGGGGTACAGACACCCCAGATCCCGGCAGGAAGGAGTTGACAGGAGCTGTCACACACACGGGCGGGGATGGGGGGGCTGTCCCAGCCTCGGGAGCGCCCCAAAGCCGGCGTGGGCCGTGGGTGGGGAGGCAAAACACGGCCCGGCGCCCGGGCCTGCGGCTTCCGGAGCGGCGGCGGGGCAGGGCCGGCCCGGCAGGTGCTGCGTGGCACGGCCCGGCCGTACAGCCTGGCACAGCCGGGGGTACCGGGCACGGGCTGACACGGAGCAGGGCACGGCACGGCATACGGCACGGCAGGGAGCAGTACGGCCCGGCCCGGTATGAGGCCCTGTCCGGTATAAAGCACGGCTCGCTTTACAGCCCGGTTCGGTACGGCACGGCTCGCTACACAGCACAGCTCGGGATCCAGCCGGGCCCATTGTCCAGCCCGGCTCGCTGTAGCCCGGTCGGGTATACGGCCCGTCGGTACACGGCCGGTTCGACGAGGCCCAATATCGCACAGTCCAGAACACAGCCCGACCCCGCCGGTCCCCGGAGCCCCCGCCCGGCCCCTGCCCCCTCCCCATCCCACTCGCGGGGGTTACCGGCGGGCGGCCCAGCGCGGGCCGTCTGGGCGCGGCGCCGGGGCGGGCGGGCTGCGGCGTGGCGAAGAGCAGGAGGTCGGTATCGGGGTGGCCGCCGCCCGCGGACTCCTCGGCGGCGGCGGAGACGATCAGGAGGTGCGGGGAGGCGCTGCCCAGCAGCGCCGCCAGCCCCGCCGCGCCGCCCGCCGCCGCCATGGCTCACATGGCGCCGTGCCGCCGGTGCGGCGGCGGCGTCGGCGGGACATGGCGCGGAAGGGCGCGGCCCCATATGTTGGGCGCGGGGCCGCGCGCTCTCTCCGGCCGCCTCGGATCCGCTCCTCCTCGCACCGCCGCCGGATTTCGGCCCTCCGCCCCGCGCGCCTTTGCGCGCCAAATCCTTTTTGCCGCGAAAAGCGGCGCGAGCCGCCCCGCCGCCCGCCCATTGGCTCGCCCCGCCGCGGCGGGGATGCGAGGGCGCGTGGCCATTGGCCGCGTGGCGCGGGTCGCCGGCGGTGCCGAAGGCGTCGGGCCATTGGCGGTCGGGCCCGCTGACAGGCGACCAATCACGGCGCCGCGCCGGGGCGGCGGGCCATGAGCGCGGTCGGGGACTCGGCGGGTGGCGGCCGCGTGTGTTCCCCCCTGATGTTTCCCCTCCCCGTGTCCTGTTGTGTGTCCCCCATGAGTGTCCCCCGTGTTCCCCCCGGGGTGTCGTCCTTGGGTGGTTTCCTCCCTTGTCTTCTTTTTGTGTTCCCCATGTCCTTTGTAGGAGGGTCCCTCCCTGTCCCCTCCGTGTCGCTGCTTTGTCCCCCCCCCCTAGGTGGTCCCCCATCCCGTGTCCCTGTTGTGTTTCCACCCCCTAGGATGGTTCCCCTCCCGTGTCCCTGTTTGTGTCCCCCCCTAGGATGGTCCCCTCCCGTGTCCCTTTTGTGTCCCCCGTGTCCCCCTGGGGTGGTCTCCCTTGGGGGTGTCCCCTCCCGTGTGCCGCCGTTGATTCCTCGCTCCAACCGGTCCCGTTTCCCGGGTTTCCCCCGTCCGTGGGGGATTTTAAGCCTGAGGGGCAGAGCACGGTCCCGCCCGGGCTCAAGCCCCCCGTGGTGATGGTTTTCCTCCGGCTGCGGGCGCGGCGGTTCGCTTGCGGACGGCCCGTGAGGGAGCACAACGTCACCGTCCCACGAACAAGGTCACGACTCTCCCCTGCCCTGT
>CM031874.1:3953658-4042818 GCA_018697195.1 Certhia americana | reverse complement strand
GGTGTGTCCCACCATGAGGCGTGTACCCTGACCCGGGTCCCTGTGTGTCCCCACGGAGTGTCCACGGTCCCCCCTGCGGGGTGTCTCCCTTGGGGGTATCTCTCCGGTCTCTGTTGTGTTCCCCATGCCAACTTTAGGGAGGGTCCCCCCCATGTCCCTCCCGTGCGCTGCGTTGTGTCCCCCCTAGGATGGTCCATACAGTGTCCCTGTTTTGTGTCACCCCCCATAGGATTCCCCTCCCGGGTCCTGTTTGCCCCCCTAGGATGGTCCCTTCCGTGCCCCGTTTGGTGACACCCCTAGGATGGTCCCCTCCCGTGTCCCTGTTTGTGTCCCCCCCTAGGATGGTCCCCTCCCCTGTCCCTCTTTGTGTCCCCCGTGTCCCCCTGGGGGTGTCTCCCTTGGGGGTGTCCTCTCCCGTGTGCCGCCGTGGATTCCTCGCTCCGAACCGGTCCCGGTTCCCGGGTTGCCCCCTCCGTGGGGATTTTAAGCCTGAGGCAGAGCCGGTCCCGGCCCGGGCTCAGCCCCGCCGGGGTGATGGGTTTCCGGCTGCGGGCGCGGCTGTTCGCTCTGCGGACGGCCCGGGAGGACAGCAACGCTCACCCACGAACAAAGGTCACGTCTCTCCCCTGCCCTGCGGACTCTGCCCGTCCACGGGTGTCACCGGTGCCTTTGGGCTCTGCGGGGTGTCCCAGGCAGTCCCCCGTGGCACCCCCCGCAGCAATGCCCTGCTTTGGGGGACATCAGTGGGTGCTCAGCCGTGGGGGGGCAGGAGCTCTCCTGTACTGCGGGGCGAGGTGTCTGCAGGATTTTTGTCTAAAAGTGTTGGAGCAATGAAGGGATCAGTTCAGGGTTGTCCATCTCCCCTGTCCAAAGCAGCCCCGAGACCATGGAGGAGGCTGTCGGACAAATCTGGAGGCTTCAGGCTCAGATGTTGCTCCAGGAGTCCAGCGCGTACGGAAGGACTGGGATGCTGCAATCTGCTCCATCCGTTTGGAGGATGATTCACGGCATTCTGTGTTTCCAAATACCAAACAGCTGCGGATCTCGGCAGCTCCTTCAGGACTGGCTGCTGATAACCCCTCGCAGGGCAGAGAAAAAGCTCTGCCGGGAGCACAACCTGCCCTTGACCGTGCCAGGCGCTGTCTCCGGCCGTGGGACCATGTGGATGGGGAGAGGCAGGGACACGGGGACGGCAGACGGAGCCGGGAGTGGCCCCATATGCTGAGAGAGATGAGAGTCCACCCACGAGACACGGGACAGGCGGCTTCCAGCACCGGTATCTCCTGCCTGCAGGACACTGATAACCTCCTGCTGCATGAGGAAGCAAAGTTAAAAAGGAAAAAAGTACATCCTGCTAATTAAAAAAAAAAAAAAAAAATTAAAAATTAAAAAAGCATTTGAAGATTAGGCCTTTTTCAGGGCCCAGGGAAGCTCATGAGGAAAGTGTGGAGCGGGGTGTGAAACAGGCACCCAAATCCGTGCTGAGCTAAGCCCAGGGTGTCACCCCCACGATTTGCCCCACATGTCCCCGGGGGCCCGTGGTCGAGCACGGTGGCCCCCAGCCCCCTGCTGCTGCCAGGCAGGGCTGTGAGCCAGCGCTGGCTCCCACCCCAGCCCTGCTGCCAACCCTGACCTGCCTGGGATGCAGGAGATGGGCTGCTTTTCCCAACAGTGCGTGGGATGCAGGAGGCATTCGCAGGGCTGAGTTAACTCCTCTGCTGCGGAGCAGATCCTGACATGCAGTGCCCCTGTGCTGGCCTAACAGGTTTCTGGCTTTAAAGGATGTTATGCTGGATACTTTGGCAGTGGCTGCAATTCCCCCGGGGACAGCAAACACTGAGCAGGGCCGTGATTTCCCTGGATCCCTCCATCCTTAAATACAGCAGTAACATGGTGCATGTCCGTGACCAATCAAATCAACTCGCTGTGCCTCATTTCTTCATCAGCACAGAGCAAATAGAAACGCTGCCTTGCTTAAAGGATATTAATACAGTTAATTAACACTTGGCCCTTCTAATAGTCCTGGCCCCACTCTCCAGAGCCCTTCCACTGCGATATCATCATTACTGTGAAACATAAGCAACAGTTAGACCAGATGTTTGCACACAGTTAATGCTTCTTCCATCTGGGGAGGGGGGAAAAGGCAACCCCAGCAGCCGGGCGGGGAGCGCATGGCTGGCGGTGCTCTCCCCATCCCTGGGGAGCCTCAGCCCGGCGCTTCCTGGGCTGAGGCAGGGTTTGGGACACAGCTGCTGCACCAGCTGCTCCCGCTCGGCTCACAAAGGCTGGGTTCACCCCCTCCTAATTCATGCAGGAGCTTTTCGGGGGGAGCAGGCTCTGCCCCCTCTCCCGGAGGCTGCGCTGCGACTTCTCCAAGGCTTTCAGCGCCGGCGGCGCGAAAAGGGGCGGCTGTGGAGACAAATGAAAGGCAAACGCTGATGGGAGAAGGGCGGGCAGGGGCTTTCCTTGCATGTGGATGAGGGCAAGCAGATGAATCCTGTCTCCTGCACAGCTGCAGCCGCCCCCCGACCCCGCCAGCCCTGCTAAGGAGTGCGGACGTGCTCCCAAGATTAGCAGTCTGGCAGGTGCTGCTCCCAGATAAAGTCCTGTCTGCACGGCCCCCTCTGGCCTGGAGAGGATCAGGAAGGCTGTTCAGACACCGTGCCCCAGCAGGATTTAGCCCGCAGCAGTCGCAGTAGTTTGGGTGGGTTTGGCTCTGCGGGACAGACTCAGGACAAGGGATGTCTGCTGGGAGGAGGCTGCAGGTGGAGCCAGAGCTGGTACCTGAGCTGGAGAATCACTTGGCAGGGCAGCAGGGTGGGAGCAGAGCTGGCAGGATGCAGACCTGCACCCCTGTGCTCCGTTAAGGGCTCCTGTGGGTGTCCCGAGCACATTTACTGTCCCTGTCGCTGCAGTCGGCCCTGCTCCAGCAGTTCCCACACGGAGTGTGCTGAGCTGTCACATGGAATTGCACAGGGCATGAAGGGGAGCAGGACTGCCCTTCCTCGGGGCCTCCTGCCAGTGCTCCTGCTCCCAGTTCACTGATTTGTTCACAAGATAGTGAGTTAGCAGTGTGGCACAATCTTCCTGTAGTGGGGACAGGTATCTGGGGAAAGCCCCGAGCCCCCCAGTTCTGCTGCCCTGACCCTACAGTCCCTTACCTCTGCCACCTGAGCCAGCACTGCTGCTCTGTGCAAACCAAAGCAATTTTCTGGAGCACAAGCTAAATGCCTAAAGCTGGCTTGTGGCAGAAGGGAGCAGCCCTGGTTTAGGTGTCTCCTCTCAGATTCTAGTCCCAAAAGCCAGGCACTGCCCATTGCCTTGCATCTTTTACAGAAGATGACACAGCCCTTCTTCTCGCAGGGCACCAGGTCAGCTCCTCTTTTGGATGGTGGGCACAACAGACTCAGCAGTGTGATCTCCTCCTCTCCTGTGGTGGCATCTGTTTCTAAAGCTCACATCAAACAGTGGCTGTCCGTGGAAGTGACAGGCACAGAGCCCACTCCCCTCCTGCTCTGCTCTTCACACCCAGCCAGGGCAGCCTTGTCTCATCCTCTGAGCACCACAAACACTAAAAGCCACTCCATTCCACAAGGCTCTTCCATTTCCTTCACTCAAACCCCACAGAAGAATGGAGAGGCTGAAGTATTTCTGGAGAGCCTGGGGGTTATCAAGGAATGATTTATTTGGGAATATGCCAGGCTCTTTCTTCTTCCTCTCAGTGTCTGCAGCCAGTCCAGGCTCACTTCCCAACACCCAGAGCATGGTCACTGGCACTGAGAACGCAAAACACAGCAAAAAGTGTTGGAACACCTTTGCTTCTGTCAGAACAAAATCTCCAGGTCACCCAGATCTTCACCTGGAGCAGAACAAGGGCTCAGACAGAGTATGATGCTCTGTGAGGAGGAAAAAAAAACATTTGAAGGTCGGGCTGGCATCAATTTGGAGGTGTTAATTTGGCTTCCCATGGGCTGAGGCTGGACACTCCAGCATTCCAACAGCTTCAAAGCTGGAGGTTTGGTCTTACAAACACTCAGCAATTGCTTCATCCCCACTACCAGAGCAGTCACCCCCACAGCACATTCCCTCTGGACTTTTAGCTTGGACGAGGCAGCAAAACCATCCATAGATATCCTTATTTTCTCTACTTGTGATGTTTAAAAAAAAAAAAAAGGGGTGTCAGCCATCCCAATTTGTTTCTGCAGCTGGCATCCTTTAATTCCCTGCAGGAGTTAAATCTGATGATGGGGCCAGAGCAGCACTGGCTGATGTTTCCAAGGTGGTTTCCAAGTCATGCCAAATCTCCACCTCAGGCATGGCTTCTCTACATCCAGAACTACAGACATGCAATAATCAAGCATTGCTTCATAGATTTTAGCTTAAAAATGATGACAGTAAAAAAAGACAAAAAATTAGGATTTTTATTTTTAGACAAAGCACAGTATTTGAATATTCAAAGAGTGATTATACAGAAATAATGACCACAAGAAGGCGATTAATAGTGGACAGAGCTACTCAACAACCCCCTGCCCTGTTCTTTTTTTTGTTTTTGTTTTAAACCCAAACCCCAAGATATTTCTACAAGCATTCTGATCAGTGTCACATGAGTTACCTGAGTTTATGTTCTTTAGTTTATTCAATGCTGTCAGAAAGTCAGGGCCTGGATTACACAGCAATTATGAATACAAAAGATATATCAAAAGCAGAGGTAATAATACCTGTATTATAGAGCTTTTATTTTGTTTTGCTCCCTCCTCATCACCAGAGACATGAAAATTCTTCTAAGTAAAGAAACCTCTTCTAAGTAAGTTACCTCCTCCACCAATCTGGTCGGAACACACAGGTTAAAAACTCAAGATTAACACCCCAAAAATATTAACAGTGGCAGACAGACATGACGCCTTATTTTCCCTCCTCCCTTATCTGCTGGGTTTCAAAAGCAGCATCAGAAAACACATTCTGCTTCAGGCTGGCATGAGCCAGGGAGACAAACACAACCTGACAAACAGGGAGCAGTGCACGGCTCAGAGCATTATCCAAAGGTCACCTTTGGGTGGATGCAGTTGGAGTCCCAGCAGTTTCTCCTGGGTGAGGGATCTGCACAGGGTTCTGGCTGCTCCCAGCTGGCTGCAGAGCTCACTCTGCACAGGGGGGCCCTGCTTTGGGTCTCTTTCAGCAGCCAGGGATCATCTCTGCCCTTCCACCCGCAGCCAGCTCGGTGTAAAGCAGAGCTTGACCTACTCTAGCAGGGCAGGGAGGTCTCATAGCACCAATATTGAAGCTTCTCTGCACCCTCCCCACCCTGGCACAGGCTGCCCACAGCAGCTGCAGCTGCTCCATCCCTGGAAGTGTCCAAGGCCAGGCTGGATGGGGCTTGGAGCAGCCTGGGACAATGGAAGGTGTCCCCGCAGGGGGCTGGGATGGCTTTTAAGGTCCCATCCAACCTAAACCATCCCACAATTCTATGATAAATGCCCTGAACAGGGTCAGTTCTCTGGTTATTGCACAGACACAGGGATGGTGGCCAGGACAAATCCCACTGTCCCATTACAGACACAGGGTCACACCTCCCAGCAGCCCCATTCTCCTCGAGCCCTTCTCTGCAGCACTGAATGGCCAAACACAGGTTTGGCTTTCAGAAATATCCTCTCCTTCACTGCCAGCATCAAACACAGCCCAGAAAACCTTCCCAAACCCAAATGTCAGGCAGCTGTCTCATTTTCACCTTTGTTAAATAATGCAATTGTCCCGGAAAGGGTTCTCCAGCCATGCCCAAAGCCAGCCCCAGCACACAAGCTGTCCTCCAAAGGGAAGGGAAGCACAGTGGGTATGCCAGGGCAGCAGGCAGCGGCAGTAAATAACCCTGAGCCTGCTTTGTTCCTTCATAAAATAAATGATTAATAGCCCAGGATAGTCAGTCTGCTTGAAAAGCTCAGGATTGCTGAAAACTTTTGATCAGTTCGATTCATTAACCTTTAAAACTGCCTCTAAGAGAGGCTTAAAATCTGAGGGAGAAGCATCATTTTAAACACTTCAGTTTTAACCAGTTAACTTTTGACAAACTGAGCTAAGACTGAGACACTGCTCCTCTTTAGAGACACTCAGCATTAGTCAGGTGTCAAGGAAGAAATAACAAGGGAAAATAAAGTTGCTGTAGACAAACAACCCCATGCTCATCTTAGAATTCAAAACCAGTCGGGGGGCTGGGGGGAGAAAATGGCCCTTCTTTGTGATCCTCAAGCACTTGGCCATACGCAGGTGGCTTCCCAACTGTCTCTTTATTCCTTTTGCTTTTAATGCTAATAAAAAGGGAACCCAAACAGGGCACTCCATTCCCCACACAATGCCCTGGGGGAGGGCAGGGAGTGTCACTTACAGATCCCAAAAGTCTGACTCAGACAAATTACTTCTAGTTCACTTCCCTACTACACGCCTGCATTGTTCCAACACCTTGGCAGCAGAAGGGGGCTCATCCCCAGCTATCTGGTCCCAGGAACAGCCAAAGGGGGCTGATGTCATTAAGGAGCTGTCCCAATTACTTCCCTGGGGAAAGCAGTGACTTGCAGCTTAACGTCCTGCCCCAGCACAGCGGGGAAACCAACGGTCAGCAAACCCCAAAGGGGTCAGCAAACCCCAAAGGCTGTGCTCCCGGGAGGAGCTGGGCTTCCAGGGATGGCAGCTGCCTCCTGCAGCCCCACTACAGATGGCTGGAGGCTCAGGCACGGTTTCCTTAGAAAGGGAGAGAATTTTTTTTTTTTCCTTAGAAAGAGAAATTCCCAAGAGAAAAAGAGCGTTTGGAACCAAGGAGAAGTCATGGTCACTGGTGCCAGGCTGGCTGCTTTTTGGCTGGGATTTAATTTCTAGAGAGGACAGAGAGCAGTGTGAAAAGGTCAGGAAAGGCCACTTGTCCTTCTCGTGGACACTGAAATGCTTCACCAGGAGCTGCAGCAGTACAATTCCCAGCAGAGGAAAACTATTCCACCCCTAAGGGAAGCACAAGCCTTTCTCAGAGAAAGAAATACCAGCTACAAATTTAACAGATCAAAACCTTCTCAGAGACACCCAACTCACAGAACCAGCCCACAGCTTCTTTTGCTGCAATAATTACACATGGTCAAGGATTTGTGAGTGTCATAGTTTTAGAGAGCAATTCCCAAGCCACAGCTGTCAGCTTTCTGAAATCCCATCAAAGCTTGCAGGAATTCAGCAATTTTAGCAGAATACCAATGCTCTTATTTGGAACAATATTGAGCTTCTGACAGAAAAATTGTGATTACTTCAAACCCCCAGCAGTGGTAAAATAAAGATGATTATAAAGGAATCAGAGAAAAATATTTAACCAAAAGAAACAAACCAAATTCCTAATTTTACAGCTTTCATGGGGTCTGATGGATGTTCCAATTCAATTATTCAGTCCAGACTGTAAGAGCAGTTAAATAAAAGTTAGCAATTAAATTAGAAGTTAAAGGGATGATAGAGAGTTATTATGACAAAGTATCTTGGTTTTTTGGCACCATGTACATCATGGATTTGCATGGACAAAGAAAAGTGGAAAAATAAAGAGCAAAGCAGCACTCTGAATATGAGCAACAGTAATAAAGGAGGTTAGGAGGACAAGGAAAAATGACTTAAGAAGAAATTGAGGATTTTTTCCTACTCAGAAACTCCCTGAAGTTAAATGTACTGTTTCAAATGTACCATTGTATAGGAGAAACTCCCAGAGCCCGGAGGGTAAAGAGTTCAAAAGATGATAAAGACAGCATCAGCAGGATTATGAAATGACATGAGCAGGTCAGGGAAAAGCAGGTGGATACAGGGAAAGTGAACCAAATAGTCCCAACTGAGCCAAAAGGGAACTTAATGATTCTCTTGGAAATATCACCACATGAAACCAGTGTGGCAGGAATTATTTCAATGCACATCATTGAGTGAACTGTGTAGTGTCATATGGCCTTGCACGATTAGGAATTTGAATTTATTAATTGATTAGTTAAACCAGTTTTTGTGCTTTCTCAGCTATCTAGTCAATCTTCTGCCACAGCCCAGGGCGTGCTGCCCTATCCTGGGGCTCAGCAGAGTGTTTTTGAGAGGAAGATAATTAATAAATTAATTCATGGGCTCAGCCTGGCTCAGCAACGAGCCTGCACGAACTACAGGTACAAAATCAGATTCAAATCTGGTTACAGCCAATATGTGTCATTGCTGTGGAGGGCAGATTCTGGACCTCAGATAAACCCTTGTCGTGCTCCACCAAAACCAAAGTGCTTGGTAAATGTTGCTCCCTTGGACACACAGAGTCCCCAGCGTGAGGGGGCCTGGCTGTAGAGGAGCCAGAGTTGTGTAACTGTTTTTGGTATTTAGTTCAAGCAGCTTTTAAAAGCTTTACAAACAAGTTTCAAATAATTACAGGGTATTCATTAGTGCACTTTGCAGAGGCACAGATTCAGCCCAATCGCAGGAAAGAAACCAAGCAAAAATAGTCTTTCCAAGCCTGATTTACCAGGCTTGTACAAGACAATCCTAACAGTTCTATTCTCACCTATTTTATTGTCTCCCTGAGGGAAAACTGCAGAGGAACTCTCTCAAGGTGCATACAACTGTCCTTGTAATAGCTTAAACAGGATTTCCAGCCATCCACAGCAATGAAGAAATGATGGCCCTGTTTTCAGAGCTCAGCAGATCCCCCACTCCTTTCCCCCTCAATCACACCACAGCGAGCACAGCAGCACAGAAAAAAACCCCACTTGTAAACATTCAGATGAGCCCTAGAACATGTTTTTATACTCTCCACTTAGTGTCAAGCTGTCATCTTATAAATACATTTAGTTTTTTAAAAACAAACCCCAACGCCACACTTGTAGGGAAAATAAGGCCTCTCAACAAAGACTGCAACAAGTTCCTGTAGGGCGTGTGCTTGCTCTAAAAGGAGCCAAAAGACTGATCAGAACATTCTGGCCTGGAGACAAGAGCAAACTCTGCTTGATAGATATTAATTTAAAAAAAAAATCACAGGTCAAGAGCAACAGAATAACCTTTCCCCTCAGCTGCTGGGAGGTCCCATCCCATCCCATTCCAAGGTGTTTTAGAGGGAAGCACCTACTTGCTGTCTGTCCTTTTGTTGTAAATGAGGAAGTCAGACAGGTCATGCCACACCTCGCTGTCCTCGTACAGGTAGGTCATGGAGGACTGCAGGGAGGGCTGCAGAGTCTCCCTGTGGTACTCAAAGAGCCACAGGACTGTCCCCCACACCAGGGCAGCCAGCAGAGGGAAGGGATCCTGCTTGGGCTGTGGGATGTAGCCCTTTTCCACAGCCAGGCGAGCCAAACCGAACAGGATCCGGGACAGCAGGTACATGATGATCTGCAGGAGGAGAAACCCAGAGAGCAGGGGGTAAGCACTGAGCACGGCCAGCTCCAGGGGTTCAGAAGTGACAATCCAGCCAGGAGGGGTGGGAACAATACTCCCACTTCAAAGCAAACAGGCTGGCATTTCTGCTATCAGCAGTCTGCAAAACCACGGGTATTTGTGTCTCCTCCAAGCTCTGCTGCTCTGATTTAGCAATCACCAGGCTGCACTTCATGCAACACCTCCGTGCAGTTGCACAACTGCTGTCTTTGCCCAGTTCATGCCACCTCAGATGGTGCTGATGGAACAGATTCAGAGCTGTCCTGCCAAGCACGTGTGAGCTCAGGAGTCTGGACACAGCCTAAAAGCCTGGCTTAAGTCGAGCTCTTTGGACTACTCTGCAGCTCTGTGTTTTACACCTTGGTTTGTGACTGTGTGTTAACAACCAGCTTTAAATCAGATACCTCCTGAGCAGCTTTTGTCAGTTTAGTTTCAGTTTAGCCAGTTTAGTTCAGTGCAGCTCTAACTGATCAAGTTTTACACTCCCATTTCAGGTAAAGATTTTAACCCTGCAACGGCCAGACTAGGAACACACAGGTAGTGACCAAGCTCAGGTGACAGGGGGGATAACCCCAGGGCTTCGGGCCACTTGGCTGCCTTTCTACAAACTCAGTGCAGCTCTGGAGGCAATCGTGGGCTTCCAGCACTCCAACTACCCACACTGCTCATGGAGACACACAGCCACACCTGGGACTTGAATGCAGAGCAGTCAGAACAGCAATTTGTGCAGAGAATATGATAGAAGAGCAACGCTCTGTGGCCAGAACCACCAAAAACAGGTGCCACCAACCACTTCCTGGCACATCTGTTGTTTTTTTCTGGCCACAGAAACTTTCAGCTAGTGCCTTTACCTGGCTGTTGATGGGATTGTTGTCACCAAACACCAGCCAGCCCCCGATGCAGGCTGCAAGGAAAGAATGAAATGGGATTTTTTTCCCCTGCAGCCGGGACTGTGTTGCCAGGAGCCCCTTGTAGGTGAACACAAAATAGGCCAGGTTCCGGGAATGTGCATACGTGGCCTGGGCGATGGATTTCAGCTTCTCCCTTAAGCTGAGGGAAACAAACAGACAATTAGGAGAGCGAAAAGGCAGGAGCCTGCACACACTCAGCCTGGTCACAGCACCACTGACCTGCACTGATGGCTTGGGCACCCCAGGAATGTTTTGGGAAGGAGTAGAAATCCTCTCAGCTCTGACTCAACTCATCAGAGCACAGCCCTACCTAGACTGTGGACTGTGTTTAATTTTTTCTTTACTCAAACAGTCCTTTTAAAACTTTTTTTTTTTTTTTTGCTAAATGCAAACCTCTGGAATACTCAGGGAAAGGCACAATGTGCACTGCTACAGCCTGGGTTCCCATATTTCACCACAAGCCAGAACATTGCTGTTGGCATCTGCTAATTCCCTTGAGTCCCCTGGTTGTCATCAACCATTCCATGAGTGAGTAACTCCCTCAATTATAAATGTTTGTGTCTGCTTCACGATCAGGATTCAACTACGGCTCACACATCCAACCCATCTTTAAACCCTCTGGAAACATGAAAAACGGATAGCTGACATGAAAACATTCTGTGCAGCAACACAGAAATGCAGAATTCGGGTTCATACCTTCCACTCTTGAACAGGAAAGTCATCACCAGGGCGTGCGGGGCACGGATTTTGGCTCCATAACTGTAAAGGTGGACAGATACTTCACGGAATTTGTTTAACACCATGAAATGATTGTATTTTTATTTTACTAACAGCTGAAAAAGGCTACTTAGCCAAATATCTACGACTTTTAAGCCAGCCCAGCAGGAGCAGCACAGCAAATCGGGAGGAGCCCAGCCAGAGGGAGAAGAGCACACGAACCTCAGCGAGCAAGGTCCGAAGGAGACCCTAAACCCAGCTGAGAGCACCCCAACTGCAGCTGAGGGAGACGGGATCGCCTCCCCCGCACCCCCGCCACAGCATCCCCGGCCTCCCCACCGACCGGGGCGGGATCACGACCCCACCGCCCGGGCCCGGCACTCACACGGCGCCGTTGCGGAACCCCTTGATGACGGAGAGCGCGGCGCGGTAGCGGCGCTGCTGCAGGAGGGCGTTGGCAGCGCGGAGCAGAGCGCGAAGCGAATCCCCACCGCCCGCCATGGCCCCGCCGGCCATGGCACCCCGCCGCACGCCGCTTCCGGGGGCGGTGCCCCACCCACCTCTCCCATAGGCTCTAACGCCTGTCAATCACGGATCTCGACCAATAAGTAGAGCCACCTGATCCTTTCATTGGCGCGGAGAGCTTGTCTTGCAGCCAATGGGGGTCCAGCGGGGCGTCCCGCCCACCCGCTCCGTGAGGGCGGTGGGCGCCGCTGTGAGTCCGGCTCGGCACAGCCCGGTCATGGGCCGGGATTCGTGGCCGCCGCGGCCGCGCCGGGAGCCCAAACAGGGCAGGGGCGGCCGCCGGGCGGTCCCTGCCCGGTCTGTCGCAGTGCTGCTCCGCCGCGCCCCGAGTTGAACACGACCCCCCCCCACCCCTGGGGCCTCCCTCACCTCTCCCGCGCTGTGGGCCCGTAGCGGGCGGCGGGCGCCCCCTGGCGGCGCTGCAGCCGCCGCCGCTCCAAGATGGCGCAGGCGATCTTCGAGGCGCTGGAAGGTAACGGGGCCAGACCGCGGCCGCGCCGGGACCTCCCGGGCCGCGGCGACAGCCGGGATGCGCGACCCCCGCTCCTCCGAGCTCCCCCTGTCTAGCGCCGCAGCCGCGCCGAGCGAGGGGCTGCGGCGGGGCCGCCCCGTGAGGCCCGGCCCGGCGCGGCGTGTGGCGCTCCCGGTAGCCCCGGGCTGTCTCCCGCGCTGCTCCTCCGCTGCCCGCACCGCAGACGCAGCTGCAGTCCCCGCCGCAGCCCGGGGCTCTCCACGCCGTCCGCGGCTCTACCGTCACCTCCGGTGCTGTGCCACCTCCTGCCTGCGCACCGCGGCATCCCGGCGCCGTGCCCTGTACACCGGGTAGCCCTCGGCAACCACAGGCCCCGTGCTCGGTGTACCGCATCCCTACCCTGCCCTACGCCCCAAGGCATCCCATGGTCTCCCTGCCCTGTCCTGCTGCTCCAGAGCACCTCATCCCTACTGTGTCGCTTTGCCTGGTGCTCCTGGGCGCTCCATCCCCATCCTGTCCCTGGTGCTCCAGGCCATCTCACCCCCTCCTTGCTCCCGTCGGGCCATTCCCATCTCCCCGGTCTCTGAGCCCAGGAAACAGCCCCACCAATCCCCAGGGCACTTTCGGCACTCCTGTGCCTCCCATGGCCCTGCATGATGTCCCCCATCCTCTCCGTGGCCCGGGGCTCACACTGCCGGTCCCACTGCTGTGCCCTGCTCCGTGCCTGGGTGGGTGCTGGCCCCTGCATGTGTATTTTGAGGGGTGACTGCTCTTTGGCAGAGCCGGGGCAGTGCCTGTTGTGTGGGTGAACGGGTCGTGCTCAAATACATCTCACTTTAGTCTTGGGACACTGTTACAGCCAGGTGCCGTGCGAGGAGGATGTGCCAAGGTGTGGCAGTGACACTGGGCTGGGGGTTAGCCTCTTTGGAGAGAAACTATTTCATAGGCATTGATTTCCTAAATTGGATTGCAGATGTATTTTCCTTTACATGGGGAGACACCACTGCCTGGAAGGTGTGGCATTGGAATTGCCTCCTGTGCTTTTGACTATCACCTGTAACCACAGCAGCAGAGAGAGGAGCAGAGAACAAATATTTTTGTCTATTTTGTCAGGTTATGTGGTGTATTTGCCAGGACGCTGTGTAGAATTAGGTTTCTATTTCCTCTCTGCAATCAACTCCTCATTGTGTTAGTTTCTCTGCAGCGTTCTGGACAGCAAAGCTTTTTAGCAAATTGAAAAAGAGAGGGTTTTTTTTTTATATAAGCCCACAGCAGTTGGCAGCTTTTAGTGCCTGAGCTTGTTTGTTTTGTCTTGTTGATTGGATTACAAGTCGATGGTGACTTGGCATTCTTAGAGCAGCCTGGTCTCAGGA
Organism: Certhia americana; assembly: GCA_018697195.1. Lineage (NCBI taxonomy): Eukaryota > Metazoa > Chordata > Aves > Passeriformes > Certhiidae > Certhia > Certhia americana. The sequence goes on along the minus strand of CM031874.1, from coordinate 4,029,415 downwards.
TGCTGCAGGGCACAGGTGCATCTTCACCTGGCACTAAGGCACCTGGTGCTCCTGTCAGAAAAGAAAAGGCTTCGTCACGAGGGCAAATTAGCACCTGGGTGATGTGGACAGTCTTTCATCTCTGCTGAGAGAAATTTGAAAGGAAAGAAGAGAAGTCATCCTGTGCTTTTATCTTGGCTTCCCCAAATCCCCTTGGTTTTTTGTTAGGCTCTGGGCACCTCAGCTCCTGCTGCTGCCAGGAGAGAGGGAGCTGGGTATTTTAAGTTCCCTGACTGAAGAGCATCCTGCAGGCTGGTGCTGGCTGTAGGCAGGGCAGGATGGATCCAGAGCCTTCTCCTGGAGTGTGTGGCTGGCTGTGACTGGCATCCATGGAACCAAGTATCTGCCAGCTTGTCTTCACGGGTTGTTAGTCATGTCCTCAGGGGTTTGCTTCTGGGAAGTTGGTGGGGTGCAGTTACTCAGCAAAGTGCAGGGGCTCTGAATTCCCAGGTAAGTATTTCTGTTGTCCTGGGCCATTTTGCTCCATCAAGAGGCTGAGTGTAATACTGACAATGTTGCTGCATCACTGTGTTCAGGTTTTGGCCTCTCCTCAAGCTTCTTCCTCCTAGTGGGATCAAGGCAATTGTTTGGCTTTTTCCCTCAGAAGATCTGACTCTGTGCCAGAAGGAAACCCAGTTGTCCAGTGCCTGGCACATCAAGAGTGGCACTGTTTCTGCAATTGTAATTATCCCTATACTATACTTCACCTGAATTTTTGATCCTTCTGTTCCTTCTAGCTTTTTTTTTTTGCTGGAGTAGCACTGCTCCATGCCCCTCTCTGCTTTGGCTGTGCCATCAGAACTGCAGTGCTCCCTTTGCAGATGACCAGAGGCTCTTTGTGCAGAAGGATTTGTATTTTAGAGCAGGGCTTTGCCTGGAGTGAGGTGATCCTCCCAGCACTGCTCCAGCAGTGTTCAGCAGGGCTGAGCTGCAGGGCTGGCTCCAGCTCTCCCTGCAAGCCAAGGCTTGCAGAACTGGACCTGCAGCTTTGCTGTGCCTCTGTGATCTGTGTGAAAGGCTTCCCAAAGGCATGGTGAGAATTTGATGGGAATGTGTGATGTAGTGGGATCTGCTTGTGCCCTTTGGAGGATGGTGCCAAATCGTGTCTCTCTGAGGGACACGAGCAGAGTTTGCAGCATCATCTCAGTGAAAGGATGAAAAAGGTGTTCACAGAATCTTAATGTGACATACTTCACACTGGAAATGCAAGAGAAATGAGTATTTAGGGTCTCTTTAAAAGGTTGTAGATTATATGGGTACTCCCCATCAAAAAGGTAACATTCCAGTTGTTCAGGAGGAATTTTATGGGAGCAGCTTGGGGTGGAGGATGCTCCTGCTGTAGTGGTCCCTTATGCTGTGATCTGCTGTGGTGCTTCACTGTCTTTCCAGCTGCTGTCTGCTGAGCAACCTCTCCTCATCTCACTGCTTAGGAGTGATCAGTCCAATTGATTTTCCTTTCCTGTGGCACATAATTCTGAGTTCAGAGCTTTGCAGTTTCGTTTTGCAAAGATCTGGAAATGAAACACCACCTAAGAACGCCCCAGGTGTCTTCTCTCCCTTAATCCACAAGATATAACACACAACCTTGCTGTGCCATTTGCTTCCTTTGCAAGTTCTCTGTCATAAAAGAGTGATAGGAAGGAATGGTGCATAAAAATTACCCCTTTTTGCTCTTTTTCTTCCAAAACCAGATTGTTCTTTGTGTCTTTACATTTGATTTCTAAAAAGAAAGAGTTTGTCATGCTTAATCCACAGTCCTGTGCTGCTGGTTGTCTCCCTAGATGAGCAGTCCCAATGTTCTGTATTTATCTGAAATACTTTAAAACATTTTAGCTGTAGTGGAAAATGTTTGTGCCAAAGCAAGTAAGCTGATTCTAACAATAAATCTGACAGGGTGTGTGTGCCCTGTGTCTGATCAGATCTGGGAATGCTGGCCTTGGAAACAGGGAGGCATTTGTGACACTGCTGCTGGGAGAGCTGCTGCACACAAGGATTTTGTGTGCCCCGAGCTCGGTGTCTGTGCTGCATATCCAGGCAGTTCCACCCAGGCTTCTGCCCTGGGACGTTCTCAGCTCTTTTCATACCCAGTGTTATAAGCATCCTTCCTCTCTGCAGCAAGTGCCTGAAACCAAACCCTCTTTTGGCTTTCCTTGCCCTTCTTCCCTTCTCTTTTTGCACCGAAGGAGTTCTGAACACAGGGAGTGTGGCTGTTGTGTGGAGTAGAGGGTGAGAAGGTGAGAGTGGCTCAGGGAGGAGGGAGCAGCAGCTGGAGAGTGGCTCAGGAGTGAGCTCCCTGTTCCTGTGCCTGTCTGGCTGTGTTCAGTTTACCATCCATGCTTGTGTCTCCTTTCAGGGATGGATAATCAGACAGTGCTGGCTGTGCAGTCCTTACTGGATGGGCAAGGAGGTGTCACGGATCCCTCTGCTCCCAATGTCAACTCCTCCGCCGCCATCCAGCCCATGGGTGAGTCCTGGTGGCACTGGGAGAGAGGACAGGGGCAGGAGGGCTGCACACCTCCCTACAGTGTGCACAGCTGGCAGCACAGCTGGGTGTGTAGGGTGCTGCTCTGAGTGTTGGGAGCCCTCAGCAGGACCAGACAGAGCAGGAGGAAGGGACAAGTGCCCTAGAGAGCTGTGATGGTTTTGGAGGCAATCATGGCAACAGACTTGACTGTGAGCTTCCAATAAAGACACAAAGGGAGGAAAAGCCACTGTCCCCCACCTCTAGTGCCTGTTACTGTTCATGTTTTTTATTTAATATCCACTGCTCCTCTGGAGATGCTCAAGTGCTCTAGTCCTGGAGCATCTCTATATGAATGGATTTGGGAAGTGGTCATTTATGTGCATGTGGACCCTCACAGTGCTGGACTAGAACTTTCTGGGTGGATGGGGAGTTATCCCCCAAGGAGTTCCAGTCTGTGTCCCCAAAAGTGCTCAACTTCAGGCTGTGACTCAGGCAGGGGAGCAGCCTTGTGAGTCTGCCTGCATGAAGTGCAGATGGTGTGTGCTTTGCTAACACTGCAGATTTCAGCTGGGACATGTAACTGGGTTGTCTTCTTTCTGCTTCTAACGTCACGCAAAGGTGTCAAAACCCAGCAGTGTTGTGGAGGGGTGGCTTTAGGACACAAGCTGACAGTGACTCTGTGCCCTTATCCAAGGTACTTCTTGTGCTTTGTGCAGCCTGAGTAATAAAATCTGCCTCGGCCAGCATAATGCTGATGCTTTTTAAACTAAAAGCAGAGGGTGCTACAGGAGCAAGGTTGGTTGTTCCTGTATCTGGGCTGAGAAGACAGACAGTGGGATTAGTGTGTCCCAGAGCCAGTGGGGTTTGTGTATGGGAGCAGGGCTAAGATGGGCTCAGTCACATCACTTGGCTTTAGGGAGAGCTTGGGCTTGGGGAGGAGGGACAGCTTGGCCCTTGCAGCTGCTCTCTGCTGCTGCTGATGTCCTCAAGGTGCTGAGCTCCAAAGATGCCTGTTACCCTACATTGTGGTTGCTGGCTGGAGCCCTGGGGAATGCAGGACAAGGCCTGAAGCTCTGCTCTTCTTCATTGCAGATGACGAAGACGTGTTCCTGTGTGGGAAGTGTAAGAAGCAGTTCAACTCCCTGCCTGCCTTCATGACCCACAAGAGAGAGCAGTGCCAGGGCAGTGCTCCATCCCTCTCCTCAGTATCTCTGGCCACCAACAGTGTGTACAGCCCGGCCATCACCTCGGTGCAGCAGGCTCCCAGTGCTGGCCGGCAGGTACTGTGAGCAGACACAGGCTCTGCTGCTGGGATTTGGGGCTGGGGGCATGGGGGATGATGTGTTTACATCCAGTGGTGCCTCACGACTGAGCTCTTTTCTAGGAGGCTCAGCTGTTGTCTCTTTGTTGGCTTTTCACCTTGCTGTTAAACTGGGGCCCTCTGCAGTGAGGTGTCCTCCAGCAGGAGGGTCTGGCAGCCTTTTTGCAGGACAGGACAGAAGGGGTTTCATGTTCTGTCTGTGCTGCAGCCAGACCTGGGCTTCACTGAAGAGCCCCAGTGTCAGAGCCTGGCCACAAGCCTGGGTGCACTCTCCCAGTGCTCAGGGGGTTGTGGCCCTCGCTGTCCCCTGGACCTTGGTCTGGCTTGTGGGCAGAAATGGAGCAGCTTCATCCCTGCATCCCTTCTCTCTCATTCCTGCAAATAAGCCCACGTAATGTGGTGTGATGAATGTTGGGGGAAATCCCCTGTGGAGTAACTCGTGTTCCCTGGAGAATCCTCCAGTGTGAGTCCCTGGTGCATCACATGTAATGTGCCTGCAGCTGCAGCTTTCAAACCAGCTGCTTTTTGCAAGTTAATGTCATCCCAGTGGATGGTGCTTCTTCCCAGGGCTGCAAACACAGGTTATTTACTGTCTATTCAGTTATTAACTGTTAGTTACTGCCAAAAATTCAACAGGCTCCCTCCTCTGCTATAACCTGAGTCCAGTCTGATGAGATGAACCTGACATTCACCCTCTGAGCCAGAGCAGCCTCCCTGAGTTTTCCATCTTCCTTGCTGGGGCAAGCACCTGGAGAGGCCTAAACTTGTCTGTGACCAGTTTGTCCTGTGGATCTTGTTTAATAACCCCTGATTTGAATTGCAGCCAATGGCCACTTTCTGAGCCACTGAGATAATTTTTTCCTCCTTTCTGAAGAATGTTTGTGGAGCTAAGAACTCCCACTCAGCAGGAAGCTGCAGATAATTACTGTGGCTCACTGCTGACCAGAGGCTGTGAAAGCAGAGACCCTGAGGCTCACTAAAAAGCAGTGTCATTGTTTTTTGGTTATTGTTTTGTCCTGTTGCTGGTTAACAGTGTATCCTTATTTTCTTTCAGCAAATCTCTACGTACATTACAGTTCCCCCATCACCTTTGATTCAGACCTTGGTGCAGGGAAACATCTTGGTCAGTGATGAGGTGCTGATGTCAGCCATGTCTGCTTTCACCTCCTTGGACCAGCCTATGCCAGCAGTGCAGCCCCCAGTGCAGGTGAGGGGCATGTGTGGATCCAGGGAGTAAAGCTCACCCAATTCCAACCCCATGGCCATGGGAGTGACACCTTCCACTAGACCAGGTTGCCCCAAGCCCTGTCCAGCCTGGCCTTGAACACTTCCAGGGATACTGCCCACACTGCTGAGGATTCCTCCCAGGACATGGCTGGCTTTCAGGGCTGCAAGTGCCCACAGCTGGGTCATACTGGGTTTCTCATACACCAACACTCCCAAGTCCTTCCCCTCAGGGCTGCCCTCAATCCATTCCAGCCTGTATCTGTGCTTGGGATCACCCTGACCCAGGTGCAGTATTTTAATTTGGTCTTGTTGAACTCCCTGAGGTCACACAGACACACCTCTCAAGCCTGTCCAGATCCCTGTGGATGCCCTATTCCTTCCCCCCATGGTGTTTTGACTGCACCACGCAGCTTCGTGTTGCTCACAAACTTGCTTGTTGCTGGATGCTCAGATCTTTGTAATCTGGGCTCTCCAGCTTCTTTTGAGCCCCCATATAATAATTGGCTTCCAGCTTACTCCATGGATTCCTCTCCTCCTGGGAGCGTTGCTTGGGCTCTCCCTAGGGTGGCTGGGCTGTACACACTCTCCATGCTCTGAAGATATTCCTTGTAAGCAGAAGGATTAAAAGCTTTAAAAACAAAGCAAGAAAAGCAGTGGGGCTTGAGGGCTTGGGTTTTGGAGGAGGCAGTGTGGTCATGCCAGGCCTCCAGCACAGTCTGCTCCGACCTGCCACTTGGATTTGCTGTGTTGTGCCAAGACATCACCGCTGTTCCTGCAGGCGAATTGGGTTGGGGAACGTGTGTGAGGGAGCAGCCCCTCCAGCTCCTGGCTGCTGCATTTCCAACGTGTCGTGTCTCTCTGGTTGCAGAGCAGCATGAGTATGCACGCTGGAGCTGGCTACCTGTCCCAGCCCCCGCCGCCACCGCCGCCCCCGCCACCGCCCCCTCCGCAGCCTCCGCCTGCCCCGCCGAGCCTGGGGGCTCCCGGGCAGCCCGGCGGTGGCAGTGGGGTGGTGGAGGTGTACAGTGCCCCTGCTCCCATGGCAGCATCCAGCACCGTGGAGATCCAGACCCTGGGCATGCAGCCCTACCCATCCATGGAGGTAAGGCCAGGGCTGCTCCTAAGCATCTGTCCTCAGAGAATCGTAGAATGGGTTGGCTTGGAAGGGACCTTAAAGCTCATCCTATGCCTTCGGGATGGACATTTCCCACTGGATCAGACTGCTCTAAGCCCCATCCAATCTGGCCTTGAGGAAAGTGGATTTGTAGTATGGGAAGATGGAGTAGGTTATTTGACAACAATTATGTTCTCTGGGAGAAGGTAGCAAACAGAAGGACATCAGTAAGGTGGTGAGGATTCTGAGAACAGGAGAAACAGCTAAGAGGGACAGAGGACTGGCGCAGCCTTAGGAACATTTGTTTCTGGCTGAGGGATACCTGCATATGTTGGAAGCAAGAGGGAGTAGATGCTTCACCTTCTCTAGAAGCACAGAGCACCACAATGCACACTTCAGGCTTATGTGGAGAGAAAAATCCAGTCAATCTCAATGAGCTTGTCAAGGTGGCTTTTGCTAAACAATGGCACAGGCAGGCTGGATTTACTGGTGGATTAGCTGTTTGCAGTCTCTACATTTGCACTGCCCTTCACAACAGGAGCTGCTGGGTGTGGCTGAGGTTTGGGATCCTTACCTGTGTAACTGGCATCTGATCTGGAAGTGCCAGTGGACAGGAGTGGATGAGGATGTTGGATAAGTAGCAGTCAGTGTTAAGTTAGCAGGGTGGGCAGCAGAAATCCCTTTAAACTACCACCCCAGACTGATCACTCTGTCTTTTTAGTGGTCTTTTCTAATCTTGATGCTGACATAAACAGCCATGCTTTAGCACCTGGAGTTTCCTTGTGCCTTCTTTCCCTTCTGCAGTCCTGCCAGGACAGGCAGTAGGACCTGGAGATCCCTGCTTCAGGACTGGTATGAACTCACAGGATCAGCAGTGATCCTTCTGGTAACCTGCTCCAGAGGGATAAGAAACCCTTCTAGGCGTGAGACATATATGAGGGACAAGACAGCTTCCTCAGAGTGTTTCTTTGCTGCCCTGTTCCTGCTGTAATAACTTCTGGATGTGTTTTGATGTTCAGCAGGAGAGTTTCACACTGTGCAGGGTATTCATTTTGGTTAAAGAGACATTGTTGGACTGGTGAACCAGAAATTTGATCCAGTTTGGTAGAAGAAAAATCAGCTCAACTGCAGCCTGGTGTGGGTGGAGATAGAAGTTAGGGCATGGTATAATTCTCTGTAGCAAACCTGTTCCACTGATGAATTGCTCTCTCACAGGTACCGAGCCAGTGTGTGGAAAGCCCCGTGTACCCCTCTCCCCCTGTGTACAGCCCTGGGAAGCAGGGGTTCAAGGCCAAGAGCACCACTGCTCCCACCCCCCTGAGCAGTGCAGGAGGAGGCTCCGTGGTTGGCTTTGATTCCCCTGCTGCTGCCAAAACTCGCCGCTGCAAGAATGACAGTGGGCTGCAGGAAGGTGAGTCCCTTCTAACATCTGCCCTGTGGGTCACTGTGCTTGTCCCAGTGCATGCTGAGCTGTGCAAGTCACAGCTTGTCCCAGTGCTGCTGAGCCATGATGTCCCTGAGGGGTGGCATTTGCTGTACAGCTCTGGGGGCTTGCATGAAACTGGTGGGTGACCTGGTGGGTTGACAGCAGAGACAGAGCTAAGGCCCTTCCTGTCACTCATGCTGTGTCTTTTCCCAATGCCCAAGGCACCTTTAAGGTTGGTGCTTTGTAGCTGGGAAGGTCCCTGGAAGGCAGTGGTTGTTGCCTGAGGGGGATGCCCTGCCCCACCAGACTACACTGCTCAGGATTTGTAGAGTTGGCTCAGGCTGAGTTAAATAAATGATTGTGCCCATAGCCTCTCCTCAGTCTGGCCAGGCAGATCTTACTTTCCATAAGCTCTTTATTCTTGGTCCTGAGCAGTCATGTCTCGGGGTGAGGGCCCTGTGACACAGTGGAGACAGGGCTGTGCCACATGATATTATTCTTGTGTGTGCTCTTCCTTTCAGGCAAGCCCAAGTCCCCCAAGCTGAAATGCACATACTGTGACAAGGCCTTTACCAAGAACTTTGACCTGCAGCAACACATCAGGAGGTAACAGTGTCCTGCCCTGCACATAGCAGAGTGGCTGAGCTGGAGCAGGGCACAGCTCTGCTGAGAGAGTCTGTGCAGTCCAGTTTGTTATGTCCCAGAATCTGTGCTGCAGGGGGAGGGATCCTTCATTCCTCTCACCCCAAGATACCTTTTCCCCAGTGACTGAAGGCTGTATCATGGATTATGTGCTGGGACTGGACGCTCATTTTCATTGTTGATAAGACATTGACAGCCAAACCTCTTTTCACCTGATCACTGGAGTAGCAGCATTCCCACTGCTTGCCTCTGCCCTTCCCTTTCCTCTCCCTCCCTAGCAAGCTGCAGCCTTCCTGTTTGCTGCTGTTAGCAAAGTGTAAGCCAAGCTCAGAGTCTGCACAGGGAGCTCTAATCACAGAGCTTTTCCCTGGCAGGAGGAAGTTGAAATCTGCAGTTTTTTCCCCCAGTGCAGTCAGCTGGACTCAGAACAGATGGGAGGGAACAAGTGGTGGTTTTTGCACTTCTTCCCATTCTGAAAGCTCTGCTTTTTCTTGAAGCAGAAGGGCAGAGTAAAATCCTTTTTGCTGTGGATGAAGGAGAGCACATTCAGGAAAATCAGGGGGCTGCAAGCTAGAAGAGATGTGTGCAGGGGAGAGAAGGGTGACAGGGAAGAAAAGGCTTGTACCCTTGAGAAAGTGATGAGGTCCCCAAGGTCTGTGCAGGGACCCTGACAGTGAATGCCCTGATGTTGCTGCAGAGCTGTTTTCCACTCCTGCTTCTTCCTTTGATCCCTGTCACTCCCAGAGCACAGGTGTTCTGTCTGTGCACCAGCCTTGTTTCCCCAGGCCTCTCACAATCCACCTCCTCTGGTGAATCAGGTCTCAAAGCCCTTGTTTGCTGGGTCCAGGTGTGATCTGCCAAACGGAGTGCCCAGCACTGTCTTTTGGCAGCCACCCCCCATGGGCCCTGCCTGGGGGCTGCCTCCTCTCTCCACCAGCTGCTGACCTGGTGCCTTGTCCTTCAGTCACACAGGTGAGAAGCCCTTCCAGTGCATCGTGTGTGGCCGAGCCTTTGCCCAGAAGTCCAATGTGAAGAAGCACATGCAGACCCATAAAGTGTGGCCTCCAGGACTGGGCTGCACCATCTCCCGCAACTCCATCACTGTGCAGGTCATGGCCCTGAACCCCAACCAGCCTGAGGATGAGGAGAACACAGGTGTGGTGCCTGGGGATGGTGTGAGGAGGCTGCAGGTCTCTGCACCTCCACAGAGTGGGGGAGGGAGGGGAGCTGTGTGTGCTGTTTGCATTCCTTGGCAGTGTTTAACATTTCACACTAAGAGTGGCATTTGCTCAGCTCCAGCTGGAAGCTGCATCATTTCATACCCCCATGGTGGGTATAGGTGCTGATGGAGACAGTGGCTCCAAAATCTGTCCCAGTATGTGCATAAACAGGACAAGGTGTCTTCCCCTTCTCACTCCCTGGCAGCACAGCTTTGGCAGTGCACAAGCCACACCTGACACCTCTAGCCTAGGGGACAGACAGCTGCTGGTTTAGGATAGCCCAGTGTTCCGGCTTCACACTGGGCAGGTCGTGTACAGGCTGGATCTGGCCACGGTGGCCACCTGTAAATACTTGAGGCAGAGAAGAGCTCCTTGCTGGTGTCTGGATCCGCTTTCTGCTGGTGGTCCCAGACGTGGTAGGAAAGGGAATGCAGTGACATTGTTATGTCTAGGACAAGGGACAGCTGGAGCTACTCTTTGGAGGCATCATGGACTGTGAGCCACTGGCTGGATCTTGCCTCCTGTCTCCTGGTAGTGGTGGGAGTAAATCTGGCTCTGGTTCACTGGTGGAGGCCTGTTCTCTGACTGCTCCACAGAGCACAGTTATATCCCTAGGAAAAGAGAGTGGGCTAAGGAAGGGAAGATGGAGTAGTCAGAGCCCTTATAATCTGTCAACAAATTTTAAATAACCCTGTTAGTCAGATTCATCTGATCTAAAGAGTCTGTCTTTGAAAGGGAGGAAGGGCCTGTCCTGGCAGCATGGTGCTTGCAGAGCAACTTTCAGAGCTGTCTCAGAGCAGGCTCTGACTTTCCCTCTCTCCAGGTTTGCCCCAGCCCTGCAGGAACACGGTGCCCCCACCCCAGGACCTGAGCCCCTTGGAGGAGAGCGAGGCGGGCAAGCTGGAGGCCAAGCAGGTTGTCCTGATCGACAGCTCTTACCAGTGCCAGTTCTGCCCCAGCAAGTTCAACACCTACTTCCAGCTCAAATCACACATGACACAGCACAAGAATGAGCAGGTAGGGACAGAGTGTGCCTGTGTGGGTGCAGTATTGGGATTGGCTTCATATAATGCACCCGTTACCGGGGTCTGTCCTGAGCCTTTTGGTCTGTAGAACCACTGGTTCTTCACGTGCAGCTCAGCTCTCAGGATTGTAGCTGTCTGGTCTGGGTGGCTTTGAAAACTCTTTTGTAAACTGAAGAATTCAGCCTAGCAGGTTTGGGTGGTCAGAGAGGAAGCAAAGAAATGAAGTGTGTCCAGTTCTGGGCCCTTTACTCCCAGAAACACATGGAGGTGCTGGAGCCTGTCCACAGCAGGGCAGTGGAGCTGGGGAGCGTTTCTAGGGAGTAAGGCATAGGAGGAGTGGCTGAGGGAGCTGGGAGGGCTCAACCTGGAGAAAAGGAGACTCAGGAGGGACCTTCTCATTCTCCACAACTCCCTGATAGGAGGGTGCAGCCAGAGGGGAGCCAGGCTCTGTTCCCACAAGGGACAGGACAAGAGGAAATGGCCTCAAGCTGTGCCAGGGGAGTTTCAGGTTGGACATCAAGAGGAACTTCTTTACTGAGAGGGTTGTCAGGCATTGGACTGGGCTGTTCAGGGAAGTGGTGCAGTCATTCTCCCTGGAAGTGTTCAGTAACTGCCTTGGCACTTAGTGCTGTGGTTTAGTTGACAAGGTGGTGTTCTGTCAAAGATTGGACTCACTGACCTTGAAGGTCTTTTCCAATCTTTATGATTCTGTGAAGTCCAAAATTTTCGGTGTAAGTGGCAGCTCTCGGGTGCTGAGTCAGTCACTTCTGGGATGTTGTGGTCCCACCCACTTGAGTGGTTTCAGGTCCTCCCATCAACACCCCTTTTGTCCCACCTTGCTTTCTCAGGGGTGTGACAGCCTGTGCTTCTTTCCAGAAGGAAGGCAGTTCTGCCTGTTGGCAGAGGGTATTCCCTGCTTGTTTCCATGGTGAGCCTCTCCTTCTCCCAGGTGTACAAATGTGTGGTGAAGACCTGTGCCCAGACCTTCCAGAAGCTGGAGTCCTTCCTTGAGCACATCAAGAGCCACCAGGAGGAGCTGAGTTACCGCTGCCACCTCTGCAGCAAGGACTTCCCCTCGCTGTACGAGCTGGGTGTGCACCAGTACTCACACAGCCTGCTGCCCCAGCACAGCCCCAAGAAGGACATGGCCGTGTACAAGTACAGTACAATCGCTGCTCACAAGGCTTGTAGGAGTGAGTGGGTGCAGAGCATGGTTGGTGGGGCCTTAGAGGGGACAGGGGGCCCTGTGGCCAATGGCTGTGGTGCTTTTGGGACACCCAGGTGGCAGATGGGGGTGTCCTTCCACCAGACTGCAAGGGCCAAGCATGTGGAATGCAGGGAGTCTCTTTGAATGACAGTGAAAAGCTGGGATTGGTTATGTGGGAAGATCCCATCACTGCAATTCCTCTTATCACCAGTCAGGAGTGAGATGGGCACAACTGAACCTGCCCTGGGCTGGGTCAGAGAGCCAGGGAAACGCTTCCCATACTGTTTTCTGTGATTCATCACCTGCAACAGAGGGATTGTGGGTTGTAGAAGCTGTGCCCAGAAAAAAAATCCTATCCCTTTGCTGCAAAAGGGTCTGTTCTTTGAAAGCTTTTCTACTAGTGTGGAGGGAAAGTGTGAGGAGCTCCACAAAGAGCTCCACAGAGCTTTTGGAACACCCATAGAAATGTTCAGGGAGAGTATGAAGCCCAGGAGATACTGGAGTCACTTAGGAACCTCATGGAATAAATATCTGCTAATTCTTGCCTAGATCATAGTTTCTAGTTATCCTTGCACTTTATTCTACAGCTTGATAGTGAGGATCCCTGAGATCAGAGCCCTGCTTGAGCTTGAGGAGGTTTTAGTCTGACCTAGGGAGTAGGGGTTTCACAGCAGGAACAGGGTGTGAGTGCCACTGTCCTCACTGCTGATGGTGCCTGTCCCCAGTGCCTTCTGTCAGCTCTGGCAGAGCCCTCTGGCAGAAACACTGCCAGGATGTGTGACCTCTGCCACACTGTGTCCCCACTCTCAGCTCCTTCTCTGGGGGCTGATGTCTTCAAGCAATGAAGATGGAAGGAGGTGCTTGAAATAAAGTGAAGTCCTTACCTAAGCCTTGTCTCCATGAGGAAGCAGTGTGGAGTATGTGCTCAGGTCTGGGTGCTCCCATTGCAGCCTGTGGCAAGTGCACCAGTATTTAAAGGCTTCTCCACCCAGTTTTCCAGCATCTCCCTCTCTGAAGGACGCTAAGTGTGAGTGTGAGCTGGCATGTGGGTTTCTGAGGTTTTAGAGCACCTGACTGGTTATTTTTGGTATCAGCCCTGTCAAAGATCACCCTGGAAGGTGTCTGGGCTGGACAGGTCTGCCTGTGGTGTGGGGTTTGCTGCAGTAGCATCACTCACAGGCTCTGTCCTTTCTCTCCACATCCAGGTGTGTGAAGTGTGTCAATAAATACTCCACCCCAGAAGCCCTGGAGCACCATCTGCAGACAGCAACGCACAACTTCCCCTGCCCTCACTGCCAGAAGGTGGGTGCTGCCCACGGCCTGAGCCAGGCCTGGACACCTAGCAAGGATTCTGAGGGGGACAGGAACCCTTGGCTCCATGAGTAGGAGCCTTGGATAACAGATTATGAGGAAGCAGAATCTGTAGGGAAGGTAGGAACTCCTGGGGATCCTTGCCCAGACCATCCTGCTGCTGGCTTTGGTGGGAGACTGGGCATCCTTCTGGGATGCCCAGCACTGTGATGTTACAATTGACAGCAAAGTTTCAGCCAAAGTTTTGGCACCTTTTCTGTTTTGAATTTTTGTTGGCTTGTTTTTAAAGCTCGATCTGTACTTTCTTTATACAATCCTGAAGGTTTTCACACTGCATCCTTCCTGGGAAAGCAGTGACTGAGCTTCTTGCTCAGAGCAGCTGTGGCTGCTTCTGGATCCCTGGAAGTGTCCAAGGCCAGATTGGACAGGGCTTGGAGCATCCTGGGATAGTGGAAAGCGTCCCTGCTCACAGCAGGGGTGTTGGGACTGGATAATCTTTAAGGTCCCTTCTGACTCAAACCATTCCATATGTTTTCTATCCTGGCTAAACCCCCTGTGTCAGCTCTGTCATGTCCCGTGTGTGGTGCCTGCTCTTAGCTGTGTGTTTGTCTGTTGCAGGTGTTCCCTGTGATCTGTGTTTTTCTGTTCCAGGTGTTCCCTGTGATCTGTGTTTGTCTGTTACAGGTGTTCCCTGTGAGCTGTGTGTTTGTCTGTTGCAGGTGTTCCCTGTGAGCTGTGTTTGTCTGTTGCAGGTGTTCTCCTGTTGGATGTGTGTTTTTCTCTTCCAGGTGTTCCCCTGTGAGCGGTACCTGCGCCGCCACATCCCCACACACGGCGGGGGCAGCAAGTTCAAGTGCCAGATCTGCAAGAAGTTCTTCCGGCGGGAGCACTACCTCAAGCTGCACGCCCACATCCACTCGGGTACACATCCCCTGCTCCCAGTGCTCATGTCCTCTGTGCCACAGCCCTGCCTACCCTGTGTCCTGGTAGCAGAATGAGAGAGTTGGCTTTGAATCATTTCTATTAATGTGGTTTCAGGTCGATGGGTTTGGTTCAGCCTGGTGCCCAGCACTTCGCTAATTAGAAATGGGGGCACAGGTTGCTTCCCCACTTGCTGTGGTGGCAGAGCTAAGGAATTTGGCCCTGGAGAGCAGGAGCAGTGTGTTGTGCCCATCCATTTATTATTTTATTGAGAAGTGGCTGAGGGAGCTGGGGGTTGTTTGGCCTGGAGAAAAGAAAGCTCAAGGGAGACCTTATCACTCTATAACTCCCTGACAGGAGGCTGTAGCCAGGTGGGGGTTGGTCTCTTCTCCCAGGCAATAGGACAAGAGGACACAGCCTTAAGCTGTGCCAGAGCAGGTTCAGGCTGGACATCAGAAAGAATTTCACAGAAAGGGTGATTGGACACTGAAATGGGCTGCTCAGGGAAGAGGTGGAGGTGTTTGAGAAAAGACTGGATGTGGCACTCAGTGCCATGGTTTAGCTGACAAGGTGATGTTAGATTATAGGTTGGACTGGATGATTCAAAGGTCTTTTCCAACCTGATTCTGTGTGGTTTATCCATATGGCAGGAAGTTTATAGTGAGGCAGAGCTGGCCTGGTGCCCTGTCCATGGCCAGGGCAGCCTGTGTGGCTGGACTGTCCCTGAGCCCTGGTGTCTCTCCTCCCCAGGTGAGAAGCCCTTCAAGTGCTCGGTGTGTGACGCAGCGTTCAATCGCAAGGACAAGCTGAAGCGCCACATGCTCATCCACGAGCCCTTCAAGAAATACAAATGTCCCTTCTCGTACGTAGTGTGTCTGCACAAGACAGCATATCTGAGTGGGGTTGGGATGGGGAGAATGTGTCCTGCAGGTATCCTAGGGGACATTCTGGCACCCTAAGGCTGCATGGGGAAGTTGGAATGCTGTGTGCTGTTGAACTGGGAACCCAAGAGTTCCAATTCTTTGTTACTGACTTCCTGTAGGGCCACATTTCATTGCTTCATCAGCCCTGTAAAATAGCTCCTGCCTTCATGGGAGGCTTGGGGGAGCATTAGAAAGAGAAGGAGCGTTATTTGAAAACAGAGGTTCCCTGGATGATGGAGTCTCACTCACTGCCATGTCTTCAAAAGCATGTGACAATATAGGACCTAATGTACAAGCCAGAGGAATTTTGGAAGGTGCAGTCCCAAATCCATGGCACAGGCATGGACTTTCTGAGATAGCCAGGACTGACTGGCTTCTCCCTACTCCAACCAACCTCATACCTCCTTCCAAAATACTTCTGTCTCCAGCTGGGATCTTGAACCTGCTGCATTTCAGAACATTCATAGTGAGACAGACCGTGTGCATTTCAGGAAAAGCCACATGTCCCTGTGGCAGCAGTTTAGTCCTTTCCCCTCCTCAGAAAGGCTGAAATAGTGAAAGTCCTGCTGAGGCTGCACCAAGAGAAACATCTAGGTACTGCTAAGGAGAAGGGTCGTGGATCTCTTTTTGATCTGGGATCTGTCTATACATTGTTCCTCAGCTGATTCCCACATCTCACCAGCATTTGTTGTTGTTGCAGAAGCCACACAGGCTGCAATAAAGAGTTCAACAGGCCTGACAAGCTGAAGGCTCACATTCTGTCCCATTCAGGTGAGTGGTTGGTAATGCAGTGACCGGGATTCCTTGTGGTGCTGCAGGAGCATGTGACAGAAGGACTAAGCCTGAGAAATAAGAATTGTTCACTAGCTTTAGATTTTTTCTCTCTGTTTTGCTGCAGGCCTGTTTAAGTGTCTATTCAGGATTATATCTAAACTTTGGGCTGGAGCTGAACTGGATTATTTGGTCTGTTTGCTATCAAGTGAATCTCTAGAGTGCTCTGTCCATTCCTCCCCATCCCATCTCACATGCAAAAGTTCTCATGGGATTTGATTCCCTTCATCATTCCAAAAAGGATGTTTCCAATTCTAATAAAGAAAAATAATTTATTCACGTTATTTATTCCCATCCCTCAGGGAACAATCAAACTTTTATCTCTTGATGTAAAACTGGACATCTTTCCTTGTATCCAAAGCCCTGCAGAGTGGGATCAGGTGGGATGGGCTGATAGTGCAGTCATGGATTCTTTCAGACTGTACATTCCCATATTTTGGAGGGGAAAAAAGGTGAAAATTGCTTCATTTACTAAATACACTCGAACAAAAGAATACTTCAAGATTGTTTTGCATTTTCATCACAATTACCTGATATGTTTTTATGGTGATATTTTAATGTTGTTACTTGAGGCAAGAATGTTTTTTTGCAGTCTGCAGCTTCCTCCTGAGGGACAGTGGAGGGACAGGCACTGATCTCTGCTCTCTGTGACCAGGGATAGGATCTGAGGGAATGGCTGGAGCTGTGTCAGGGAGGGTGATGCTGGGTATCAGGGCAAGGCTCTTCCCCAGAGGGTGCTGGGCACTGCCCAGGCTCCCCAGGGAATGGGCACAGCCCCGAGGCTGCCAGAGCTCCAGGAGCCTTTGGACAGCACTGCCAGGGATGCCCAGGGTGGGGTTGTTGGGGTGTGTGTGCAGGGCCAGGAGCTGCACTGAATGATCCTGTGGGTCCCTCCCAGCTCAGGACATTTTATGACTTTACAAAGGACTAAAACAATGGTTAAACACAGACGTTGAAGCTGTAGCCAGCCACCCTTTACTGTGTGTGGCACAATGTCTCCTCCCTTTGATCAGGGAGCACCTCCTCCTCTTCCTTGGGGAGGTGAAGCTGTCCTGCTGTCCCTGGTGGGTCTAACTCAGCTCTCCCTCTGTGTGCAGGGATGAAGATCCACAAGTGCCAGTACTGTAACAAGTCCTTCAGCCGCCGTGCCCACATGGTGGAGCACCAGCGCTCGCACACCGGCAACTACAAATACCGCTGCCCCACGTGCAGCAAGGGCTTCACACGCCACAAGTACATGAGGGACCACAAGTGCCGCCTGGGCTCGCCCAAGGACAAGGAGCTGCAGCTCAGGAAGGCCCAGAAGAAGCGGGTGGTGCGGGGGCGCAAGGCTGGGCTGGCACTGCCTGGTGCGCTGGGGCTGCCGGAGCTCAAGGATGGCGCTGCCGGGGAGAGCCCACCCGAGGGGGGCCCCAACAAAGAGCCCTTCCAGGAGTCGGACGCTGTCCTGTCCATCGTGGTTGGCGGGTCAGGAGCTGCTGACTCGGAGCTGGTCCCTGGGCAGCCCAACAGCATGGCCTCCAACTTGGCCCTGGCAGAGCTGCAGACGGCCTCGGATGGGCCCTGCACCATGCTGGCTGTCCCTGTGTACATCCAGACCTCGGAGTGACAATGCCCGGAGCCACTGTGTGGTTGGGGGCTGCTGCTGGCACTGTCCGACTTGGTGCTCAAATTTATCCCCGTGGAAAAGACCAAAGCTCTTCTGGGGAGGTAAATGGATATGGGAGAGAATGGCTTCCATCTCCACTGGTTCTTCCCGTCCTTGGGCAGAGGACTGCTTGGAGGCCACTGATGCCTACAAGGATCTGAAGAGAGTGGCTCCATTATTTCTTGTCCCTCTGCGTCACGGATCAGCTTAGGGCAAGAAAGACAAAGATCCCTGAATCAGGGAAAGAAGGACCATGCAAATGTGCAACAAACAGAGCTGCTGAAATCAGGTGGCTTTGCAAATCACAGCCTGTCCCATCTGTGGTTTTTCTGGCCTAAAAGCTGTATTGCCCAGTATTTGGGTGGCCCTTCTGAGAGCAAACATCCTTCCTAGTGGAAGCAAGTTCATCCTGAGATCCTTTGGGAACACTGTTGAGAAATCCCCTGATAGACTGTCTGGTATCTTCTCTCTGTCTCAGTAGAAAGATCACTGTGTCTGTACTACATGTTATAAACACCCTGGACCTCACATGTGGAGTCAGTGCATGGGAACCTCTGTGTGTGTGTGTGTGGGGGGGGGTTGTGTCTGGGTGCTGTTCTCTCCACAGTGTTTGTTCATGGTTTTTCCCCCTATCCAGGGATTTCTGAGTGCCTTAGACATCCATGAGTCAATCCCTGGGAACAGTAAAATGTGACCCCCTCCGTTCAGTGAGGGCACTAAGGGCTGGGTGAGGTGACCTGGCCAGGGTCACACAGGAAACCTGTGATGCATCCAGGAGCCAGTGTTCCAGTGTCAGCTCTGGGCCAGGTGCTGCAGAGAAGCTCTGGCAGCTGCTTCCCAACCTCTAGGTTCACTCAGCTCAGTTCTTGTCAGTAGTTTCAGTGAGCAGTTGGTGTGGTTGAGCAGCAAGGAAGTCTGGTTTGAAGTGCCAAAGCCAGCACGGGAGCACCAAACCCAGAAACTGCAAATTCCCATTGTGCAGTGTTGGTGAGAGAAGTGCAGGGGTGGGTCTGGAGCCCAGGCAGGTACTGCCCTCAGCCTCTGGTTTTCCACTGCCACAGGATGCACTGGCTTTTGGGGAAGGATCTGCACCCCGACCTGCTCCAGGTCCTCCTGGGATGTGTGTCCCCATACTCTGCTCTCCCATACTTTCTCCCTGCTCCAAGTGTGTAGGGCAAGCCAAGCTAAGCTTTCCCAGGTGAGTTTGTGTGATGAGCTGCTGAGGTGTCTGTGGGTGCAAAGCGCTGCATTCCCAGCCTGGTTTATCCAGAGGTGGTGCAGGGTTCAGCCAGTCCTGGGTACAGAAATCCTGGCTGTGTCTGGGACTCTGTGGCTGTTCTGACCACTGCAGCAGTCAGCTCAGCATTACTGGTCTGACTGGTCTGATCCAGCCCATTGTTTGACCTCAAGGTGCTCCTCTTGTCTGCTTCCTTAAAATCTTAAGAGTAGCAGCTTGCAGAGGGCTGTATGCTGTGGTAATGATGGGTTACACTGTCACTCCTGGCACACAGTCACACAGTTCCAGTCTGGATGGCTCCTGCCACCACTTTGCTTTGCTCACTCACTTCCTAACTTACCTTCTGCTCCTTTCACTTTTTTGATGATATTTGTGCACCTCCAGCTGTTGGGTGGGAGGAAATGGAGCTCAGGGCTTCCCGGAGAGGCTGGGAGAAAGGATTGTGGAGGGTTTACACGAGATTAAGGAGAAGTCTTGCCTCTGCCTCATAGAAGGGGATGGAGAAGGTGGAGCCAGGCTCCAGAGGTGCACAGGGATGGGAAGAGAGGTGACAGAGACATGTTGAAATGTGACAACTTGCAGTACTTAAAAGGGCTTGCGAGAAGCGTGGAGAGGGGCTTTTCACAAGGGCCTGGAGGGACAGGACAAGGGACCAAGAGGATAAGGCCTCAAGCTGGTGGAAGATTTAAATGTGATATTAGGAAGAAATTCTTCCTTGTGAAGGTAGGCAGGCCCTGGTACAGGGTGCCCAGAGCAGCTGTGGCTGCCCTTGGATCCCTGGCAGTGTCCAAGGCCAGGTTGCACGGGGTTTGGAGCACTCTGGGACAGTGGAAGGTGTCCCTGCCCATGGTGAAATGAGGTGATTTTTGGGGTCCCTTCCAACCCAAACCACTCTCTGATTCCATGATTCTGACTCAGTATAAGGAAGGAGGCTGTAGAGGGGTCCTGAGACCTCGTTACCGATTTGCACAGAGCATCCTGTCCTGAGTGGATGTGCTTGGCATGAGCTGATGGGGCCGGGGCCATCCCGGTGGTCCTTCCTCCTTAGGTGTGCCTGTGCTTCTGTGAAAGCTCGTGTGTGCTTTGAAGGGCAGAGTTTATTTACCCACAGTGTTTGTTTTACTCTGCACTTCCCGGAGGGGCACAGGATCAGGAAATAGTTGGCTAAATATACTTTTCCTATTTCCCTCCCCTCTGTCCTACACTGTAGGTGTCACTATGTGCTCTATGCACTCAGGTCTATTTTGGGGTGATGATGTGTGTGTGCAGCTCCTCCAGCTCTCCTGTCTGGAGACTTGGCTTGCCCTTCCCAAATCCTGCTTTCCCCCAGCTCAGTGGGATGCTGGAACCCAGCTGGGTGTAACTCAGAGAATGGGAGCAGAGCCACAGAGCTCCCTTGTGTGACTGTTGAGGGAGACAAGGCTGGGGACTTACCCTAATCTATCTGTGGGACATGAGGGCTCAGAGATGCCACCCTGGATACTTGGTAGGTGTTTGCATATGGGGCGGTGTTGAACCAGAACAAGTTTTATCCTGAGCAAAATGATTGTCCTCTTAAAGTAAACCTTGGAGTGATTGTCCTCCCTGCCCCGCTCTTGTCCAGATGTCTACAAGCTCTTCCATTTCCTGCAGGGAAGATTTCTGCCTGAATCATCTCTGTTTCTGTTTCCCTGGCAGAGCCCTGCCCACTAGCCGGGGTGGATTGGAGGTGCTCAGGGCACTGACTTTCTCCTTGGTTCCATCCTGTGTCCTGGGCACTGCTGTTTTCTTTACAAACCTAGCTCCAGAAGCGTCTTGGCATTTTCTGGAAGTTCACAGAAGAATGTTCCCGGAGGCCTGCCCTGGAAGAACTGGATCAGAGCAAACATCTGTGGTGCTCGGTGACAGCCAGCACTTGTATGGGAGGAAGAAAAGGGCACATAAAAGCCCTCCCTCCCCCTGTTCTCCTCAGCTCCTGTGCTGTCAGTTGGAGCTTTCCTGCCCTGGCAGCATTTCCATCAGCCTCAGGGATTTTTCCTGAGTATTTGCCTTTCCCACCTACCTGCAGTGTTAGGGAGATGGAGCAGGGCAGGAGCCACTACAGGGCTCTGTTGCTGAACTCCCACCTGCTACATAGGATGCCCTCTGTGTTTCCCAGAGCAGTGCTTTTCCGTCTTATTCAGGGCACAAACAAGCTCTCTTACCCAACAAACATTTGTTTGGGTCATTTTTTCCTCTTTAGCATGTGGTATGTGATATCCCAGCCCTGCTCCAAAGCAGTGATGAATTTTCTTGGGTGATTTCCAGTGACAGACGTTATTATTGTTGAAGTCTGTTATTAATTAACTCCTGTCACAACCCTGCTGTGACTGGAGATGGGGGTTTATCACTTTTACAGGTGGTTGAGGCCAAGCACAAAGAAAGAGAAGTCAAAAGTATCCAGTTGGCACCAGGCTGAGGTACTAAAGATTCGAGTTCCTCATGGGATTTTGTACGTAGGTACTGTAAAATGATGGATTACATCATGGAATCATGTCCATGCTACCCCCACAGCTCAGAGCATGTGACTCAAGTGTCCAGGAAATGAGCTCACAGCGAGTCACCACCCATTAAACAACCCTGCTTGTGGGTTTAGAGGCTTGCTTTTGTGCAGCTGGCACTTTAGAAAGGGAAGTTTGAAAGAAGAAATTCTCCAACAAGTTATCTCCACACCGGAGCAGGCTTGAGGGGTTCACAGAGGGGAGTCACCCCAGCAGTGGCGATGGGTGCTGGAGGAGGAGGGCAATGGCACCGACAGGAGGCTCCGGTCCTGCGCACGCTCCCCTGGTCACTTCTTGGTCACTTCAAGCGTGTCCAGGGAAGGGAATGGAGCTGGGGAAGGGGCTGGAGCCCCAGGAGAGGCTGAGGGAGCTGGGAAAGGGGCTCAGGCTGGAGAGAAGGAGGCTCAGGGGTGCCCTTGTGGCTCTGCACAACTCCCTGCCAGGAGGGGACAGTGAGGGGGTCGGGCTGTGCTCCAGGGAACAGGGACAGGAGAGGGAACAGCCTCAGGCTGGGCCAGGGGAGGTTTAGATCGGATATTACGAAGAATTTATTGATGGAAAAGGTTTTCCGGCATTGGAGTGTGCGGCCCAGGGAGGTTTGGAGTTCCGTCCCCGGAGGTGTCCAAGGAAGGGCTGGACGTGGCGCTCAGAGCTCTGCGCTGGGGACACGGTGGGCATGGGGCACAGGTTAACCCCCCAATGACCTTGCGGGTCCCTGACTCTGTGACCCGCGGTTCCTTGTGCCATGAGCTCCCTGCCCCGTGCCCGAGCTCTGCCCGCCTCAGCCGCTCCTCGGGCCGGGCCCGGCGGGGCCTCCTCCCGCCCGACACCGCCCGTGACGTCACACCGCCCCCTGACGTCAGCCCGCCCCGCCGCCACTGCCGGGTTCCGCTTGGGAGACACCGCCTTCCCGGCGTGCCCCGCGCCTCACGGCGCCCGCGCCTTCATCTCCCGGCAGCCTTCGCGCGCGGGGCCCGCCGGCGCGCACAGCGCTGCGGCGCAAGGCACGACGGGAGTTGTAGGCGGCGCGGGGGCGGCGGGGCGAGGCGGGCGGGCGGAGTCTGGCGGCGGCGGCGGCCTCGGGCCTCGGGTCGGTGTGTGCGGGGAGCGGAGCGAGGGGAGCGGGCACCACAGCTGCACGGCCTCGGCCCGGCCCCGCGCAGCCATGTCGGGGCTCCTGGGGAAGCTGTTCGGGACGGGCGCCGGCGGGAAGGGCGGCGGGAAGGGCCCGTCCCCGCAGGAGGCGATCCAGCGGCTCCGCGACACGGAGGAGATGCTCAGCAAGAAGCAGGAGTTCCTGGAAAAGAAGATTGAGCAGGAACTGGCGGCCGCCCGCAAGCACGGCACCAAAAACAAACGCGGTGAGCGGGGGGGGGGGCTCCGGGCCGCGCCGCCCCGAACCCGGGCAACAGGTCGGGAGGGCCCTTAGCCAGCACAGACACGTTCGTGCGCCTGTGTTTTATACCTAGAGCCTTTATTTTTATACCTTAGTGCCTTCATTTTGTACCTGCTGCCATCGTTCTGTCTCTCCGCGGGCCGTGCCGCCCTCCCGGCGGGATTCAGTGTGAGGGGAAGCACACGTCCCCTTCTCCGTGGGCATGCCCCGGCTGGGAATCGCTTCCCTGCCCGGTGATTGCCATGTCGCGATAGTGCTGTGTCCCTGGGTGTTCCTGCCCTGGGCAGGGCAGAGCCTGGCTGCAGCGCTCTGCCGGCGGGCCTCGGGTCGCCCTGCCGGCGTTTTGGATCCTTTTCCAAAACCCTGCTTAATGTAAGGCTTTGGTTCCATCCCTCTTTATTTTCGTCAGCTCTTAGCAAAAGTTCTGAGCGTGTTAGGGAGAGCAGGAGTTACAGCTTTAATATGTGCGGTGTTTGTTGTCCGTG
The DNA here is from genome assembly GCA_018697195.1 of Certhia americana. NCBI lineage: Eukaryota > Metazoa > Chordata > Aves > Passeriformes > Certhiidae > Certhia > Certhia americana. The sequence continues at coordinate 4,006,459 of CM031874.1, read as the reverse complement.
GGATGAAAAACTTAGAGGGAGAAAACTGGCCAGCGTTTAAAGGGTTTCTGGAAAACAGGCAAGTTATATTCCCTTTATCTGGGAATAACTTGGGCTATACTTGTGCTTTGTTTTGTGGTCTCGTGGAAATGTTCAATCTTTTGGAAACAGTGTTTGTTCTGGGGTTTATTCCCACTCCTCAGCCCTCTCCTCTTCCACACACACTCCTAAAGCTTATAAATGGAATTGGTGTTTGCCAGGTGGGAAAGGCAGGTCCTGGGCAGGTCTGGCTGTGTTTTCCAGGCAACGCTTGATGTGTCTGGAGATAAGGCAATCATCACATTACATATTCCAGTGCTCTGGAAACAAAACTTCTTGCTTGTTTTAGCTTGGTCATTTAAAGTTTTCAGGAAATGCTGATTTCTGTATGGATGTTGCCGTCTCTGTGCAGGAGCAGGAGTGGCTCTGCCTGTGGCACAGGGAGCTGCAAGCACACGTCTGGCATGGGTTAATGGGCAGTAATTCCCATGTCACTCCTTCAGTCAGCACTTTGAGCCTCCTTCCAGACTCCACAAGTTCCCTGTGTGTGGATGGAGCCGGCACACGGTGCAGGTGCTCCCGGATGTGTCAGAGGACCTCAGCAGAGCCTGACTTCAGGCTTAACCAAGTCAGTTCGAAACCAAATACACTGCAGCACTTCTAATAAGCGAGCCTGTGCTGTGTTTTTTGGCCTAATTTGGTAATGAGCTCAAAAAGAGAACTAAAATGTGTCTCTGTCTGCGGTTTCTTCATCTTCTGGGTCACACTGGGCTTCTCGAACTTCTAAACTTTCTGTTCAGTCTTTGGCTGTGCTGTAAAGCCATCTCTCTGTCTCTGCTGCCCTTCAGAACCTCGGGCAGGGGAGGGATTAAATTTCCTCGGGGGTGGAGGAAGGAGGCAAACCTGCCCATTCAGCGGCGGGGTTCTGGGTCAGACTAATTGAGGGCTTGCCTGAGGAGTAATTAAGGAGCTGTGAAGAGGAGAAGCGCAGGGCTGGGTTTCTGGTGGAAAACGAAACCAGTCTTTTTCCATTTTGGAACTGAGAGGCCGACTGTTGTTACTGGGTAGTGAGGTAAGGCAGCTGATCGTCTGTGGCTGGTTGGGAAGTGAACTCCCCTCAGGGCACACTCAGTTTTTCTGAGTTCAGTTTGGCAGTCATCAGCTGAGCTCCTACAAATTGCATTTTTTTTTATCTAGGTATTGCATTTTTTCCTGTCTGACTTCAGGCTAGTTTCTAATCCATAATCTATGCGGTTTTGATGCAAAAATATATGTGAAAATCTGTCATTTTAATGGAAATACTTGGATACAGTTAAAATGCTTTCAAGTAAAACAGAACGAAAGATAATTAGCTAGAGATTATTTTAAGTGTTGGATCAACTTTTAAAAAGTTAAATTTGAAGAATCCTTAGGCTTAGTTCTCCAAGATTTAATCACTCCACTCTGGAATCCCTGCTGTTCCTGGAGGATCTCTGTGGATGGTGCACATTTGTGGTCTCAGCTGGGCAGTCCTGGGAGCTGCTGTCCGGGATTCAGCCGAAAGAAGGTGATACAGGGAGCTTACCTGGAAGCTTAAAACCACCTTAGGAAAACCTGGAAGGGCGTTTTTGTTGTCCCAGAGGAAAGCCGGGTGTCTGGCGCACTTGAGGGAACAAAAGCAAACATTCTCTGCTCCCCAGCACACTGGGTGATTGTTCAGGTGCCAAGTGAACCGCTTTCCAAAGGCTCATTCACTCATTCCTGCAGCACTTCTGGAGTCTGAGGAAAGCTTAATCTAAGAAATTTAGTGGCTTCTGGTTCCTGTGCCTGCCCCAAGCACATGCAAGCACAAGCAGTTCGTTAATTTAGGAACTTATTTTACCGTGTGTATTTTTCGTAATCCACATTTAGGGTATCCAGGCTGTGTAGCCAGACGACTCAGGAAATTCTGAGGTTATAATGAGGAACTCTGTAGTATAAATTTCCTCTGTCTGTGCTGTTTCTTGGCATGGGAGGCTTTCAGCTTGTATGAAAAGTTGAGTGTGCTGGGGAGAGCAGCAGTGATGGCTTTAATGTGCTTGCCGTGTTTTGTCCTTGGGATGAGAAACTGTCAAGATGAATTATCCTTAGAAGGGTTTTTTGAAAATGGGCAAGTTACTCTTCCCTCTTCTGGGAGGAGCTTGGATTATGCTTGTGCTTTGTTTGTGTTCTCATGGAAATGTTCAATCTTTTGAGAACAGTGTTTTGGGCTTTGTCCCCACCCCTCCAAGAAGCCCTCCCACACTTTAGCTCTGCCTCACGAGTAGTGGATTTTCTCTTCTCAATGAATTTCTCGAAGCAGCAGGAGTACAGACTAATTTGAACACTGATCAGCCGGTATCTCACTGCACTTTACATCTGCCCTGAAAATCAACTTTGCTCTAACAAAAGCAGAGTGCAGCTGTGAGCCTGATGCTCTGGGAGCCCCGTGCTGCTGCTGCCTCCTTTTATTCCGCTCCAGTTTGTCCGCGGCGGTGTTTCATCTGGGATGTTTCCTCAGCGCTCAAACCTCGTGATACAAACTAAGCTGCTCCATCTCTTCCAGGGGCTCAGTGTTCAGTTTCAGGGGAGCTTAAGCTCATCCTGATCACTGTGGTTTTTCTGTTCCTGTGGTTGTGCTTGATCACGCAAAGCCGAGCTGCCGGAGGAGTAACACAGACACACAGAGGAACAAGGGGTTAATTCCTCAAGCTCTGACTCCCTTGGGTATAACAGTTCCACAGTCTGCTTCTCCTGGAACCCAAAGCTCAAGTTATGTCTCAATGTGAAGATTACAGCAAGGAGAGAAACTCAGTGCTGCCTTAGAGTGCCAGTGTTAAAAGCAGCTCCCTCAGGTTCAGGTCCATGGTCAGTGGATGCAGTTTTGTGCCTGCCTGTCACTGATCTTACCTTTCTGTTAGTTAACACTGGGGCCACAAACAGTGCAACGGGTGAAAAGCCAACATTGTGCCAAAATATATTCAGGCTTTAGCAGGAGAGTGACATTCCATGGATTTTCTCTCTGCTCTGGTTTCTGTTAGTGAGAAGCTTTCTTTCCTGATGTCAAAGTTTCTCTTTTCACTGTACATAAATATAGTCTTGGTTTTTTTCCCGAGCACTGAGTACACAAAATAGATGCAAACCCACTGCTAGACCCCTGCTGTATAATTCAGGCTTTTCCTGGAAAGAGAATCCTCCTCTTCTCCACCCAGCACCAAAACCAAACCAAGCAGGAGATTGGGTGTGGGCTGAAGTCCTGACTTTAGACCCACCTGGGGCTCTCAGTGCTGCCTCACGTGATGGAAATTAACTGCTTACATCCCTTTACCTTTTGGAAGCTGTCCCATCAGTCTGTTGAGCTGATTTCCCTGCAGCTGGAGGGTCCTGGTGTCAGAGCTGCCCCTGACAGGGAACCTGCCTGGAATGTCCAGCTGGGACTGGCTGGGTGAGGCTGCTCCAGGAGCAGCCCTGCCTGTTCCTCTGTGCTGCTGTTTGTGTGGGCAGGGCATGGCTTGGATTAGCTTGCTGAGCCAGACAAAACCCAACTCCTCAAAAAAAAAAAAAAAAAGAAAAAGAAAAGAAAGAAAAGTTGTTTTCCACACTTAACCAAACAAATGCTGGAGCTGGCTGGGAGAGGGAGGCAGGAATTTGCTGGGAAGGAGGAGGGAGGGCAATTCTGCCTCTCCTGGCAGCAGTCCCTGCTCAGAGGCACTGCCTGTGATAACATCTGAGGGTGACGTGGGATCTCCCAGAGGGACACACGGGTCATTAATGTAGTCATGGCAGCAATGCCTGCAGGATGGCCGGGATGGATTTGTCTGTTTGGAACTGGGTGGTTCAGACCTGGCAGGGAGGGAGGGGAAAGCTGCAGCCTCAGCTCTGGGCACGGGCAGAGCTTCCAAGGGCCTGTGAGTGTGTGTGAGGCCTCAGGTGTGGTTTGTGAGCCTGCTTCAAAGCTCCTGCTTGCCAAGAGAAGCGATTCTCCTCCCAGAATCTAATAATGTGCCCCTGGTTTTGTTTCCAGGAATCATCAGGTGCTGATGTAGGGAAGCACAAGTCCTACAGCACTTCTGGCCCATCTTTAGGCCCTCAGCCTGCCCTCTCTGTGTTTTAAATCACAGTTTTTAATGCAGAATTGATGTTGGAGTTCCAAGTGCTTCTCCATCACCCAGGGCTTCGGTGCAGGAATACTGATGGCAGTGCAGGCCGGAGTCCTTCATCTTCCCCCGAGGTTAATGAGATGGGCATTCACCACCCGGCTTGGGAAAAGTGATAATTGCTCTTTTTAATTAGATCTTAAAAAACAAGGGGAACATTCTCCTTTGGATTCTACCCTACCTACATTTAGCAGATGTTTTTGAAGACAAGACTCTCTGGTACAAAACAGTTTGGGAGCAGTGGCAGGATTCACAAACACCTTTTTAAAAACTGCTTTAGAAAGTGGCATAAAAAAAGTGCCAAACTCTGTGCTGCTGCCAGATTTGGTAACTGTGTTTAATGCAATACATCCTTCCTCTACTCTGTCAGAAGGGAAATCTGGCATGTTTGCAGCTACTAACTTTGTTACTTTTTCTCTCAAAATGTATTAGATGTTGGATTCTAGAATCTCATTAAACTCCAGGCCTAATTACTGAATCCTGCTCCTGGCCTCCTAGGCTATTTCAAAAACTATAATTTGCAGGTGAGGCAAATCCCCAATTTGGTTTAACATTCTTTCACTTAGACTTGTGCTGAGTTGTGGAGAGTTTATCTGGACTGGGATGCTGTTGGGCTTTGCATTTGTATCATTCAGGTCTCTCTGTCGATCCATATTGCTCCCAAAAAACCAAAATTACACTGCCATTTCTGTTTTTTGGGTATGTGCTGTTTGTCCCAGAGGCTTTGGGCTGTGGTGTGAGCAGGAGGTTGTGGCCTGATTTTTGCAACCAGCAAAGTGTGGATGTGAGTGGGGTTTAAAGTAAAATCTTGTCATTTACTCACACCACTTAAAAATGGATGATTTTTGCAAAACTTGCAGCTCTCATCCTTGACTTTCCATCAAGTTGGCAGCCAAGTGTCCAGCAAACTGGAACTCCTGGCACAAAGTGCCTCAAACAAACAGGATGCAGTTGGAGAATCCTAAATAGGCCAGGCATCAGTGTGCTCAGACTTCTGCCTTTCCCTGAGACAGCCCAAGATCCCAGCAGAACTGGTGATAAGGAGGTTGGTTCTGCTCTGAATCATCCCCCTGAGTCTTGGAGCAGGGATCCAGTTCCTGAAGGAAGGGCTGGAGCCCCTCTGCTCTGGGACAGTCTGGGAGGGCTGGGGATGTTCACCTGGAGAAGTGAGGGCTCTGAGGATCCACTTCCAGGGCCTACAGGGGCTCCAGGAGAGCTGAGAGGGACTGGGGACAAGGGCATGGATGGCAGGATAAGGAGGAATGGCTTCCCAGTGCCAGAGGGCAGGGATGGATGGATATTGGGAAGGAATTGTTCCCTGTGAGGGTGGGCAGGCCCTGGCACAGGGTGCCCAGAGCAGCTGGGGCTGCCCCTGGATCCCTGGCAGTGTCCAAGGCCAGTTTGGAGGGAGTTGGAGCAGCCTGGGAACAGTGGAAGATGTCCCTGCCCATGGCAGGGGGTGGCACTGGGTGATCTTTAAGGTCCTTTCCAACCCAAACCAGTGGGATTCTCTGGAACCTTCCTTGTGGCCAGTGCCAAGGGCAGTGGAGTGGCCACAGTGTCCCAGCACTGGTGGGACACACAAGTTCCCTGTGTGAAGCTCAGTGCCAGGCTGTGGCAAAGGCAGTAACATTTCTGTCCATGATGTCCTTCCAGTGTGAAGCCCAGCTGGAAAAGCTCTGCTGTGGCTTCTCCTGGGTTTGCTGTTGAGATGAAGCACTGCCCATTCCCAGTTTCTAGGAGCTAACACAATTATGGGGTAATGATGTGGGCAGCTCTAGACTGGTGGCAGTGAATGATGGAAGTTTGGAGTTTTCCAAATAACCATATCACATCTCTCCTGCATTTATTGGGATGTGATGGGATGTGCAGCAAGCCAGGGCTGTGTCACTCCTGTGGTGGGGTGTAAGTGTCACTAAACATCCACATTGTGTGTGCTCCTTGTGGCTTGGCAGGATTTCATCCAGATTTAGGGACTCCCTGTCTGCTTCAGGTGAGTGCACAGAAGTTGCTCAGATGTAGTAGAAGTGAAAAGAGAAGTGTCAGAGTGACAGGGACATCTGTGGTATTCAAACATTTGGAGGTGATTTTGGTTGGTTGTGAAATAAAATAAATGAATAGAAGCAAACTTCATCGTGGGCTCCCTGGGAACTGTGCACAGTCACTGCATCTCCAGTGAAGGTGGTACCTCCTGAAAATGCCTTGGTGGGCTCTGCACGTGCCCTGTCCTTGGAGCACAGTGAGAGGCAAAAAGGCTTTTCTGTGAGTGCTTCCCTGGCAGCCCCATCTGCAGGAGCAGAATTTATTGCTTAACCTGGCTCTGGAACTGATCCCACCCTCAGAGCGTGGGATTGCTATTAAAAACTGCAATTCAGCCTCAAAAAAGTGCTGCAGTGTTGCCACTGGAGTGTTTGGAGGTGGAGTAAAGAAGTACAAACTTTTTAAAAATAAATATGGTTCGCCTTATTTGCTTTATAACTTCTGGCTTTTTTTTGTGTGCTCAGCTATTCCCCCATAGTCGTCAGTGCTGGAATCTCAGCATTCATGAAAAAAGTACTTTTTCACATCTCAAAATATCAATATCTCATCTGGGGAAGTGAGGCTGTTAAGAGAAATGCTAAATATTATGACAGCATCCACAGAATTCTTAGACTTGCCAACTCTCTAATAATAATGGTCCAAGGCTGGAAAATGCCTGATGGATTCCCAGGCAGCCACTCTTTTAATTCCCCAGCAAGAAAAGGTTTTGAAGTGTACCACTTCAGGGTAGAATCATCTGAGTTTTGTGAATTAATTACAAAAACACTGTCCAGCTTAGGGAACTGGATTGTCTATTTGGTTTTTTTTTCCCTGTGAGAAAACAGCATTTTAAGTATCTTAAGAACTATTTCTATTCCTGCAAAGCTGAACCTGATGCATTTCTGGCAGGGATCCAAAGGAAGATTCTGAGTTTTCACTGGAATTCTCTTTAACAAGGTGCCTTCATCAACCCCAAAATAAAGAATAAAACCCATCAAGAGTATTTGCAGGCTGCAAGAATCTGAGAGACACCTTAGGGAACATACGTTTCTCATCCTGAAAGTTTAAACTTAGGTTGAATACTGAATAATTATCTCTCTTCACATCAGAATTTTATGGGTGTATAAAAGAAGGTGCAGGTTTTTTAAAGTTAGTGGCAGCTGGAAAGAGTAAGAGAGGATAATTTACTCAGGCAGCCTTAGAAAAGAGATAATTTAATTTGGAAAGAGGAAATGTGTTGTGGGTAGCTCAGCTTTGCAGATGCCTTGCAATCCCCTGCCATCATCCAAAGACGTGCAGGACCCTGCAGAGTGAGCCTGAAATCTGGGAAATGCAGTGCAATTCCAGAGGCTGGATCAGATTTCAAGGAATGGTTTGAAGCTTCAGGCCTGGATGTTTTTGGCTGAACCAGCATTTCTTAGACTCGTTCCAGCTCCTGGGTGGAACAAAGCTGTCTCTGTAACTGGGATTTCTCGTTCCTGGTTTTCTCATTTCAAGGATCACTGTAGATCACATTTTTTTTCCTTTTTTTTTTTTTTTTTTCCTCCAAACAAAACTCCAGATTTTTGGATTTTGTTTTTCCAGAGTTCCAGAGTTGCCTGGAGATGATTTTACAGAGGATTATTGACCAGAGGAGGGACACAGAGGATTATTGACATTCAAGGGACACAGGAATCACCTTCCAAGGCTGAAGGAACCCTCTCTGAGCTGTGGATGTGTGGGATAACATCAGCAGTCCCTGGTGCAGGGGCTGAGCTGATGCTCTGACAGAGCCAGGGGTCTGAAGGTGCTGCTTCCTCTTGTGTTTGGGTGTTGCTGTATCACAGCCCTGATTGCTGCTCTACAGATGCTTTTTTTCTTTATCTCTTTGGTGTTTTTCTTTTGTACATTTACAGATTTTTTGGAGCAGGAGGGTTGTTTTGTTTTATCTCTTGCACAATAGACTAAATGTTCTGGCACTGCTTTGCTCAAGAGGAAGTTGTAATCTTGTATTTTAAAAGATTAGGCAGAAACCCTCTTGTGTTCTCAGCCTGGGTTTGGGTGCTTTATTGAAATAGTTAGTCACAATCTCTGAGCTGGGAATAGTTGCCTTCCTTTGAGGTCATTTATTCATGACCATTCCTGTGTGTCCCAGCCACTTGGACACCACGGTGCTTAAAATCACTCCTGGCTTTTTGGACCTCTGCCATTTTGTGTTCTGAGACTCACCTGGGATGAGCCCTCCTCGGTATGTCCTGCATGGCTTTGTACTGAACCAACACGGACAGTCCTGGGGTAACAGTTCCTGGAGCCTTTCTGCAGAAAGGTTCTTATTCAAGGCAGAACTCAACATTTGGTCAGTCTGTAGTGACCAGTCCTTTTATCTGCTCGTGGCATTGGGAGATAATTTGTCAATGGCTTTAAATTCCCTTCTTAGATATTTTTTTGGAGCTCTCGTGGGCAGTGTGCTGGATCTCAGTAGTGAGAGAGGAGCAATTGCTGCCCAGGGTAAAGCTCCTCACTGCAGGCAAGGCAGGCAATTACTGCTTCCACCTCCCAGTGCCCCTTGCTTATCCCATTCCAAGGACAGCCAGGATGTTGTTCCTGATTAGATTTGCTGCCGAGGCGAGTGCCAGGAAGATGGAATGGTATTTTCAGAAGCAGCAAAAAAAATCCCACGTCTTTCTGCGGTGCAAAATGCTCTTCCACTATTAACTTGATTATCTCAATCCTGTTCAGTGCCTGGGATTGCAGCTCCAGAGGCCAAGGCACCCCAATTTGGGCAGCTCCTCTGCAGCTCTTGCACTCTTTTTCATTTTGGCATGGCTGACATTATTTTCTGAGGCTGCTGTGGAATTTTCTCGTGCCATATTAATATTGCTGCTGTCCCTGTGCCCTGGCATCTCTGCTGCTGCCATTTCTGCCAGAGAGAATGCAAGAATTAGCTGTGAGATGAAGGTGTTTTTCCCTCAATTGGAGTAATCACAGCTGTTAACTCCAGTGTCTGCCCCTGGAGGAGAAGCCTCTCTATTTCAGGTGTCAAGTGTGAGTTTTGGGAGGGTTTTGCAGAGGCAGGAGACACCTGCACCCTGTGGGGTCAAATCCTCTGGCACCATCAACACTTTGACCTTGGTCAGGTGTATTTTTGAATTCAGTGAAACTCCCGAGTTCTATTCTCAGTGCTCTTTGCTCCTCTCAAGCTGAAATGTGTTTTTGCCAGCAAAACTTGAAGTTCCAATTATGTAGAGAAAGCCTTCTTCTTCTTTTTTTTAATCTGCTGATCTACTCTTTTCCACTAATGATATTTAAAAGCATTAATTCCACAGCATTGCTGTGTCCATAAATATCCCAGGAACACTGCCTGTCCTGCCAGTGTGTAAGGAATATTTATTTGCAGGAGGGCTGTTGATTTTTAACAAAACCACTGACAGTCACAGTCAATTTTCCCTCTCTGAATGCAATACCATGTAGTAAAATTATATTTTTATTATCCTGCAAGCTGCTTATCACAGTGAACATTCGTCTCATTTGACTAACAAACTGCTGTAAATATTGCAAAGAAAGTCATTAGACTTACAACAGTTCATTTAATAATAATAATTTGCCTATAGACAGGTTAAAATAATTCAAAATACATCGAATTCTTACGGATAGCATTTCTGGAGGACAAAGTGGAATTATCTGGGTGAGCAGTCATGTTTTTCTGACTGATCTGCTGACAGAGGAGAAGAGCCTGGCTGAATGACTCTGCTCTTTCCATTTCTGGGTGTTCAGGAGTCAGGAGTAGTGACTGAGAACTGTGACACGAGTTCCTGCTTTTCTCTTGTGTTGGAGGGCTGGGTTGTGTCATGGTGACATCCCAGTGAAATCCTGGATTCTTGGGAATCACCATGGTCAAACAGGAGGTGTAGAACTTGTCCTGGAATTTCCAGCAGTGGGGGTTACCACAGAAATTCAAATAAACGGAAAATGAAAATAGGATTCTGCAGTTCAGTCAAAGACTGGAAATAAAAAACCCAACCAACCAACAACTAATGAAAAACCATCCCCCCCAAAACCCCAAACCAAGCCAAAAAGCAGAAGAAGGAATAGTTTTTTTCTGTGTTAAAAAGTTGGAAAAAAATTCTTTTCGTATAGTTTTAGGCATGTTTTACATTCAAGAAATTGAAGCAGTCAGCCCAGATCTCACTGGACTCAGGTGCAGTTTTATTCCTCCCTTAAATGTGGTGTTTGTGAGAATTTCTCTGTAAAAAGGAACTGCAGAGATCACGGTCTGATGCTCATTAGAGCAGAGAGATTTTCCATTCCTTTGCCCATGGAAACGAGGCAATAAACTATTGTAATCCATTTTAACTGGTCAGAGCTCTGTGGGACAATCTTTATGAATAAAAACTGGCTCCAACATCCCCGTCACAGGTGATAATAAAGACAATTAATATATCAAAATGTCCATATGGAGAAGGGCATTTTGAGCCTACTCGCTGTCTCCTGATGGATGGCAGAAGTCACCTAGGTTTTAAATGTATTACCTTTAATTTATTTATTCTAATAATTATAAATAAATATAACTAACTGCTTTTCCCCCAGTCACCTGTTTTCTCTAAAAGCTTTATTACAATTCAGATAAAGTCTAGCTAAGGTTTGTTATCTGCTGTTTTTAAGGATCTTTATAAGTGCTTGCAATTCATGCTGCACATTGGACTTACAAGTTCAAACACCCACAGTGCCTGGTAAGGAGAAGGTGTGGGTTGTAAAGGTGTGGGTCTAAAACACTCTTCACTGGCAGGTTTTTACTGTTGTCTTCTGAAAACTGCCCATGGAGTCATCAGATATTTTTGCTGTCATTGGGGGTTGTATTAAATGTTAAATCCCCTCTTAGAACAGCTGGTGATGTGAGCTGGTGCTGCTGGGTTTTTATGTCACAGGGATATTCTGGTTTTTATGTCACAGGAATATTCTGTTTTTATGTCACAGGGATATTCTGTTTTTTATGTCACAGGGATATTCTGTTTTTTATGTCACGGGGATATTCTGTTTTCATGTCACAGGGATATTCTGTTTTTTATGTCACAGGGATATTCTGTTTTTTATGTCACAGGGATATTCTGGTTTTATGTCACAGGGATATTCTGGTTTTTATGTCACAGGGATATTCTGGTTTTATGTCACAGGGATATTCTGGTTTTTATGTCACAGGGATATTCTGGTTTTATGTCACAGGGATATTCTGTTTTTATGTCACAGGGATATTCTGGTTTTATGTCACAGGGATATTCTGTTTTCATGTCACAGGGATATTGCAGAGTGAGTTCAGCCGCTGATCCAGCTGAACCTCTGGGTATCAGGCCTGTGCAGGAGCTGCTGTGAGAGGCTGGCCCAGCCATCTGGAAATCTTTTTGCATGGCTTTTGGCTCCAAGATAAGGAGTTTGTCCCACTGCTGGAAAGCTGAGATCAGCTGTTTCTAGAAAATCGTGCTGGGTGATCTCTACAACACATTCTAGGGCATGATGAGTGAACTCTGGCTGGCCAGGGGAGAAATGCTTTTAACTTAGTGCATGGTCACAGGTCGTGCTGAAGCAGTTCCACAGCAATTAAAGCCAGCTAGAAATTGCATTTCTGCCTCTGTAATTACTGTCCTGGAAGCAGTAAAGGCATAATTCGGGGTGTGGGTGCTGGGGAGAGCCTCTGTTGTGGCTGTTTGATGTGATAGCAGCCTGTGAGAAAGCAGAGAGAGGCCCTGTCCCACTCTGATTTCAAACACAGACAGTTCTTGCATGGCTGTAATGCTATAAATAATGGGATAAATATCCTGTACCCACTGTCTCTGGTTCTTATTTATTTCTGATTTTGGAAAAAGTTGGTTTTTTTTTTTTTTTTTAGAAAAAGAGCCAATGTAATTCCCTTCAGATTCAGCTTTTATAGCTCTGTCTTTAATAAAAACTTAACAAAAATACGTTACTCTGGCAGTTCATAAGATTTCAGTAGGTTCCTGATCTTTGGCCTTAGGAAGGAGAGGAGAAAATAAGTGTCTTCCTTGGTCTGAAGGGGTGGGAAACAGAAAATACCATAAAACCATGTTAAGTTTAGGGGCAGTGCAGTTCTGGTGCACAGGTGGTGTGGGTGGGAAGGGGAGGGACAGGGTTACCCAACAATCCTGCTACAAACTTGTGCTCCTTCCTGATGACTCTTGCAACGTTTGGTGTCTGAGCAGCTTGTCTTAAACAGGAGCATGAAATGCAGACAAACTGTAATTGTTCTCAAAGGAGGCTGGAGTGGGGAGCTGTACATAAATTGTAGCACTTTATTTGGCTTTGTATAGTGTTATATAATGCTATAAAAACTCTGGTTGTGCCAGTAATTCTCCGTGAGGCACAAAATTCTCAATAAAGAATTTCCCCTTGTTCTCGGGCATTTCCCCAGCATCTGTCACTATATAAACACAGCTATAAACAGTTTTTATTTTTCTGAGAAAGAAAACTTTGTATATCCTTAATTAAACCATTAGTGCAGAATGAGCCAGCCTAAATATCCCAGCAATGTGTTGCTCATCACTTTATGATCTGGCATAAAGCTGGAATGTTTGGGATATTTGTGTTGTGCCTCATTCTGCAGAGCAAACATTGTGCTTTGAAAACCCCCTGTTTTCACTCCTGTCAGACACGTGGATGTTGGACTGGCCCCAAAACTGAGGAGGTTTACTGGCCACTGGAGAGGAAGTCAGTGCAGAGGCTTGTTTTGGGTCCTTGGCTTCTCTTGGAACACTTGAGGGGTTTTTACTGGCTTCCCCTAAATAAGCCTGAGCTACTTTGTGTGCTTGGCATCTTTAGCTGGGCCTTCCTGTAAAAAAGTGCTTTTTTTGTTCTCTAACACAAAGCTTCCCTAAAGCTCTGTTTAGGGCTTTATCTGGCAGGACTGTCAGCATCTCAGGATGGCATCTGCCACAACACCCTGTGGGTTCCATCAGCTTTCAGGAGAGCAGCCACTTAGTGTGTGCTGCAGAAACATCTTCATCACATCCCTGAGTTATACCAGCCCTCCAGAAGGGGACAGAAGGGAAGCTGTCTCCTCTCAGGATTTCCTACTCCTTGTTTCCTGCTCTCCTCAACGAATTCTGCTTGGAAATAACATCTCTCAGAGATTTAAAGCTTTTATTTGCCACTGTTCCTGGTGTGTGTGACTGAGCTTTTGGGAGGGCCAAGCCTGATTGTTAGCAGAGCCCATCCTGTGTTACTTGAAGTGGTTTCTGCTGTGAGACTCTCAGAGATCAGAGCACTGAAGAAATGCAGTGAGTGTGTGGCTGAGTGCAGGAAATGAGGCTGGGCCAGCAGCCTGGGGCCAGCTGAGGTTTGAAGTACACGGGGTTTTGTATGACCAGGGCTGTGTGGAGAGGACAGGTCAGTTCAGAGTGGGGGGGGAGTGGCAAAGCCATGAAGGGAAGCTGTACTCTTGTCTTACTCCGTGTGACACGAGGTGTTTGTTGCTCCCAGCCTCATAGAGCCTGGTCTTGGACACTTCCAGGGCTGTGGCATCTGCCACGTCTTGTACAGCTCCGTGTGAAGGTGGCTCGTGTTCCCTGTCAGTGTTTCAGGAACGGCCGTGCCCAGGAGTTCTGTCCAGGTGTCTTGGGAAGAGCTGGCTGTGGGCTGTTGTCACCTGCTGAGGGTGGGGTGGGTGAAGCAGGTTGGACCAGTCCTCCCACACTGATCCCCAGGGCTGGGAGCTGGCCTGGGTGGGCTCCTCCTGCACAGCCCACGTTGTACCAGTGCTCACAAGCAGCAGATTGCTCAAACCACCTGCAGTGAGGGCTTCTCTCAGCTCAGGCTGTTGTGTGGACACCTTCTAGGAGGAGTAATACAAAACATACATAAATACCAACATTTTTAGAATGTGTATTTCACATTTGAGTGCAAAGCTGAGGGAACATTTCTCCTTGACTAAGCTGCTTCTCCCAGGGGTTCAGCATGAGTTGGGGACCAGCAGCAGCACAAGGCCTCATCTGGGAGGAGCTGCACCAGCATTGCTGCCTTCCTGTGGTGGGGTGAGGGTGAACAAAGGTGGTTTTGGTGGATGAGCTTGGATATTGAAGCTTTCTATTGAAGTTTGTAGCATGGTTTCTGTCTATAGTGAGTCTGGGCTGGCATCCTGCTGTGACTGGTGATGGCCACGAGGCAGCAGCCACCTCTAAACAGCTTTGTTCAAGGAGACAAATCAAGGGTTAGGCAGCATAGTTTATCTGGGAGGAATGGACAACATTAGAACCTGCTAAATATTTCTCTGTGCTGAGTGGCATTGGTGCAAAGAATGGCTGTTTTGGGCACAAATCTCCTCAATCCTGCCCTGTGCTTTGCTGTGCAGCTGCCCTGCAGGCCCTGAAGCGCAAGAAGAGGTATGAGAAGCAGCTGGCACAGATAGATGGCACGCTATCAACAATTGAATTCCAGAGGGAAGCCCTGGAGAATGCCAACACCAACACTGAAGTGCTTAAGAACATGGGTTTTGCTGCTAAGGCTATGAAAGCTGCTCATGACAACATGTAAGTAGCTCCCTCCTGCATCTTTCCATGGGATTTGTAGTTTGGCATTTATTAGATCTGCTGAATGCCAGATGTTTGAAACCAAAGGTGGAGCTGGAGCAGCAAAACCGTCTCTTGAAAGGCTCTCACTTAAACTAAAATTGAACAAAGCACACAAATATCTATGATTCTTCAGTTTACTACTGTTTTATTTTCTATATTTATCCAAAAGCTGGGTAGCACCAATGTGGTCTAAGGAAAATGGGAGCCTGCAGCAGTTACAGAGCCATCTTACAGCAGCTAGAATTTTAAGCCTCAAGGGGGGTCTTAAAACTTGTTTTTCTGCAGTGGAGTTGGTGTATGTAGCAATAATTAGAGGTAAAACTGCATTATGGGGATGTTGTGCTCGCTCCACAAGCAAATATTGTGGAAGTAATAATGCTGAATCAGGGAAGAGAGCAAATTATTATTAATATCAGTGGTGCAGAACAAAACCTCTCCCTGGTGTCTGTATAACTGCTGGGAGCTAAGCTTGCAGGGAAAAGTTAAAAATACATCCTATAATTGTGTTGAGATCAGGGGGATAAAACCCAGACTTGCATGCAAAGTGTATTTTGGCAAAGGGCCTTGGAAATGTCACCGTGGTGTGGCATTTCTACTGAACCCAGGAAATACAGTGTTGGTTGGGAAGGTGCCTGCTGATACTGAATTCTTTCCCTTCTTTTCCAGGGACATTGATAAAGTAGATGAATTAATGCAGGACATTGCAGAACAGCAAGAGCTGGCAGATGAGATCTCTACAGCCATCTCCAAGCCAGTAGGATTTGGGGAGGAATTTGATGAGGTATGGCTTTCAGTTTGCTTCTGTTTGTGCCAGTGAGTCATGGAATCCTTGGGATCAGGGAGTCCAACCCCCATCACTAACCCTGAGCACCACTGGCATGGCTTTGAATTCCCTCCAGGAATTGTGAGCCCTAGGAGATTGTTCCAGTGTGTGCTTGGGTGCAGGGCTGGGCTGTGAAATCTCTCCTGGAATTGTTGGTGGCTGTGACCTGAACTTTATGCTCAGAATGGTCTGGATGGGCTGACCTGAGAATATTTGGACCTAGATTTCTCCTTCCCTCTTCTGCTTTTCCCACCCTCCTCACCCTCCAAGAGATCAAGTACAGATCAGACTCCTGTACATCAGAAGTCCTGATCTTAAGAATCAGACTCCTCACCTCCTCACTTTGCCCTGATCCTGTGCCTCTGTTCTATTTTCTTTAATAATATGATCAGCTATATCTGATTGTTAAGAAACATGACTTAAAATTCCTTCTTTTTTTCTTTCTTCTCCTTGAAATCCTAGGATGAACTCATGGCAGAACTAGAGGAACTAGAACAAGAAGAACTAGACAAAAACTTGCTGGAAATCAGTGGTCCGGAGACAGTGCCACTACCAAATGTGCCCTCAATATCAATACCCTCCAAGCCAGGTATGGAGCAACCTTTACTGAAACATCCTGAATCATTAAAAGTGTGCTTGTTGATCTGCCAGCTCCTTGGATTTGGGAGATCTGGCTGCAGGCAGCACAGACATTGCTTCCTGAATCCCAAATCACAGCCAGTGTCATTTCTCTGTGAGGGGCACCTGTCTTTCAGAAGAAGCACAAAAATCACTCCCTGTCACAGGAGCAGCTGTTTTCTGCTCCAGCTCATCCAGGTTATCTACAGCCTGGGTGATGCTCAGGGTACAGTGGAGGTGTGGGAGAAGGGAGCCTTTTTCCAGGTGCTGCTGGGCCAACAAGGAAGAAATCTTGACACGAACACCCCGCGGTTGTAAAAGGGAGGGTAGAGTAAATTAACCCATAAAATCATTGAAGTTGGAAAGGACTTCCAGGGTCATCCAGTCCCAGGCAGGTTCAGAATTCCCCCATGGATCCATGGGTCCTTGCTGTTGCTTTGGGTTTTGATTTGATCCCTGCTTTTCTGACCTTTGGGAGGATCTTCCTTGGGGTCCCATCTTTGGGAAGGCTGTGGGCTCCTCTGCAGTCCCAAAGTCAAGGTCATGCCAGTCCTAGAGCACACATATCCAGGGAATTTTAGCTGGTGTGAGGATTTTACCTGGAGGATGGACAAGAAATGTTTGTATTTACACAGATGGTTGAAAGCTGCTCTTAAATCTGAACTGGTCCCTCTTGTATGAGCATTCCCCATGGAATTCAGCTGAGTTGGGACACCTGTGGCAGCACTAATTGGATATGAAGCTTTAGAAGCCCATTTTGCTCAATCTGCCTGACTGTGATGAATAACTTGTAGACTTTGCAGCTCTAGTTCATGTCCTTACTTAGAAAAGGAAAAGGAAAAAAAGTCTGAAAAAGCAGTGGATGAAATCATTCCAATTGGTCAGTGTATCTCTAATTATCCTGCTGCCTTTCCAAGCTTGGATGGGTGTGGGAGGCAGCAGCACTGCCAGGGCAGGTTCTGCTTTGTGCCACTGCTCCTTGAGTGTTACTCTGCTTTTATTCTGACACCACTGATTTTGTGTGTTCCTGGTTGTGTTCTGCCAGGCAGAACTGCTGACCAGAGTTGGTGAGAGGGGAGGGAGTGCTAGCAGAATATCTGAGATCTGAGACTTTATCAGATTCAGGAGAAATAGATTAAATGAACCAGTGCATTGCCTTTTTATTGCTAGACTGGTTTAATGAGGTTTGTTCTCTAAATAGTCTTAAAACACAATGTCTTGGACCCAGATCTACTCTTTGCATTTTGTGACTGCACACAAGTAAGAGGTGTTGTAATTGTGGACATATTTAAGGAGCTACACAGCATAAAACTTAGGGAAACTCCCTAACATAATATAAATTTGGTACAATTTTGGTAGTAAAACTTGCAAGCATAAAGCTCAGTGTTTCTCAGGATTTATGCTAAGCTGCTTTTGGATGGAAATGAGAATTCTATGAATTCCATTGATGTATTTAAGTTGCACTTTTTGCTTCAATAAAGCTGCCTCCAAGGCTGGCACTTGGGAAAAATTGGGATTCTGGGGTGATGTTGGGTAGGGATTTTGTGTGGGTTTATTTTTTTGAACCTAAATTGGTTTTCATTTAAAACTGACTTAATACTGGGATTAAAAGTTTGCTTGTGATTACCACAGTCAAACTTCCAAAGGGAATACTGTCCCTAATGGTTCAGGTTCGTGTGCAATTGTCTTTTTGGGAATAATAACGTGTCTTTTGAGGTAGAGCTGACTCTGTTACCTCCTTTTTATCCATTGACGGGAAGGTGACCACGAGCTTTCCCGCTTTTCCATTTCACAGGAGCTGTCTGGATTTTGGCTTTAATCAGTCTGAATGAGGAATTTTGGTGGTGGTGGTGTCAGGAGAAATTCAGGCAGAAGCTGTTTTTGTTCATTGGAGGCTGGAGGAGCTTAATTTAGAAACCCAAATTCCAGCCTTGTACAAATGAGGGGTCTGGAGCTCGGAGCTGACTCATTTTCCTGACCTAAACATTTCTTTTGGAATGACACAAACCACTTGGACCAGGAATTGTTTCACTATTTGACATTTCCAGAATTATTGCAGCTATTTGTGGGTTCAGACCCTTTTTGCTGAGTTAATGGAAACTGGACTTGTCAGGTTATGACAAAAAGCAGCATTTTCTGCCCTGGAACAGCCAGGAATGAGGAGAGGGCAGTGTCCAGGGTGATCCCTCCCATCCACACCCACCTCCACCCAGCTGCCCTGCAGGGAGCACAGGAGAAGGGGAGTGGGACATTCCCAGGGCTCTCCAGCCCTTTCACACTCTGTACCTGACCCAAACACCTCATTGCTTGCATCCACAGTACTCAGTGATGGAATAAGGAATTTATTTTTGGTGGAGGAGAGATTAATACTGGAGACATCAGATGAGTTTCTCTGAGAACCTGCATCTCTCTGAAAGGGGCTTGGAGGCTTGGAATTTCTGGAAAAATATCACTCTTTAACTTTCATGCCCACTGCTTTCTTCCTGTGGGAGCTGTTGTCTTTTTCCACTCAGACTGGGATTATCAACCCTCTTTCAGCAAAGCACCTTTTACTTCAGTTCCAAAAGGTTTTGTGTATTTTTTGTCCTTAGGTGCTTCGTTTACTGGTTTGTCAGTGGCACAGAGGCCACTGGGTTCTGTCAGGATTCCCACTCACTTGTTTTCTTTTTGTGATTTTGCAGCCAAGAAGAAAGAGGAAGAAGAGGATGATGACATGAAAGAGCTGGAAGCTTGGGCAGGAACCATGTAACCACAGCAGCCCCTGGCTGGAAAAAAAGACTTTGGTTACCTATTCTGGGTGCAAATGTGTTTTGTTGAGGAGAAAGCATAAGCAAAATGTCTTTATCTTTAATTTTAACCCAGAGCAGTGGGAACTGCATTGCTGTTTTCTGCATAGCATGGAAAAAAGTCTGCCCAGAGGAGAGAAGGGGGAGCAGGGGAATTGCCTGCTGTCGATACGGTTGAATTTCTGTAGAAAAGGTATTTGCAAAATCAAACACTCAGCTTTGGGACTGTGCTCCTGCCACTGCTGGATCTTCATCTTCAATTTGGGCCATTTATTGAATTGAAATAAGCTGAAAAACACTCTGTAATTTTAAGTCAGTTTAAGTGTGTCTAGGAGTCTTGTAAGGCATTTAAAAACCAGGAAAAGTCGTAAGCCCCCATCGGCTTCTTTATTGTGTTTTAGGTGCAAGAATGCTTTAGGTTTTTAGTTCTTTGCCAGTTCTATTTATATCCCTTGACTGCTGTGTGGCCAGCCCTGTGTCTGTCACCGCAACGACGTAGTCACTGTGCCCATTTTAATTGGTGAGAATGATCTGCAGTTGATCCACACTCTCTTGGAAGTAGGGAAGGTTTCAAGTTCAGTTGTACATTTTTCTACATAGCACTACAATGTTTATTGCTTTTTTGTGATAATTGATAACCCATTCAGATACATGCACACAATTATTTTAATTAAGAAACTACTATGGATTGCACTGTATTAAATATCTCGATTAATTTTCACCTGTGGCTGCTGTGGTCAGTTCTGTGTCCTGGTTAAGTGATCTGGCTGTGGTTTAGGTGTACTTTGGCCTCTTTCTACATGAGGGACATCCTCTGTAAAGCCTGCTGAGTTATGGTTGGGCTCTGCTGCCAAGGAACAAGGGACAGGGAAAGAGGAGGGACCCGCAAGCTGTGCCAGGGGAGGTTCAGGTTGGACATCAGGAGGAATTTCTTCCTGGAAGGCATTGTCAGGTTTTGGAAGGGGCTGCCCATGAAAGTGGTGGAGTCCCTGTCCCTGGAGATACTCAAGGAACAATTGGATGTGACCCTCTGTGCTGTGGGCTGGTGACACGGTGGGGATCAGTCACGGGTTGGACTGTGACCTTGGAGATCTTTTCCAACCTCAGCGGTCCTGGGATTCTCTTCTATGTGAAAACCCCCACACTAAGAAATCAGCTGAGTTAAGTTCAAAGCAAGAGGTTTAGGGACAGAGCTGGGGTCCTTGGCTTTGCTTTTCATCATGGGAATGATCTCTGCTGTGCACTGTGCTAGTAGAGGTTGTTAAAGCAGCTCTGTTTTATTCTAGGAATACAGGGCAGCATCTCAAATGCAGTGAAGTGTCCCAGCGGGAGCATTCAGGAGGAGCTGGGAGGGGAAACCCCAAACCCATCAGCACCATTAATGCTGTGCAGTCTCCCGAGGGGAACTGAGGGACTGGGAGTGGCAGAGGCAGCCCTGGCAGCTCAGCTGTGCCCGGGGGTAGCTCAGCTTCACTGCTCACTCAGCTTTACCCAAACACAGCCTGGGAAATGCAGCAGGGAGCGTGTGCTGGGCTTCCTGGGTACTCGGAGTGCTGACAGCCTCAGCCCCTACAACCTCTTCTTTCTTCATCCTTTTAATCAGTGAAGGGGTGGTTCCTCAATCCTTCAGTTTAACAGTGTGTCTGAGGACTGGCCCCTTTCTGGATGGGTGTTACTGAATTCAGCTGGAATGTTCACAGGGAACGTTTTGCTGCCTTGCTCAGAGTGGTTCTGAGGGCAGAACTTCCCTGGCCAGAGCATCACAGGGCAGGGAGGAGGGAGGGGAGAGCAGCTGTGCCTGCCAGCAGTTCCTGTAGCTGCCTTTTCCTGGGAAAGCCACTCCAGTTCCTGCTGGGAAACTCAGCTCAATTATCTTGTCCTCAACAACACAAGTTGTAGCTGTGCCAGTGTTTTCTTGTGGAGCTGCTAAAGGAGGCAAGCAGAAATCTGAGGTCCAGGTGTTTCCAGTTTATGGAAAATCCTTGTTTTTTTCCTCTGGGTAAGGTGGAAAGCATTGTTACTGGTGTGTGTGTGTGTGTGTGTTAAAATGATTCATTTAAAGCAGGGTGAAAAGTTGTGGCTGCCCCTGGATCCCTGGCAGTGTCCAAGGCCAGGTTGGATGGGCTTGGAGCAACCTGGGCTGGTGGAAGGTGTCCCTGGCTGCGTCAGGGGTGGCACTGGATGGGCTTCAAGATCCCTTCCAACCCAAACCATTCTGGGATTCTGTGAGAATACAGACTGTGGTGAAGGGTCTCTCATGTCCCTGCTTGTCCCTTAGAATACTTTCAGTACAGAGTGGCTGTCGTGTAGGTGGAGAAGCCAGGACATTTGGATTGAGGGAATCAGGAAGGAGATCCCTCCTTGGTGGCTGCTCAAGGCTCAGAGTCCACTGACACCCAGGATCTGTGTCTGCACCTTTGGAACAGGGTGAACACTCTCAGAGCACTTGGAAAAGCTGGGCCAGAGAGGCCGAGGTGAGGAGGATAAACCAAAGATAAATAAACCTGAGCAGACATCACCCCTGAGGCTGGAGAGCCCTCGTGTTGTGCAGCAGCTGGGGGCTGTTCCCCCCAGGAATAATGGGAATCCATAGCTCTGCCCTCTGTCAGCCTGATCTCCAGCTGGATCTTTACCTTTCCAGGTGGATAAATGGCTCTCCTGTGTGCCTGGCCTGCTCTTCCCTCCAGGAGATGCTCTTCTGGGACTGTTCTATGACAGACATTTAACTTCAGTGCAATGTTAAAGAGGCAGGGAATGGGGGGGCTCCATCAGCCACGGGCGAGGCAAATTGCTGTTCAGTTGCTTCCCTGGTGAGCTGTTAATGCATATGTGGGTTAGTAGTGGGTTAGTAGAGGGTTAGTAGTGGGTAAGTAGAGGGTTAATAGAGGGTTAGTAGTGGGTTCTGAGGTGCTCAGTGCTGAGAGCTCTCTGAAGAGCCTTTGGCCCCACATGGAAGCAGGTGGGTACAGGAGCATGCCAGGGAGCCTCTCAGGATGTACAGAGGGGAATGTCCTCACTAAAATCTGTGTCTACAGTTTGGTCCTTGAGGCGTTTGAGGGAAAGCACAGCTCCAGAAAATGCCATCAGATCCCTGGCTGCTCGGCCTGCAGGGAGGTGTCCCCCAGAGCCACACACAGGACGTGGCACTTCCTGAGGAGTGAGAGGTCGTGGCTGCCATGAATCAGGTGCCTTCCCCCTGTGCCACATTCCCCATTCCTGTGACATTCCCTTGGGACCTGCTCTGGGGCCAGCTGACCTTGTTTCACTGCCAACCCTGCCCTGCTGCAGCTCTCACAGCAGCACATCCCAGCTCCCTGGCTCTGTCCCACCCTGTCTCACCCAAGTCACTGCCTGGTTCCATCTGCTCCCAGTTTTCCCAGCCCTAACTGGACCCTCAAGCCCTGGAGTCCTGCAGGGCTGATGGTTCCACGGTGCTGCTGTGGGTGCTGTGGGCTGTTCTGTGCCCCAGCTGCAGCTGGGAGCCCCTGCCTTGCTTGCTCTGGAGGGAGGCTGAGGGACAGAACTGCTGGCCTGGAGGTCACAGCCTGGGCTAAGCTGCTTTGCTTCTCTTTGCTCTCCCTGCCTCAGACCTGCCCCCTCTGCTAAAACCCACCACAGAATCCCACTGGGTGCTCCTGGGATGCTGCAGCTCCTCCATCCCCTGGCACAACCCCAGTGCCACATCCCGGGGTGTTGGGGACGCCTCTGTCACTCTGGGTTGCTGCTGCCAGGTGAGGGTTTGACAGCTCAGGGCATCCAAACTTGGCTGGGGACCCTCTGGGCTGCACTGGGGCTGCCTGGCTGTGGGTTCTCCAGTGTGATTCCATCCCTCCACAGCTCCCTTGGGATGCACTTCCCACTCTGGGGTGCCCCCAGCATGTCCCAGCCTGTTGGGTTATTATGGCAATGTGGCTCCAGCCCCACAGATGCCAACACCAGTTTCTAATGCCTTTGCAGATGTGTGTTTAAATCTCATTCCTTTCATTAAAAGCACTCGGCTCCCTGAAGGCCCTGAATGCAGCGTGTTTATGGAATTAGTCTGTAAGGATGAGTTTATTCCCACTCAAGAGGTGTAACACCAGTAATTGATAGAACAGGTTAATCCCTGTATGAGGGCACTGCTGAGAGGACCCTCAGGTTAACATTTGTATGTGAGCCCAGCATTCCCTCCCTCCCCTGCTCATTATTTTTTGTCATTATTTTGGTTTTTATGTCAAAATTGCACTGCTCATCTGGAAAGCTCTTGCCCTTTTAAATCCTGCTCGCTACTCAGCCCTGTGGCAAAGAAAAGAGCTCTCAACTTAATTTTCAAACATCAAGGTCCATTAAATCAAAGTGATGCTTCCCAAATCTTGTGGCTTTCAGTGGCCCAGCCCCAGCCCTTCCCTTCCTCTTTCCTTCCTTCCCTCCCGTAGCTCTAGGCCTTCAGCTCAGCTGGGCATCTCCCAATCTGCACAGCTGGCAGGATTTTGAAGCCACTTTTTAGGGCATTATCAGAGGTTTCCCTTCCCTTGTCTGTGCTATGGGAAGCTGGTGACCTCCTCTGTGTCACAGAGCCATGGCTAAGATCTTCACCCTCTGTCTGTCCCTTGGGAGTGAAGGAGGGGTGGATCCAGCTGGGTCTGGGCTGGCTCATGTCACCCTCCTGCTGTCCTTGGGGTTCTCCTGCCCTTTGCTGAACTCTTCACCTGCTCTTGGCCCTGTCCCCCTCCGTAACTGGCTCCCCGTGTGTGTTGGGAGGAGGTTTCAGGGGGATTTGGTCAGCAGGAAACAGGGATCTGACATGCAGGGCATGGGCAGATCTTCCCCATCCACAGGGAGTTCTCCAAAACCTTTGCAACTCCTGGGACTCCCCTGTGGGCATTAGGGAGGAGATGGCTTTGGGATGAGGGAGAAATGAGGCTTCTAGGGCTTTCTAGGGTGCTGGGTTGGCAGCACCCTGGCTTCAGGATCCCAAATGTCCCAGGCACCAGTGGGGTTTAGACTGGGCTGTCCAGCACAGACACAACCTAGAAGCTTGTGCTGCTGCTCATCATCTCTGCTGTGCTTGCAGAATCGTCAGGTTCAGGAAGGGATCTTAAATCCCATCCCATTCCACCCCCTGCCATGGGCAGGGACACCTCCCACTATCCCAGGGTGCTCCAAACCCCATCCAACCTGGCCTTGGACACTGCCAGGGATCCAGGGGCAGCCACAGCTGCTCTGGGCACCCTGTGCCAGGGCCTGCCCACCCTCACAAGAAGGATTCCTGCCCAGTGTCCCCCTCCCTGTGCCAGCCCAACCCCTGCAGTGACACAAACATCTCTCCAAGCCCTGCCAGAGCACGGTACGGTCCCTCCAATTTCCCACTTGAACACTTAGAGGCAAAACTGTCTTTCTGGACAGACAGATGTGGGACACCGGGCTGCCTCCCTGCTGAGGGGGTGCTGGCACAGCTGATGGCACAGCAGAAGCTCCTGCCCACCCTTCTGGTTCTTCCCCTGAGATTTGGGGACCACTAACCCCAGCTCCTGGGCACATGCCACTTGTCCTGAATGCAGGACCTGACCTGGGGTGCTCTGCCAGCCCCTGACCTTCACTCGGGGGGCTGAAGGTAATAGGGCACAGGTGATGCTGCTGAGGCCACCCTGGCAAGGTCACCCACACCCTAAATGACAGTGGCTCATCACCCAGCACCCCACTTCTCTGGAAACCATCTCTCAATAAACCACTTCCTATGTCTCTTTCCTGAGCACCATTAAACTTCTTTAAAATTGAGACGAGTATTTCCCTGCTCTGACAGGGACACTGGCTGCTGGCTTTTTATTAAAAACACTTTTCCCCCCTCTCTAATTTTCAGCTCCCTTTTCCTCAAGGGAAAGCCCAGCCCCTGAACGGCTCCAATTCCTGTTTTCAGTCACTCAGCTGCTTTCCTGGGCACCCAGAGCCTGCACCAAGCCCCAGGGAAGGTCCTCCTCACCCAGCCCCTCCGGCTGAGGCCGCTGGTGCCGCCGGGTTTGGGGATGCTGTGGGTGCCCAGATGCGCAGCCAGAGCCAGCGCAGTTGCTCCCCAGGATATTCTGGAAGAACACAGCCGAGGGAAGGATCCGAGAGGGATTTGCCAGCAGAGGGCAATGCCGGGATGCGTTTCCCTCCCTGCGCAGTTCAGGGTGTTGAACCGGCTCCAGAGTGGGAGGGGGGGAAGGAGGCAGATGTGGGATCGCAGCCCCCCCAAAGTGTCCCAGCCCCGGCGGGAGGGGACCTGCCCGGCACCCCCCTGTCCCTGCGGGGAGGTGACACCGGGAGCTGCCACCCTCCCGTCACGGGCAGCGGGGTTGGGTTATCCCAAACCAGAGGGGGCCAGGTCCTGGTTGATGCTGAGTGTTGGCACAGCTCACACCGACCAAGGCTGGGGCTTTCTGCGCGGTGCTGGGTTTGGCAGTGCCGGGTTCATGGTTGGACTCGATGAACTTGGTTGGACTTTTCCAACCTAAGGGATTCTGTGATTCCCAGTGCCAGAGTCCCTGGGGTCAGGCACGGCCCCTCCAGGCTCTTGTCCTCACTCGTGCCAGGGATGGTTTGGTATCAGCTTCACCAGCAATGACACAGAGATAAAATGCAGAACAACCTTATTTATTGCAGCAGGGAGCAGCTCTGCCTAGCGTGTCAGTTAAAATACAATATTAAAGTTAAAATACAAAGGAGAGGGAGAAAAAGTAAAAAAGAGAGCATTTTTAGTTGAGCAGCTGCTGATGCCTCAGTAGCCACCTCCATGGTCTGTCACAGTGCTCCCCAGTCCAATATCTGAAATCATTCCTCAGCCTCATTCAGTTCAGTTTCACCTCAGTCCTGAGCAAATATTGACAAATCTCATATAATCCCATGAGCACAGTACTGGAGAACTTCCTCTTGTTCGCAGGGAGCTCGGTACTCTCCATATCCCCTGGCCAGGAGCCAAGGGACACCAGCACAGCGTTAAACTGGAAGAGCAAAAGGACAAGGGCAGAGGGGCTGGGTGTGCATCTGGTTTGCAGGGAAGGCTTTTGGGGACCAGGGATGCTCTTCCCACATGTCTGCCCAGAACAGGGCTGTCAGAGCTGGGTGGCTGGGGGGCATCTCCTGTGCCCAATGACTCACTCCAATGTCCTGGTCCAGCTGCAGAACCCTGCAGGACAGGTTTTGCTATCAGAGAATGTGATAAATCTTCCCTCGTCCACCTCTTCCATCCCTCACCTGATGTTTTTCTCCCCTGCCAAAGCATCCCTCAGCAAGGCCAGGAGATCCTAACTCAGCTCCTCAGCACCAGGGCTCCCATTACTGCTTGGAAAGTCTGGGGTGCTTTTGTTTTACCAGTCTACCAAACAGCAATTCCAGCTCAGGGACAACTAGAATTGGATTGGAGCATTGGGATAAAGACTGAGGGAGCGCTGCAACGTCTCCTGGACATGTGCTGACAAGGTTCCCATCACTTGTGTGTGGCCAGCGAGGAGTTGGGGCTGTCCCTGCTGGGGCTCTGGGGCTTGGTGACATTGTGGGCATGAACTGGCTCAAATCTGTTGCCTTGAACTGGAGCCAAAGGTTTTGGCTGAGGCAGGGTTAAGGTCTCCTCTTTTTTCCACTTACCCTTGTGGATGTCATGGATACTCAGTGCTTACAGAACCATGGAATCACAGGATGCTTTGGGCTGGAAAAGACCAAAAAGGTTATTTCATTCCAACCAAGCTGATGGCTGGGACCAGTTCATGCCGAGTCAGTGTCTGCCAAGATCAAGACAAAGCAGCATCCAGGCTCTGCTACTCATCCCTGGGGCTCAGGACATGCCAGGAATGGCTGAGTCCTTCTATGGGATCACTCTGCACCTCAATGGCTGCACCAATGGGCAGAGCTGGGCCAGCATTCAACCTTGCAGGTGAAATCCCAATGCTTGGCTGGGGAACACCTGCCCTGGTTCTGCCTCTAGGGAGTCTGGAGTGTCCTGGGTGCATGGCACAGCTGGGATGCCAGGGATCTGATGGCAAAGAGGGTTCCCAGGGTGTCACAGCATCACTGCAAGAAAAGGGACATTCTTTCCTGGGGTGGCTGCTGTGATGTCACCTACGGCCTGTGTAGGGGAGGATTTGCAACCCCTCCATTCTGGTCCAGCACATCTCTCCACTGCAAAGGTGGCTGTGGTGGAGCTGCTGTCACATCTGTGTGGCTCTGGGGAGCTACAGAGGGGCAGGGCCTGCCCCACCCTGAACCCCACCAGGCCCAGCCAGTGCTGTTCATTTGTCAGCATCACGAGTGCTACAATGGCCCCTCCATCAAAAAATGTGCTTCTCATGCAGCCAGGAAACCCAACCTCTCCCAGATATCAGCTACAGCACCTTCACCCTGCCCAAATCCTGCTGCAGGGTGGGCCCAGGGGACAGCACCAATGGATGTGCAGACCTGGAAATAACAGAGGGATGGATGGATGGATGGATGGATGGATGGATGGATGGATGGATGGATGGATGGATGGATGGATGGATGATGGATGGATGATGGATGGATGGATGGATGGATGGATGGATGGATGGATGGATGGATGGATGGATGGATGGATGGATGGAGGGATGATGGATGGATGGATGGATGGATGATGGATAGATGGATGATGGATGGATGATGGAGCTCTGTGCCCCGAGGGTGCCAAGCCCCTGCTCATGGGCACCCCAAGGGCCTGGAACAAGCCCAGACAGGAGTCTCAGTGCAGGGGCCTCTGGTGCTGGCTCAGCTCCAGGAAGCCTTGGGGACAATCTGGGCTGTGTGGGCACCCCAGGGTGCTGCAGGCCTGGCCTCAGCTGCAGGGAGCCAGCGTGGCATGGCCGCTGTGTCCCCATGGCAAGGTTTGCTTTGGAGCCTGTGCCTGTGGGAGCACAGGGAGCTCCAAGCTGAGCTGGGCATGGACCCATGGCCCAGCCCTGCCACCCCTTGCAGCCAGCCTGGGCTGGGGCCAAGGCAAGGGGAGCCCTGGGATCTGCTCCTGACAGATCCCTTCAGACTCGACCAGGAACTGCTGCTGGCAACATTTATTCATTCCTTTCATTCTATCCCTCAGCACCCAAGCACGCTTAGTTCCTTTCCAGGGATAACACAAAATTCCTTGCTGGTGCCCATGAAGCTGCAGCCCCTCCCTGCTCCACCTGTGGGGCCCTGAGCACGGGAAGGACCTGGAGCTGTTGGAGGGAGAGCAGAGGAGGCCCAGGAGATGCTGTGGGGTCTGGAGCCCCTCTGCTCTGAGGAAAGGCTGAGAGAGTTGGGGGGGTCTCAGCTGGGAGGAGAAAAGGCCCCAGGGAGGCCTCACTGCACCCTCCCTGGCTGGGGGCTGGACACGGGGGTGGCCCTGGACACTCATGAATCTCACCCCAGCCCAATCCTTAAGTAGAAAAGAGAAAGAAAAAATATTAAATGGACAAAGAAAAGGAGGAAATGTGTTTATTTGTGTATCAAGAACTTGGGGTGAAAAAATGAACCAGGTGTCCTCAGGTCCTTCGTGTGATGCAAAGCAATTGCACAATAAATCCAGGTGTGGAATAAGTAATTAGCTGTAGAATCCCTGTGTTTCCTTGGAGGCCAGTGCTGAGGACAGCCAGGTGTCTGTGTTGGGGACACCAGCCCCGA
This sequence comes from Certhia americana, assembly GCA_018697195.1. NCBI lineage: Eukaryota > Metazoa > Chordata > Aves > Passeriformes > Certhiidae > Certhia > Certhia americana. The sequence goes on along the minus strand of CM031874.1, from coordinate 3,977,862 downwards.
GGGCTCCAGGGCTTTCCAAGATTTGGGAGCATTTTTCCTCCAGCTTGTTTTCCTGATGGCAGGTGAACAGCTTCCAGGACATTTCCACTCTCCCAGGCAAGGCATCAGAGGGTTTTAATGCAAGTTGTGATGAAATGTCTGTCTTTACCAACAATAAACTAATCAAGGAAAGCTGAACTGGTAAAAATCACTGGATCACTTTGGACTTCAGGCTTTAATTTTTATCAAGCTTTGATTTTCATCAGGATTTAATTTTACTCAGATCATCTGACTTTTAGGAGTTGCATCAAGCTTTCATTTTTATTGGACAGGAGCTGCTGGTGAAAGCTGGTTACACTGATCATGGATGGGTTCTGGTGAGGGTGCTGGGCCTGAGCCTTGTGAGTGTCTCACTGCCTTCTCTGGCTCAGACAAGCTGCCGTTGATCCAAGTGTCCTGACCCAGAAGCCTGATGAGGAGAAAGGTTTATGGGAAAAGAAGTTTCAATAAAACCTTTAAGTGCTCATTATAAACTTTGGGAAGAGGTGCTGAATATTCCTTGCTCCCCAGGTAAAGCAAGAAGAGTCTTTTAAGCGTGGAACTGAGAACTGCAGACTGGCTGGAGAAGAGGAGGATGCCCAGATGTGGACACAGCCCACCAAGGCAGGAGAGGACCATGCCCTCACACCTTGTGAGAAAACCCTGGTGGCTGTGCTGACCCTCTGCCAGGATTCCCTGCTCTGCCTGACCCTCCCCTCAACTGGCTGTGCTTGTCCTGCCTCCATCCTCCTGTGGTTGTGCTCCCAGAGGGGTGTTTGTGAGGGGCCATTGGAAAAGCAGATTATTGAATGAGACATTGAGAATGAAACCAATCCAAATCCACACACTAAGTAGGGCTGCTGTCAAGTGCTGCTCCCGAGGGAGATAATATCCCTTCCCCCTTAATTTCTTAGTAAATCCATTATGATTAATGCTATTACAGTGGGAACACTATTATTATAAATACATGGGTGAAGGCAAAGCTGCAGCATTAATAACGCTGAGTATTACTTAGCTAATTAGCTGCTGTTTTTGATAGGACTCTTACCCAGCTGCATTAAGCTGAGCCTTGCATTGCAGCCTTCTCTGAGCTGTCTCTGCTGCAAGGACACAAAATGAGAAGCAGCTCCTTCCTTCTGGCCAAAAGACACCTCCCCATGGCACTGTCACTCAGCTGAGCTCCCAATGGGTTGGTGGCCCCTGTGGAAAGCTGGGACACTGCTGATGGAGTCTTGTGGTGTTGGAGACCAGGAACAAGTGAAGGAGGGGATGGAAGCAGGACCTGGCAGCTCCAGGTGAACCTCAGCCCTTGGGGCTGCCTGTGCAGGGGACACGAGAGGGCACTGCAGCCCACAGCGACCTGGGGCCAGCTTGGGAATATTCTCATCCCTCCTTGTGGCCTCATGGCTTCAGAGCTTCTCTGAAGGACTTCCAACACCTTTTTTGCTGCTTTTCATAGATCTGTAGAATCATTAAGGATAGAAAAGCCCTCTGTGATCATTGACTCCCAGCTGTTCTCCCAGCACTGCCAGGCCTACTACTAAACCATGCACCCCAGTGCCAAATGCACAGAGGTTCTAAACTCTTCCAGGGATGGACAATCCACCACTGCCCTGGGCAGCTGTTCCAGTGCTTGACAGCCCTTTCCATGAAGAAATTTTCCCTAACATCCAACTTAAACCTCCCCTGGTGAAACTTGAGGCCTACTCCTTTTGTCCTCTTTCTTGTTGGGAGAAGAGACCGACTCCCACCTGGCTCCACTGTCCTGCAGGAATGGAATCACCAGGAGCCCTCCATAGCTGGGGGTGGCTCTGCCTTTTGCTGGTCCTGCCCCAGTTCCCCAGGGTTCCTTTGCTGTCCCCAGGGCATACAAAGGGCCTTTCTCCTCCTCCATCCCCATCCCCTGCTGCTCCTGACACAAAAAGGCCACAGGGCTCTTTTTCATCATGCCTTCAAATTAACACCTACTTAAAATTCCAACGCAAATACATTTTTAATTTCCTTAATTAAAATTATCTCCTCGTTAGAGCTGAATAATGGGATTTGAAGCATGGAAGTAATGGGGTGTGCCAGGCTGCCTGGGAGCCAAGGCACTGGTGGCACAGTGAGGTCCTGGGAGTGATGGGATCATGTCCCACATGTTTAGGGAGCCAGAGTGAGCCAGAGCTCAGCATCCCTTGCACCTCCAGTGAGTAAAATTCACCCTGATGGCAGCTTAAAATGATATCCCAGCAGCCACTGGTTTTCCAAAGGTTGAGGCTGATGGATTGTGCCCACTGCCTCCCCTACAGCCCAAAACAACACCCAAAGGAGAGACTGAGGAGGCTGATCCCTTCAGCTGATCGCTTCTCACTGCGGGGGACTTTGGGAGTCAGGGTTTGGGGTGAATGGGGAGGAAAATCATGCCAGGACCCCAGAATGAGATGGGGTGACCTCCTTCTTGTGTGCTCCTTTGCTCCAAGATGCCTCTGTCCAGAGGAACTCTGGGGTTTGGCTTTTTTGGTTTCTCAGCCTGGAATTTCTGCTGTGGAATGCCAGAGAACTGTGTGCTGGGGCTCTGGTGAACGTGTGACAGGGGAGGAAAAGGCAGAATATGTGATGATGATGAGCTAAAATGAATTTAAAGAGCTCCTGCTGCCCTAACACACCCCAGTGCCGGGGCTAATGGGTGGGAGGTTCTGTAGCAAAGAGATGGATTAGTCCCACTTGGATCTGACTGGAAGAATACTCAGTGAAAGCACAGATTTCCAACTCCAAATCTCCAAACCCTCTCTGCTGGTTCTGTCTGGATGGCTCCTATCCCTTCCCAAACTCTCCCCTCTGGTGTATTTGGGAGTTTATAATGTATTTATTTAAATTAATAATAATTTACCCATTAAAATGCTGCAGATCAGTGGGTTCTTCCTCAAGGAGGAATGTGTTTGGCTCTGGAGGGTTCATTAGCTGCAAGTTGGGATTGGGAGATGCTGTGCATGGAATGATTTATGCACATCCCTGCCACTCGAGCCAATCCAGCCTAGAATAATTCAAAATCAACTCCATAAATCACTTATTAATTATTACTGAAGTATTTATGCAGCAGAGGTGCCTTCCTGTGAATTGTTGGAGTTTTTTAACAGCATTTTCTGCACAAAAAGTTTTTGACTCTTTGGTGCACCCTGAGTGCAAGAAGATCCAAATCTTTGGAGTTACCCTGCTCTGGCTGGCTGGGGTTTGAGCAGAGCTCACACTGCAGCCCCAACCTGACCACAGCATGTGTGCCTGCTCCCAGAGTAACAAGCAGGTATCCTAATTAATCTTCATTTCCAGCAGCAGCCCGAAGGAGCTGCAGGATGAGCACAGTGGTGTTTGATGCAGATGAACTGTGCTTTGGTGGGAATTCAATTACACAGCTTTTCCTTGCTGAACATAATGCATTTGGACGATACAGTAGTTCCGGTGCTAATGAGATGCATTTTCACTGCTGTGAAGTCTGTATTTCTCCCTGCACTTAGTGCACAGCATCCACATTAATTACAGTTCCAGTGGAGAAAAACCCACAGAGTAACTACCTGCATTTTCCTTCTGGTAATAGCAGTTTCCTTGCATGGCCAGGAACATTATGGATTCACTCCTCAGCCCACATTTTATACCAAACAACTTGATTGTGATAGCAGGGAGAAAACAACTCTGCTTCCCTTTGGCTGCTCAGGCTGTGCTGTAAAAGGGTCATTTAGAGGGGGGATGAATCAGGTGCATTCAAGTCAGAACATCCTCAGAATAAAAACATTTCTGGAAGTTGTTTTAAGAAGGTTTTGTGTGACATATGAAACTCAAGGCCAAATTAAACCAGCAGCTGATGGGCCCCCAAAAAATGGAGCCTTCCCCTGGGGTGGGGAGCTGTGTCTGTCTGGAGCCCACCTCTGCAGGACATTCTCCTGCCCTGGAGTCACCATGGGAAACCACAGGTATTTTATTCTAAGGAATGAACACATCTGTGCTTTGATTTCTTTTTTGGTTTTGGAGTTTTCAAACTCCCATGCATGGCAGCATGGTGTTTCCCTGATATTTCTCCATCAGGAGTTGTGCATTGGGGGATATCCCACTGTTTGCTGCAAAAGCCCCCATTCTGACCACAGGTTTTGTTGTCACCATCCCTGGTTGCGTTCAAAAACCAAGTAGATGTGGCACTTGGAAATACAGTTTAGTGGGAATGGTGGTGTTTGATTAAAAGTTAAACTTGATGATCTTGGAGGTATTTTCTAACCTTAATGATCCTGTGATTCCATGGAAAGCTGAGCAGTTGTAAGGTGTGTAAAGCAGGAGTTCCCAGGGAATAGCACTGCAGATATATTTAATTAAAAAGTGAGCAGAAGTGTTGTAGCATGTGTATAAATCACTCTGTGACCTTCATTTTAACACCACTGCCTCCTCACCTGTTAATAGCTGGAAATCCCTTGTAGCCTCTTTAATGTATCTTGGCAATTGGCATGGAAACAATTAACAGTTATTAACACTTATTTCTGTTAATCATTCATGTCTTTATTCAGTTATTTACACATCTGCCTTTGTTTAAATGTCCCCTCCCTCTCAGGAGTTGAAACTCCTTGAATATTGGCTGTGGTTAAAAATATAATGACTTGCACCAAGTCTTGGCTTCCCCGAGGGGCAACAGTGCAGGAGGAGGGGAAAACACTGGGATCTGGGGCTGTTGTGAAGGACATTGATGGCAGAGGGGCTTTAGGAAAACGATTTGCATGGAGTACTTGGGAGAGAGATTCTTGGTCTCTGTGTCCAGCTGAGCGTATCTGGGGAAAAAGCAGTGAGAAGGATCTCATCCCACTTTTCCTTCATTCCTTTGAAAATTAACATTGCCCTTTTTTCAAAAAGGCCTCCTTATTTTTCTTTTTTCCCCCCTCTTTTGATATTGGTGTTTAAAAGAAAATCAGGAGCTCATACTCTCACACTCGTGGTGCAGTTCCCTGTTTGCTGACAGCTTCCAGCAGGAATTTCAGGGGAAACTGCCTTATTCTGGGGCTCTGAGCACTTCTGGTGTGGTGGAGGCTTTCAAAAACAATGGAGCAGGTGCCAAGATGTGAAAAGTCTGGATCCTTCTGAAAACCAGAGCTGGATATCAGCCACCTAAGCCCTGGTGCTGCTCTGCTTTTCCAGAGGTTGCAGTGCTTGTGAGCAAAACCTTTTGCAGCCCCAAGTACTTCCAAGTCCAAAACTAACCAGAGGATTTAAAAAATAGAGAATCCCTGTCTGTTTACCACATCTCTGGTTGTAAATGCACTAGAACTGTGTTTTTATGGTGTCACCTGCAGCAGCAACAGCTGCAAAAAGACTCATTTACTGATGGGGAGGGAGGGAAATCCTGTGACTCCAGGAGCCAGAGCTTCCCCAAACGTGGAAGCAGGAATAAAGCCAGGGTGCCTTGCACTAGATGGAGCTCCAGGACAGCTGGCTGTCCTCAGTGCCCAGCTCCTGCCCAGCACTGCAAGGTGCCTGGACACAGGGAGCTGCTGGAGGTGACCTGCACTGGTGACCACCCTGCCCAGCCCAGCAAAGCCCCCAGGATGCCTTTAGCAGATGTTGTTTGGTGTCTCCAGGCTGGTCTGGCTGCCTGAAAAACCAAAAAAAGTCTCAAAATGTGAAATACCAGCTCCTCCTTCCCTTTTCCATCCCTTTGGTCAGCCCCGTGCTGGAGGCAGGAGCAGCCCATCCTCCTGGGGATCAGGACAGAGAAGTGCTGGTAGATCCTGCTCTCAGCTCACCTGCTGCTGGCTGAATCGGGAGCAATTTACTTGAGGGTAGAGATTTCTCTGCTTCTTTAAATAAAACTTGCTGGCAGGGTCTTGTGGTTCAAATTTCCCTTAAATCTGGCTTAGTAGACAGCTATGGAGTTTTAATTGGGGCTAATAGGAAGTGCTGGGTTTGGTAATTAGAGGGAAATGAATGGAAATGCAGCAGGTGAATGGTTTTGGTGGAGCTTTTCAATATTTCTGAAGTTCTTGGGCTCTCAGTGAGATCCTGCTCTCCAGGCAGGAGTGGTTTTACTAAAAATTCCACTTATAAATGGTACTAAAGCCTCTGTTAAGACTCCAAAATGTTGACTGTGATTATTTTTGTAGCTCTTCTGAGTACAGTGCATCTGAGGGGCTCTAGAAATGGAAGCATTGTGTATTAAATGAAGGTGTTGGGCTGTCCAGAGGCTGCCCAGATATCTGTTGTTGGAATGGGGTATCTCTCTGGTTTAAGGAGTGTCTGGTATTCAGAATGGCCCCTCAGGAGGAGAGTAGGACTGGAAAAAGCAGGTTTTTCTCTCTAAGAAATCAGATACTCCTGTGTGGAGCAGGAAACTGTGTCTCAGCCAAAGCTCTGCTTCCAGGGAAGGCTCCAAGCCCAGCTCTGGGTTATTTTTTAGAGGAAATTTGGTTAATTTTGTGGCTGTTTCTGTTTGTCACTGAAAACTTTCATGGAAACATGGGAGCTATGCCCTGGCTGAGGATGGGGGAGGAGGGAGCTGCTCCTTGGGGTGAGGGCTGGTCACCCCTGGAGCTGGATCTGAGCAGGGCTGGGGATGGTCCCTCTGGGTGATCCCCCTTTGAGTGCTGGGAATTAGGAGCTAGAGGGGTTTTTTAGTTTGGACCAAAAGCTGAGTGCCTGTGCCTGTGCTGGGAGTTTGGCTGAGGTCCATGCTGCTCAGATCCTGTCCTGCTGCAGGTGGAGATAGGGATGGGGAGGGCTGGAGCACCCCTGCTCTGTAGAGACAGATTGGGAGAGCTGGGGAGGTTCAGCCTGGGGAAGAGAAGGTTCTGGGGAGTCCTCAGAGCCCCTCCCCATACCTGAAATGGCTTATAAAAGAGGAGGAGGGGTTTTCATATGGACAGACAGTGACAGGACAAGGGGAATGGTTTTAAACCAAGCAGGACAAGCTTAGATTGGATATTGGGAAGACATTTTTTACTCTGGGTGGGCAGGCCCTGGCACAGGGTGCCCAGAGAAGCTGGGGCTGTCCCTGGATCCCTGGCAGTGTACAAGGCCAGGCTGGATGGGGCTTGGAGCAGCCTGGGACAGTGGAAGGTGTCCCTGCCCATGGCAGGGGGTGGGACGGGGTGGGCCTTAAGGTCCCTCCCAACCCAAACCAATCCAGGGTTCCAAGAGCAGTTTCTTACCTGTGAACACACCTGCCTTTATTGAGCTTTTGTTGGAAATTGTGGGAAGCCCAGCCCTGTGTCCTAACTTATCCCAGGCTCCTCTAATCCCTCCCACCTTTCTCCCCCCAAAGTTAGGTCTTCTTCAGGGTCTCTGTTGCAAAGAGCCCCCAGGCATCTGAATTTTTCTGTTTATTCTCCTTCCCACGTCTCTTGCATGAACTGTCTCAGCTGGGAGGAGACAGTACCTTGCAAATGCCATATGCCCAGGACTGTGCTCTTGTGCTTTCCCACAAGCACTAAAATCTCATAAGCAACCTGCTCAGACACGATTGCCAGCCCTGCTTCACTCGCTAGAAGGGAATGGAGATTTGCATCTATTTCAGAGAGGCAGCCGTGATTTTGATTCTTTCTGTGAGATTAATTGAACCATGACAAGTTTTCTGGCTCACCAGCTCCAGAGCTGTGGCTGTAGGAATTCTTCCTCTTCTTCTTCTTGGAAGCAGATGGCAATTTATTCCACAGTCATGTTGGAATAATGTGTGTTTCTGTGCCTTTGTGTTGGATGGTCAATAGGGAGCAGTCCATCTTCATGTGATTTTAAATATCTTGGAAGGACCCAAATGCACAGAGCTGCACTTGGGGACTTCATGTAGATTTGTGATCCTTTTTAGAGGAGTTGAGGCTGTGGAATAGTGACTGGAATTCAGGATGCCATAAATAGCATATTTTCATCTGTGGCAGCTCTAACTTTGCTTGACTGTTGTTCGTGTTATTTAGAGGGAATATGGACACATTTGGGTTATTTAAACAGTCTGGAAGTGTCAAGATGGGATGGATGAAGTAGTTCTGATAATGGAATAAACTGCACAAGGCTTGGAAAGCAGCTGAATGTCCTCTGGAAGAAAAAAAATGTTATTTTTAGGCCTTTCTAGTGGTTTATTTATGGAGGGAGCTCCTGCACTCTGGATAGGGGCTGGGTTGTGGGAAGAGCATCTCTGCCTTCATGGGAAAGTCACATGCCATGTTTTAATGATTTTGGTAGTGACTGTGGGTGAAAGTCAGGTTTTCCATAGTTTAGAGCTGGAAATCTGTTTTCCATAGTCCCAGAGATGGAAAGCATGAGATGGTCTAAGATAAGCCCAGCTCTAGCACTTCTTGCTCCTCTGCAAGGTCAGCTCTCTATTTTAGGTTTTTAGGGAGTCAAATCATACATATGAATGACTTCTTGTACAAAGTTTTTGATTGTCAACAGAGTGATTTGTGAATAAATGTTTTCATTACTTGGCTGGCTCCATGGATGGATGAATAATATCCATCAAATAAATTATTCATCCCTTTCTCTCCTTGCCATCATCAGATAAATTCCTTGTGATTTATATTTGTTCATTATTCATCTGGCTATGAGGAGACATACTAGAGATGGGTTAGGAGCTAAATGTTCTTTATGAAGCCCTAGAAGGGAGCTCTGGTTGATATTGGGGTCTGTATCCTCACACACCTCATCCCATGGGGTCCCAGTGCCCCCTGCATGCCTGGAGTGGCTCCATGGGTGATGGGAGTCCCCAGGGGCTGAGCTGAGGGCAGAGCTCTCCCTCCTGAAAGAAATCTGCTGTGTTTAACAGGGGAGAGGAGGGGGATGCCTCTCGGGTTTTTTGATATTTTGATGATTCCCGAGATTTAGAAAGTCCTTTTCTTCCAGCCCGGTGATCGAAGAAATAGCCAAGAGTCATCTCCTCTGTTTTCCAAGGTTGTTTATTCTTTCTTATCTATTTCATTCTTTCCCTGACTCGCAGAGATCCTCTCAGCAGGTCAGTTCAAGGCACAATCCACCTCCCTCAAGGTGGTGTTTACTTTTATACTAAAAACTACGTGTACTTTATTTACAATAATTTTCCAATACCTGTCACCTTTGTTGGACAGTCAGTCTGTACTTTAAACTAACCAGAAAATGCCACCATCACAGCAGAAGATGGGGCAGATGAAGAAGAAGAAAGAAGCCTAAAAACCACAAGGATCCTCCATCTTGTCTTCATCTACTTACCATTCTAACAAACCCAAAATCTAAATTTCTCACCTATAATAAACTACATATTATGCTACTATCCAATCCACATTCTTGAAAGTTCTGCTTCATCCCAGAGCCTAGGAAGCCCTTTCCATGGACAAAGGCTAAAAATAGTGTTTGTCAGAGGGTTTGGATCCCTTAAAACATGCAGAGAAATACTTCTCAGAATTCTTGACTCCAACAGATGCCCAGTCTTTATGGCAGTTTTTGCAGTATTTTACACTGCACAGGGGCCTGAGGCTGCAGATCTTCCTTCCTCTCCCAGGCTCCCACTTTTCAGCTTCCTCAGGCTGCTTTTGCCCCTGACAAAGCCACACGAGCCTCCTGCAGAACACTCCAGCAGGGAGTGTTCATCCCCCAGGGATGGGGGAAGATTTTCCACCGGTGCCAGAGGAGGAATGGAGGGGAAAGAAATTAATTTGGCTCCTCTACAAGAAGAAGCAAAGAAAACCATCACACAAAAGCTGACTGAAAGGACAGAGATCAGCTGCTTCTGCTCACAAGTGACCTGATTTATTCATCTGATTTTCAAGTGTTTTGCTTGAAACTGAACCTGAACCTTGAAAGTGAAGCTTTGTGTTTTTTTTTTTTTTTTTTCCTTGTGTTATTCCAGTTCTGAAAAGTGGTTATTTTCTTTTTAAACCACTGGGAAAAGCATCTTTGAATTCCCCAAAACACCAAAAAAGACATAATGTTCTTCAAACCGTTTTCCTTCTCAAACAGTTCAGGCAGACACAAAATACAGCAAGTTTCACCTTTAAATAGTGAAGAGCTGCAGAAGTTACCTGGATGTGAGAAGCAGAGGTGATGACAGACCTTGTTTGTATCCTTCACTCGAGGGGGCTGTGCCAGCCCCCGCTGACCCCTGTGAGGGGTTTGCAGCCAGCCCTGGCACACCAGGAAAGCTTTGATTATTCCTTCCCAACATCAAACAGAGACACAAGTGCTGGGATGCAGCTGAAGAGAAGGAATAACAAAGGAGGGGAACGCCCTGAGGGGATGAAGGGAAGCACATCCTCTGCAGGGAGGCAGGAAAGTGGCTCAGGGGTTTCTCCCAGCCCATGCTGGTCTTCTCAGTGAGATGTGCTGCAGAGATGAGCCCAGAGAGGCTCCGGGATGATCCTGTGGCTCCCATCCCTTCCAGAATACCGCACAGCAATGCCCTACACAGGTTTTGTGTCTGTCATGTGCAGGATCCACTTAAACGATCCATTCAGCTGCTGCAATCTGTGTGTTCCTTAAAGAAAGAGAATCCCAAAGAAAGAGAATATGGCACCAAGCAGGGGACCCTCCTGCCTGAAGGACCTATTGGAATGTAATTGGTGGAGTGATTGATATATTTTATTTTTAATAATATTTTCCCCCTCTTACCAGCTTTCTCATCCAGGGGACACATCAGTCTTTGAGCCCTTTCCAATTCAGAATTGTTTTTCAGCAGGAATGATTTGCCTTGCCCACCTGGGTGGGAGTGGGAAGGGGGAGGAGCAGGGTTTGCTCTGCTTGTTTTGTTTGGCTTTGGCCTTGGAATTCAGGGTGCCAGGGAATGCAGGAGCTCTCACTCAGCCTGGTGGGGATCCTGATGGCTGAGCCATTAAAGCTTGGTGCTAGAGAGGCTGTGAGAGACTCGCACAAAATTAAGCTTGTTCCAGTGTCCTCTTTAAAGCTCAGCAGGTTTTGGGAGGAATCATGGAGGACAGGAATGTCCTGAGCCTCAGTCAAGGAGCTCAACTCTTGCTTGGAGTTCCTCAGGTTGGCTTTTATTTTTTTCTTTTTCTCCTACTTTTTGCCCCTCCATCCATGGTAAAGAAAGCTCTTTGATACCAAGAACTTGGAGTTACGTGTAGGATGGAGGGGTGAGGAGTGTCCCACTGGCTGCTGTGTGTCCAGGAGTGCCCATCTCACCAGCTGGAGTCACAGCAGACCTGGCTGAGTGGCTGGACTTGGGATTCTCTTTGTGCTGCCTCTCTGGTGCCCCAGATCCATTTAACAGCTTGGATTTGCCAAATTTGAAGCACATCCCTGCTCTTCCTAGAGGCCACAGGGAGCAGAGGTGTGTTGGGAGGGAGGGAAAAGCACAGGTGAAACCAACACTGGTTATGTTTGGGGTACCTGATGTGAGCACCCCTTCACAGGATCCCAGGATCATTTGGGTTGGAAAAGATCTCCAAGGTCACTGAGTCCAAGCTGTGCCTGATACCCACCGTGTCCCCAGCCCAGTGTGCCACCTCCAGCCCTTCCATGGACACCTCCAGGGATGGGGACTCCAAACCTCCCTGGGCAGCCCCTTCCAGTGTGTGACCGCCCTTTCCAGGAAAAAAATCCTTCCAAATATCCAACCTGAGCCTCCCCATGCCCAGCCTGAGGCTGTTCCCTCTTCTCCTGTCCCTGTTCCCTGGGAGCAGAGCCTGACACCACCCCACCCCCCCCCGACTGTCCTCTCCTGTCAGGGAGTTGTGCAGAACCACAAGGGCCCCCCTGAGCCTCCTTCTCTCCAGGCTGAGCCCCTTTCCCAGCTCCTTCAGCCTCTCCCAGGGCTCCAGCCTCTTCCCCAGCTCCATTCCCTTCCCTGGACATTCCAGCCCCTCAATGCCTTTCTGGTGTGGGGCACAGAACTGGGCACAGCACTCAGGGTGCCCCAGCAGTGCCAGCACAGGGGACAATCTCTGTCCTGGTGCTCCTGGTCACTCTGTTTTGGATACAAGCCAGGATTGTTCTCCTTGCCCACCTGGGCTCGTGTCCAGCTGCTGTCACCAGCAGCCCAGGTCCCTTCCCAGCCATTCTGCCCCAGCCTGGAGCTGTAGGGGTGGTGGCTAAAGAGCAGGGACCCTTCCTGCTGTCCTGCCATGCCCTGTCAGCAGCAATCCTGTGTGACAGAGCAGGGCAGACACCGTTGCCCACAGACCTGTGGTGGCCTCATATGCTCTGCTGGGTGCCCTGGGTGCAGTGTGCAGAGCCTGGGGACACATGCAGGGCAGCACAGCTGGCACTGGCTCCAGAGGTTCTGCTGCCTCCTGGCTCTGCTGGGTTCCATCACATCTGGCTGGATCCTTGGGCAGGGCTCAGCACATAGACCCAGGGCTGGGATGGCAGCTGTGAGCCTGAATCCCCTTAAATCAATGGCATGAGGAAAAGAGGAAGAGATGTTTCTCAGACCTGCATAACCAGGGAGGCTTTTCCTGCAGGTCCTGCAGCACTGCAGGATAAGCTCATCCTGGTCAGAACCTGCCTGTGAAGAGGAATATGGGCCAATAATTGCCATTGGTGTAGGAAATCAACTTGTTCTGCAGCGCTGAGTTTTGCTCTGTTTGGGTTTTGTTTGGGTTTTTTGTATTTTTTGTTTGTTTGTTTTGGTTTTGGTGGGTTTTTTTGAGGTGGAGAATATTGAGTTCTCAGCATTTTCAGTGTTTGTCCAAAACCGTTGAAAAATTCCATCCTCCCCTGAAGCTGTGAGAGCACAGCACTCCAGCACTCCTCTGGCTTGTCCAGTATTTCCTAGAGCTGTCCTGGATTTTAGCAGGAGGTTGTCCCTGGCCTGGGAACTGCATCTTACAGGCATTCCCTGCACTGAGCACATTCATTGAGTTGCTGGGCCTTTGGGATACAGAGGTGACACAGAAAAGTTTTGGACTGGGGAAATCACCATCTGCTCAAGGCTGCCTGCAGCCTTAGCCTATTACAGGAGTTTACTGGGATATATTTTGATGAAAATCCAGTTGGTCACCTCAGGTAAAGCAGCAGGCGGTTGCACTGCTCTGTGCTTAGCTGCTGCATCCCCTGCAAGTGTTTAAATAAGTCCCATGGGTGCAGGCTGAGAAGTGGGAGGAGGAAACTCTCTCTCCCAGAGAGTTGTGAGAGGGGCAGGAATGTCCTTCACTCACACTCACATTGGGGCTGGTGTCTCTGGAAAAGCAGAATTTTCCAGCCTATAGCTTCCAGAATCCTTTCACCTTTGAGTGCTTTGCAGGAATGTCACCTCCCCTGTGTCAGAATAAAGGGGATGATTGATATATTCCCTATCCTGAAAGGGCAGCTGGTGTCTGGATGGGCTGGATGGCTGTAATGGTTTGCAGTGCAAAATGTCACCCAAACTCTGTATTCTGATCAAACTGGGCTGTGGGGGTGCTGTAATTGTTGTCCATGGCCAACTGTCACTAAACATGCTGTAGGGCGGCAGTTTTTTCTGATTCTCTTCCACAACACAGCCTACCTCCAGGCAGAGATCTTCTGCTGATGGGCCACTGAGTGTCACTGGAGAGAAATTAATCATCCCCACTGGGAACTGCCTCCAGAAAGGGGCAGGAGCCAAGTATTCCTGCATGGACATAAAACTTGGGAGTTGGAACACCACAAGGCAGCCTTTTCTGGATTCTCAGAGTGCAGACCCAAGGCCCCACTCTCTCACCACTGGACTCAGGTGAAAAAACTCAACGTTCTCCAGGAGGCATCACTCCAGCAGAGGACATCTGCCACTGGGGACTGCAGCCCACCAGTGGGATGGCACTGCCACCAACCACCCTGACCCACAGGGGGAACAGGTTGTCCTGACTGGGCAGTGGGTTTGTTAGGTTAGTTTGTTTGTTTGTCTTACTGCGATGTGTTTTTTTGTTTTATGGTTATTTTAGTTCCCTAATAAAGAAAACTGTTATTCCTATTCCCTATCTTCGCTGAGAGACACTTAAATCAAAGTGATAATATTTGAGGGAGGGGAGGTTAAATTCTCCAATTCCAAAGGGAGGCCCTTCCGCTTAGCAGAACACCTGGTGTTCAATCACGACAATGTCTTTGGAAAAAAAAAAGGAACTGTGGGCACATCCTGCTGCAGGGTCAGGCTCTAGGAATTGACTTTGGGCATAGCTCTGGGTATTGTGGAGGTTCTTAAATTCAACAGATGGTTGTTCCACCCGTCATGTCCCTATCAGGAATCTCACAACCCATCCCTCAGTGCCACTGGCAGGGAATTCCCCATGGTCAGCATGGATCTTGGGGCAGGAAGGGTGAGGGCGGTGGGCCTGGTGGCACCTTTCCTGGGGATGAGGGGGCTAGCCCATGGAGATTTACTCATGGAGCCTGGCAAGGCACAGGGGCAGAGATGCGGGGGGACCTGCCTGGGGGCTGCTTGCTTCCTCTGGAGGGGATTTCAAGAGATTTATAACTTTTTTTTTGCACCCAGAGAGGGGCAGAGGCTCTGGACAGGCGTTGAGGGATGCTGAGAGGCAGACCTTGCCATCGGCAGGGAACCCCGGGGCTGCTAGTAGAACAACCTAATTTCTTTTGGCTGCCAAAGGGCTCTTCCACACAAGAGCCATGGGTCCGGCGGTCAAGGTCACTTTACCAGGTCCGTTGTCATTTTCTTTTGCTAAAAACGAGTTAGGAGGTTTTTGCTGAGACTCCCTACATGAGAACCAGGTGTTTCTCAGACTCAGTGCGGATTTCAGTCAGTAACATTTTTCTAACAATTATTCACCAGGATTATTCTGTAACCGCTTTTAAAATTAAAAATGTAAGGGCGGGTAAAAAACCAAATTGTATTAATATCATACTTCTTCATTAACCCAATGATATTGCACAGATGGCATTCTGATTTTCATGTTTATTCAAGCAACCTTTTGGGTTTGGGTACTACATCTGAAATGAGGCAGAATTCAGAAGCAGACTTGGCATTTACAACCATCAGTTGCTGCTGGGCTTTGGTTTGATGGGCCTTCTGGTCTTGGGTGGGGCAAAGGAGTAAAGGGGGCTATTTCAGTGGATCATAGGTAGGAAGAACGCTGGTGGTGGTGGAAGCAGACCCTAAAGATGACGCAATTGATAAACAGCTTTAAAAGGGGAAGAATGAAAGAAAGATGAAAAAAACTGCATTTTTTGGAGATCAAGCAGGGAACTGCTAGGAGTTCTGTGGGCAGAGCGACGGGGGGCCAGCAGAAATTGGAGGAAGACTCCAGGGAGAGATCAGGACCTTGCCCTCAGGCTTAAAGGGGATGAGGGAGTGGCGAAGGTACTTTGGACACGGGATGGAGGGAAGACAGGGGAATGGCTCCCATGCCAAGGGCAGGGAGAGACTGGCATATGGGAAGGAATTGTTTGGATTGTTCCGGAGGGTGGCGGCCCTGGCACAGGGTGACCAGGCAGTGGGGCTGCCCCTGGATCCTGGAAGTGTCCAAGGCCAGGCTGGCATTGGGGCTTGGAGCGTATGGGGCAGTGGAAGGTGTCCTGCCTGTGGCTAGGGGTGTCACGGGATGGAATTTAAGGTCTTAAAGGGGGACCTTACGGACACCTGGGCTTGAAGTTTAAATAGGGGACAAGGGATCAGGGAGCAGGTATCCAGAGCCTCTAGGCAGTAACGAAGTGACAAGTTAAAACAATCAATTTAAGTGCCTCAATTACTTCCATGGGTGCCATTTCTCTCATCCAAGTCTGTTGTTGTTTAATACTCCCATGTTCTATTTTGGGAGTGTGGATTCTTTTTCCAGAGATAGGACCAGGGGAGGAAAATGTGTGAGGTTTTTGGGGTGGTGGTTTTTTTTGTATCGTTTGTAATAGGAAATAGGCTGGTTCTGACCGCGCACCAGGGTCATTTCCAATCATCAACTAGAGGGTCATTTAACTGGAAGGAAAATGAGCATGCAGGTGGGGATGGCACCAGCACATGGAGAGCCCTTGGGCTGGAATTGATATGCACGTAACAATTCCTGGTAGGATGTTCATACAGAGCAGTTCAGAACACTGTGCCCCACTGGGGTCGGTGGGGACACCTCTCCTTCGGCTTGGGGGTCTCCATTCAGGGGCTGTGAGGAGCAGAGAGGGCTGCCTCAAAAGCAGAAGAGAGAAGAGCAGCTGGACCTGCGGCGGGGCACCGGGTGAAGGGGCGGGGAATCAGATGGATGCTCCAAGGCACAGGAAGTAAGGGGTAAAAGAAGAACTCAGGCAGCAGTTTGGCGCTAGCCACCGACAAGATCCTGGGACATGCTCCTCCCAGGGTGGGAGGGCATCGTGGGGGACATCCTGGGCTGGTTCGGTGCCCATTGGAACCCCAAAAACTCTTCCTGCTTCAACCACCACAACTCTTCAGGGTCTGCCAAATTACCTGTAGATCACATCAGTATCTTCTGTCCGTGAAGGCCATTTTTGCAGCTGGTGACAGAACACACACTGCTGGGGACAGCCTCCACTGCAACACCAGACAGGAAGCATTCCCAATGAAAAGGGGGGAGAAACTAAGTCCATCACAGCAGTGCCTCAGAGTAAAACTCTAGATGGCATTATTCTGTGTATTCCCAACTTCATGACCACAGTAGAGGCTGGGTTTGAAAAATGTGGATTTACTTCTTTTATAGAGGAACATTTATTTTTTTCACAGCAGAGGGAACCCTTTTGAGTTTCCTGCTTGAAACAGAGTTTGAAAAATACAGCGCCTTGTCTTTCAAAAATGTTCTGAGGAGCCACTGCAAGGTTTCAGATGAGGGCCACAATTATGCTCTGGAGGTTGTCAGAGGGAAGGATGCTGCTCAGTCTTTCCCTGCTCTCTTTACCGGAGCTGGCATGAAAATGGATTATTCTAAACCATCTCTCTGTGTGGCTGTCCCATTTGTCAGGTTCCTGCAGGCACATTCCCTGCTTGATGTTTTCATAAACTGCACTCCTTTTCCTTGGGTTCTGGTGATTAATTGTAATGGCAAGTGAAAATACTCCAAAATAAATCTGTCTGCAATGTCCACTCTGAGAACCCTCTGCAGATGTAGCAATTTGGGAGGAGGTGGGGCAGCACAAGATGCACATCACAGCAGCAGCTCTGTGGGGTCCACATTTTTCAAACCCAGCCTCAACTCTGACCATGAAGTTGGGAATGCTCAGGAAATGCCTCCAAAGTTTTGCTCTGAGAACACAGTTGAGATGGACTCAATTTCTCCTCCTGTTTCCTTGAGAATACTTCCATTTCCTGCAGTTATTTTGGTAGGGTCTGTATTTTCAACTAAAGAGCAGATTATTATTATTTGGTCCAGGAAACTAAAGGAAAATAAGCAGAAATCACAGAAGTCTTTAGATTGGAAAAGACTTCTAAGATCCGATCCAACCATGAACCCAGCCTTTGCAGGCTCACCAGTGATCCCATGGACAGGGAGGTGCAGGCAGCAGCCTCAGAGCTGGGCTGTGACGGAGCAGGGATGAGGCCAGCTCCAGAACTGCTTGGGGTGATGTTGGGGAAGATGGAACAGGAAAACTTTATAAATATGATTCCCTGGTAAAAGATTTTGAGAATATGGAAACTACAAGTGAGATTGAAATGAAAGCAAGCTTTGATGTACCAAGCCTCAGTTACTGAACAACTGGAAAACAATGGGATGGCCAGCTGAAGGGAATCCCCTTTGGATTAGACAATCCCCTCTGCTTGCAGACAGCTCCAAGGAGCAGAGCAGACCCTGCCAGCCTGGCAGAAGGGGTCCAACGAGCAGTTTTTAGGGTTTAAAATGTAACACAGTATGGGAATGTAAGGATTCTTATAGGTTGTATGAAAATGCTATAGGATTTGTATCTTGTACCAGATTGGTCAGTGAGAATTAGAATATTCAGCACAGAAGAAGATTTATTGTATTGTAATGAGAACTTCACTCTCTCACTCACTTTTGCTCTCACTGTCACCCTTCCTCTCTCTCTCACTCCCTCTCTTGGGTCCTTGGCTCTCTTTGGGGCTCTCTTTGCTCCGAGCTGTGGCTGGCAGCTCCAAGCAGGGCCCCTGCACCCAGGCCCTTTGTAATCAGGGGTGGTTTATTGGCAATAAACCTCAAGTTCCAAGCCCTGGCTGCAGAGATCTCTCGGCTCTGTCCTTCCCCATCATCCTACCCCCGTCGATCCTGCAGGGTGATCCTTTGCCATGACCACCCTACATTCCTGTATCCTCTACTCCGGGTACCAAGGCTGCTGTTTTCCCTGGAAATGTGTCTGAAATACAGCCCTGAAACTCCTCTCCACTGGAGAAGCCCCAGCAGCAGTGCCCTTCTTGTACTCTGTGGCTGCTGCAGGGAAAAGCCTGCGGCCCCTTGGTTTGGGTTCCTGCAGCTCTCACCACTCAAAAGAAGCTCTGCCAACACCTCCTGCTTCTCCTGCATCCTTGCACACTGCCTGATGATCTAAGAGTATTTCCCAACTCAAACGAGCTGCAGTGAGCACAGCAGGAGATGAAAATGAACTCCAGTGATCCCTTTTTCCTGCAGGAAGGTGAGGACGGGCAGGTCCCTCTGCTGAGGTGCCCTTCAGCCCAGCACTGGGGTGCTGCTGCCAAGCTGGGCTCAGCTTTATTTGCTCTCCAGAATTGAAAGATAGGCTAAAGCTAGGATGAAACAACAAGGAGGGAGTGACAAAGAGGGAGAGCCTAGATTTGAATTGATAGAAACCCCAGGAGCTGGTGTGCAGCTGAGTAAATATTGGAATGACATTACCTGAGCTTGAGAAAAAAGTGACAAATTGTTAGGCTGAATTCCTATCTGTAGTGGAACTGCAGAGCAAACACCATGGAGATATCATTATTTCCTTTAATCATTTTCTTTGCCAACAGAATCAGAAGGAAAAAGCTCCAGAGTTACTCTTTTATATTTTCCCTCCCTCTGCCTTTTCTTTCTGATTCCCTCCATTGTTCCCAGCTCTGTCAAGATTGTGACAAACTTAATTACCAGCAAACAGCAGGAATCCCAGATGACATATCCATGATTTCTTCTTTCTTCTGACTTCATGAGAGCTTTCTAGTCTTTAATGTAGAGTGAATAAGGACAGGGAGCAGATGGTGCTGATGTCCAATACCAGCAGCATCTAAGCCCTTATCTCCTTGAGATCTTCAGTGTCAGGACAAGATGTGGGTAATGAAACCTCCTGGAGCGATGAGATTTGGGGCTGGAGATCCAGAAAAAGGGATTGTGCATGGACAGACACAAATCTGCCATGTGGGGGGCTGTTACCTGCCAGCCTGTTCTTGGAAATCTCCACTAATTGCAGGAGTGCTCACAGCAGTGACTGCAGAGCCCAGGGCTCTTGCTCCAAGCTCCTGGCACTGGGATAAGGCACATTTGTGCCTCCTGCATCTGTAAATTTGCTGCTCAGTTGGCTATAAAACAAGAGCTGGGTGAAACATTGTCATGAACAGGGAGTTTGCCCTAAACCCATGTTTCTGAGGGTGTGAAACAGCCCAGGGTGAGGTTCAGTGAATGGTTTTGAGCGAGAAAAAAGATTTAAAAGAAAAATGCCCTAAAATACTTTGAGCATTTTTAAGTGAGGTTTTGCCCTTTGATCTTTTCAAAGGGAATTTTTTTGTCTTGCTCGCTCGAAGATGTTTTTGGCTGCAGGAGTCTGGAGTGGAGAGGCTTTGCAGAGTCCTCACCAGCTCTCCAAATTCAGGGAAGTTTGTGGCTAGCCAGGTTTTGGGCACCTGTGCTCCCATTGCTGCAGAAGCAGGGAGCCCTTGCTTCCACCCTGCCATTACTATTACTATTACTATTACTGTCACTATCACTATCACTATCACTATTACTATTACTATTACTATTATTAGTACTAGTACTAGTACTAGTACTATTATTTTCATTTTCATTTTCACATCCAGGCAGTCCACTGCTTTGCAAGAAATGTCAAGATTTGCCACACAGGCACCTTTTTCCCCTGTGCACCCTCTCTTGAGAGAGGAAAAATGATCATGTGCCACTCCACCAAAGCAGGGTCTTTGCAAACACACCAGCCACTGAAATTTTGATAGAAAGAAGCAGCAGATCTCTGTTTTGTCTTAGTTTGATCTTCACCAAACCTTCTCTGGAGGTTCTCCTGCATTAATTTCCTCAAGCTGGGGGTGTATCTGTTATCTCTGTGGCTCCTGACTTGCAGAGCAGCTCATGCTTGGAAGCCTCTGGGCCGGCTTCTTCTGCCTGCAAGGAAATAAATTCTCTGCCAGGATTTGTTTTTCTGGGCATTGCTGGGGCTCAGAGGATGGCTGGGACCCCGTGCCAGCTGCACTTCAGTAAATCATTGCTCTGAGCACCATGCAGCAGGACTGGGACAAGGAGAATGTGGACAGTTTTGGGTCTGGGCTGTTTATCAGCCTCTGAGCTGAACCCAAACCATTAAAATGATTTAAACTGAAATCCTGCACTCCTGGGTGATGAAAAGGCTCATGTGGGGGTGAGGATGTAGCAGAATTCTGTGTGTGTCTCACTGCCCATCAGTTTGGAACCTCTGGTAAAACCCAAATTTTATGGACGTTTGGTACAGCTGGGGCATGTCCCACCTCCAGCATTCCTAAAGGAAAACCCATTTTGTTATTTGCAATTTAGCAAAGGCAGCAGATGAGCCAAAGAACCCAAATCTAAAATTATCTCCTAAGCAAAAAAATTACATCATCTTATGATTTTATAAAATCCATTTTTTCCCTTTTATTCTTTTTCCTCCATATAGTGAGAATGGGGAGGTTGCAGGAGATGGTGGTGGAAGCCTCTCCTCCCCTGGGCTTGTTGTTTATCTTGCTTTTAGGTGAGTCCTCAGGGAGGGCTAGGCCAGGCTTGCCCAAGAGTGGGAGAAGAGACCCTTTGCAAGTGGCATCTTCCAGCAGAATTCCCAAGGGTGACACATTCCTGTCACTTCCTCCTTTATTCCAGCCGCAGTAGCTGAGTTATAACTTCCTTAAAGCAGGCTCTTGAATGAGAAAGGAGGGAAATGGATGGAGTCTGTGCCTGATCAGCAGCAAGAGTTGATTCTTGGAAACACAGAGGGAAGGACTCGGGATGTTCCTGGTCCTCAGGGAACAGTTTCTTGGTGGCTGGCTTGGTATCCTCACACAGAAAACATTCCTTTTAAAAGGTTCTATTGCTGCTCAGTTTTCTTTTTGGGAGCCCTGGGACTTTCCTCTGAACATGGAGGAGAGGATGGTTTAAAATGAGCAGCTCTCGAGCCAAGGGCGCTCTGGGGAGACACTGCTGAGGGATGGGGAAGCTCAGCATTTTGGAAAAAGAAATAAAAATATTCCATGCCTTTCCTGGCTGGAATTACTGCAAGGAGAGCAGCTCTTTTTGCTTTGCTACTCCAGAGTGAGCACATGCCCTCCCTGCCTTTCCAGGGCATTCCCAGGCTGGCACCTCCTCTGTCAGCTTTCCCCACACCTCTGATGTCCCCAGCCTGACACCTCGGCGTGGCTGGCACTGTCCAGGCTCCCTGCCCTGCACTGCCCTCCTGGCTGGATTTATCAGCAGCAGCTCACGCTTTCCTGGCATTTCTCTGCTTGCTGCCTGCCCTGCCCTGCCCTGCCCTGCCTCAGGGTTTGTGCATCACCCCCTCTCGTCTGTGTGATAACAGCACGGCCCAGACTCAGTTCCACATCAGTGCTGCACATTGAGATTCCATGGATTAAACAGTTAGGGAGGAATGGTTTAGGAGTGCCCCTCCATGACCCCAGGCTGCTCCCCCCACCCCAGCCCAGCTGGGCAGCGTGGGGACAGGAAGAAAAGATCCAAGACAAAGAGGGTGGTAAGGAAGGGAAGGAACAAGCAGAGCATGAGGAATGGAAACAGCAGCAGCTGAGCACGAGTCAGCCCAGCCTTCCTCAGCAGCTGGATACTGAGCTTTTCTAAACTGCTCATTAATTTTGCACATCACTCTTCAGCGACTCTATTATTGGAGTTGGAATTTCAGCCTGCTGTGTGACAAATCCCTCTTCCTGAATTCTTCTGGGAAGGGAGTGAAGAGATCCATCTCTACCCAGACCTAAGTATACCATATATCAGAATCTGCTGGAAGTCTCTCCAGTTCTCCTCCTTTTGGACCATGCTCTCAGGGATACACAGGGTGGGATTGTTGGGATGTCTCTGTGGGGCCAGGGGTTGGACTGGATGTTTTCTGTGGGTTCCTTCCAGCTCAGGGTATTCCATGATTCTATGATTCCTGAAGCAGAGATCCACTTTGTAAAGCAATTTATTTATGTTCCCAACCTGACTGGATCCACACCTTGATGATGTTCCCTGGATGTCACTCATATTTTTGGACACATTTCTCTTCCCATTACAGGGAACCTGTAGGATTTATGAGGAGCTGGAGTGTGTGGTTTCTTCCATCTCTTATTAGACTGTCAAACCAGCAGAAAATCTATCATGTTTCTTCTGCTTTTCTTCCATATCAACAGTACTTAAAGAAAAGACATCAAGTAGAAATTAAAGAAATTTAGTTATAAAACTCATAGGGAAGCACCAACAGGAAAGATCAAAAAAGCAGAGAACAAAGAAGGCAGAAATAAAATAGTCTGACAAACATTAGAATTGATATTAAAAGGGGAGAAAAGAAGTACAAAAGGCTCAAAAAGCTGCACAGAAACTGTGTAAAAAAGCAATGCCTGGCTTTAGAAATGAGAAATGCAAGGAATGTAACAAATGATTTCAGATTTGATCCTATCAGAGAGAAATCTGATTTCAAAAAAAAGCAGCAGCTATAGAGACAGTTTGATAAAAGGCTGTACAATAAAAGATTTGAAAATTGCATCTTCCAACTACTTCAGAGAATGGCAAAAGAAAGGGATACATATTAAAATACACTAATGCTGCAACATTGAATACAAAATGTTTTGTTAGTGGGAAAAAACAGGTATTTTGAAAGGTGTTTCGAGATTTACCAGCAATCTCCATGACCCCATCAGAAAAAAAGGCACTAAAAGACTAATTTTAGAATAGCTCCAACAACTGACTGGGAAGAGCATGGAAGCAAACAGCTCACAATTATTTCTGTGGCTGGAAAAAGATCAAACCTTATTTCAGGGCTATTTTTATGGGAGGCAAAGTAGGGCAGTCCTATCCCACTGCTCGGGATAATAATGCAAACAAAGGCTCCTTGAGAGCACGACTGGGGTAAAACCCCAGGCTGTGAGCAGAGTCCCAGAACAGCTCCCTGGAACACAGGGATTTCTGGAAAAATCTGCAGTCCCACTGAACAGGGAGAGGAGCTCCTGGCCACAGCCCACCACTGCCAGGAGCTCTGAGCCTCCAGGGATTCAGAAAGGAGATTTACAGCAAGGAAAATGCACCTTCTCCTCCCAGAGCACCCTGCAGCATTGGCTTGAAAATGGGTCTGCTGGAAAATCCCTCTTAGGAGCTGAAGGCATCACTCTAAAGTCAGCTGGAACATCTTTAACTTCTGGCTTCAAAAATCCAAACCATTAAAAAAAGCAATGAAAAAGCTGCTGGGACACGGGAAAGCAATATTTGCGTGTTACAGGCAAGCTACCTCTGATTGCATCGGGGTTATCCCATAATATTCCTACATTTATAAGTTATCTCAGCTGCCTGGCATCATATAGCCATGTAAAATTGGATGTTTATTTGCAGAACCAAGCATTAAAACAGTTTTAGCCCTCAGGACACCAGGTCTGAAATTCAAATGCAGAATAGCTGGGCTGGTGCACAGGCTGCTGCTTCCATACCCATGAGATTCCCAAAAGCTCCCTGGAATTCAGCAAGGACCTGCCTGGCACTGCAGTTGCAGTTCGAGGGCAGAGACAATGTGATCCACCCTGACCCTGATGTCATTAAACTGCAAATTGAAGCAAATTAAGCAAATTAAACGGTGGCAGCACATTCCAGGTGTTCTGTGGAAGTTCAGAGCCTCAGTGTTTGGGTTGGGCAGCTGGAATCCCACCAGAATTCATTTGAACACACACAATTAATGACTCCCATCCTGTTCCTCTGTCTGGTGTTGCAGTGCAGGCTGTCCTCAGCAGTGTGTGTTCTGTCACCAGCTGCTGGAACCGGGCTGGGGCTGGGGCTGGGGTAACCCTCTGTCCATGGCCCGGCTGTTCAGAACCAGCTGGGGCACTTTGCTTTATCTCTGCCACACCCAGCCTCCCTCCAGGGAGAGAGCTTCTGCTGCTGGGCCAGGGAGTGTCACTGAGAGAATTCCATCAGCACATGGGAAATGCTCCAGGCAGGGCAGGAGACAAACATTCCTACCTGGATCCAGTCTGGGACTGGG
>CM031874.1:3920368-3952217 GCA_018697195.1 Certhia americana | reverse complement strand
GAACCATGTTCTGGCTAGGAAGGGCAGGAGTTCCCTTGGATGGCGAATGCAAACCCGACTCTGAATTTATAATTGTGAAAATTAAAGGCTTTCAGGCAAAGATATGGGACTCGCGAGGAAATCACAGTTCAGAACTTCGGGGAATTAAAAATCGCAAAATGCAGTGGATGTCAAAAACCCATAACCCCCCTGACGAGGTCAGGATCCCGCCTGGCACCCTGGGTGTCAGGGTTGGTTGGCGTGCCATACCATGGTGGCGCAGCTGCGTGGCCAGAGTGTGCTTGCGGGAGGGATCCGGGAGGAAAGGGGGAGGTTTCCTCTGAAGGTGCAGTGGGGAGAGATGGGGAGGTGTCCTCTGGGAATGCAGTGGAAGGATCTGGTGTCCCAATCCCAGATGGATCCAGGGAGGAATGTTTGTTGTGGTCTCCAACCCCAGATTGGATCTCAGGTAGGAAATGTTTGTTGTTCCCAATGCCAGACTGGATCCAGGTAGGAATGTTTGGTGTTACAAATCCCCGATGGATCCAGGTTGGAATGTTTGGTGTTCCATAATCCCAGATGATCAAGACAGGAAGTTTGGTGTTCGACAGTTTCAGACTGGGATCCAGGTAGGAATGTTGGTGTGCCCATGCCAGATTTGGATCCAGGTAGGAATGTTTGCGTGTTACCAGTCCCAGACTGATCAGGTAGGAATGGTTGGTTGTTCCCCAGCCCAGACTGGATCCAGGGAGGAATGTTTGTCTCCTGCCCGTCTGGAGCATTTCCCATGTGCTGATGGAATTCTATCAGTGACACTTCCTGGTCACAGTCAGCAGAAGCTCTCTCCAGGAGGGAGGCTGGGTGTGGCAGAGATAAAGCAAGTGCCCTCATGATGGTTCTGAACGCCGGGCCCATGGACGAGGAGGGTTACCCAGTAGCCCAGTCCCCGGCCCTGTTCCAGCAGCTGGTGACAGAACACACACTCGAGGGGACATGCACCTGCACTGACAACAAAAAAACACAGGCATGGAATGCGGAATTAGGATCACCCTAGAGCATTCTCGTTCCGGTCTGAACAAACCCCAACTCCCTCAAGCCTTTCCTCCCAGCAGAGCAGCCTGCTCCACCATTTTGACATCCACATTGGGCCTGCTCTGGAAGGCCACTCCAGAAGGTTCCATGACCTTGCTGGAGGTGTTTCCCCAGGTGTCGTGTAGGAGGAGCTGGATGGGTGGAGGCAGAGGTCAAGCCTGGACCTCATGGCTAGCTGTGCTCGTCACCTCAAGTGAGCTCCTGCACAAGAACTCTGCACTCATCGAAAATGGATGGGCATCCTCCTCCTGGAGGGGAGCAAAAATCCAAGGATACTGGCAACTTGTGCTGGCCAGATCGCTCGGGAAACTCTTATTTCCCTGGCGAGGGGGCGTGACTTGAGCAGGATATGCTTGCCATGTGAGGTGGAGTTTAGTAATTCACTAATCCCCAGACGGCATTTGCACCAGGCATCCAAGCTCTTGTGAAAAAGGTCAATAACCTTGGGAACACCATTTGACAAAGCAGATTACAAAACCCCAACAGACTCAGGACAATAGTCACCCCACGCAGCTGACAGGGTGAGACTCAGTCCCACAGTCCTCAGGGCCAGCCAGTGATCCAGCCCTCCTTCCCTCACAGCAATGGGTATGGCCACTATAATTGCTGCAGAGGCTGAGGTGTGGACTGAGAAGGAGTTGTTGTCATGGGATACAGGATCACCGGCTGTGCCCTGCTCTTCCACAGGACCTGTGGGCTGCAGGCACAGTGCAGCCAGCAGCACAGGAAGGGTGATAATTACAGGCCAGACTGAGCTGGCACCTATGAGGGACTGATCCCAGTGGTGGAGTCACCCACGACTCCAACACCAATGTCTGCCAGGACATGCTGGAATCACCTCCCACCAGTTCTTCCCAGTATTTACACACAGCTCGTGCCCTTCCCAGCACCACAGCACCTCTCCCTCCCTGCCCCTGCCTTGGGGGGTGTCTTTGCTCCAAACAGGTGGGCCCAGCATGGAGAGACACCCCAGCCACACACACACATCCCCTGAGGAGGTTGTAGCTGCAGAGACCCAGGTGAGAACCAACCTGTAACCTGCTGAGAACTTGGCTAAAATTGTGTGGATTATGGGGAAAAGGTACAGCCAATGCCTATTTTGGCCTTTTCCTGTGCTCTTTTTCTTTCATAGAATCATGGAATATCCTCAGCTGGATCCACAAGGATCATGGAATCCAGCTCCTGCACAGAGATCCCAGCAAGCCCACCCTGAGCATCCCTGACAGCATTGTCCAAACACTCCTGGAGCTCTGGCAGCCTCAGGGCCATGGCTTGTGTAATGCTGATGAACCAGATGCAGCTCATCCTCTGGAATATGGTCGCTCCCATCTCAACAGGTTCAAAATCCAATTTCCCACGTTATCATCCTCAGGAGGTTGAATCAGAAGCATGAGATCATGGAATTTTTAATGTTGGAAAAGGCACTTAAGATCATTGAGTCCAACCATTCCCCCAGCACTGCCAGCTCTGCCACCAGACCATGTCTCCAAGCCCCACACCCACAGGTTTTTGATCACTTCCAGGGATGGTGATGCCCACCAGTGCCCTGGACAGATGTTCTAATGCCTGACCCCCCTTTGGTGCAGAATTTTTTCCCAATATCCATCCTAAACCTCCCCTGGTGAATCTCAAGGCTGTTACTGCTGCAGGCAGAGGGGACTGCCTGGACATCTCAGGCCACCAAGGACCTTTTTGTCCCTGTATGAGGTGGCAACCACAATGAACATGGTCATAAAAAACTCACAGCAGCAGTGAGACAGCCCTGGGAGCTCTGTGCAGGAGGGTGACACATTCCAGGGTTGCTGCTGTCACAGCCCAAACCAGAAAGACAAACCTCGAGGCAAAGCACAAGCACTGCTCCTCCCTCCAGGCCTTCTGGGCTGATGGGTCCTCCTGCAGGACTTCAGTGCTGCTCCAGGGCTTGTCTGGAGGGGCTTTTTTCCTTTCTTGTAGCACAGACCCCAGGGAACACACAGAGACATTTCACTGATTAATCTCCTGGCCTCTGTTATGGGGAGAGTGAGCTCTGATAACACAGTGTGCCAGAACCCCCAGATTTCCTGCATAAGCCTCCAGCAGTGAGCTTGCAGCAGCTCCATGGTCATTAAAACAGGTCTGTTTGACAGCCTCACAATCAGCCAGGCTCATCATGCAAAAAACTGCATGAGATTGTGATCTTTGTGCAGCCAGGGCTATTCCAGAGTGGTTTTTTCCTCTTTCTAGCTCTGGGTTTACCATTAGATGTGCCTGAGAAAGCACAAATAATGTCATATATTTAGTGTAAAACTGATGATCTTTGGTACTTACTGTCTGTCATCAGAAAAAAAAAAAATTTAATAAATAAGTAAATAAATAAATAAACAAATAAACTCAATTACTTTCAATGTTCAGGATACAGGGAGACTCAGAATCTAAAAGGAGAACTGTAGACAACTGGTCAGAGAGCACTGAACACACTTGGCAAAGGATTGTGACACCTCAGACAAACTTAGACATTAAGTTCCCCTTAAATAACCCAAAATCTTACTGCTCATCCCTAACTAGGAGCATGATTAATCATCAAACCATTCTTGCAGGAATGGGAAACTGCTTTCACACGTTCCCATAGTCACTGCTGATGAAATGGAGGCCTCCAAGCTGCTTTACACAGGCAAGGTGTGCCTGCCTAACATCAGAGTGATTAATGTAATTAGAGTAATTACCGAGCCCCAGCAGGGCCCATGTCAGCCTTCTGTTCCCCTCTAATTGGCCAGGACAGGGCCCTGGCTCCTTCTGCTGCTTCCCAGAGCTGTCAGTCCCTGAGGGTCCCACCTTACCCCATCCCACTATAAAAAGGCAGGAGGGGGTGCTGGAGCATGGTGGGTGCCTGGTTCTGCTTTGCTGGTGGTTTGCTCACCTCCAACAGGTAAAAAAAGGTGCTGTTCTGGAATTTCCAGGGGGATTGTTCAGGTGTTGGGACGTGAGAGTAGCAGTGCAGACACTTGAGCTCTGGTTTCCCTCAGGTCTGCTGTTACTGTTTCTTTCAGTCAAGAATTTCTTGAAGCCTTGGTGGGGAGGTGATGCCTTTTTTATGGCTGCCTAAAAACAAAGGCTATACAAAATTAGGAGAATAAAAAGCAGTTCTATTTATTGAAGTCCTTCATGTACATTTTGGGCAGATGAAGCCTTCTAGGGGCTGCACCCAAAAATGGACCCTGGGTTTTCACACTTTTACAAGTTTGGTCCATTTGTATATTGGGGTTAATCTTCCAATTACAGCTTCAGGTAATGAAGTCATTTACCCTCAGTTTGCTCCTCCCCAGCTCACTTTTGTTTACATCTCTCAGGGCCTGAGACAGTGAGGTGTCCTTGATTCCCAGGCCCAGAGGGGAATTGTTGTGTCTGACCAAAATGGGACAGCAGCAGCTTACACTGTGTGTGGAGTTTATAGCTATGCACTAAAGAACTGTAGGGTTACAAATATATGGAAAATATAAAAGTTAAAATCTGAAGGCATCAGAGGAAGGAAGTACCTTGTGCCTCTCCTAAATATATATAATTTTGGATCTCTAGGGTGAGGAGAAATGTTCTTCTTGTTCCTTTGGTTATCACAAACCACCTGGAACTTAAACTTGAAACCAGGTGGATTTGCAAGTGGCACAGCTCCCTCCTGTGAAGCTGTTTTGGGGTTCTCCCTCAACAGGCAGTAAAAACACTTTCTTTTATGACCCTAGAGGGAGGTGTCCCCTTGGATGGAGGATGTTTCCCTAAAGCCTTGGTGTTCCTTGCTTTCCAGCTGCCATGGCCTCTGCTGTGCCTGACAAGGAGGAGCTGGCCCAGAGCTCCCCAGAGCTGAAGGAGGAGCAGGAGGTCAGTGCTCCCTGTGGGATGTGAGAAAGGGCAGCTCCTGGGTGCAGGGTGAAGAGGTGGCCCTGCTGTGCCTGAGGGGAGCTGAGCCCCCAAACCCAGGAATTTCCTCTGCTCAGGCTGTGCCCTGCAGCTTCTGAGTGACAACACAGACAAAGATGTGACCTAAAGTCCCCCATAACCTCTTAGGTTCAGCAGAATTATCTGTTTCTTGGCTAGGAAAGTCATTTCTCTAACTCAAGATCCTGACTCCTGGCAAGCAGTGCTCCCATGGAAAGGTTCCAATGTTTCAGCCTCCCTGAGACCTGCTGTTCTTGCTCTGTTCCTGTGGCCAGCAGCATCCTTGCAGGCAAGGGTGAAGTCTGTTGGCTTAAAACCAACTCAATTCTGCCTGGTGGAGTTTCTCTGGGGGTATTGGCTTGTCAGATAACTACTCTAGGTGAACTGGAGATGGGTATGTGGCAGAAGAATTGAGGTTGTCACCAAACTTGATTGCTCTTTGTGCTAGAGGAAAATTTTCCTGGGCTGGGCCATCGTTAATGCCAAAGCTCCTCAGCTCGTGTCACAACCGAGTTAGGGATTTAATTAAGTCTGTGAGCAAGGCAAGAGTTTCTCCCTCAGGTAGGCCAGGTGATTTGGTGACAATTCCTCCTGAACGGGGAATTTTAGGGCAGAACTGCTCAGGGCCATGTTTGGAACTTCACAGCTGCACTTTTCTTTGCTCTTCCAGGCTGCAGTGAGGGAGGTGGCCAATCTGAGCCTGGTGAGCTCTGCCTGTGATGTGGTTTCAGCAGCTTATGCCTCCACCAAGGAGAGCCACCCCTACCTGAGGTCTGTGTGTGATGCTGCAGAGAAGGGAGTGCAGAGTGTGACCGAGGCCACGGCCAGCTGTGTGCAGCCAGTGCTGGCCACCCTGGAGCCCCACGGTAATTCCCTGGGGAAGGGCAGGCCCTGCCTGGGAGGGACTTTCCACCTCCTTCCACACCTGGGAGGAGTCCTGGGCTGAGGAAATGCACCTCTCCATTGCCACAGTGAAAGCACAACTCCTGGTTTAGAAATAAGGCTAAAGCTGAGCCCTAATCCCAGCAGTGTGACGGAGAGTCAGGGACTAACTCTGATGCTGACTTTCCTAAAACTGATTTTTGCAAGGTGGAACTTGAGGTGAAATTGCAGAAAACCACATTTTGACACATTTTTTTGTTCTTTCTTCAGTCACTGCAGCGAGTGAGTATGCTTCCAAGGGTTTGGATAAACTGGGGGAGAAGCTGCCACTCCTTCCAAAG
The DNA here is from genome assembly GCA_018697195.1 of Certhia americana. Taxonomy (NCBI): domain Eukaryota; kingdom Metazoa; phylum Chordata; class Aves; order Passeriformes; family Certhiidae; genus Certhia; species Certhia americana. The sequence continues at coordinate 3,946,017 of CM031874.1, read as the reverse complement.
CCAGTGGAACAGGTAAGAATTAAAGGCTGTGCAGAGTGGCCTGGTTCCTGTGGGGTTTCTAAGCTAGGAAACAATGTAGGCTCACACACCTGAGTGTATGATGCAAGTTCCTACCAGAGTAAACACTCAACTGACACTGTGCTATTTGTCCTCTTGGTACAGTTCAGAATTTCAGTGTGAGGCACAACCCAGTCCATTATCTGCTATTCCTCCTGTTCCCCAGATTCTCTCTGACACGAAGGAGCTGTTGTCATCCAGAGTGGCTGGGGTGAAGGAGGCTGTGAGCAGCAAAGTACTGGAGGTGCTGGATGTCACCAAGGAGGATCTGCAGAGCAGTGAGGGGGCAGCCAGAGCTGCAGGGCCTGGCACTGGGCTGGCTCTGGAACCTGGACTGGGACAGACAGGTGTCTGTGGAGAGAGAGAGGCTGTGATGGGCAGAGCAGGAGGTGACTCTCTCCCTCTTGGAAATGAGGAGCTAGGTAAGGAATGGGTGGATATGGCTATGGAAGTGGAATTATTGGAATGGGGATGGTCAGCCCCATTCCTCACCCCACTGGTGAATGGGGCTAGTGGGAAGGAGAGAATCCCAGAATGCTTTGGGTTGGAAGGCACCTTAAAGCTCATTTTGGGCTTCTCACCATGGGCAGGGACAACTTTCACCATCCCAGGTTACTCCAAACCCCATCCAGCCTGGCCTAGAATGGTTCCAGGGATCCAGGGGCACCCTGTGGCAGTGCCCTCCTGGAGGGTACCTGGCTGCTAGTCTGGGGTCTCTGGGGCATGTTGCTGTGACATCTCTGGCTCAGGCAGTGGCTCTATCCCCAGCCCAGCTGGCAGTGTGTGAGGAGGGCACAGACCTGATGCCCCTGGAGCAGCAGCGGGAGCAGAGGAGGTACTTTGTGCGCCTGGGCTCTCTCTCAGAGGAACTTCGCCTCTTTGCCCACCTGCACTCCACAGACAGGATCAAGCAGGTCTGGCAGGGCATGCAGGGGGCCCTGGCACAGCTCCACTGCATCCTTGAGCTGGTAGGTAGAGCCCAGCCCCTGGAAGGAGGGGACCAAAGGCCTGATCTTGTCTCAGCTTCATTGCTGTGCTGAGGAGCTTTGCAATTCCCCAGCTGAGCTGTCTGTACTGGCACTCTGATCTTCCCCTGCCACAGATCGAGGCCTTTAAGAAAGGATTTAATCAAAAGCTTCAGGAGGGGCAGGAGAAACTACACCAGATGTGGCTGGACTGGAGTAGCAAGTATCTCAAAGAGAGTGGAGATGAAAACCCTGCAGAGCCAGAGGTACCTTCCTGGGGAGGGAGGCAAAGGGCTCTGGGCATCCCCTTGATCTTGAAGTGACTCATTCCTGACCGTGTCCTTCCTGCCTTCTCCCAGGAGATGGAGTACCTGACTCTGCTCCTGGCATGCAGGATCACCCAGCAGCTGCACCTCAGCTGCTCTGGGGTTGTGGCTGCCATCCAGGGCCTTCCCTGCAGCCTGCAGGAGGGGCTGAGACAGGCCCTCGGTGCCATCAAGGAGCTGCATGCTGCTTTCTCAGTGGCAAACTCCTTCCAGGATTTGTCCAGCAGTGCCTTGACCCGGAGCCAGAGGGAGCTGGCTGTGATCCGGGAGTACATGGAGGAGCTGCTGGATTACCTGAAGAACAACACTCCTCTGTCCTGGCTGGTGGGACCCTTCTCTCCCAGGGAGGAGGATGAGGATCAATTCTCCCAGGAGGAGGAGGAGGCGGCAGAGGCAGCAGGAGCTGGGCACCTGGAAGCCTCCAGCACCCCCATGTAAAGGATAAGACAGTAATTGCTGCTGGCATTAAACCCTCAGTAAGTGTGAAGTGTAAAGAATTTTCCTTCCTAAAAAGCTGCCTGTACTGGGTCTTAACTGCTTAAAATAAAAGTGCTGCATACAAAAACCCTGTCTCTGGTCTCTCTTGGGACTATTGCTCAGTGGGTGGGAGCTGTGCTCTTCCCACCTCTTCCTTCATGGAATTCCACTGTACACTCCGGGCTTCAGGAAGGGCAGCCAGTGGTACAGGAAGGATCACAGCTGGTAAGCACTGATGTTGTCCTGGCAAGTTGTAATTCCTTCTCTCTCCTAAGCCTGGGGGTAAATGTGTGCCCTGCTGGCACTGTCCTGTGCTTTGGGAAGCTGTCAGAACCTTGGCATCCCTTGGCATAGCTCCTCCAAGGCTGGATTCTCCTCCTGGGCTTGTCTGCTGCTGCCTGGAGCAGGCTGGTTTGGTGGGGTGGAAGGGTTGGTTTGAGGGAGCAGCTGCACAGGGAGCTGTGGGGGCCTCACTGGCCAGAGGCTGTGAGGTGGCAGACACTTGCTGCCAGCACTGCCTTCTCCTGACCCGGGTTTCTGGGGAGCTTAGAGCTCATCCAGTGCTATATTCAGCACCTTCTGGAAGAGGCTGGGGTGCCCAATGCCTTCAGACTGGCCAGGCACTGCTGTGGGCTGGGCTGATGGACTGGGTGCCTGTGGGACTTTGAGAGGAAAAGCTCTGCTCCTGCCCTCTCATCCTTCTGTCTTCAAGACCAGAAGTGGAATCTCTTCTTGTGGGACTACTGCTTCTTCCAGTTATTTTTTAATTTAAAGATAATTAAAATTGCTTCATAAGGGGCAGAGATAGGGACTGTGGATGGTGAATGCAGGCTTGAAGAGGTGGAACTTCCTCCTCTCTCACATAACTGACCACTTTTCCACCAGTACTCCTCATCCTCCACCCCTGTGTGAAAAGGCCTTGTGCTGAGGCAGCAGTGTGTGGGCTCTGGCTTTGGGCAGAAATTATTCCTTCATGCAACACAATCCCCTCATGGAGGAAAGGTTTGGATCCTGATTCCCTGAGCTCAGCATGTGCCAGACAAGGATCTTCCTCTTGTACCAACCACCTTCTGCTGAAGGCAAAATCATCAGGCCAGTTTAAGTTGCCAAGCCGAGGTGTTGCTGAGATGTGAGAGAGAAATTGCAGGGCTCATCCCTGTACTGTGTGCTCTCAGCTGCAGAGGGAATTCTCTCTGGATAAAAGCTCAGCAGTTCTGTAACTCCTGCTGAACTTGGGCAGTGGGAATTGGGATTATTGGAGCCAGTCCTGCTGCTTGGTGGGAAATAAACTCTGTGTTGTCTTCTTAATAGCAAAGTTGTACCTTGCCACCTAGGAATGCCTGAAATTTAAACTTGCCTGATTATAAAAGGGAATTTTAAGGAATAGCTTGGTATTGATTTGTCAGTGCAGCACATCTGAGCTAACATAGTGCTTAGCCCAGCAAATCCTGCTGCTCCTCCATGGATCGGTGGGATGTGTTCTGGCATGGCTATTAAATCCATTTACTGTGAACATTCCTGGCTGCCTGTGCCATGAGCCCATGACTTGTGGGACTCTCTGGGAATATATACATATGCATAGCTCAGTGCTGTGTGTGGCCAGAATCTCCTTGGTGATGAAGAGCCACCTGTTGAGTGGCACCTGTAAAGTTAAAACAGCCTCAAAAAAGGCCACAGAAGATCTACCACGGGCTGAAATGGTGTTCCTGTGGCAGCTCCCAAAGATCTGCTTGAAAAGAGGAGGCTTCTCAAATAGAGTTTGAGGAGTGGAAGCCTCTCCTTGTTTTAGTGTTTAACATCCAAAGACTCAGGGAGCCATGGAGACTTGTTACACCAAACTGGAAGGGAAAACTCTGAGCAGTTGCCCATGGGAATAGTTTGGTTTTTTATTTGCTCTGCTCTCATCCATGCTGCAGAAACAGCAGGGGATAAAGGTGGGAAGGAGCTGGCAATGATGAATGGGGCTGGCTTCCTGCAGTGTTTAAGGTTGAAACTCCTCTGAGCTCTGGGAAAGCATCCAGGTTGTTCTTCATTGTCTCCAAGCTTGTCTGATTATCCATGCTTATTTTGAGTAGTTTTGGACAGAAATGAGAAAAATGTTGGTAATGTGACAGCCCTAAGCAAACACCCTGGCAGGGAAGATGTGCCTTGAGGCAACTCCTCTGGCTCTCAGCAGCACTGGGAATGATGCAGTATTCCTTGGTTCTGGCAATTATTGCCCTGGCCATGGTGTCCCACCCTTCCCTGCTGCTGCTGTGCCAGCTCTGGGCTGATTTAAACTTTAAATGCACTCACAGGGGCACTTGCTTCTTGTTCCACTTTTGGTGGCTGCCACCACATCCCTCTGCCAGTTTTCTTAACACTGTAATTATTTCATTCTCACGTTCATGTACTGCTGCTGTTCTTCCCTCAGTCCCTGCTGTTCTCTGCTCAAATTCCTGCCCTGCAGTCAGGGACTGAATGTGCTGGTGTTGGGTGGCATCTCTCCAGCAGGCTGACACTTTTTATGAGTGAAATTAAGAGGCATTAGCCAACTTATTTCCATGTTTTCCTACCTGGCAGAGGGAATGGCTTCAGGAGAGTTTCCCAAGCAGCTTTGTGAAGGCAATAGATTGGGACAGTGAAGCTCTCAGAAAGAGCTGAAAGGCAAAAACTCTGTAGTTGCTTGGAAGGAGCTTAATTTCCCCTTCTCCCTTCCATGTTTCCTGTCACTCTTGGATATTGTCATTCCTTCTCCAGAGCTGTGTTATAAAAGTATATAAAAGGTTTGAGGCCTCCCTGAAGGGCAGCTCAGGGGGCTGAGGCACAGCCAGGAGCTCTCTGGTTCCAACTTCTGTGTCACCCTGAGCTACTGCAATTAGAAAATATTCAAGATGTTCAGAGCTCATAGGAATTCATTTGGAATGGGATGGGTTGAAGCTGCTGTTCGTGGTCAGTGTGGGGGCAAAATCAGATTGTGGGCCTTGTTGTGGTGGCTGCTGTGTGCAGGCAGGAGCTCAGTTCTGCTGGTTCTCATTTGGTTCTCTGCTTTCCTTCTCTCCCCTCTCCCCTCCCTCCCTTACCACATCTCTCACATTAGAGGAAGCCAAGAGTTCCAGGGCATTGGAGAGAACCCTGGAGGGATTTCCCTGCTCTGAGCTGGATTGTAGCAGCCAGCAGTGGCCAGGTGAGACCATTGTGGGTTTGGGAGCCACAGAGAACACAGGTTTGTGCAAGAGAACTCAGGTGCTTGCAGTGCCCTGTGCTCCCTGTTGAAGCATTCCAATGCTTTTCCAGCCAGAATCTTTGCTGCTGGCAGCATTCAGCTCTTCCCCCATTCAGGTGCTTGTGGCAGGTCCTGGCAGGACTTGGAGCTGGACTTTGAGCATTCCTTTGGTTTCCTTCCCTCTGTGCCCTGCCAATGGTGTGGGGGTCAATAAATCTGCTTCAGACTGCCTTACAAACTGAGTGTGAGCTTGTGACAGCTGCAAGCGATCTTAGCAGGGTTTGGTGGAGCCCCTGATGCCTCCAGCACTGACAGGCTGCTGTCCTGAGCCATGCTGGGCTGCCCTCTCTTGCAGAAACAGGGCCCAGCTTCTCCTGTGGGTCCAGAGCACAGCCAGGGAGTCTCTGCCCTGCTGTGCTGCCTCTGGCCACTGCAGCTGCTCCCATGGGAAGGAAAATCCATTTGCAGGAGCAGTTCGTTTGCAGCACTGGCTTCCTGGACACCCCCTGATTCCTGTACTTGCTTAGATCCAGCAATGGCTTTGCCTTCTCCAGCAGTGGAATTGGAGGGAAGGTGATCGAGAGGGTGATTGACCTTCTGGATGCTGACATGGCTGGGATTTGTGCCATTCTCTGTATGGATTTCACTTTTTAATTCCTGTTTTTTGTTAAGCTTGCTTCATTAAGTGACAGGAGTTTAGTGCAGGAGGCACAGATTCCTGCCTGGCTCTTCCCAGGTTCCCTGGAAGTTAGGCTGGCATGGGGGCTGGTAAAGGAGATTATCGGGGAAAGAAACAGCTGGGAAGGGTGGGGAGAGGTTTGAGGCTAAGGCTGGGGTCAGGAGTGGGAAAACAGAGAGACCTGGAGGGCTGGGGACAGCCAGAGAGCAACTGAGAGGCTGAATGGAAAACCAATGGAAAATCCTCCTAAATGGATTGGGATTAAAGGTGAGAACTCAGTGAGTTTGGGGGAGGAGGTTCAGATAGCAAACTGATCATCTGGGAGCAGAGGAGCAGGGAATGCTGGACTGGGCTGTGCTCACCTGGGGCACGACTGGGGCAAGGTGCAGAAGCCTGGAGGGCAGGAGAGGAACCAGATGGAAGGGAACTGGAAATTCCTTTTTTACAGTTATTTTAAGGGCACTGTGTGTGTATCACTCACTGAGTGTCTCAGGGGAAGGTAAAACACCAACTCTGCCTTTTGGCAAAGGAATGTTGGAGAAAACCTCTGCAAGAGGAACCCCAAAATATTTACCCACCTGCATGGACCATCCTGCAGGGTGGTGTCCTCACACACCTTGGCTTTGCAGGACGTTTCCATGAGGAAAAACATCCTGAGCTCTCCCACCTGAGTAAATACCAACTGCAGTGCCTTTTTCCTGGCAGAGAAATACAATGTTTTGGGTTTATGCTGTCCTCCCTAAAACCCTACTCTGCCTCAATCTGGCTGATTTTGGAGGAACACCTGGCTGGCCCATCCAGGCATCTCTCACCTGGGGAACCCTGTGCTGCCTCCCCTCCCTGCTCCATCTCTCCCGTGGCATGGTGATTGCAGCTGGAGCTGGAGGTCACTTGAAATGTCATCTTCAGGTAGCTGCCTCGATGGGGTAATTACAGCTGGAAATCCAAGGTCTGCTAAACAAATTACAGCCTAAATGCAGTGTTTACCTTGTGAGAGACTGATTGGGAACACCTGTGCTGGTTTGTGGGCTAGAAAAAAGCAGTTTTAGGGGTTTGAAGTGTTTTTTTTCTTTTGATGTCTCCTGTTGGCTGTGTCTTGTGTCCTCTCCCACTGATCCCAAGCAGATCAGGGCGTGACACTCAGTTTGTGTGGTGTTGTGGCTGCTTTGGGGCCCCTTATCCTCCTGAGGAGGTTGAACCATGGCCCCAAGGAGGGCAGGTGAGCACCAGGAGCAGAGGGCATGAAGGGTTTTGTGCTTCACTGATGGTTTGGGTGCTGGAGCAGTGGTTAAAGCAGGGAAGGATCCAGCTTGAGGTGGTCCTGGGTGCATGCGCTGTGACAGGACAAGGGGTATGGCTTTGAACTACCAGAGTGGAGGTACAGGTGGGAAATTGGGCAGGAATTGTTCCCTGTGAGGGTGGGCAGGCCCTGGCACAGGGTGCCCAGAGCAGCTGGGGTTGCCCCTGGATCCCTGGCAGTGTTCAACGCTGGATAGGGCTTGGTGCTGACTGTGGAGCACACAGGACTGGCTGGAATCCCAGACATCCCACTGGAGACAGCCATTGTTGGAATTTTGATCTGTATTAATTCCTGGGTTTGGACCCAGTTTTATTCTCTGCCAGCTTGTTACTGCTGGGTAAGGATTGCACTTGATGGTCTTGGAGGCCTTTTCTAGCCCCTTCCAATGCTAAACCAGCCTTTGCATGAAATTTCACTGATGTCCACCATGAGCCTCCCCTGGCCCAGATTGAGACTGTTCCCTCTCCTGTCCCTGTTCCCTGGGAGCAGAGCCCAGCTTCCCCTGCCTGTCCCCTCCTGGCAGGGAGTTGTACAGAGCCAGGTCCCCCTGAGCCTCCTTTGCTCCAGGCTGAGCCCCTTTCCCAGCTCCCCCAGCCTCTCCTGGAGCTCCAGCCCCTTCCCCAGCTCTATTCCCTGCCCTGGTCACACTCCCCAGGTGGATGATCCTACTGTGCTTTCCTAAAGGGAAACCATCAAAATCAGGGCCACCCTCAGGTGGCAGAAGGGTCTGCTCAGGTTTTGGCTGTTAATTTTATTTTTTAACACTTCTTTTTCTTTGCTGATCCTACTGAAACAGTCCCAGAGCAAACCTGCTGCTGGCTAATCCCCAATTTTTGAGCAGAGCAGGACAAGCCCTGAAGTGCTGCTTGCCCTTGGGATTGGAAGGCTTGGAAGGATCAGAGCTGTGGGACAACCTTTCCTTCCCCAGAGGGGTCAGGCACAGACACTCGAGACAAAGATCTGGAGCCCAGACTCACCAAAAAATGGGCATTTGGAAGAGAGGGCAGGACCAAGAGGGGACACTTTTGGGTGTCTGGGTCCCCCAGCTCCTTGCTGCTGTCACTCAGGGCTGTGTCCCTGTGCCTGTCCCTTGCAGGAACAGGGAATGGCTTCCCCTGCCTGCTGCTCATCCCCTTTACCCAGCTTCACACAGAGCTGGAGTTCCCCTTCAAAGAGAATTGGCAGAGGGGCTGTGGGGTGGGAAGGGCCTGGCAGAGCAGGAGTGCCCAGAGGGAGACACTCAGCTGGGTGAACTGGACTTGCTCATAACCTTCCTGCACATCTCTTCCTTCACCCGGAGAAATGGAGAATACACTTATTTTATTTAATAAATAACATACATGATATATAAATAAATGTCTATGTCAAATAAATATATTTAATTTAGTTTGTTTTTTTTCAATTAGGCCTATGCATCACTACTGAAAAAATATCTGAAGACATTTGATTTTTTCTTGATTTGTCTTGATTTTTCTTGATTCTTTTCCCTTGATTTTTTTCTCCTGATTTTTCTTGATTTTCTCAGCTCTGTTTGCTACTTTCATATCACAATTCCATCCCTTATATAAAATACACAATTTTAATATAAGCTTAACGTAAAATATTTCTTTATTTCTTTTCTTTATTTCTTGTTTTTTTTGCAGCATATGGGTAGAAGTCCTCAGCAGTGCTAGTTTGCTGGTGTGACTAACACAGTTTCCTGCTGAGGAGAGGCTGAGAGATGCTGATTTCTTTTGTTCTGGCCTGTGGATTTGATGTGGGAAGAAGATCCAGGGAGAAACTCCCTGGTCCCCAGGGCAGCCTGGCCAGCTGTGTTCTCAGAGACACACACACAGAAACTCAGAAATTCTCAGAAACCTCAGGCCTCACCTCCCTGGACCCCACTGCAGTGTGGGGAGAAACCACAAAACAAAAAAGCACAAAGGTACTTTTTTTTCATCTTTTCTCTTTTTGCTCTCTCTCTCTCTTTGGCTGTTTTGGGCAGGGAGGGAGGGAGCTGAGCAGGATGAGGAGATCCTGGTTCTGGTAACCATTGCTGGCTTTGCAGGGGCACCACTGGCTGCAGCTCCTCAGTGATCCCAGGAGCAGCTTTGGGAAATCTGGGAAACCTCGTTTGCTCCCTCACCATAATTAGGGTTCAGCAAGAGAGCTCCTGAGACAAGAGAGCTCCTGAGAGCTGCAGGAAAAGGCAGCAGGCAGGGATGCCACTGGTATTTATTGACTAAGGGACCCTCCTCCCTGGGGTGCTGGAGCCCCTTGGGTGAGAGGAGCCTGGTCCTGGACAAAAGGAGCTGCCAGGACCTCCTGGGGGGCTCCTCCTGGGAATGGGAGTTCCAGAACCTCTGTAATTTATGCCCTGGATGAAGGTGGAGTGTCGCTCTGATTTTCTACGTGTTTCTCTTAGCCTTCGATGTTTGGAATTCTTGGAGTCAGTTTCTCACTCATGTTTAATGTAAATAATAATTGTTTTCCATTCCTCTGTAGAAGAAGCAAGACTTGATAAACTTTGGGTTAACCTGTGGGATTAAAAAGGTTAGACTTTATTCTCCAATCCCGAGTCACCTTTGAAAAGATATATATATTGAGGTAACACAATAAACTTTTTCTTTTTCCTCCTTTTTCTGTGAAGAGAGTTGTTGTGCGTGTGTGTTCATTTCTTGTTGAACAGCAACAGTGGAGGTGTTCAGCCTTTCCTGGGGTTATCCCTCCTCCCTGAGCTTCATCTCTCAAAGCTCCTTTTCTTGGGAATCTGTTACAGTGACTTCCATCCCTGGCAGTGTCCAAGGCCAGGCTGGAGGGGGCTGGGAGCAACCTGGGACAGTGGAAGGTGTCCCTGCCCATGGCAGGGGCTGGGATGAGCTGAGCTTTGAAGTCCCTTCCCATCCAAGCCATATTTCCATCCTGCTTTCTCTGGAATTCGTGAAGAATTCAGCTGGAAGTGCAGCTCAGTGAATCTTAGCAGCAAAGCTCTGCTTCTCTTTGCTCCTCCTCCTTTGACTGGACACTTGGTTTGGTTTAGGAAGTCACTCTGTTGGAAGGAGGAAGGAAATTTTCAGGCAGCTTCTCTCCTGAATCAGATCAGAGGCTCCATTTCTAGTTAGGTACCCAAAGCAGGGGGGCCATCTGTGGGGAAAAAAAATACCAGGGGGGCCTCCAGGTCTGCCAGATCTTTCTGAAAGGATGCACTGAGGAATTCAGTCACTAAGGCAGTCCCTCAGGCCACGGCTCTGGTGAGGATGAGTGATTTCCAGGGTTCCTGCTTTTAATGAGAGGAGAGCTTGCAAAAGGTCAACCTGCAGACTTGTCATTTGTCATCCACATTCCCAAACTGGTGGAGCTGTAGGAGGTTTCAGCATTTTCCGGAGGTTACAGAAAGCTTTAGTGGCTTGTGGATGAGTCCCAGCTCTGGGCAGAGGTTTGAGGTGAGGTCTTCAGGTGGTTGTGCTCTGCTGCTTTCAGCAGGAGAGGTGGGGGAAGTGTCTGAGTCCTGAAAGAATGAGATCTGTCCTAAAATATTGATAATAGTAATCACAGACTCATGGAATTGTGAAATTTGGAAAAGGCCTTTGAGACCATCAAGTCCAACCATCAGCCACATTCACCACTAACCCATGTCCTCAAGTGCCACATCCACACATTTTTAGAATGTTCTGGGGATAGTGGCTCCACTGCTTCCCTGCACAGCCTGTTCCCATGTTTACAACCCTTCCAGTGAAGGCATTTTCCAATACCCAGTATCCAATCTGAACCTCCCCTGAGGCAATTTTAGGCTGTGTCCTCTTGTCCTGTCCCTTGTTCCCTGGGAGAAGAGCCTGACCCCCTCACTGCCTGCACCCTCCTGACAGGTAATAATATTTTCCTAGGTCCAACCAGCCTCTTAACACTTCCAAACAGCCTTTCTTTAATTATTTTGAAACAAAGCTAGCAATTTATTCTCTGTGTCCTTGCTTTCCATGGACCTTTGCTTTCCTGTGGCAGAGGAGTGTGCCAGCCCCAGCTCTGCCTGGCACCGTGTGACAAATGGGAGAGGGAGGGCTTCTGAAATGGGGAAAGATTTCTGCAATGCAGGAATCTCTGCCCTGACTCCATTGGACAGTGGACTGGGGAAACAGGGGCTTAGAAACGGTGAGGTGCTGCCTCGGAGGTGCTGGCTTGTGCTTACAGGGCTGGCAGCAGGAGGAGGAACTGGGCATCCTTGGTGGGCACAGCTGGCATTAGGAAGGGGCCCATGGAGCTGTGGTGGGCAGCTCTGCACAATCAGTGTCCAGCTGTGCATTCACTGTGATCCTGGAAGTCACAGCATCTGTGATTTTGAAGGCAAAGGCCTTCAAGACCATCAGGTCCAGCCTTTGACCAAACACCATCCTGCTTCCTAAGCCAGATTGTGAAATCTGCTCTTTGGTTTTGTTTTTTTTTTTTGACCCTTCCATGGATGGTGACTCCACCACTGTCCCAAGGAACCTGTTCCAAGGCTGTCAATGAAGAAATTTTTCCAGATCTCCTGGCACAACCTGAGGCCCTTCTATTGCAGCTGCTTGGGTGGAGAGGCTGACCCTCACCATGCCACAGTCTCCTTACAGGTAGCTGTGGAGAGCAGAATTGAGATCCTTTTTTCCATTTCTGTCTCTTTTCCCATTTTTGAGGTCCTGAGCCATTTCTGAGGTCCTTTTCCCATTTCCATGACTTTGCTGAGCACCTTCACACCCTCAGTGCCTGAAGTGACCTGGGAGTGAGGCAGTGCCTGCCGTGCAGGGGTTGCTTCTCTGTTTTCAGATGGGAAGGAAATCATTCTCCCCCCATCCCTGATATGAAGACAAAGGCTCAGCAATGCCCATGAAGTCCCTGGGAAGGCTCTGGAGATGTGAGAGGGGCAGCAGCCCGTGGGTTACGCACTGCACCCAGGCATGCTGCCACTCCTGGGGCTGCTGAGCACCTTCTCTCCAGGAGCAGGGATGACACCCTGGAGCTCAGTCAGGTGGAAACTCCTGGATAAGTGTGTCACAGACATCTCTCAAAGCTGAGAAGGGATTCCAAGAGGATTTTACAGCACTGGCACAATTTGTGAGCCTGTCCTTCCCAGCAAACACAGCTCTTGCTGCCCTAAAGAGGTGGGGAAGAGCAGGGACACTTTGGGGATAAAGTGAGGATGTTATTGCTTCCTCCCAGGTCCTCCTGGGGCCTGGGCAGCTCTCTCAACCCTCCTATAACTCGGGGTGATTTGTGTGCTTCTCTGAGCTCGTTTCAGTGTTTCTCTGGAAATCCACAGCAGTAATTTGGTAAACAGAGAATTACCAGACCTGAAGTACTCCAGCCCTGGCCAGCTGTAATTTGCTCTGGGTAATCACTATTCTGCTGCTTTTCTCTGCTAGGTCTGAAAGTGCTAGGAATTTAGAGTAGGAATCAATTAAACAGCAAATAGGTTTCTTTGTCAAAATCAATTAAGTCCTCCTCCCAGCCAGTGCAGTGGTCTCCCTGGAATTTCATATTCTGCTTGGCTGCTGTTTCCTCAGCAGCTTTTGCTGGAAAATGTTGATGTTTTATAGCTTGATTTAAATCATATGGATCAATGCATATGCATCCCTTATTTGGATTTTTCAATTACAGCCGTATATTTAGCCTAAATGAATTATCTGGGTTGTAGTTGCAGCTACACAGAGAATTTTTCTTAATGCCCAATTCAATTTCTACTTTCTCTGTAAGCATAAATGATTTCTTTGGGGAGAAGAATCATTAGGGTTGTTTTGCCCTTCTTGCTGGAGTCTGGGTCTTCCAAATAGGCCAGATCAGGAATTTTCAAACATCTCCAGGCTGTGGGTTCTGCTTCAGCTTTGGGTGGAGAAGCAAACACTTGGGAATTGGCTGAAATGTGATTTTTTACATCCCTTGTGGACTCCTTTGACCTGGCTCATGGCCCTCTGCCCACTGTCCCCTCCCCACAGCTCTCAGGTCACAGCCTGAGATCCCTGACCTGGATCTGAGCTCTTCCTGTTGCATCTGGATTCTAAACCATCCTTTTCCCTGCCTGCTGTGCCTCTGACCAACCCATCCATCTGCATCCCTAAACCCCAAATGCCTATGAGGATCTGTCCCTCAGCCTGCCTGAGTTTCCATGGCACCACTGAAACTGTGGATTTGGGGCTCCTAAATCTCCAAAGTGTCTTTGTTTTCCATGTTCTTCACAGATAATTCATCCCCAGTCCCTGTCTGGGAGTGTGAAAGAGTTCTCAGTTTTAAGCCAAGCTGTGGCTCATCTTTAAATCAGAAGATAAAAGTTAATTACAGATATAAGATATTAATGACACGGGGCTGTGTCAAGGGAGGATCAGGCTGGACTGTGGGTACAGTCCCTCCAAAACCCATTGCCTTTTTAATTCTTAAACCCCAATATTCCTGCAGGCAAAGGTTGTGTTTAATGCCTGCTGCCATCCAGGGGAGTTCTGTGTGCAGACCAGACCTTGCCAGCACTGGGGGAAAAAAAACTGCAAGAAAGAGGAATTTTAATTGTATTTTATAGAATGTGAAATTAGTAAATACTAAATAGTCCAGAACAGTGTAACAGCTATTTTGTGTTTGAATTGAACTCCAGGATTCCAATTTTGACAAATTAAATCTAAAAAGGGGGATAATTGCTAAAATGGTGTGAATAATTGATTTTTTTTTCCATGTGACAGCCAAGCCCAAACTTTTTCAAGGGACTGTTGAGCTTTGGAGAGCTGAAACAACACTCACTGTCCATCTCCCCAAAATCCAGCTCTTAAATACTTCATGTGGCTCAATGCACACTTTTCCACTTAATGCAAAACTTCTCATGCTGAAAATAGGGCCCTGGGGTTACAAACTGCTCAAGAATTTGGTGTCATCTGAATTTTCTTGCTGCTTGAGGGGATTTAGGGGCTCAGCCATATGCCCAGGAAAGTGCTCTGGCCACAAGCAGTCCAAGGAGAGGCCCTGGATGCCCCCGTGGTAAATCCCAATTTCCCAGCTGTGTAGCTTTTTATAAACAATTCAATTTTTATAAACAATTTTGTTCCCTGAGCAAAGCCACTTCCCAAGCTCTCATTCCTTCCTCCAGCCTAATAAGCCTTCCTCAAGCTTTGCTCTTGAAATTACCAAGGAAAACTCCTCCCAGCTGAGGAGGCACAGGGGCAGGAGCAGAGTCCCTCTTCTGGAGGGGACAGGGCTCAAAATCCTCCACACCTCATCCACACCCAGAGCAGGGACAGGAATTGTGTCCACAGGGCTCTCCCAGCCCCCTTTCCCAAGAGGTTTTGGGCCCCTCCTGCCCCCAGGGCTTTGGCAGATTTCAGGACAGCCTTACAGTCCTTGCTGCAGTGAAATGTCACCCCTTAAACAAGGGGTGTCACAAGGAATAGGGGTGCCAGGTGTCACTGCAGCCTGTGCTTTGCAGCAGCCTCTTGGGGAGCTGTGGTTGGGATCCCTCCAGGAGAGGTGCTGGGGGGACCTGGACCTTGCTGTGTCCCAGGTGAGCATTCCCAGACTCACACCTGGGCAAAGTTCCACCTCATCCCATTTTGTGACTTTGCTGTCTTTGCTTTCCCTCCCTTTCCTCCCTGTCCTTCCTCTGCTGTCGCAATACGACACAAAATGAACTACATACACAGACACTTTTTCTCGAGTGAAGGCAGAAGAAAAGAGGAAGCTTATTATAAAACTCTGATTTATATAGGTTACAAAGATTGTCTCTTGATTGGTTTAACAGGTGGCTTCCTCTCAGACCACACTGGTCAATTGAAAGGTTCATCAATTCTCACTTCCTTTAAAAAAGAATGTAAACAATTGTTGTTTACAGAGCTGTGTGTGAGAACTGACTCCAGGAATTCAAAAACATCAGAAGGCTAGAAAACATGCAAAAGCTGAGGGGATACTCTGCTGCTGGGGGAACCAGGGCAATCACCTCTCTGGGACCAGTTTGTCATAAACTGGGAGAGGGGAAATGCTCAGATTTCCACCAGTGAGTGATTCCTCACTTCATTGCTGCTGGGAGACCAAGGCATGCCTTTAATCCCTGGGATTCCCCAGGCCAGTGATTGAGGGGGTATTCAGGCTCCTGCCTGCATTAGCATCTGACTTTCCCTTCCTCAGTTGCTGCTGGGCTCTGTTTGCAGGGCTCTGAGCAGCCTTTGCCATCTGTTAATTTAATAATTGCCTGATGTTGTAATAGACACGTGCTCTAATGGAGCCATTTCCCAGTTCCCACCATGGAATCTGTTTCAGCTGTCAGTATTTCTTTACAATGTCTATTTTTTCAGGGTTTTTCGAAAACAATGGCATGATTACAATAACTTCAGTTAAGCCTGGTCCGTCAGCAGCCTGGCACAGTAAATATTCTAAAATCCCCATATGTCTGAAGCAATCTGGGAAGTTTTAAAATATTAAAGTAACACATCCCCATTCATGCAAAATGGCAGGCCTGATGGTGCAATTATCCAGTCTATTAATTATTATCTGCTCTGCTCGGAAAGTGAAAACTCTTCTACAAATTGCATCATCTGGGATGAATATAAATTAAGAAGGATCAGGTTTATTTCATGTCCACTACAACTCTAAAAAAGGCTAAACCAGGAGGCCAAATAAATGTGGGGGATGCCAGATGAAGAAATGGATTTATTCCAGCACAATCCTGTCTATGCTGATGCTGCTTTTCCTGGTCTGCAAACTTACGTGAAGCTCATCTCAGAAGGAAAAATAAATAAAGCCATGAATCCATGAGCCTTACAGAGCAGGAGCTGTTTATTGTAGGGGGCATAAATGCTTCAGTTTCACTTGGGTGCCTCAGCTTTATTTAGACTTGCCATGAAATCTCTCCTAGGGCCAGGCTGCCCTGGGTAGGAAAGTCCAACACCAACCCTGACAGCCTCGAGGCAGCTCCTGCTGCTGTCATTCCTCTTTCCCTGGGCAGCTCCTGCCTTTGGATGGCTCTGGAGCTCTGCAAAGTGAGCACATCAAGTTTCCCACCCAGGCAGGAGGAGCCCCTGCGAGCCCGCAGGGCTGAGCTGTGTTTTCAGCCATCTGTGCCCTGCACTGGCTCCATCCCCCTGCTGCCTCCCTCCCCCTGGCTGGCAGGTGCTGCATCCTCCTGGACACACTCCCAGCTCATTAGCATCCCTGTGGCTGCTCTCACCATCCCCACTTGGCTTTCCTGCTGAGCTCCAAATGCCCACAGCTTGGAATGGTGCTGGGACTTCAGGGCACAGTGGGGAGGAGCTTCAGGCTGTGAAAAGCTGTGAGTGTAAATTCAGCTTCTTCCCTCTTAGGTTCCTTTAAAGCCCACGGGGAGAAGCTGGCAATGGGACATGTCTCCCATTTTAGGCCTGGAGATAGGATTGATCCTCCCCTCTTAGGGCTGACTTTGGTCCAAATGGGCTTCTTTCAAATTTAGAAAATCCCAGAATGGTTTGGGTGGGAAAGGACCTTAAATCTCATTCCAGCCCCCACCGTGGGCAGGGACACCTTCCCCTAGCCAGGCTGTCACCTCATTCTGTGTTGGAACCCTGGACACAGAGAATTTCAGACTTTCTGTGCTGACAGAGAATGATCCTCAAAGATACACTGCATTTGACCTGAAGGCATGGAAAAAGCTTCCAAAATTGAGTGCTAGCACTGAGACTTGAGTGTGTAGTTAAATAGAAGTGTGTTATATCACAGGGGAAAGATTTAGAATTTAAAGTAGTGGGTTATAATAATAAATAAATAAATAAATAAATAAATATATATATATATATACACACACATATATATAAAACAAGATAAAAGGTTTAAGGCATAGTCATCTTCTTCTACACAAGTTTAGGTGATTTTGTGATTGGTTAGAAAAATCTGCAGTGCAAGACATAAGTAACTAATTATTAGGTTAAAAGTTAAAATAAATTAGTTGGCATCTCACAATTGGGTAGTTTAAGCTTAAAAAAAGCTTAAAAGCATAACTCTGTACTTCATTTTTTCTCTGTTAACTTGGCATGTAGAAGCACTCATGGTCAGTGAGGCTGTAAAGTAAATAAAAAGTAATAAAGATCCAAGTCTAAACATAAATTCTTTCTCTTGCGCTTTTAATTCTGATGCTGTGAAGAAGAACCTGGTAAAGCCACGAAGTTCACCTCAGTTTTGCACCTTCCTGCCCCTGCTGGTCCTGGGATCTCTCCTCACAGTCTCCTGCAGAAGGAACATATGTTTTTTTCTTCTTTGCTATGTTGGAAGACTCGTGGAGGATAGTGCTGGTGGTGAAAAGGGGAATTAAATGCAGATTTCCCAAGCAAAAAGCAAGTGGGCATTGGGCAACACTTCCTCTTCAGCGATGCGAGTTCAGGATTTGCAGAGTGCTGTGAAATCCCCTGGGATGGAAACTAATGGGAAAGTGACAGCTATTATTATAAACTCCCTCAGCTAACTTGAACTTGCCCACGTGTCTGTTCATAAGCTTATTAGAAATCAATTCCAAATAATTGCATTATGCCCTCTGTATTGGTGGATTTTCTACAGTAATTGACTTTACAGAAAAGACATCTCTCAGCTCAGTGAGGGGTTTGTGCCCAGGAAAGCTGCAGGATTTTTTGTGAAAGCCTCTCAGACAGAGCAGTGGGGATGAAAACAGCCCAAACAATGCTCCCATTACCAGCACCTCCTGGGCTCATCCAGCCAACAAAAAGTTTAATGCTGACTGAGTTCCCTCAGGGTTCAGATGCATCTGGAGACAAGAAGTACCAAGTGAGGGTCTGTAGCTCAGGGTTGGGTTGGTGAAGGTGTAGCTCCTGAGTTGAAATTTGAGGTTGTCACCTCCCTCGGTGGGTCTTGGGGGTGGAAATAGCCAAGAGACACACACAGCATTTATCTCCCCCAAATGCCAGCACTAAAAATCCTGCTTGTCTGCAGGTGTGGAACTGCTCAGAGCCCCCCTCAGGTGTGCACCCCTCTCTGGAAGTCAGAGAGAGCTGGGGCTGCTCAGCCTGGAGAAGGGAAGGTTCTGTGGAGACCTCCCAGCACCTCTCTAGGGTGTGAAGGGGATACAGGGAAGCCAGAGAGGGACCCTTTAAAAGGAACTGTAGGGACAGGACAAGGGGCAATGGGATCAAACTGAAGAGGGGAAATTTAGATTGCATAAACACATTCAATTCCTTACTTTGAGGGTGGGCAGGCCCTGGCACAGGGTGCCCAGAGCAGCTGTGGCTGCCCCTGGATCCCTGGCAGTGTCCAAGGCCAGGCTGGATGGGGATTGGAGCAGCCTGGGACAGTGGGAGGTGTCCCTGCCCATGGCAGGAGATGGGACAGGGTGGGCTTTGAAGTCCTTCCAACCCAAACCATCCTGTGATTCTGTGACTTCATGCCTGACATTTTTCAAGCTCCAGCTCAGGGTCATTCTTTGGTCATTGAGGCAGCTCCTCAGCTTGAGCATGTGGAAAAATTTAGGGTTCATCATTTCCCTGTGCCTCTTGTAGTTGAGCAGATGGGGTTCAGAGCATATGTGGGGTGAGGAATCACACCCAATACATTCATTAGCTGAAAGGAGGAGCAAGGATCTGGGCTGCCAGACCATGGCATTGAGGTCATAGAATATGGAATATCCTGAGCTGGGAGGGACCCACAGGATCATTCAGGGCAGCTCCTGGCCCTGCACACACACCCCAACAACCCCACCCTGGGCATCCCTGGCAGTGCTGTCCAAAGGCTCCTGGAGCTCTGGCAGCCTCGGGGCTGTGCCCATTCCCTGGGGAGCCTGGGCAGTGCCCAGCACCCTCTGGGGAAGAACCTTTCCCTGAAATCCAGCCTCACCCTCCCTGACACAGCTCCAGCCATTACCTGGGTCCTGTCCCTGTCACAGAGCAGAGCAGTGGGGTCTGACCTCAGTGTCCTCTGCTCCAGCTGAACAGACCCAGTGCCCTCAGCTGCTCCTCATGGGCCTGCCCTTCACCATCCTCATACCCCTCCTTTAGACGTTTTCTCAGAGCTTCTAAGTTAGAAGTAAGGAAAAAAAAAATCAAAGGTCAGAAAAGATTCAGGAAAATCCCCAAGTCAACCATCTGCAAAGAGACCGAACCACTCTCAGAAAAAAAATCTTGGATTGTGTTTCCCCTTTATTGGCATCAGAATCCTTCATTTAGCCATTAAAGCATTTTCCCCTTGTCTATATATCTCATAATAATATTTCAGTTTTGAAATGCTACTTTAAAAATTTTGAGGCAGGAAATGGCCAAGATTTGCTCTTTCAAAGAAAAGTAAACAACAATGTGCAAAAAGAAAATAATCGTCTTTCCTTTGAATGGAAATGTTCTGGCACTTCTGCTGGCTTGCTGAGATTTCATTTCCAGTGAGTGATTTTTTGGAAAACAAAAGGACTTTAAGAGGAACTTGTGGAATTGCTACTGTGGAGCCATTTTACAGGATTCCCAAGAAAGATATATGGCCATCAGTCCCATGTCTATGGTCATTTAACATTCTGTGGTGGTGGGTTGGGAAGGCTCATCCAGGATCTTCCCAGAAAGCTTGCTGAGGAAGCAGCTGAATTCCACAAACATTTTGAATCCAGCCTTATTCAAACATGTGCTTCCAGGCACAGCTGGGAAGCTGATCTTTAAACCACTAAATGAACACCTGGAGGGAAAAGCCTGCTCCAGCTTCATGTACATCCCTTTCTTTTGAGGTAAACAAGGAAAGGGTGAAGTTGTGCTGAACAGAAACACGCTGAAACCCAAAAAATCAATTCCTTCAGTGGTTAGGAGGAATCTTTCCTGCATTCATAGCAAAGCCAAGATTAATTGAGGAACGCTAATCATTAGGAAAAAAGGGAAACAAGCAGCCTTTCCATGGATTCCAGAATAATGAACATTCTGCCTCAGTAATCAATAACTCTAAGCAGCTTAACAAGGCTGGCTTTGCTGTAGGACCAGCTTAGCCCTGGGACCAGAGCAGCTGTGCTGGAGATTGTCCCGCAGCCTTGAGGTGATTTCCATGTCCATGTTCCATGCTCTGGAACAGCACAGGCACTGTGAAAGTTCCCAGTGCTTTTTGCATCTTGAACATTGGAAATATTGCACCAGCACAGCCTCAGCCTCAGCTCTCCCTGTGCCACAGGGCAGAGTGGGGCTGGAGGAGGAACCTCGAGGACCGAGGTGTAAAACTCAGCTGCAAATATTAAATCCTTCTGTCCTCCCAGAGATTTCCAGGCTGGAATTTCATCTTCTGGTTTAAGACAGAGACACACACATGCTGTCTAAACTTTAAATCTGCCTCTGGTTTTGATTATATTTAAGGCACTCGAACGTTTTCCCCACAGCTGCTCACCCCTCCCTGTGATCACATCGCAGGTATCCTGCACTGAGACAGGAATACAAATAGTGTCAAAACACTGGTAAACCTCTAAAACCCCCAGGCATCAGAGATGAAATGAAAATCCAGAAGCAGCAATAATAAATCTGAGGTAACTTTGCTCGCAGTCTCATATTTATAATTTCATCTCCAGTCTTTGCAAATATGGAATTTGCAGAGCAGCATCTTGGTGGAATCAAAGCATCTCAACATCTTAATGCACAGATAGGGCCCCTCTGAGAGCTCACCTGCTTCACTCTCCAGCCCTTCCACATGCTTCTCTCAGCACAAAATACAATTAGGAAAAAGCTGCGAGTTTGAAAAGGTGTTGCAATAAAATAAAGAAAGACCTCGGGAAGGCTTTGGAATCTTGATAGTAATCAAATCTACTGCAGAAAGGAAAATCAATGTTGCTATCTTTATATATCAACATAAACATTTTTATTTCATTACAGCAACGGGAAGGACAAAGTGTAATGAATCAAGAGGGATTTCAGGAACGGAATGAACATGAAACAACCCAGCTTGTCACTGCTCCCATCTCGTGAAGGATAACCCTGTCTCTCCAAAACACTGTAAATCTTTTACCCTGAGAGCCTTTGCAGCTCCAGGCAGGAAGGGGAGCAGACCTCCAGCAACAACTTATGGCCAAATTCCTGCCACTTCAGTGGCTCTCTGATGGGGGGGACATTGGCTGGGGCTGTGTCAGGTGGGTCAGACTGGGGCTGCACATCCCTGGGGGCTCCCTGCTGCCAGAGGTGCATCCAGGTGTTCTCTGGGACAGAGGCTCCAGTATGTGGGAGGGGGGCCTACCCTGGTCCTCCCAGGGGTACCAGATCTGTAGATGTCCTAAAGGACCCAAGAAAGGACATTTCCATTCAAAGGAAATGTTATTATTTTCTTTTTGCACATTATTGTTTATCTTTCTGTGAGAGGGCGAATCCTGGGCATTTCCTGACCCGAAATTCTACAAGTAGCATTTCAAAAGTTTCCAAAATATCACTGTAAAATAACTAGAGAAGGGGAAAATGCTTCAATGGCTAATTGAAGGAATCTGATGCTAACATAATGGAAACAAAACCCAAGATTATCTCCAGCCCAGCCCTGCTAGCACGTGGACAACAAGGGCTGAGGCCAAGCTCAGGAATTCCTGAGGGCTCAATCCTCCCAGGCAGTGACAAAGGACAGGTTCATGTCAGGGTGGGACTGACCTCAGAGTGTCTAAGTCATGCCCTGAGTAAAATTCTGCATCTCCTCTTTGGCAAACAAAGCAAAATGTTCTTAAATCCTCCCCTCAGGCTGAATGTCCTTCACATAACAAGTCAACAAACAGGAGGGAGCAATGAATACATTTGCAAAAATGGGTTTGGCTGTGGACAGAAGGACTGAACCACTGAATAATGTATTAATGTGAGCAGCTTTGTCTGAATGAGGGAAGGCAGATTTAGATACACGAGCAGGTCAGGCATCAGAAATTTTGGTTTGTGCAGAGTTTGGAGCAGAGAATGCCGACTCCATTTCAGTTAAAAATAATCGTATTAATTTCTGGTTTAAATCGTATGGAAGCCTAGCAATGTTCTTGTAGCTGTTTCAGAATAAAACCGCTCAGCTTGGCAGCACAGACTGAGCTTCCTCACGTTTTGGGGGCTGGTGGGGACCCTCAGGACAGGGCTACTGGCCACGGGGACCTGGCCAGCTGCAGGAATGGGCTGTTGGGAGCCTCAGAAAGGTCAATAAGTACAAAAGCAAAATCCTGTGAGGAACACCAGGAGCTGATGCTG
Source organism: Certhia americana (assembly GCA_018697195.1). Lineage (NCBI taxonomy): Eukaryota > Metazoa > Chordata > Aves > Passeriformes > Certhiidae > Certhia > Certhia americana. The sequence goes on along the minus strand of CM031874.1, from coordinate 3,923,910 downwards.
CTGGATCCAGGGAAAGATTTGCAGGAAAGGGTGCTGGGGCTGCTGGTGGACAAGTCAGGGATAAAAGGACACTGAGGCTCTGCAAAAGCTGTTAGTGAGGGCGGCAGTGTGGCAAGGAAAGGGATACTTGCTCTCTTGGATCCCAGTGCAAGGCCAGCAGGTCCAGCCATCAAAATGGTCAGGGATGGAGAGCAAAATGGTGAGGGATGGAGATGCTGAGCGGGCTGGATCTGTTCAGCTTGAAGAGAAGGGGAAGCTGAGCTCTCATCGTACTCTGCAATGGGCTGACAGGAGGGGATGAGGTGGCACTTCCCAGAGGTTCATGGAGGAGAGGTCAAAGTCCACAAGTGGGACCAGGGGAAGTCCTTGTTGGACAGAAGGGGAAAAGAAAATCATGCTGAGGGTGACCAGACACTGAACCAGGGGTGCAAGAGAGGCTGTGAGATGTCAAAAACTGGGCAAGGCTTGGAAGAGGAGACCATGAATCTCCAGCACACATGGAGCTGGATTCAGGTTCAGCTGAGGGGGTGCAGAGCTGTGAGACAGTCACAAATGATTAATAATCACCTTGAGGCTCTGGCCATCCCGGGAAGGTGCAGCACGTGGCTGTGTGTAATCACAGTCTGCAGGGCAGGCAGTGACTCCCTCCTGTGCTCTGAGGGAATGTCCATGGCAGCTCCCAGCAGTGCTCATGGAAATGTGCCTGTGGCTGCTGCCCAGCCAGCCCTTTCCTCTCCAGTCCATGGCAAGCCAGTTTTCTCAGCGTGTTAGGGAAATCAGTTTCATAGCTTGGAGTGTTTTTCTCTCTGATCTGCCACACCAGCTGGCCCACAAGAAAGCCTCTGGATATTTCTGCTGGCTGGGGACTTCACCTCCTCCAGGCTGCTCCCTCCTGCCCACCTCATTCCCACGTTCCAGCTTTATCCCCACGGCTCAGGAAGCACCACAGCCCTTTGCTCTGTGTTCCCTGGGCTGTGTCTCCTGCACAGCTGCCTGGAGCAAAGCAGGATGATCTCTCCAAAGGGGATTGTGCTGCCTGTCAGGGAGAGGTTGAGAGTGGCTCTTCCAGCTCTTGTTTCACCTTTGCACCAACACCTTTCCCACCGCTGCCACCACTCAGGGCTCCTCCTTTGGTGTTATCAGAGCTGTTTCAGCAAAATCCAACTGCTGACAACACCTGTCCTCTGGGATCTGCCTGGCAGGGCTTGGAGGCACCCAGGATTTCCTCCTGTGTCACTGTCCCCCCTCTCTTTTTAAATAGACGTGACATCCCTTTTGCTCCTCTGGACTAGAAACTTTCTTTTCTCCCCAGGGAGCTTCATTCTGTTACTTCAAGGTCTCAGGAGGCTTTGGAAATAAAGAGTCCAACAAATTAGATTGGTTTCACCGAGTGGATGAGCCTGCAGCAGGGATATTGGGGTTTTGTGTGCTGCAGTTTAATTTCTTTCTCATCCTGTAAGCCCTGCAATCTCTTCCCAGCTCTCATCCCCAAGAGCAATGTTGGGATGCTTCCCTCTGTTCTGACACTCTTAACTCCTCCAAGTCTAGGGGGAAACTTAAAAGAAGGTTGCCAGCTCTGGGCTCTCTGTAGCCCAACATCTTGTGCTGATTTTCTCTCTGGAGGATATGCAAAGTCTGGTTGGGGAGCAAATTCCAAGGGTTTGTGACACCTCAGTTCCTCTTTGTCACAAATTAACAGCTGAGAAGTAATTTCCCACCTCCAGCAAACATCCTTGGACCCCATTTACCTCTTGTGAAGGTTGTTCACACAGCACAGACCCTGATGCCTTAAGCTTTAGCTTTCATATTTTCCAGATTCTGTACTGCATTAGTGTGTAACTCTGAGCTTCATATAAAATGTTATCAAGTTCTCCTCACAGCTCAGTCAGACAGAACAATCCTTTGCCAGCCCCAGAACCAAGGACACTGTTGCAGCCTCAGGCCCAAAAAGTGCAAACAGTGAATTGAGGAGAGCAATCTGGGAGGGTGGGACTGCATAACCTGGAGCTGGAATTGGACAATTAACCCCAAAATGGAAATGGACCAAAACTTATAAAAGTGTGAGAACTCATGACTCAGGGTCCATCTTGGGTCTGTCTTGGCTGGGCTCTTGTACTGCCCAAGGTGTGTCCTTGGAAGGGCTTTTAATAATTCCCTGCTTTATTCCTTTAACATTGTCTATCTAGCCTCTGCTCCATGGAGCCTCTCCAGTCCCTTCCTTTCCTCCAAACCCCTCTCAGAGCTCAGGTAGGAGCAGATGGAGGCTGAGCATCCCCAGCAGTGAATCTATCCTGAACCCTCTTCCAGCATTGTTTTAATTACTCAAATATAAGTACAGAAGGTATAAATAATTCAGAGTACATTTGTTTCTTTTGGAAGCCAGGTTTATGAAGACACTGACACTCCAGAGTTCCAGAACTGGGCTCCCCAGCCAGGACTGCAGGATCTTGGGAAAAAGCTCTAGGAAAGTCTGGAGCTGAGCCAGGTTTCCACCAGCCAGCCCCATCTCACCCCATAGGTGCTGGTCCTACCACTTCTTGCAGCCTGCCATGAAGGAATCACTGGGCTTGCACCAATCTCCTCCAGTCCTCTCCTGCCTGCAACAATTTTTTTAAAGTTCCTCACAAGTAAAGGGAATTTCATACTGTATTTGAAATGAATGGTTTCCTACTATCCACACACATGGAAAACACTCTGTCTCTTTCTTTGCAACATCTTTAAAGAGTGTTTCTGCATCCTCCCCTTCTTCTGTCTCCTCTGGTTTATGCTGAAAAGCCCCAGCTGGTTCCTCCATAGGTCCAGGGAGTTACAATATGGAATAACTGCAAGGATCAGGGTTGTGTTTAGCAGCCTTGGTCCTGCACAGATAAAACTTGTGCCTGAGATCTTTTCCTTCATGGCATCAGTACAAAGTCAGCTGAGCTTCAGTGAATTGGCTGCAAATAGGTGTCAGGGTTATTAGTTAGCAACAATCCCAAACCTCATTCCCTCCCTTCAGCTGTAGTCTCTGGATTAATTCCATAGGCTGAGCGTGAGAGAAAGGCTTCAAAGGCTGAAGATTCTGCTTCTGCATTTCTTAAACACAACAATAGTTGTAAAGTCTGCTGAACGACCCACATGTGAGTGTGTCATGGTTTAAACGACAGGTTACTGCTGAGGAAGGCAGGAGTCTCCCTTGGAATGGAGAATGCAAACCCCCTCCCTTTGAATTATTATAATTGTGAAATTAAGGGGCTCTCAGGCAAAGATATGGGAATAGAAATAACAGTTCTTTATTAGGGGAACTAAAATAAAAATGCAGGAATACAAAAACCCAACCCCCTGACAGAGTCAGGATCCAGCCTGGCCCCCTGTGGGTCAGGGGGTGGTGGCAGTGCCATCCCATGGTGGCTGCAGCCCTGCAGTGGCAGATGTGGCTCTGCTGGAGCAGGGATCCTGGAGAAAGGGGGAGGTTTCCTCGGAAGGTGCAGTGGGGAGAGATGGGGCTGGAGTTCCTCTGGGAATGCAGTGGGAAAGGATCCTTGGTGTTCCCAAATTCCAGA
>CM031874.1:3710209-3920358 GCA_018697195.1 Certhia americana | reverse complement strand
TGGATCCAGGTAGGAATGTTTGTCTCCTGCCCTGTCTGGAGCATTTCCCATGTGCTGATGGAATTCTCTCAGTGACACTCCCTGGCCCAGCAGCAGAAGCTCTCTCCCTGGAGGGAGGCTGGGTGTGGCAGAGATAAAGCAAAGTGCCCCAGCTGGTTCTGAACAGCCGGGCCATGGACAGAGGGTTACCCCAGCCCCAGCCCCGGCCCGGTTCCAGCAGCTGGTGACAGAACACACACTGCTGGGGACAGCCTGCACTGCAACACCAGACAGAGTGGTTCTGCAGTGCAGGAATCTGGAATGATGCACATGCTGCTCTTCCAGGAACAAGAGCCACTCCAGGGAAAAGCTCACCATGGAGCCTCAGGCTTCACTTCTGTGAGAGGGACTTGTCGAGGCTCTGCTAATGATGGGCTCTTCCTGTTTTCACTGAGTTCCTCTGCTGAAGAGCTGAGCAAAGAGGGCTGGAATGAACCCCGTGTACCAAATAAAGTCTGGAAATATCCCAGAGGTGGCTTAAAGAACATTTAGGACACGTAATCCTGGAGACAAATTTATGCAGCTGAGACCAATTGCCTTCTAAGGAGCAAATTGTAAACAATACATTTTTAGAGTTAAAAATTAGTCTTGTTTAATGATATCAGTTTAGTCAATGTTAGGAAGTAAATCAGTGTGTGAGTAGTAAAACAATAATGTACTTTAAACTAAATTATTAGTAAACAAATCAGTCTGGTAGGCAATGAATGCATGATACATTATTCATTTCTATTATCCAAACCACTCCACCAGCTCTCAGAGACTGGCAATAAAGTATTCAGGATACAGTCTCCACCCTCCCAGCAAGCAGTCTCTAATGTGATATTAAAGTTAAAAGAGAAGTGAAGGATATTCCCCCAAAGCAAGGTATTTGAGTAATCCTGGAATGAATCCATCTCATGCTTCTTTTTTAAGCTGGGTTTTTTTTTGGGGGGGGGACTAAAGCACTTTGTTTACAGCTGGAATGACACTTGTTCTCCACTTGGGGCCAGTTACCAACCTGTGAATTTCTCCCAAGACAACTCAGTAGCACAGGAGTGGATTCTATGCCAGGCTGGTCCTGCTGCCTCCCTCCATCCCACAGAGGAGGCTGGAGAGCCTGAGCCTGGCCCCTGCTGCCTTCCCACTCCATCAGCCAGGGCTGTGTCCACACTTTCCAGAAGGAAAAAGCCCCACGAGGCCAAGGGATGGTGCCACAAGACTTTCTCTGGCAGTTTCTGCCCTCATTCCTGGTCCATGATGGGATGGGAAGGAGTAGGAGCAGGATGAAGGATGGGGAGTGGGTTTCTGTCCACAGCCAGGAGACCCTGGAATTGCACCCAATGCCACTGAACTGTCTGAGCCTTGCTGCTGATGATGAGTAGAGACTGACCTTTTATCCTTTCTATCTCTTGTGAGCACAGATCTCTGTTTATTTCTGTCTTGTACTGTAATAAAACTGCCTTATCTCACCCTGCTGTGTGTGCTCCATCTTATCCTCCCCCTGTCCCAGTGGGAAAGGGACTGATAGAGCCATGGAGTGTGCACAGGGCACCCAGCCAGGGCCAACCTGCTGGAAAGCCTCAGGGAGCTCTGCCCTGCACGGTGAGGGGAGAACATGAACAATTTCACAGAACCACTGAATGGTTTGGGAGGGGTTTAAAGCTACAGGCAGGGACACCTTCCACTAGCCCAGGGTGCTCCAAGCCCTCTCCAGCCTGCCCAGGGATCCAGGGGCAGCCACAGCTGCTCTGGGCACCCTGTTCCAGGGCCTGCCCACAGGGGAGAACTTTCAAATCTCTCCTCTTATCATGTAAAACCACCCCCCCCCCCCCTTGTCCTTTCGCCACCTGCCCTTGTAAAAAGTCCCAGACTGCATGCGGAGGAGGTCAGGGAGGTTTGAGCAGTGGAAGAGGCACTGCTCTGCATGAGGCACTGTGGCCTTTGGCCTGTTTTATAGCAGGGTCTGAAAAGATGTGGACTCCTGGTGGGGATTTTCTCCTCCCCGTGCTCTGAGTGGCTTTGTTTGCCAGCAGGAAATTCAGAGCCACCAGAAATAGAGATGCTGGTCAGGTACCATCATTGCAAATGCAGGTGGACACAGGGTCTGGGGCAGAAGGGAGCTCAGCAGAGCAAGAGGAAATGGTCTCAAGATGCAGCAGAGAAGGTTTAGATTGGATATTAAGAAAAATCTCATTGAGAAGGATGTTCAGGCCTCCCAGGACACTGGTGCAGTCACTGTCCCTGCAGGGATTCAAACAACACGTGGATGTGGCACTTGGGGACATGGGTTACTGGTGGCCTTGGCAGGGCTTGGACTGGATGGTCTTGGAGGGATTTTCCTACCTAAATGATTCTTTGCTCCTGGGATCTTTGTGATGTGCAAAACAAAGTGCCGTGGTTTGAACACCAGGTGTCTGCTAAGGAAGGCAGGAGCCTCCTTTGGAATGGAGAATTTAAACCCCCTCCCTCACAATTATTATCACTTTTGGAATTAAGGGGTGAAGCTATGGAAATAGGAATAACAGTTCTTTATTAGGGGAACTAAAATAAACAATAAAACCAAAACACATGCAGTAAGACAAACAAAGAAACAAACAAACCCCACTGCCAGAGTCAGGATCCAACCTGTCCCCCTGTGGGTCAGGGTGTTGGTGGCAGTGCCATCCCATGGTGGCTGCAGTCCCAGTGGCAGATGTGGCTCTGCTAAAGTGATGCTCCTGGAAAAAAGTGGAGTTTTTCACTGAAAGTCCAGTGGTGAGAGATGGGCCTGGTCTGCCCCTGAGAATCCAGGAAAAGGTGCCTTGGTGTTCCAACTCCCAGATTTTTATCCAGGTAGGAATACTTGTCTCCTGCCCCTGTCTGGAGCATTTCCCAGTGGGATGATGGAATTCTCTCAGTGACACTGACTGGCCCATCAGCAGAAGATCTCAGCCTGGAGGGAGGCTGGGTTGTGGAAGAGATCAGAAAACTGCCCCAGCAGGTTTATTGACAGTTGGCCATGGACAGACAATTACAGCACCCCCACAGCCCAGTTTGATCAGATGGTGACAGAATACAGAGTTTGGATGACATTTTGCACTGCAACCCATGACACCCTGGGCTACTGGGTCAGGGCAGTGGGCAAGGCCAGCAGTGACTGGTGCACAGTGTCCTGGTTTTGGGGTGGACACACTGCTGACACCACTGCAGTGACTTTTCCTGCCATGTCTCCAGCTTTCATAAACCAGCCCAGTAACTTTGATTTGAAGCACAGTGTGTGTGATACTCTTCTTTTCTTAAATGCCTGTTACCTTTTGGTGATTTATTGGTTTCCTATTGAGGGAAATGAGTCATGCAGCCCCCTGGGTGCTGAGGGGTTACCCAGAGTGGCCTCTGCTCCACCAGCAGGGCCTTCAGGGATTTCTCCCTCTGGATATTCCTTATACTCTGCAGAGCAGGATGCTGGTGGGACTTGAGGAGTGGATCAGTCTTTCCTCATAGCTGGGGCTGCTGCTGTCTCAGGTCCTTAATCCACTGTAAAGCTCTGGCAGCCAATTTAGGTTTCCTGGGGAAGCAGGAGTGATGGAAGCTCAGCAGGGCTCTTAGGTTCAGAGGATACACACCCTGATGTGGTAACCCATGATGTGTGAACCTGCCTGACTTCCTCAAACCAGGACATCCTGGAACCTTCCAAAACCACAGATTTCTCTAGTGCTACACCCTCAACAATCCCTGAGGCACCCTCCCCTCCCTGTCACCCCTGCCTCAGCTCCTCCAGGCTCCTGGGGTGTGGCTGGGTGTGCTGCTGAACCCTTGGCTTTGAGGTGGGAGCAAACTGGGGAGCACCAAATGGCAGAACCATGGTTGCTCTTCTCAGGAAGAGAAGGGACGTTTCAGATGGGTGAGTGACTGAGCTGCCACTGCAGATTCTCTGCAAACACGTCCTGCTGCTTCTCAGGCTGGGACTGGGAGATCCAGGGAATCTGCACTTGCCAAGGAAAACCAGGAAATCCAACCTCGCTGCAGAAAGAGCACCTGAAACATCATTTGACAGAAAGCACCCCCAGAAAGGAGGCATTCCTGCCATGCACACTCTCAGCAGAGACAGCAGCCTCCAAGTACAGTGAAATATCTGATGGCTGATCTCTGCTGGGATATTTGCCTTCCTGAGCTTAGGAGTGCAGGCAGAAGTCATACCTGGATGTACACATCAGCAAAAATTAGTTATCAAATATTTCATCTGTGCAATGACCAGAATGTGGCTAGATTTTTTCTGCCATAGTTAATCTGGGCAGAACAAAATCACTTCCCATGGTGGCTGTGGAGTGCTGAGGAAAGGCTGAGGCCACTTTTTCCTCCCTAGGAACTAAGATGCATTTTCAGTGTCCTGCCTGTTCATTTGTGCAAGAGTCTGATTGCCGCGGTGTTCTGACTGCATGGTCAACAATCAGGAAAATCCAAAACATAAATCAGGCCATGCCAAAGGTGAGGAGGATTGAGTGAGGTGCAGAAAAGGCTCCAAGCCCTGCCCTTTCCTTCACAAACTCTCCTAGAAAAGAAGATCCCCTCCAGAAGCCACAGCCCTTCAGTTTCCAAACTAAAAACCAAAAAGCATGGATAAACACCAAGTCTGTCAGAACATGAAAACAACTTCAGAAAAATAGCAGTAATATCTAGATAAGGAATTGAGAAGAGAGTGAAAACACTGATTGCATGGAAAACCACAAAAGATAGCCCCTCAAAAGGTTAAATATTGTAGGAGCAGCTTACAAAACCTCAAACACCCTAAATAAGGATTCAAGAGCTGAAAACTGTTCTGACAACCCCTAAGACCTTTGACAACTGAAGTGTAAAAGGAGGTTCAGAGAAGGGAAAGGCACAGCAGGAAAACACAGGGCTCGTGTTGCATCTGTGCCCATTGAGGCTGGAGGGGCTCAGAGCCTCCCTACATGGGAGATTTGTCGTGGATTGAGGCTTTTCTGGAAGAGGTGACAGGGAAAATGACAAGATGAGCAGTAGCAGGTAGCCAGGGCCAGATGGTGGCATCGACGTGCTCTCAGCATTGGGGAGGAGGGAGCAGAGCTGGGCACTGCAGGGTGGGATCTCCTGCCCCGGTCCCAGACTGAGCTGTGACAGCTCTGCTGCTATTTTATAAAAGGAGCTGGAAAGGTCCAGGCAGTCACATGCCTGCCATCTGCAGCAGGGAGCTGGGTGGAAGCTGCTCCAAAGGCTGGAATGGGGAGACACATGGTGGAATATGGTCTGTTAGGGATGGTTTTCACTATTTTTTTTTTTCTTTTTTTTTTCTTTTTTTTTTTTTTTTTTTTTTTAAAAAAAAAAATTCCCAGCTCAAAAATCTACAAAGGGCGGTAAAATCCTGATTGATGTGTGGATGGTGAAGAGGAAAGCAATTTTATCGTCTCTCCCAGGATCTCTCCCTGGGTGACAGAACCTGATCCAGAGAAGGCTCCTCTGGCTCCGTGGGCACTTCCAGCTAGGAAACTTTTCCTGAGGAAGCAGCAGATGCAGGAAGTTTACCTTGGTTCAAAAATTAAACAAATTGATGGAGAGAAGAATCTGTGGAGAGTTGTTAAATGTAAAACCACCTCTGTCTCAGTGCTGCAGATCTCTGGTGGGTAGGAAATAAATCAGGAAATATCTAAATTTGTTCTTCTTGTACAAACTCTCCAAATAAGTGCAGCAATAATAATTGGAATATTTTGCCCGTTGAGCTCAATGAGAGGTTATTGATCCTTGGCTCATTTATAAGTAGCTAATTGTGAGTGTTTGCTGTTAGCCTGCTGCATTAAGTTTATCAATGTAATTATACAACACAGCACTGTATTTATAGATTACTTCCACTGATTGAACACTTGTACGAGGCTTACATTCTTTCACTTCTTTTTGACAAATATTTATAATTCAGTAATATTCAATAATAAAAAAAATTCAGCCTTATCTGTGGCTGCATAGATGATGTTCTAGAACAATTAATAGAACTGAAGGAGGAATAAAACGTAATGGATAATTTATTTAATGATTTTGGCTACTTCTCCTGCTCATGAATTTGTTTTTGCCAGCAATCTGTGTCGCATGTTTGTTATTCAAAAATATTGGGTGATTCTTAATGTTCCTTCCTGCTCTGGGAGTTGTTTGTCTGTGGCCCTTTTCTGCTCTTGCTGCACTATATCCATGTCTGGCTCTCAAAAATGGATCATTTGCTTTGAAGTCCTCTAATGTTCCTTCAAAAGCTGACATTTCCTTGCTTTTTCAGAGAATATGAACACAAAACTCAGGCCTGGACCCTAAATGAAGGAGTCGGGTGATATCTCCATGAACAAACACCTACATAGCCACAGGAGCACCACATGGACACATCTGTCTCAGGAAATGACAGTCCCTGCAGGAACTTGGGGTGTCCTGGGTTTGGTGCTGCTTTTCCTCCTCCCAGCCCTTAAGGATTTGCTCTCCACAGCTCTCCAAAGAAATGGGAGAAGAGGGAGCTGGAGGACAGCACATGGCAAGGAGAAGGTCAGATGGGTCCAACCAGAACCTTCCAGGAGCTGTTGATTCCCTCAGGACTTGATGTGGGGAAAGAGAATCCTGAGCTGGAAGGGTCCCACAAGGATCATCCAGGGTTAACTCCTGCTGAGCCCCTGGGAACACAAATCAGCAGGGTGGCAGCACAGAGGCAAACAAAACATCAACACAATCTCTTCCTGTCCTTGTTCTCCAAGGCTCACCTGGCGTGATTTACCTCTCCTGAGTTTGTTCCAAGCTCCTTGCTGGGAGGCTGGGCTTAATGAAAGAGCTTGTGCTTAGCAGGGCCAGGGGAGAGAATTCCTGCTCAATTTACCACACTGTGGCTCCATAATAAGATTTCCCCCTTTGTATTAGATTTCAGGTGGATTTCTCAAACTGCAGCAAAGCAGACAGGAACACAAGTTTTATAGCTGCTGATGGCTCCAAAAGCACATTATTGAATCCCAGAGTGAGGACATAGCAGGGGTGAGAGGTTGAGTCAGAGCCTTGACGCAAAGCTCACGGAAGCCTCGGCCCCAGGGCTCTGTGCTGACGTGGGCACTGGGCAGCAGATGAAAATCCTGTCTGCCTGCCCAAACTTCCCTGGCTGCTGCCTTCCTCATCCTCTTCCCCGGTGCTCCATGCCTGGCCACTCACACTGAGTGTGAGCACTGGGGGATGGATTTCCCCTCAGGGGGGGAAAGGGCAGCCGGAGGGAAGGGAGCTGGGATTGCTCCCAGGCCAGAGCCTGGGGTTTGCTGGCAGGGCTTGCTGCTTGTTTGCACGCTTGCCTTTCCTCCCATGCCTTCATCCCGTGGAATACCAGCTGGGCTATGTGTCTGAGCTGTGTTCCTGGCGCCTGCAGGGCAGTGCTGGGTGCCTCTCTGCTGAGAGCAGTGAAATGTGGCGGGGTGCTTTCCAAGGGAAGCAGTGCTCATCAGAAATCATGACACGGCAATAACATTTTCCATCCTCCATCCAGGCTTTTGGCATCAGGTCCGTGGGGGGTTTGGCTGGTGTTCAGCCTCGGAATGGGAATTTAAAGGCACATCTGGAGGTAGATGGGAATTTGTTATGTGGAGTGAAGAGCTGTGGCTCAGTCATGGGAGGGGTCAGGCAGGTGGGCTGGGGAGGCTCTGGCTCTCCCAGCGAGGATCCAGGGCCTTGATAGAGAGCTGTAGGTAACACTTTTCAAGTGTTTTAAGTGGTTTAAATCAGGTTTTTAAAGGTTTATAAGCACTTCCAACCTGCAGCCTAGACATGGGGCTGCTGGTACCTTAATGAGAGGTTTTTAGGAGGTCTGGGAAGTTCCTTCCAAAAGCTGGTGGAGTGGGAGTTCCTGGAGCAAAGGGGAACTAAAAAACATCAGGGAAAGGCTCTTCCCCAGAGGGTGTTGGGCACTGCCCAGGCTCCCCAGGGAATGGGCACAGCCTCAAGGCTGCCAGAGCTCCAGGAGCCTTTGGACAGCACTGCCAGGGATGCCCAGGGTGGGGTTGTTGGGGTGTGTGTGCAGGGCCAGGAGCTGCACTGGGTTATCCCTGTGGGTCCACCTCAGGGTATTCAATGATTTTGGGATCTCTCCCCAGATCCAAGCAGTGTGTCTAACCTCCTGGATAAGAGAGGCCTGCTAGAAGGAGGCTGGAGCCCTAGGGAGAAGAGGACAGTGATAGCCAGAGGTTTCTTTGTCACCATTTCTGTGGCACATCCCTAATTAAGCTCTCTGAACACACCCTGTTCCAGACTGGCCTGTGGATAAAATTGACCTTTAAAAAGGGAACTGAGATACGCAAGGGGCCGGACAGGACTGGACAGCAGGTGAGCATTAATCTGAGAGATAAATTTTTAATGCTACAGCTTAAACCCCCCTCAGTTGTCTGCACAATTTATTTCTTCGCCTCTCTGGGCTTGTTCCTGCGCCCAAGAGAATTGCAGGAATGATGTTGCAGTGCTGGAGGACAGACAGGAATCTTTCAGCTTGTGTCTGCAAGGCTGGATGGCCATGGCCTGGATGGGGTCTGGCTGCTGGGTTTCCTCCCATCATCATCTGCCTCCCTGAGTGCTGGATTCCCTGTGAACATTGGCTTTCTCTGATAATCCCCAAATGACAACCTCAGTTACATGAGAAAAATGAAGCTCATACAATTCACAACCCCATGGATCCAGCACCAGAGGCTTTTATGGATCTTTTTATGAACACACTGCCAGGACTCATTATCTGGGAGGAACATGGACTGCACCCTAGTCTCATCAGCCCCTCCATTCCCTCCCATGGAAAAATTACTTTTCCATAGTAAGAAAAATCATCTGAAAACAAGTGGAAATGGCAGAGTACCATCCTGTCCCAGTGCCATGAGTGACCTGGGGCTGGCTGTTCAGCATGGAGAGGTGCAGACAGGTCCCTCAAACACAGCTCAGGACAGAGCCAGGCATATCCCTAAATCCCAGGCCCCAGCCACAGGAGCAGAGCAAGATCCTTTCAGCAAATTGCCTTGTTCTGTAGTAAAGCATCATCTTTTTAATAGAGCTGCTGTGGGAATAGAGATGGGGACATAAAAGGGATAAAAAAATTCTATATTTTGCATTTTGCTGGAATGAGCTCCTGGTAATTGTTCTTGTCCAGCTCCTGTTTATGCCACTGTTTTGTAGCACAGCTCCTAAATTAAGTTGGCTCTGGAGCAAACCTTTCCCCAGCAGCCCTGCCTGGCCTCCCTGGGCTGCTGCATCCACACACCTCCTGCTCTTGCACTCCTGATTAGCACTTCATTAATTAGGGACCTGTGCGTGCTCTGAGAACAGAGGATGTTCCATGAGGAGACATCCTGGGAAGTTGTTTAACAGAGCCCTGAGTGAGGCTGATCCAGCCTTTCTTTGCCTCCAAGGGGATCTGTTTCTGTTCATTTGCATGTCCAGGGGGCTCCTGGAGGGGGTGGTCCCTGCCCACCTCTTCCTGCTCCATCTTCCCTCCTCTCCAATCCCAATCTTGGGCTTCCCAGCCCACTGACCTCAGGATGGGTGGGTCATGGCACATGGTAGCCATAGCACAAGCCAGGGCTAATGCTGGGGTGGGTTAGGCAGGGAGGGATCCTTCCAGCTCTGTGTCCGTCCCTGTCTGTCCCAAACTTTCTCTGGCCAGTGGCTCTGGGTGTGTGCCCTCTTCCAGGCCGTGGGTGTGTGGGCAGCAGTTGTGCTCTGACCTTTTTGGGAGCTGAATAGTTGTTAATCCTCCCTCTCCTGTGCCAAACAGCTGCTGATCTCCTCCTGGAAGTGTCCAAGGCCAGGTTGGATGGGTCTCTGAGCACCTGCTCTAGTGTAAGGTTCTTCTGCACATGGCAGGAGGCTGCAGTGAAATGGTCTTCAAGGACCTTTCCAACCCAAACCATTCCAGGGTTCTGTGATTCTCTCTTTCCATCTTTGAAAGCATGAAATTCTTCTTCTTCTGTCAGTTCCTTCCCTGCTCTCCTCTTAGCCAGGGAACCACCCTTGGGTGTTTCAACTTTTACATCTGAGTGGTAAAGACACATCAAGGAAAAGGATTTTCCAGCCCTGTGGAAAACTATCATGGTTCTGTGGAGCAGTAGGAAGGCTGATGTTGATCTTTCTTTCTCTCTTACATAAAGTTAATCCTACTCTGGTGTGCAGAGCTCATGACATATTCCAGATTTCCACAGCTTTTTTCTTGTCAGAGGAGCCAGGAGAGTCCTGTCAAAGGTTTAGTGAAGGCTGGGCTAGGTCTGTGCTCTTCCCTTCACTGGAAAGGTTTGGGATAAGGGACACTTCAACCTGTGCAAGGCAGAGAAAAGAAAGGTTTTAGCTATACTGAGTCTCACTGCCTTTGGAGTTTTAAAGGCTTCTGCCCTTGATGCAGATTTTTCTCATCATTCCCTTGGGTGGAAGGAAGGGGAGGAACAAAGCAAACATGGAGCAGGTTTGTGTTGCTCCAGGACGTAGCTCCACATGTTCCCAAGAGCTGCCACTCATCTCAAGGGTGAAATCCAGCCAAGGCATCCCAGGGGTGACCGCTGGCCTTGGGAAAGGGGCTGCAGAGGCAGGAAGGGCCCTGGGGCTGGTGGAAGCAGTGGTGGCAGGGCTGGACCCTCAGGCAGCACCTTCAGTCCCAGAAGATGCTCCTGGTGCTGGAGCAGAGTGGGAGGGCTCTGCTCCATGGTCCTGACATGGGCCCTCCTTGCTCCTGCTGCAGCAACACCCCTTGAGGCATTTTCCATGGCTATGAAGCTGTCATCCTACAAAAGCAGCTATTCCTGCCCGTGGTAGGGCTTGGAATGAGACGATCTTTCAGGTCCCTTCTGTTGGAGAAGATGAAATAAGAAACTTTTATAAATATGATTGCTTGGCAAAAGATTTTGAGAATATGGAAACTACAAGTGAGATTGAAATGAAAGCAAGCTTTGATATACCAAGCCTCAGTTACTGAACAACTGGAAAACAATGGGATGGCCAGCTGAAGGGAATCCCCTTTGGATTAGACAATCCCCTCTGCTTGCAGACAGCTCCAAGGAGCAGAGCAGACCCTGCTAGCCTGGCAGAAGGGGTCCACAGAGCAGTTTTTAGGGTTTAAAATGTAACACAGTATGGGAATGTAAGGATTCTTATAGGCTGTATGTAAATGCTATAGGATTTGTATCTTGTACCAGATTGGTCAGTGAGAATTAGAATATTCAGCACAGAAGATTTATTGTATTGTAACAAGAACTACACTCTTTTACTTACTCTTACTCTTACTCTTATTCTTACTCTTACTCTTACTCTTACTCTTACTCTTACTCTTACTCTTACTCTTACTCTTACTCTTACTCTTACTCTTACTCTTACTCTTATTCTTACTCCTGCTCTCACTGTCACCCTTCCTCTCTCTCTCACTCCCTCTCTTGGGTCCTTGGCTCTCTTTGGGGCTCTCTTTGCTCCGAGCTGTGGCTGGCAGCTCCAAGCAGGGCCCCTGCACCCACGGCCTTTTAATCAGGGGTGGTTTATTGGCAATAAACCTCAAGTTCCAAGCCCTGGCTGCAGAGATCTCTCGGCTCTGTCTATCCCCACCATCCTAACCACGTTGATCCTACACCTTGAAACCCAAAGAATTCTGCTGTTCTAGAGTTAAAGCATGGCTGGCCAAGGAGAGGCTGCTTCACCATCTTAACTCCACCACTGAGCAGAGAGATTTCTCCTTGCTCCACTCTGGGAATGAATTTGGGAATGTCAGGGCCACATCCTGAGGTTTTGAGGTGGGATTCAAGCACTGGGCCAGGGGAAGAGCTCCTCACTCCCTTACTTCTCACCCCATGGAGCAGCCTGAGCCTGGTGGGACTTGGCTCCTGAGCAGCACAGTGGGAGTAGAAGCTCCCGCTGGTACTGCAGTAGAGAAATGCTGCATTAAAGCAGGAAATAGCCAATGTGCATTGCAAATGAAGAGGTTTTTCATTTGTGTTTTAAAGGAAAATATTGCCAAGCCTAGTTAATAACACAGGAAAGCTCTTGTGGTTATCAGGGATCTTCAGCTCTAATCCCCTCTGATAACAGTAAATTGAAGCAGCTCCTCTGTTGAGGTTTTTCTGTTGCTGGATTGTACTGCCTCTCCTATTTACCATTCCTTCATTTAAATAAGTTTTTAAACTACACTTTCCTCCCTTCAGAGACATCTGATTTACTGCATTTTAAACAGAAACCACTCCTGCAACAATACCTCTTTCTATCAAGATTTGTAATCAGGCTGTTCCTGTTGAACTGTTGTTATTCAAGTTATTAATTTGTCATTTTGCACAGAGTCTGATCACAGAAAGAGATGAACGGGAGGGTCTGTGCACCTGCAGGCAGAGCAGGATGGATTTAATTAGAGCAAAGAAAGCTGCAGGTTTTATTTTGTGTTTGTGTTGTTAGTTTGGTTTTTCCTCAGCCCAGCATTTTAAGAGCTTATGCAGCAATCTGCATAAATTACTATGCACATTTTTACTGTGGTTCTTACACCTAATTTGATTAATGATAATGTCTTCGACAGGGTAGATGAAGAGGGAGTTCTTACAAAGGCGTGGAGTGCCAGGGCAAGGGGAATGGCCTTGGTGTGAAAAAGACGGGATATTGGGAACTAATTGTTCCCTGTGAGGGTGGGCAGGCCCTGGCACAGGGTGCCCAGAGCAGCTGGGGCTGCCCCTGGATCCCTGGCAGTGCCCAAAGCCAGGCTGGACATCTGGGATAGTGGAAATGCCCTGCCCATGGGGCATTTAAAGTCCCTTCCAGCCCAACCCATTCTCTGATCCTCAGGTCACAGCAGGTTTTGTGTAAGGGAACAAGATGTATCAGCTTCAGTGCTATTCACTCTGGAGCCAGCCCACACTGCAAACTGCCCTTTGGCACTGATTTCCAGAGGGGTCCCGCTGATTTTGGGCTGGTGTCTGTGGAAATCTCTGCACTGAACATTGCTTTTTTTTTCTGAGCTCACCTCCTGTGCTGCCCTGCCCAGACCAAGTGTCTGCTGGTGGAGTTCTCTGGGGCAGGCTGGAGCTCCCACTCAGTAACCCCAGTTTGCCTGGTGATCCAGACCTCTCCAACTGCTTCCCTCCACTTGCTGCCTGACACAACGAAGAGAAGTTTTCCATCCATTTCTTCTACTCACAGTTCAAGCCCAGCAACCCTCTACAGTTGGTTTTTGCACCAGGCGAGGTGTTAGGAAGAGTAGAAATATTAATTAGAAGATGCTGATATTTTTTTTATCCCATTTCTCTTTCACACTTTCACTCATTTTTTACAGTGAGGAAAATGCAGCCCTGGAAAAATCCTGGAGAGGCCATAGGATCACTGCCCATGGAGGTTTTTAAGGCTCAGCTGGGTAGAGTTGTGGCTGAGCTGTCTGGTGTTGACTCTGATCCTACTTGGAGGAGGATCTTGGGCCAGAGAGCTCCAGTAACCCCCATTTCTGTGGTTCCTCAGGTTCTGTGCAAAGCCAGCCCCAGTTTTCTCTGCCTGAAGAGCCTCTGCAGGAGTGACTTTGGGTGAAAGCTGAGACTGTGATCCCACTTTCCCAACATGAATAAAATAAAACCCCCCTGAATTCTAGCAGAAAGAGAAGCCCCATTTTTATTGATGCTGCACAGAGACAAGTGATTTTGCATCCAGTTTTAGGAGAGCAGTATAACTGCTTTTGACAGCCTGGTCTAATAATAATAAAAAGGCCCAGCTCCTCGTATTGCAACCTGATAGCAAAGCTGGAGTGTGAATTTATCCCATAAAAATTCATCTACCATGGCTAAAGCCCTGTAAATTGAGTCCTGTATTTTGGTTGTTAAATAAAAGCAAAACCACACAGCAGAGTAATGACAGAAACATTGCTCAGCTCTTGCAATTGTGTCTTGTTAAAACAGTACTTAGGGTAATTTACAGGGTTTGATTAAAACGTGTTTAAATGAATTATCGTTTCCCATCTCTCCCCTTCTCCTACTCCCCCTCAGCCCGTGGGGATGTAAATCCCCATGCTGAGGCTGGAATTCTTCAGGGAGAAATGAGGAACCCATTACCCTGCATGATAAACCCCAGCCACACTGTGGTGTTCACTGCCACGAGCTTTGGTTGCAGCTCAGGAGGCCAAAGGATGGGTGAAGTGCTCCCTGTGGTGGCTGGGGGAGTCCTTGGGGAGCAGCAGGGGAGAGATGCTGCCCCACCTCTCCTGCCCATCTGCATCCCAAACCTCCACCCTTGCTCGTGCCCTGAGACCACTCTGAGAGCACAGCAGAGGATGTTTGCAAGCCTAAAACCTGAGCATGAGGAGAGAAATTTGTATCAAAGTGCTTTTAGACATCAGAGGTTGTTTCTGGGCTCTCTCAGCTAAGCTCAGCTGTGTTAGATGGGAGCAAAAATCCAGGGAGCTGTGTCTGCCTCTTCCAGTGAGTGAGACGGAGCAGATCCAGGGATGCCTCCTTTGATCCCTGTCCCAAGAGCCTGGAACATGCAGCTTGTGCTCTCCCCGAGCCACTGGCTCAGCTTTTTGTTGAATTTAAAAGCCTTCAATGGATTATTCTCCTGTGAGCTTGCCCAGCTGCTTTTTGAACCCATGTAAAATTTCCTCTCTGCAGGTTCCTGCAGGGAGAAGAGCTGCAGCTGAGAAGAGCTGCAGCTGAGCTCTGGGATGTGTAGAAAAGGCCTCCTGAGACCTGTTCTGGACCTGGAGCTCTGGGATGTGTGAAAAAGGCTTCCTGATGCCTGTTCTGAACCTTCCTCTTACTGCTTTCACTTTGTGGTCCCAAATTCTTGCATTCCAATAGACCACAGTGATTCATTTTCTCTCTCCTGTCTTTGTGTCTCATTCCATGTTCTGTGCCTCTCTATTCCAATTTTCTGTTTCCCATCCTGAAAGGTCCTAATCTGTTTGCTTCTCTTTTGGGAGCTGTTTCATACCTTTGATGACTTTTGCTGCTTTCCCCTGGACATCTTTCCTTTCCTCTTTGCTCTTTTCCAAACAGAGGGCCCAGACTGTGCCCAGCTCTTGAGATGCTGGGAAGCCATGAATTTATGCAGTGGCAGAAAACACCAAAGTAAATGTCTGTCTTTTGTTCCCTAATAATTCCGACTCTTTAATTCACTTTTTTTTTTTGGCCATTTCTCAGTTTTTCACAGAGCCTCAGGATCCCCATCCTGCATGCACAGAGCCCAATATTAGAAGTACAGAATTGCTGATTAGCATCCCATTTATCCTCATGCACATGCACCATGTGAATTTATCTATATTAGGCTTAATCCAGCATTTGCTTGCCTGGTCAGCCAGGTTTTTCTGCAAGTCTTTGCATCCAGCTCCCTTTTTTTGCTGCTCGGAGAAACTTTGGGGCATAAGGAAATACAACAGAAATACCTGGAGTTTTATTTCATAGAAACATGGAATAGTTTGGGTTGGAAGGGACCTTAAAGCCCATCTCATTCCACCTCTTTCTGTGGGCAGAGACACCTTCCACAAGCCCAGGTTGCAGCTGCAAATCCATAAACGCTTCCCAAACAGCTCATCCCTGCCTGTGGTCTTGTCAGGGAAATGCTTTCATTTTCATTATTATTTATGGCTTTTATTTTTGTGTGCAGAATTCACAAGGTTTGAAGTCATGGAAGAACCCCGTGGAATTCAGCAAGAAAATGAGAGCAAGGAGGAAGGTTTGGGCCGGCCAAAAGTTTCCTTCAGCCCAGACTATCATTGTCATTTCTATCCCTAGACTGAGCCAGCCCCTTGCAGCTCAGAATTATTTGAATCCCGTTGCATTTGACAGGCTCTGACAGACCCCAATCCATCTCCTACTTCCAAAACTGTTGCTAGAAGCCATGATTATTTCCTAATTTCCACTCTGTTTGTGTGCTGACACTGCTTTCCTGTGCTGTTCATTCCTGGCAGATGTGAGTTTTATAACAAAACACATAAATTTACAGCAAGTCTCCCCAGAAGTAATATCTGGGAGTTTTCCATCAGCTGCTAGCGAGCTGCAGCAGTAAATGAACCTCCCTTCCAGCAGCTGCAGTGTACTGGAACCAACAAACCCTTCCCATGTCAGCTCACAGATCAGACTGAGCTCTCTCTGAGAGGACAGGGATATTGGGGGTGGGGGTGGGGGTACAATAACAATATTTTTCCACCTTAGTGCTACTCCACTTCTGTAAAAGAAAGCAGAAAGTCCTGCCTCATTGTGGGAAACTGATCCTAACTGCTCATCCCAGCTCCCACTGGAGGCAGAAGGGGATTCTGACACCACTGGAGGACCTTCCCCCCTTCCCCATCCCCAGGACCAGGCTGTTCCTCTCCTGAGCCCTGCAGTGGTTTCAGCTGGGAGAGTCTCTCTCCACATCCATGAAATCCAAACCTGAGCATCCTCCTGCAGCTCCAGCTTGATGCCAGTTTGCGATCAGCATCTGGCCATCTTTCCTGCAGTGTCGGAGGTAAAATCAGCCATTGTGTGGCACCAGGGGCACAGGCAGTGACCACACTGACAAGTGACTGGGCTGGGACAAAGCAGCACAAAACTGCCCTGGGTGGCCCTGAGTGAATCTGAGACAGTGTGGAAAGCCTGCAATGCCTTTCCTCATACACCTACAGCACCTTTTATCTGATGCTAGATCCTCCAAATGCAGCATTTACCGTGACCCCAAGCACAGGCTTGCAGCTCCAGGCTCTCAGGGGGGGGAAGCAGGGACAAACAGATCTTTCCTGCTCCTCCCAGGAGCATCCTTCAGCTGGGTGAATGTCCTGTGTTCCTGTGTGGTGTCAGGGCAGGAAGAGACTGGCGTTGTCCCAGCCCCTGCTGAGCAGTGGAGCTGCCGAGCTCCCCAGCAGGGCTGGGAACACTTTGAAGAGCCCAGCCTTACCCAGGGCTGGCTTTTTTCCTCTCCATTTTTGACAGCAGCAGAGGGGACCTTTGGGCA
Source organism: Certhia americana (assembly GCA_018697195.1). Classification (NCBI taxonomy): domain Eukaryota; kingdom Metazoa; phylum Chordata; class Aves; order Passeriformes; family Certhiidae; genus Certhia; species Certhia americana. The sequence goes on along the minus strand of CM031874.1, from coordinate 3,903,444 downwards.
CTTCAAAGCCCGATTTTAATCACTTACCTGATTGAAGCCATTGCCTCCTTTAACTCTGATATTTCTTGTCATTAGCCTGCCGACCTCTGGGATGAAGGGATTCATCTTCAAAAGCCTAACTGGCTTTGTCTGTGCTGGGCTTGGGGCTGCTCCTGCTTTTCCCAGTGTGGGATTCACTGCTCAGCACTGGTCACAGGGGTCATGCTCTGCCCTGGAAACAGGAGGGGCTGCTGCATCTCTGCCAGCCTGCTTGTCCCTTGCTTTATTTGCTGTGGAGGTGTTTAATTCCACTGTCCTAGTGTGGGATTAAAGAGGGGAACGTGTCCTTTTCTCTTTCCAGCTTTAGAGATGAATTTTTTCACATATACACCAGCGAATTCTGCACACTCCTTGCTGTTTCCTACTTCAGAAGAGATCTCTGCCACCCAGGGCTGGCTTTTCCTGTTGCAGGAGCACCTGGGGATCCTGAGGAGTTCCAGAGCCTGCACCCACCTTCTGCTGCTCCAGGGGCTGAGGCAATCCAGAGCAGGTGGATGGAATGGATGGGCAGGGATGGAGTGGATGGAGAGGGATGGAATGGATGCAGAGGGATGCAGTGAAGCAGCTGTGGGATGGCTACTGGAAAGCACAGGCTTACACCACTGCAAACCAGTCCTGCCAGGGTCAGTTACTGGGAGTGGGGCGCTTTGTGTGACTCCAGCCTCTCTGCAGCCACGGGACAGCCACAATTCCTGGTTTCTTTCTTTGGGACAAGTCCATCTGATTTATTGTTTGTCTTTTTATGGCTCAGAAGACATTGGGCCAGTAGACAATAGTCTTGTCTGGGCACAAATCTGGGCCAGAACACTTCCAGAGACACCACAATATAAAAAAAGACATGAAGCTGTTAGGGAGTGTCCAAAGAGGCCACGAGGACAGGGAAGGTCTGGAGGGGAAACGTTATGGGGAGCACATGGTTTGTTCAGCCTGGAGGAGCAGGGACTGAGGGGAGATCTCATTGTGGTCTTCAGCACCCTCCCAAGGGACAGCTCCAATCTCTGCTCTCTGTGACCAGGGACAGGACCCAGGGAACAGATGGAGCTGTGTCAGAGGGTTTTTTAGGCTGGATGTCAGGGAAAGGCTCTTCCCCCAGAGGGTGCTGGCCACTGCCCAGGCTCCCCAGGGAATGGGCACAGCCCCGAGGCTGCCAGAGCTCCAGGAGCCTTTGGACAGCACTGCCAGGGATGCCCAGGGTGGGGTTGTTGGGGTGTGTGTGCGCAGGGCCAGGAGCTGCCCTGGATGATCCTGTGAGTCCCTCCCAGCTCAGGATATTCTGTGATTCCCTGATCTTTGGTGCACTGGGTGAGATCTCCACCTGCCCTGTGTCTGTCAGAGGTGCCCACAGAGCTCTGGACTCCTCTGATAGCAAACACCACTGCCAGGACCCAATCCCTGGGTTCTAAAGCCAACCCTGACCCTTTCTGGGTGTAAATCCCATTTTCCCTGACCATTTCCCACAAGAGCTGAGTCCATGTGCCAGGTGAGCTCCTTGCTGCCGTGCCCAGGCACTGCTCCCTGTGGGAGCCAGAGGAACCCCAGGCTGGTCTGTGCCCCTCACTGCTCTCAGGATGCCAGGGGGGATGGAGGGCAGCACTCAGTGGCTCGGAGACAGAGGTGCCAGTCTGGCCTGATTTTCACAGTCTTGAGATCTTCCAAAGGATGAATTTTCTGAACATTTGTTCCTCTCAGCAGGAGCTATTGTTTCTGACATATTTATCCAGCTCAGTGCTACCTTGAGATATCACTTTTGACAGATAACCGTCTTAAATTAAACATACAAATGTGCCCTACTGCGAGGGAAGATGTGAGCACTAATGGCTCTGAGAATGATGGAGAAACCTTCCCATTAGCTCCTCCTGAGCTGCTAAATGTGCTCCTGTATTAGGGAGCCAGCAGGATCAAAGAGGGAATGGGGAGAGAGTTGAGATTTGAGATGAAATGCTCTTCAGACTGAGGGGTGGAAGAGGCCAGGGCATGCAATTCAGGTTTCTGTGTATGAAAACTGGGGCCAAGCTACAGAGGAAGGGGCTGAGTGCAGGGGCTGAGCTGCCAGCAGGATGTTCAGCTGCTCCAGGACCCAGAGAATTCCCTAACACCTTCCCTGTGCTTTCCCAGCCCTCTGCCCATGGCAGCTCTGACACGTGGCATGGCCCAAGCTGAGCTCTGAGAGGAGAAGAAGGAGGTCCCCAGGGTCCCTGTGAGGAGGGTGGCCTCAGTTCCTGTTATTTGTTGGAAGGATTTCCCAGATCCCAATGGACAATGTGGCTGCAAGGGATGGAGCTGCAACTGGATCATCCCAAAGAGAAGGGCTGCGAGGCAGTGCCTGGATTTTCTCTTTGAAAGCCTCTCCAGGCCTCCCACAGCTGTGCCAGAGCAGTGCTGGGATGCTCCCAAGCTCCCCTGTCCAATGACTGGCTCCCTGGAATGCCAGTGGAGATGTCACAGCACTCATGGAGCCCCCCCAAATCTCTTTTTTTCCTCTCCTCTCCTGTCTCAGATCTCACCTGTCCACAGCAAAAATTCTTTGGAGGAGGGACATAATTTTTTGGCTCACGGCCCCTGGTTAGGCTTCACATCTGAGGAGGGGTTGTGCTTTGGTATCAGTTATATAATGAGGTAAAAAACCACAGGTACACTGCAGAGGGACAGCCTCAGATGCTGGGGAGATCTGTGGGAAAACCAGCACTGCTCTGCAGCTCCTAAAGCCAGGGGAAGGACCACCTGCCCACTCCTCCTGTGAAAAAAATCCTCCTTCTTTTGGTTTTATGAGAAATATTTAAATTATACAATATATTTGAAAGTATATTTTAACAGGTATTCACCAGTTGTTCTAAAAGTGAGCCAGCTCACACAATTTCTACCAAATTGCTGCCACCCTTTCCCTCCTTCCTCCTCCCTGTCCCTTTCATGAGAAGGAAAATTTCAATTCCATCTTCTCCTTCTGCCTCTGAGTCCCTACTATTCCTCTTCTCTTTCAGCCCATTTTTCTTCCCTCATTGATGAAAACACTTTGACTGATTCCCCACCTCCCTCCCCTGGATGAAATGCCCACTTTCCTTGACACACTGAAATTGCTAATGGTTCTTGCTGCTGCTTTTCCTAAATGGAGTATTTGTGAGGAATTACTCAGCTCAGTGCTCCATCAGCTGGGCTGGGCAGACACCCAGGCAGGAGCTGTGCAGCACCAGCCCCAGCACTGCAATTCCAACCCTCTGTGTCTAAGCTGGAGGTTTGTGATTCAGTGTCTGGGCTCTGTTTTTCCTTAGTGAACTGTGAGGAGCTCTCTGAAGGAAGTGCTCGTGCTGTTTGCTCAATCACAGTTATATATATTATACATATAATACATTTTGTATATTCCTGCCTGGATTCTCTCCCCACACAATGTCAGGAGCACTCTGTTGAAAAATGGATAATCCATACGGTGAACTTTACAGCCAGGGCCCATTTTTAAAAGTCACAGATAAAACCCAGGCTGCAGGAAGAAAGAGAATGAAAAGAAAAAGGGGAAGCAAAGGGAGTGGAAGAAAGCAAAGGAGGGAAGCAGCTGTAAAAAGAGGGGGAAGAAGCAGGAGATGGAGTGAGGGGCAGAAGGGGATGTTTGGGGAGAAAACTGGCCATGTCCAGCTCCCCTTCACTTTTGGCCAGCTGAGCCTATCCCTCCTCCAGCTGCTGATCCCTTTCCCAGGATTGGACCCCACAGCTCCCCTCTGCAGGGTAGATGCCCACTGGTTTCCAGTCTTTTCCCATTTCCAGGTCTCTAACAATTTTTCTGGATCTCACTGGGGCTTTCCTATTCCTGTATGGGATGAGGCCACTTTTAATACAGTTTTTCAGAGTGACAAAGGCAGTTTCTGCCACTGTCTGCTCTGCAGTGCCAAGATTCCCCTCAGGTCCCTCTCTGCCCCCTTCAGCTCCTCATTTCCATCCAAATTACCAACAACAAGGGGCTGCTGCCATGGGTTTCCTTGTGCTTTTCCATAACATGCACTAGCTTCAAATTCTCTTCAGAGGGAAAGGAGCAAATAACAGCAAATATTCCAGAATGTCTTGAAAGAGCAGTGGGAATTTTGGCCAGAAAAAGGTAGGGAGGCTTAAAAGGCAAAATAAATTGAAACATGTAATCCGGGAATTTCCCAGCTGAAATGCTTTGGAAACAGCAGCAGGTTTCATTAGCAGGCTTTCACAGCAAAGCCTGTTGTGACCACAGAGTTGTTGTTTTGTTTAATTCCTAGAGAGTTTTTGAATTTAAGCCTTGGCTTTGCTGGAGGAAGAGGTGTTAAAGGAGTAAATGGTCCCCAAGAAAAAGATTGGATTAAAATGAAATGTTCCTCCTCTAACCCTGAGACTAATCTGGTGGGAATTGGAACTGGAATAGTGTCCATTTTCCAGTGTGTTCATCAAAGAAAATATCTGTTATTTGTCCCTAGTGCAGATGGGAGGGTGGTTAAGACACCCTCTTTTGTTGGAAGAGTGTCAGGAACTGAGAAAATGTGAAACTCAGCAATGAGAAAGTTTCCTAATATCCAGCCTGAGCCTCCCCTGGATCCACGGAGTCCATTTTCCCTTGTTGTTAATCCCTGCCTGGGATAGGGAAACTGAGCCTCCACATTTTGGGGTTTAGCTCTAGGTCTGCACCTAAACTATGCCCAGCAGGACACCTTCTACTACTCACACAGACATTTTTACGTCTTGGATAACTTGGGTTCAGGCTCTTCCTGAAATATTACAAGCCAAATTTCAAGTGTTTCTAACTTTCCAGGCCCATTTCTCTGCTCGATGGTGGCAGTTTCCATAATTACAGAAGCTGGGAATACCAGCCAGAATCCACAAGTGGTTCTTCAGAGCAGGTAAACAAAAAAATAGGGAGGGGGGAGCACGTTTTGTGTTTCTTCCCCCACAAGTGATTACACAGCTGTATTTAATTGGGATGAGCAGTGTTGGGGGTACCTCAGAGGAAAACATGGATGAGGGGCAAGGGAGCCTTCGAGGAGGGGGAGGAGAATGAATCGCAACAGCAATAATTAAAAATCCTCAGGGGACACTCAGGGCACTTTGCAGGCACTGTTGTGCACTGGGGAACACTGAAGTGCACGGGAACCCCGAGCTGTTCCCACTAATGGGACACCGTGCCAGGGAGCTGGGAAAACTGGGCAAAGAACATCCAGCAATGCCCCAGCAGGGCCTGGGGAGTGTAAAAATGTTGTCGCTAATGGGATTCTGTCCGTGGAGTGTGTGAGCCTGGGGAAGCGCTGGCAGGAGAATCAGGAATTGTGTTGGGCATCCTCCAAACAAAGCAGGAGACTCCACACCTGAGCTGGAGTGCCCTGCAAGGGGAGAGAGGCTTCAAGGCTGGGCTTTGCTCCATATGGTTCCTATTCAGGAAGATTTTGGGAGTTAAAATTTGGGCCACAAGCAAACAAGTGCAGCAGTGATGCTGAATTCAGAGGCTCTGCCTTGTGCTACCCCAGCTGGAAAATCCCAGAATTGAGGGGAGGAGGGAGCAGCCCCATGGAGGAGATGCCTTGGGCCTCTCCATTCCCCTCCAAGCCTCCCCTTGCCCTCCTGGCCACGGGGACCCTAAGCTCTGACCACACACCCTAGGCTGAGCAAGGTCTGCAAAAGGGTTTTTCATCATTTTCCTTTGTGTTTCAAAGTGAAAAGACAAAGAAAATTAATTTAAGTAATATAGTAACAGGCTGGGGAAGATCCCTTTGCTCTTGCTGTTGTTTGTTTGCTCGTTGCTTTTCTTTCTCTCACAGGAAAGGCACAATAGAAAAATGTCCAAGCCAAAATGAAATGTTTTGTCTCTTCTGGCATTTTTTAAAAATAATAGAGGGTTTGCTTGCTTTGGCTTTTCCCCTTTGTTTGTTTTTGGTCTTAGTGCTTTTTCAAAAGAAATGTATTATTTATTTATTATCCTATTTCATAACAAATATGCAGGGAAAAGCTTGAAAGCTGTGGGGAGAAAGAAAAGGAAGGAAACCTTGTGGTCCCTGAGAGGTGCCTGGCTCAGGACGGGGTGGTGGGAGAGGCTGGGGTGAGGGCAGGCAGAGCACAGGAACAAGTTGGATATTAGGGAAAATTTCTTTATTGGAATGGTGGTCAGGCACTGGAAGAGGCTCCCCAGAGGTGGGATCACTGTCCTTGGAAGAACAGGTGGATGTGGCCCTTGGGGACAAAGCTTAGTGCTGGGCTTGGCAGTGCTGGGTTAAGGGTTGGAACTGGGACCTTGGAGGGCTTTCCTACCCTGGATTATTCTGGATTCCATGGGCATCTCAAGGCCTGGAGGCTCAGGGCTTGTCCTAAAGACTGCTTATTGCCTGTGCTGTCACACAGTGCCATGGGCCACCCTGGAATCCAGGCTGCAGCCCACAGCAGAGGTTTTCCAGTGGAAACATCACCAGCAGTCAGCAGAGGATCTGCTCCAGCCCACAGGGTATTTCCAACCATGTGGTTGGTAGTTCCAACCACAGAAACCCAGATTCAGACAGATACAAGGTGCACATTTGGGGGTTTTCCTCATCAGGAGCCTTTTCTCATCCAGTGGCTGGGGCTCCTTCCCTGTGAGGGGCACAGGTTCCTTTTGGGCCCTTGTAGGTCAGATCATATAAAACCCTTTTACTCAGCAGGAAAATTCCAATCAAAATCCCTTCTTTCCCTGCCCCTCATTCCTCCTGCTGCAGCAGTTCCAGAGTGCCCTGTAGGAAGCCCTGTCTTGGCAGAGAGCCCACCCTGAAAGGTGACCACATGTGCTCCCACAGGTGACAGAGCACTGGCATTCCCAGCGATCTGTTTCTCCAGATGCTCCCCAGAAAGCAAGGACTTCCTTGAGAGAAGAAGGAAGTTCACCCCAGACCTGGAGGTGTGTTGGAGCCACACCTGCACTGAGAGGTGGCACTGAGGTGGCTGCACACCAGCCTGGCAGGCAAATCCCAGGGGAATCTGCTCCTGTCCCACGGCTCCTCCTGAATTGCAGCCCTGCTAACCCTCAGCCTTAAGTGTCACAACCACACTGCTTTTAAATCCCTGCAGGGCGGGGGGCTGCACCACTTGCCTGGCTACCCTTACCCTGAAATAATTTTCCCCTCTTATCCAGTCTAAACCTCCTCTGGTGCAATTTGAGGCTGTTCCTTGTCCTCCTGTGCCTTGTGGGAGCAGAGCCTCACCCTGCCCTGTCTGTCCCCTCCTGGCAGGGAGTTGTACAGAGCCAGGTCCCCCTGAGTCTCCTTTGCTCCCGCCTGAGCCCCCATCCCATCTCCCTCAGCCTCTCCTGGGGCTCCAGCCCCTTCCCCAGCTCCATTCCCTGCCCTGGGCACATCCCAGCCCCTCAGTGTTTTTCTCCTGGGAATTTGGATGCCCCTGTGTGCCCACAGGATAGGTGTCCTGGACTCAGGACTGGGGATGAAATGACAGTGGGAGTTGGCAGAAAGGACTTGGAGCTGAGCAACTGACACAGGAATGCTCATTCTGCAAAGCATCTGAGAGCCTGGAATGATCCTAAATTTCCTTCTGTCACCTCCAGGGATGCAGCCATTTTTTTGGATAAATAGAGGTTTTCTCCGGAGCCTCCAGGAACCTTAATTTTTTACCCATCCTAATAACCATAAAACTGAGGCAGGCAAGTAATAAAATGTCAAAATCCATGTGTTTTAAAATCAGAGAGGACGCTCAAATGTCACTGAAATGTGGGATGGAGAAGGAGATGGGAGGATGTGCAGCTGAGCCTGTGGTGGTGGCTGGGCTGTTCTTTCCATACTCCTGCCTGACTTCCTGGGACCCTCTGGAAATGGGGATGGAGTGGGGATGAGGTGCTGAAGGAGCTGTTCCCTTCCTTGGTGAGGGGGGATGAAGTGAGGCTGCATTCCCTGTGTCGTGTCAATCCCAGTTTGGCCCAGTCTCCACTGGAGCTCTCTGGGAGCTTCTCGTCCCCCTCCCCATGGGCTTCCTCCTGAGCTTCATGTGCTGTTTAGGCTCAGGCAAATCTGGCTGTGCACAAATTCCTGATTTTCAAGGTTTTTAATGCAGAGTGTCAGTCAAGAGCTGCACAGAACGTGCAAGTTAACACAAGAAAGTCCTGGGCTTCTCTTCGCCTCCTTCTCCCATCAAAATCTTATCTAAAAATGCCCATCACAGTGATAACTGGAGCAGAAAGCTCTTCTAATAAAAAAAGTCTTAGTTTTTTAAAAAAGCAAAACGAGCACCCGGTAAATTAGGATGAAAAGAATGAAAGTCGAGATTTTTTGTCTTTTTTGTTTTTTTTTTTTTTTTTTTTTTTTTTTGCACAGCCAAGTAGAGTCCTGGGCTGTCACATGTCCCATATTCATAAACTCCAGAGGAAGATGACATTTGACATTTCTTCTTCCTTTGCCTGTTGGTTAGTCCAAGATTAAACATGTTTGGAAACCAAAGCTTTTCTCCACTCTCTGACAAAAAAGGCCTCAAAATCCAAATGGGACATTTTGACAATGCCTAAATTATTTTATTATTTATTCCCCAAATTATTTTCCTGTGGTTTTGAGCCTCATCAAACCCAATCTTCCTCTATGATGATTTTGTTTGAACCTGTAGCTCTGTGAAAAGTCCAGGAGAGGTTTCAATGCTGCTGCCAGGGCACTCTGTCAGAATGTGCCCCCTGCATCCAGACCCAGCACCTCTTCTGGGGAAAGGCTGCTTTGAGAGCAAAGGCTTTAGGGAAGCATTTTAATTGAGTTCAGTGCCACACCTTGCACAAGAGATTTCTCACTCAGCTCTCTCACCTAGATAAGGGCACCTAGATCACTGGGAGCCTGGTGGGATGCACACTTTGTTCTTGAAGCTAAAAAACTCCTTGGAGCTCTCCCAGAAATCTTAGAGGATGGCTGGAGCTGTGCTAAGGAAGGACAGGCTGGATATCAGGGCAAGGCTCTTCCCTCAGAGGGTGCTGGGCACTGCCCAGGCTCCCCAGGGAATGGGCACAGCCCCGAGGCTGCCAGAGCTCCAGGAGCCTTTGGACAGCACTGCCAGGGATGCCCAGGGTGGGGTTGTTGGGGTGTGTGTGCAGGGCCAGGAGCTGCCCTGAATGATCCTGTGGGTCCCTCCCAGCTCAGGATATTCTGTGATTCCCTGCTCACTCCCTCCTGCCAGGAGCTCTCTGTGAAGCCAGGCAGGGCTGGTGCTGTCAGAGCCTGCTGGGATTTGGTTGTGCTCATGGGGGTGGTGGAGGCTCCTGTTCCATGCTGGAGAAGAGGGAACAGCAGCACAGGGATCTGCAGGGCTTGTTCCCTGCTGCCAGAGGGGATGCAGCAGTTCTGCCCTGCAGGGTCAGCTGTGCAGTGCCAGGGGAACCCACACAGCTCAGCCCTGTCTGAGCCTGGGGAGCTCTGCAAGGTGCCCTGACCTCCTTCCCAGTCCTGCCCTGGCAAGGACCAGCCAGGCCCTGGTGCCAGGACACCACCAGTGACAGGGCAGGCTTTGCTTACTGACTTCAGTGGCAATTCTGAGGTGAAAACAGAGTAAGGCAAAGCTCTCCCACAGAGAAATAAACTCAAATAAACCTGTCAGAAGGACAGAGCTGTTGTGTGCAAAGCCCTGTGGTTTTACTGCTCAGGAAAGCCCTCTTCTATAAATACCCAATAAATGAGTTAGAGGCTAAATAAAACACCCCATATACTGTAGAGCTGAGATCAACAATCCTAAATGAGCAAACACTTCCAAAGGAATAACTCTGCTTGGTGTCAATTTATGTTAATGCTGTACATGATTGAACCCATTAGAGCAAATAGCCAGTAATAAGAATGCAGATACACCATGAACTAATTACATTAGAGGCTAACAGGGCTCTGTCTCTCATGCTCCTGCTACTGCTCAGCTCCCTGGGATGCAGCCAGCAGCACATGGAACATGCCCTGTAGTCTCCAGAGGTTTGGGATCAAGTCTCAGCAGCAGAGCTGGGAGATGTTCACTGCCTCCTCCTGCATTATCTCTGTTCCATTTTTGTTTTAAGAGGATGAGGGGGGAAGAAGAGAGGTTTGGCTGGCTCTGGGGAAAGCTTAGGAAAGCATGGAGAAGCAGGGTGAATTCACTTTAGGGGACAGCACAAAGTGGTCAGGTGACAACCTCTGTCAAAAACACAGCCAGCCCACTCTGCAAGAGGCTGAGAGTATATATTGGGAAGAAATTCTTCACTGTGAGGGAGGTGAGGCCCTGGAACAGGGTGCCTAGAGCAGCTGTGGCTGCCCCTGTGCCGTGGTTTGAACACCAGGTGTCTGCTAAGGAAGGCAGGAACCTCCTTTGGAATGGAGAATTTAAACCCCCTGCCTCACAATTATTATCACTTTGAAATTAAGGGGCTCTCAGGCAAAGATATGGGAATAGGAATAACAGTTCTTTATTAGGGGAACTAAAATAAACAATAAAACCAAAACACATGCAGTAAGACAAACAAACAAACCCCACTGACAGAGTCAGGATCCAACCTGACCCCCTGTGGGTCAGGGTGTTGGTGGCAGTGCCATCCCATGGTGGCTGCAGTCCCAGTGGCAGATGTGGCTCTGCTGAAGTGATGCTCCTGGAGAAAAGTGGAGTTTTTCACTGAAAGTCCAGTGGTGAGAGATGGGCCTGGTCTGCCTCTGAGAATCCAGGAAAAGGCTGCCTTGGTGTTCCAACTCCCAGATTTTTATCCAGGTAGGAATACTTGTCTCCTCCCCCTGGCTGGAGCATTTCCCAGCAGGATGATGGAATTCTCTCAGTGACACTGACTGGCCCATCAGCAGAAGATCTCTGCCTGGAGGGAGGCTGGGTTGTGGAAGAGATCAGAAAACTGCCCCAGCAGGTTTATTGACAGTTGGCCATGGACAGACAATTACAGCACCCCCACAGCCCAGTTTGATCAGATGGTGACAGAATACAGAGTTTGGGTGACATTTTGCACTGCAAACCATGACACCCTGGGTCCCTGGCAGTGGGCAAGGCCAGGCTAGATGGGGCTTGGAGCAACCTGGGCCAGTGGAAGATGTTCCTGCCCATGGCAGGGGTTGGCAGTGGATGATATTTAACCCAAACCATTTGGAGACTCCCTGGTATGATTTTAGGATGTGAAGCAGGGGCTGCAGCAGCACCATCACCCACCCCAACTCAGTGCCCCGCTCCCAGCACCAGGTCCATCTCCAGCTGCATCCCCCTGGCTGTGCTCAAGGGCCCAGATTCCCCCCAAACCCCTTGGAGCCAGAGACAGGATCTGAACAACCACACATGTTCTCCTCTGATCAGTGTCTGGCTCTGATCAGAACCAGACTTCCCAGCTGACATTCCTGTGACTGTCCCCAGGAGCCCAGGCAGATGGGCCAGCACAGGAGCCATGCTTACTGAGTCCAGAGCTGTTCCCAGGCCACTTTTCAACTTAGCAATGCACATAAACATATTTTACATGTAAAATGGGCAATTAAGAAGGCAAATGTTTTAAAATATGAGGATTTACTAGCATAAAATTCGCCATCTATCTAACGCTGCACAAATAGTTTTACATAAAAAGCCATCTGGAAACAGGTTGTTTATCATATTTATTCAGTTACAACTTGCTGGTTTCGAGGCTGTGCCTCCCTCATTAGCTGTAAAGACAGTTTGACGTGGCTGATGAGAGGTGGATGTGTTTGAAATCCTGGATGTATTTGGAATTCTGCACAGTGCATGAATATTAACTGGGGCTTCTGGGTAGCTGCACTATTTCACACAGTCTGGACATGCTCTACACTGGAATTCCTCTGATGCCTTAGGATTTTAGCTTTTATATTCTCCATATATTTGTAATCCTGCAATTCTTTAGTGTATAACTCTAAATTCCATACAGTGTTAGCCACTGCTGTCCCATTTTGGTCAGACACAACAATTCCTCTCTGGGCCTGGGAATCAAGGACACCTCACTGTCTCAGGCCCTGAGAGATGTAAACAAAAGTGAGCTGGGGGGAGCAAACTGAGGGTAAATGACTTCATTACCCAAAGCTGTAATTGGAAGATTAACCCCCAATATGCAAATCGACCAGACATATAAAAGTGTGAAAACCCCTGACATGGGGTTCTTTTTTGGGTGCAGCCCCTGGGGGGCTTCATCTGCCCAAATGTACCTGAAGGCCTTCAATAAATAGATCTGCTTTTTATTCCCTTAATTCTGTCTGGCCTCTGTTTTTAGGTAAGCCCAAAAAAGCATCACCTCTGTGAGGAAAAAGCAGGCTGGGAAATTGCTCTTTACACCAGATCTGGCTGGAAAATTTGTGGTCAGGTCTAGGAATGTGTTTGACCCTCCTGGCTTCAGTGGAAGGGTCTGAGGGTGGGAATGAAGGTGATAATCATTGATTCTGGGGAATGGAGAGCACACACAGAGCCTCACAGCCATAGGAACACTCATCCCAAACTCACAATGAACATTCTCCTGTGTGAGGAACACACCCAGCCTCACAGTGCTGCTGTTTTCAGCCAGCCCTGGATATAGCAGCACAGGTTGTATGCTCTGAAGAGGTGCTGGAGGTGTCCCCCATGGCTCAGTGCTGTCCCCACGGGCTGCCCAGGTCACCTGTGCCTGCTACAGCCCCAGCCAGCAGCCTGGAGCCACAGCACGGAGCCAACAGCCACCGGCTCTTCCTGACATTTGCCGTCTCCCTTGGTTTCAGTAATGAGATCCCTGGTTTTAAATGTCAGCTCTCACGAGGTGATGCTATTGTATTTAGCTCTGTGTCCTTCTCCCGGTTCCAAACCACTTGGAGTTACTATAAATAACCCAATAACAAGAGCCAAGCAAATGGTTACAGAGCAAGGGAGAGGAGGTTGGTGCTTGGACACCAGGGAGAGCTCCAGGAATGCTTGCTGCTGCAGGAGGGACAACTGGCCCTTCCCACAGCAGGGCCAGAGGGACAATGTTGCCCAGGGGAACAGGGGACAGGGATACTTGCTCTGTGACCTGGGCAGATCTGTGAGGTGGGAGGGTGGCTCAGCCTGGCATGGCCAGGTTCTTGTGTCCTTGGCCAAGAGCTCCAGTCTCTCCCAGCCCAGGTGCCCCAGTAAAATGGGGCAATTCCCTCTGCCACCCCTGCCTTTGGCTCAGCTCCTCGTTCCATGCTCCAGCCTGGAACCAGTGGGGTTTTAATCCAGGGAGTTGCCTGGGCTCTGTCTGTACTCACTGGAACACCCACCCAGCTCATTCCTCTTGTTCCTACCAGAGGTGTCACTTTCTAAACTGAGGTGAGGAAAATCCTGCACAGCAGAGGCTGCCTCTAACCCTTCAAAACTCACACCCCCTGAATTATGTGGATCTCAGGGTGCTTTCAGCCACCAGCATTTGCCTGAGCCACCATGTCCTTGTGCCAGCTGGATGTCACAGAGAACACCATACAGATGTGGAGAGCTTGTGCACCAGGTCACTCCCAGGAACCTCCTGGGCCACCAGACCACAGCTGTGGACCCAGGGACCTGCACAGACATGGAAAATGCTTTGTGAGACAGGAGAAGTCCCATAGAAGATGCTCCATTCCATGCTGGGCTTGTACACTGCCCTGGCAGTGAGGTTCCATCCCCTTTGTAGAGCCCACCAGCACTGATGTGGATTTTTGGTGCTGGCAGGAAGGAGTCAGCAATGGGATGTTGCCTTTCACTGGCAAAGGGGAAGCATTTTAATCTGGGGAGTTGCATTTGCTACTTTCTCTTGACTTCTTCAATATGCTGAGACCTCCAGCTGCTTTGGCAGGGGCAGCTCCCAGCAGTGACACTCTCAGCCTTCCTGCCTCAGGATGGAATTGGGTGATGTTGAGGTATGAACCAGAGCATAAGAGAGGTTCCATGGGCCCCTGTTCCCCGAGCAGATCCTCAGGAAGAGCATCAGGATGTTCCTGGGTTGTTTGGATTGTCCCCTTTGCTGAGGCAGCATAACTTTGACTGGTTCAGCAGCAGCATGGGCTGGCCTGAGAATGGCTCAACAACAGGCCAGGATGCACTGGAGATCTCTCCTTGCTGGGCTCTGTTTTTGTTTCTTTGAGGGGAGCTAGGGATGGATATGAAAACATCAGAGGATGCACCATGCTATCACAGAACAACTTATCTTGTACATCAGGGCCAATCCCACCGGAGAACCTCCCACATTCTAGCATGTCTGAGCCCTTCAGGATGAGGAAGGATGAGTGACCCCACCTTTCCCAGGCAGGATGAAACCCCAGGAAGAAGCTGGGGAAGGCACAGAGCCTCCAGTAGCCACCTCCAACCTCTGGCTCTCTAATTAACAATAACCCAGACTAATTAGCAATTACACCTTGGCTCTGCTAATCCAAGCTCTCCAGCAGCAAATCCCAGAGCAGATACCAGGTAAAGGGAATGGCTTTATCTGTTAAGCTGCTCCTGGGGTTATTAATCACAGAACAACTCTAGCTGGGTACTTTATGGCTGTCATTGCATCCCACTGCACAGCAATGGCTGGGCTGGAATACAAACCTCTCTTTCCAGAGCCCCTGGAAGAGAGGGAATTTCTCCATCAGCTGCAGAATCAGACACAACTGTACTGCACAAACCAGCTCTGGTGTCAGGCAGAAGGCCAGTGGGATACAACCAGCCCACAAATATTAACTACTGCTTCTCACAGGCAGCTGAGGGGTGGCTTTTGCTTGGCCAGACTCCCAAACCCCTGAGGATTTGAGGTATTTTTCTGGTTTTCATTTGTGTAAACCTATACAGCCTCAGGCTGGTGGCCTGTTAAACAAAGGGTGCAGCTCCCAGGTTAGAGAGAAGGCTGGAAAAAGGCTGAAGGGCTCCCATGGATCCTGGAGTGGAAACTCTCCCTGTCACAGAACAGTAATAATTTCTAACAATTAAGAAGCAATTAAGGCACCCCCCCACCAGGAGCACCTGAGCTGTGGATGCTGCAGCAGGAGCAGTACTGCTGATCCAATCTGAGGGTATAAAATCTGCTGGGCTGAGCACATCAACGTAGCAATGGAGCATTTTTGCTGCAGGTTTCCTGAAATACCGCACAGGGTCGAAAAATCTTGACTATCCTTAACTTCACTTGCTCACAGGGAAGCAGAGGAGCAGTGGGAATTAACTGGGGATTTTTAGTGTCCACATCAGCTCTCCAGCAGCAGATAATGGAATAAATGAATTGTGCACTGATTCAGTGCCTAGATATCAACAATTAAGTAGCTTGAGATCTGCAGAAAAAGAGGAGCATCTAATAGAAGCATTGATTACTGACAGTGTGAGCCTTTAAATGCTTTGTGCTGCTGCTAGCTGTGGAGCAAACCTCTCCAGTTCCCCACGTCTCATCTCCCTGGGCTACTCTTTTTTTGTTGTTTATATCTGTTCAGCAACAAAGAAAACAGCCCATGGCATGAGTACAGACAGCAAAGGGCTTGGCAGGTCACCTCTGTGCAGCCACGTACATGCCCTAGACCCGGGTCAGGCAGCAAAGCCTCCTCTCCCCAGGGCTGCTGAGATGTGGAGGAGCTTCCTGAGTCTCTAATGTGACATGAAACCACCAAATCTCCCTTCTCTCCCCGAGCTAATAAGAGGCAAGGAGGTAAAAGCACAGGTATTAATGCAGCAGGCTGACAAACATGCTGCTGACAGCAGTGGAATGGGAAAAATCGCAGAGGGAGCAGAATAATAACCCAGCTAGAGTTAATAATAACAGCCTGAGAGTATCCACACGGTTCTGGAGAGCAGATGTGGCACTGGTTCCTTCCTGTCTGGGCCTGGGCACAGGGACGTGCTGGTTTTGGGGCTGCATCAGCCTCCCTGCAGCCCTCTGGGCATTGCCAGCTGCTGACAGGCAAAGCCCAGCATGGAATGGGGATAACAGGATAGGGGAGGATGGAATCAGCTGATTTTTAAAGTCCCTTCCAGCCCAAACCATTCCGTGGTTCTGTGATCCCAGCCAGGTCAGCACTACCTTGGATCTTTGTCCAGGTCACTGCAGAGACCCTGTCATGGTTTGCAGTGCAAAATGTCATCCAAACTCTGTATTCTGTCACCATCTGATCAAACTGGGCTGTGGGGGTGCTGTAATTGTCTGTCAATGGCCAACTGTCAATAAACCTGCTGGGGCAGTTTTCTGATCTCTTCCACAACCCAGCCTCCCTCCAGGCAGAGATCTTCTGCTGATGGGCCAGTCAGTGTCACTGAGAGAATTCCATCATCCTGCTGGGAAATGCTCCAGCCAGGGGGAGGAGACAAGTATTCCTACCTGGATAAAAATCTGGGAGTTGGAACACCAAGGCAGCCTTTTCCTGGATTCTCAGAGGCAGACCAGGCCCATCTCTCACCACTGGACCTTCAATGACAAACTCCACTTTTCTCCAGGAGCATCACTTCACCAGAGCCACATCTGCCACTGGGACTGCAGCCACCATGGGATGGCACTGCCACCAACACCCTGACCCACAGGGGGACAGGTTGGATCCTGACTCCGGCAGGGGGGTTTGTTTGTTTGTTTGTTTGTCTTACTGCATGTGTTTTTGGTTTTATTGTTTATTTTAGTTCCTCTAATAAAGAACTGTTATTCCTATTCCCATATCTTTGCCTGAGAGCCCCTTAAATTAAAAGTTAAGTTAATTCGGAGAGAGGGGGTTTAAATTCTCCATTCCAAGGGAGGCTCCTGCCTTCCTTAGCAGACACCTGGTGTTCAAACCATGACAGACCCAGAAAGCTCCATTTCTCCTGTGTTTTCTGGCACCATTCCCCCAGCTTTCCCTGGTGGCAGAGGCTCTGGAAGGCCCCTGAGGTGGTGTTTTTGCAGCATGCCCCGAGCTGTAAGCACAGCTCATCTCAAAAAAGAGCAGATTCTAATACAAGGGTTTGGGGCAGAGGTTTTGAGAGCTTCAGCTGAGTAAATACCCCAACACCGAGGTCTTTAAGCAGAGTGATGCTCAGAGCAGCTCCCAATTAACCTTTTCCCTTGGTTATTGCAGCAGGCTCCAGGACACAGCGGGAGTGACAGAGCAGCTCCATGGACAGACCAGAGAGAGCAGCACTTTAACCTGTCAGGGCAAATTTATAATTCAGTACCAGGATTAATAGCATGTATCACATTTGAAGTCCTTAATATATGTGGCCAGGCAGATTAGCAGAGGAATATGAAATCAGTGCCCTAGCAGCAGGCACAAATTATTCAGGCACTGACTGTCCTACCCTGCAACAAGCAGCAGAGCAGGGTCTTTGCATGGATCAGGGATCTGGAGCACCCAAAAATCTGTACCCAGCCCACATCCAGCACAAAGAAAACCAGTCCTACAGGGCTGAGCAGGGAGAGGGAATACCAGTGATTAGAATCTAGAGAGCTATGTGCTTTCCAGAGCACTGTGAATCCCAGGGTCCAAAGTGCACATCCCAGAGAACCAATTCCCAAATTTCACCCAAAGGATACACAGCTGCAGGGGGAGGCTGTGCCTTTTTCTGGGTTCATCTGAACTCTGCAGTGCCAGAGGATGAGTTTGATGATGGAAGTATCCAAGGCCAGGTTGAACAGGGCTTGGAACAACCTGGGATAGTGGAAGGTGTCCCTGCCTGTAGCAGTGGAACGGGATGAGCTTTAAGATCCCTTTCAACCCAAACCATTCTCTGATTCTGCATTTTCTGAACTTACAGAGTTGGGGATGACAATCCTTGCTGAGGGGGAAGGCAGGAAACTCCAGGGTGCTGCTCACAGCCACAGCTCTGATCCCAGGCAGTCCCATGCAGTAACACTAGGCTTAAATGAACCTCCCAAGGAAACACCTCAGCTGGGCATAGCTCATGGAGTTCTAGCATGGAAGCACATCCTGAAATCATGGAATCATGGAGTGGAATGGCACCTTAAAGTCATCGCATTTCACCCCCTGCCATGGGCAGGGACACCTTCCACTGTTCCAGGGTGTTCCAAGCCCCATCCAGCCTGGCCTTGGACACTTCCAGGGGTCCAGAGGCAGCCACAGCTCACAGGGAAGAATTTCCCCCCAAAATCCCATCTTATCCCATCTTCTGGCAGTTTGAAGCCATTCCCCCCTGTCCTGTCTCTCCAGGCCCTTGGAAGCAGTTCCTCTCCAGATTTCTTCTGGGTCCCCTTCAGGTACTGTAAGGCCACAACGAGGTGACCCCAGAGCCTTCTCTTCTCCAGGCTGAACAATCTCCACCCTCTCAGCTTTTAAAAGCACACACCTCCTTCCTCCACCATTCCACCTGTCTGCTTTTCCTCTTGAGCAGCCAGCAGCTCGAGCTGTGCCAACAGCAGTGACCCTACAGCCTCTCCACAGAGCTCTGGGATCTCAGGATTGGAACAGGCTTGGCCCAAGTGCTTGTCTGTGCCCTGGGGCATGGCAGGAGGGAGATTTCCTCTCTTGAAGAGCTTGCAGAGTCAGAAGCATTTTGCACTTTGAGTTTGATGTCAGAGCGTGTCTCATACTCTCGGCTTTTTAAACATTATATGTAATTCCTAGAAGAAAAACATCCTTGAGAGCAAAGAGATTTTGAAAAGATCACAGAACCCTCCTATTCTAGAGTCATTGAGGTTGGAAAAGGCTTCTAAGATCGAGTCTGACCATTAACTCAGCACTCCAAGCCCACTGCTGACAGTGTCCCCAAGTGCCACACCCACACATTTTTGAACACCTTTAAGGATGGTGACTCCACCACTGCCCTGACCACCATTTCTGTGGGGGAATTTTCCACAGCATCCAATCTAAACTTCTTCTGGCACAACTTGAGGCCATTTCCTCTTGCCCTGTCCCTTGTTCCCTGGGAGCAGAGCCTGACCCCCATCCGGCTGCACCAAGGGAGGTGTCAGAGAACTGCAGAAAGATGGAACACCTTCTCCTCCCCATCTGCAGGTGTATCAGGCCACGTTTCCAAGCTGAGCAGAGCCCTGTCTGCCTGCTGGGCAGGGCACACACCTTCCATGAAGGCAGAGGGACCCACCTGCTGATTCCAGCCCCTTTGCATGATGCAGTGCTGGATTTTCCCCAGCCAGCTCCCAGCACCGGGCTAGGAGTGGGCTGTTCCCAGAAAACAGCACAGGCTGAGATGCATCTGTAGGATTATGCTCAGGGGACACAGGGAGTCAGGTGTTGAGGGCAGCTGAGGGGCTGACAATTCTGAGTTTCTGAAACTTCATAGCTGAAGGCCTGTCAGGATCCTTTCTTCCCAAAGGAAAGCCTCTCACTTTCCCAACAGAAATTTTGTAAACATACTCTCCAAACAATATTCTTCCTCAAAACAACAGGTGGTGTTTTTCATCCTTGTTTTCCATACCATAGAATATATTGTTTCTCTTACTTAGCCCATGGTCATAGGGAAGGTGCTGTTCCCATTCACCAATCACTTTTTACTTAGCAAAATACCTTATATAAGATGTTCCATTTTGTTAATAAAGATTCCTCTTTTCAGCCTTCTGATGAACTTATTTGGAGTCTGTGTGTTTCTGTTCATAAATAACAGTGACAGGCAGGAGCAAGGATGAGGGAGTGGTCTTCTGTGTGGTTCCCAAGGAGGTTTATTCCCAGTGAGGTTATTCCCATGGAAGGTGCAGGAATGAAAGACAGAGAATATAGGTGTGCAGGACCTTATATAGGGGGGAGGTCTCAGGGGAGGGTACATTCTTTACCCAATAGGGAAAACACAGGGGAGGATCACAGGGTGGGAGTCACAACATCCAAACCAACAGGGGAGCACAAGGGGAATGGAACAGGTCAAACAAACCAATGGGACTTCCAATATCAGGGGATTTCCAAGGGGATTTCCAGAGTAAGGGGTGGGTACAAAACAGGATTGGCAACTCAGTAGTGGGAGGAACAAAGAATATTTGGGAACAAGGGACAGGACTTGGGCAAGAAGGACAGCCAGGGGGCAGGGTATAATTTAGATGTTATGAACATACTGAGCCAGTTTACAATTTGATTAATAAATTTTATTGAGAATGGCAAACAAGCAGCGCTGGGCGGCTGGAGAGTCCTCGCTCTACCAACGGTTTGCAAATTGCATTCCCAGTTGGTCTCCGTTTTATACTGGTGCAGGACTCGTTTCCCTTCAGTTCCCGCTTAGTTTCATTTCTTCCAATTTTCATCTTCAAGATTGCACTGCACAGACTCTCCGCTCTTGCTAGGGGATCTTCTTCCCTCTTTTGGGGGTTGCTGGATGAAGGTGACTTGTCTTCCTCAGTGACCTCACGTTCAACTTTCCTTTGCACAAGTGTACATTACTAAAGCATCAAGCAAGCAATAAGCTGCTAATCCTATACAAATAACCACATCCTGTTTCATCCTGTCTCTATTCTAATTTAGTATCATTGCAGCTGGACTTCCCTAGTGTGACTTTAGCTACCTTGCAAGTTTTGCCTCAACACAGCTGACATTTATCAAACACGAATCACATACACATATTTTACATTAGACAAAAAACCAACAAAGCATGGGGGAACAGAACAGCCTATTAGGGACAAAAGCACACAGCAACACTTGCAGGCACAGGGAGCAGCTCAGCTCAGCTCAGCAGGCTCTGAAGCATTGTGGCTGCTCCCTGTGCAGCTGCATGAGGGGGGCACTGGGACCTCCCCTGCAGCCCCTGGGTGTGTGTTAGCAGGGACAGGGCCCAGCCCTCTACACCTTGTTCCCAGTGATGCCTATTGATTTTTGCCTTTTTTATGTATTCTCTGTATTCTATACACACATATTCAGAAATCTGCAGTCTGTTATTGCATTCACAGCTAGTTTTACCAGGAAGACAAAAAATATCCCAGAAAGATGAAATATTCCAGAGAGAAAATATTCCCAGAAAGACAAAATATATTCCCAACCCCCTGTCCTATCTTGGATCTCCCTGGGAGCCAAGGCCAAAAACAGCTCTTCAGACACATTTCCATCAACAAAGGTCAGTTCTTTCTCAGGGGGCAAGGATTTAGAAGGGGCTTGGACTGGAGGGAGAATTGCATCACCACTTGTGCTCCTAATTGGTGCTTTTTGTCAATTATGCTAATTTACCAAACTCATAAAACTGTCTGCACCTCCATGGAGGGTTGGCTTTTGTGGACATTTTCCCATAACTGCCCCTAAAAGCCCCCAATACAGACCAGCTTTCATATTACCCCCTATGACATTATCTCCAAAGTGTGGGTTGCTTCATTTCCAGGTTGTTAGGGCATCACCAGGACAGGACCAGCAAAGAGCAGCTGGAGAGCCTGGGTTGCCCAGCTGCAGCCTCCATCCCCGGGTGTGTGAGTGACCACTCTGCAGAGCTGGGCTGCTGACAGCCTTGTAAACCTCCCCCCTTGCTCCAGCAAACCTCCATTTGTGTTCCAGGGGACAAAGGAAGTTTGGTGAAGGTGGAACACACAGAGCAGACAGCAGGAGCTGCTCTGGCTGCCTAATGATGGAGCTGGGGAGAGGCTCTGAGCAGCCAGGGGAGCAGGGAGGGATCTGCCTGCTCAAGCCCCTGCCTCACACTTGGCACTGGGCAAAGGAGGAGCTGCCAGAGGAGTGACAGGCACCTCCCTGCCCCTCATCACCCCCAGGGTTTCTTCACACCTGAGAGGAGCAGTGTAATTAGAGACCACAAGGAAAAGTCCTTCTGTAGCATTGGGCTGCGCACCTGAGGCTGTTGAGAAATGCTTTTTGCAAAAGATGCCCCGTGGGGTGTAATCACAGTCTCCAAATTTCAGCCATCTGATCACTCCTGAAACTCATAAAATTAAACAACAGCTCACAAAGGAAGGTGAGAAATAATAAAGAGCCACTGGGAGAAAATGTCTGTGTCTGTGTGACTGTGAGGAGGATGTAATTGGCACTGATGGGACATGAGGAATTGTCACTGGCATTTGCAGGAGAGTGAAACGGGGCCACTTTACCGGTGATCCCAGTTCCTGAGATTCATCCCAAGAGCAAACTGGGTAAAATGTCCCACAGAGTAATTCCTGCCATGGAGTAAAGGCTGTGTGAGTCTGCACTGTGCCACACACAGAGCCTTGTGCAGGCTGACAGCCACACCAGGAGGGGCTGTGTTTGCAGCTGGGACAAGGAGAGAGCAAAACCTGGTCCTGGTGGAGCCAGGGTGGGAAGGGCTGTGTAAAACAACCCAGCAGCTTCTGCTCCACAGCTGTCCCCAGGCTGAACACAGAGTTCAGCAGGTCCCCTGCCACTGCAGAGCTAAAAGGCATTGAAATAACGTGCAACGAGAATGAATTTTTATTATTTTTTTATATTTTTTTGACACCTGACTACTTGCTTCCACTCCAGAGGAAATGAGGTGGAGCTGAGAAGGAGCTGGGGAGGTTCTGGTGGTCCTGGTGCACTAGACATAGACACTGTCCTCCAAAGACAAAGGAGAGATACTGCTGGTAAAAATCTGGGATTTCATCCTTCTTGCCTAATGCCCATCCACAGGTTGAATGAAACCCAGCACTGCCTGCACATCTCCTGTCAAGGGCATCACCACAGGCTTTCATTTCTGCCACAACTTCCAGTGGGTCCCACAACCATATTTGACCCCTTTGGATCTTCACAAAATGTTTCTTTTGAGTGCTGGTGGCAGGAATTCAGCCTTTGGGCTGCACAGCCTTCACTGCAGAACTGGACACAGCCAGCCACAAATTGAACTATTTCTAATTGTTGTTGTTGTTTGTTTCTTAGAATTATTTTTCTTTTATTAGAAACTGTGTGATTTTATCCACGTCAGCTGGCCATGTGGGTCCCTGCTAGCTGAGCCTGTGCAGAGATGAGATAATTCAGAATTAACCTTGGTGTATCACAGCCCTACCCTGGGAACTTTAATGTCCCAAAGGGATATCAGGGTCACCTCTTCTCCTCTCCACACCACAGACATCCCTGTGCTCCTGTTTGAACTGGGCTGCACCCACACCCAGTTATTACTGTTCCTTGCATGTGGTGGAGAAGCCTTCATTCATCATTTTAACGAGGATGTTCTTCGTTAAAAGAGCCCATATAGTTTATTTATGGCCTGGATGAGTTTATCCTGTGCTTTTAGCTTCAGACCCTACCGGACCTCTGGTGTTAAATCTCTCTGCCTTATTTTGGGAGCACTCGTCCTTAACCTCCTCTTGGCTGAGTTTATCTGGCTGAACTTTGGGAATTACTCACCTGCCTGACTTTATCTCATTATCGAATCTCTGCTCTGGTGCATTCCTAAATGTCTCCTCCAATTTAGGGGAATCCTCCTTGGGTTGTGGCTGTTATTGATCGCCTGTGGCTGGGACACTGCTGGGGACCTTCACTCCAAGGGCTGATTCCCTTTATGCCTTCCATGTCTCGCTGCTTCCCAGCTGAGCCATGCCTCCAGTGCAGCCTTTCTCCAGTGGGAATGGTTCCACATCCAGCCCAGTTTCAATGCTCAGTTTCCCAAATAACCCAGCCTGCTTCCCAAAAGCAGTAAGCCCGCCATCAACTTTTTTGTTACCTGAAGCTCTCGTGGAATCACAGAATATCCAGAGCTGGGAGGGACCCACAGGATCATCCAGGGCAGCTCCTGGCCCTGTACAGACTCCCCAACAACCCCACCCTGGCCATCCCTGGCAGTGCTGTCCAAAGGCTCCTGGAGCTCTGGCAGCCTCAGGGCTGTGCCCATTCCCTGGGGAGCCTGGGCAGTGCCCAGCACCCTCTGGGGAAGAGCCTTTCCCTGAGATCCAGCCTGCCCCTGCTCTGACACAGCTTCAGCCATTCCCTGGGTCCTGCCACTCCACAGAGACCAGAGATTAGAGACTTTTAGATTTTCTCCTGCATCATCAGTACAAATATTATACAAATATATACAAAAATAGGGACCAGCACAGAGCCCACATACCCATCCTTGCAGGATCTCTTTCCAGCAGCCTTCTGACCATGGGCAGGGATTCAGAGCTCAGATTCATCACTGGGAAAGTTTAAAAGTCCAGTGAGTAACAAAGGCCTGGAGTGACAGGACACGGCAGACTGGCTTTAAACTGAAAGAGAGGGGGTTTAAATAGGATATTATGAAGAAATTATTCCCTGTGAGGGTGGGCAGGCCCTGGCACAGGGTGCCCAAAGCAGCTGGGGCTGCCCCTGGATCCCTGGCAGTGTCCAAGGCCAGGCTGGATGGGGCTGGGAGCAGCCTGGGACAGTGGAAGGTGTCCCTGCCCATGCCAGGGGGTGGAATGAGAAGCTCTTTAATATCCCTCAACCCAAACCAGTGAATGATTCCATGGTTCCAAGTTTTCCATCTATTTAACATGTCCCATGTTGAACCCATTACACTGTAATTCCTTAATTGCAATTAATCTTATTATAGCAAGGAAAACATTATCCTCACAATCATCACAGTTCTTACAAGCAACACACAACCCCTTTGCAATGCACAGGCATGCAATTACTACAACCATTTATTTTATAATTAACCACTTAATTTATAATTAATAGAGAAGCAACCAGAAATGGTTCTGAAACAACCAGAAGAAAATTTTCGGCAGTAGCTGGAATGCACCTTTCCATCCCAAAGCCCTTGAAGAGTAACTCTCAAAGCTCCTTGGGGACTGAGGAATCAGTCCCGTTGGTTCATCTGATTTGATACCATTTCTGGAGACCAATAATGAGGTTTTTATTCTGAAAGTACCCCAGGAAGGGACTTGCCCCAGCAGGGCAACTCTACTTTGGCATGCCTGGACCTCCTCATCTTCTCTCTTTTCTTCCCAGGAAGTGCTGAAAACATTTTCTCCTAAAATCCCGTCCTGGAATTCCCTGCCCTGCCTGATTCACCCTGAAGGAATATGAACATCTTATTTGTGCAGCCTGGAATCAGGAACATGATCTGCTCCCCCTCCTGCAGCAGGAGAGCTGGAAGGTAAAGATCCACTGCAGAGATTTCAGGAGAGGGAGGAATTTTCTAGGAGAGAGAATCAGCAAAATGAAGATGGTTCTTTCAAAAACACGTTGCTACTTTTCAGCTTTGTGTGCACAGAGGGAGCAGAGGAGCAGGGAGCTGTAGGGACTGGGTTTGAAATCTGACTGACAGCAGACTAGGGATGCTGGAATAATAGGGAGGCACTGTCAGTGTTCAACAAGGGCTGGAAATCACAGGAAGTTGGAGGAAAAGGAGTGAAAACACATACAAAATAAAAGCATACAGAGGAGCAGCTGAGTAATATTTCACTCCCTTGTGACTGCAGTGAGAGGCTGGATTTCTGCAGAGTGTATTCAAAACATGGCAAGGCTTTTGAATGTGGGGGTGATTCTTTAATTTTAAAAAAAGATTTAATTTCTTTTTAGTCACAAAAAAATCTCCACTGGCCTTGTCTTGATGCTCCAGCTTCTGATGCCTTGACTGAAAGTCCCTGGGGCAGAAGGAGTATCTAAGAGCCACACCTGCTGCCAGAATGCTCCAACCTATTAGCAGGATCTCAGCAGCATCCCTTTGCACCTACACCAGTGTCTGAGGGAGACAACAACTGCATTGATTTCAATTATCCTTTGCAGGGGGTGCTTAATGCCCAGATTTGTCTCTCCCATGCTGCGTTCAAAGCAAGTTCACACAGCACAGCTTTAGCATAAATGTATTTCAATAAAGGTGATGAAGAAGGAATCTTTATTTCCTCCAGTGCTTGCTTGAATTTCCTTTTTGGGCAATATCCCAGTGGGAGCCAAGGCCATGGATCAGCCCTGGGGGTGCAGCTGGAAATGAGTTTTCATTCCCCACACTGGCACCACACCACACTAAAAGCATTTGGGGCACTCTGAAACAGGTGTAAAAGCATCACTGTCAACACCTGTGGACTGAATTTATGGAAATGAAACCCATCCTTGTGGGTGAGGAGGTCCCTGTGAGAAAAATCGCTGGAGTCTGGGAGAGGATGTGCTGAGGAACAGCCTGTCCTGGGTGTGTCCCTGCTCCCACAGTGACCACTGACTGCTGAGACTGTGTCCAAGCAGGATGGAGCTTCATTCCATGGCCATCCAGAGGTGCCCCTGTGTCACATCTTCATGTCCAGAGAGAGACATGACGTGCCCCAGCCAGGATGTGTGGCTGGTGGGGAAGAAATACAACCCAGAGAGTCAGAGAGAGGAACTGTCCTATTCCAAGGGTGTTTCACCACTGTCCTGTGCTTGCAAAGAGTGTTCTGGACCTGCCCCTGGCTAAAATGTCCCTGCTCCATCCTCAGAGTGCTTTAGGCTCCTGCCTTTGCCTCCAGGGAATCACATTTCCTGTGATGCATTTGTTGCAATCTCCTGCATCCACCAATTTCAGAACCAAAATCAGCCAATAAATATTTGTTGGAAGGCACAAGCCAGGACTATTGAAGAGAAACATCTTTGTTGCATGAGGTTTTGAGCAATCTGGTCTAGTGGAAGGTGTCCCTGTCCATGGCAGGGGCTGGAGTGAGATGAACTCTAAAATCCCTTCCACCCCAAACCAGTCTGGAATTCTATGATCTGCAGTCCTGGTAAGTGGGATCCATCCCTGTGCAATTCCCACAGCAGCTCTGGGATTGTGGTTTTCCTGGGGCCAGACAGGGCAGGCAGGGCTCTTCTCCTCCATGTGCTGAATGTGAGGCCAGCAAAGCTCCTCTTGACCCACTGCCACTGGATCTTCAACCAGACAGACCTGGTTGGATCGACGGCCTGATGGATCTGAGGGCAGAGGGTCAGGAGCCAAGCTGCCTTTAGACCTGCAGCTGTGCTTGGAGGAGGGTTTGTGCTGTGCCCTCCTCCCCTGTGTGCTGTGACAGCTCTGTCCCCGTGGTGCTGCTGCTCCTGGAGCTCCCAGCCAACAGCATTTGCTCAGCCTTGCTGCCAAAGCTCTGGGGGCTGTGCAGGGCACACAGGTACACAGCTCCTGGCACTGAGAGATCTCCCAGGGAAGCCCAGCTGGCCTTTCTTACAGCTCAGCAGGCTGGGGAAGAGCCAGAGGTGGAGGAGAGCATCCCTCACCCCCCGTGGCTGTGCTGGGACAGTGTTTTGCTCTGCTGTCCTGGGCTGCAGACTGGAACTGGCCAACCTAATTCCAGTTCATGCCTGGGCTGCCTTTCTCTCATTTCCCACTGTGAAGCAGTCCTGGGGTGCTCTCCAGGAGCAGCAGCAAGCAGGATGCAGCAAGCAGGACCTGCTCCCGGTATTCCAATTGCAATAGATTTGAAAATGTAAAATCAGTTATGTTCCCTGAAGCTGCGTGATCAGAGAAATGGGGGCACACCTGCCTTCCTGGAGCCATCCCTGGCATCATCCTTGGCATCATCCATGGCATCCTGACCCCCTCACCACCAGGGCACAGATCCAGGGAGAGAGTCATTACCCGTAGTCTCTGGGGACTCCCCTGTACCCCAAACCTGCTCCAGCTTCCCCTGATCCCAGAGCAGCTACATGAGGGCTGGGGCACAGAGCTTGTGGCAGATCCCTGAGCTTGCTCTGGCCTCCAAGGACTCCCGTTTCCAGGCCCCAGTGGGAGCACCTTCCTGTGCAGGGGGCCATGATGAGGTGACAGTGACACACTGACTGTCTCTTCCAGCTCTCCTCTGTCCCAGCCCTATCATTCATTGCTGCAGGTGCCTCTAAAAGATGTGTTGGCTCCCTGGCAATCACTCTGACTGACAGAGACTTCAGAACTATGAAGCACCTCCTTCTGTTTCCTCAGTGAAAGCCTAATTTATGGAACAAAAAGACTTTCGAGGCATGAGAAACATCAGACAGCGAGTTCCCAGGCTGCTCCCTCCTCCCTGCACTGCTCAGCTCTGCCTGCAGAGCAACCCTTGCTGGCATCCAGGTGCAGGATCACACGGCCAGCTTTGCCTTTCCAGATGACCCCAGGCACTTCTCATTATCCCAGCATGAGGCAGGATCCCCCGAAGCAGAGGCTCACACGTGCCAGGACTCATGAACCTTCTGCAGTCTGCCTTCAAAACCTGCCTAAGAAGCTGCAAACAGCTCCTTTGGAATGGGTTTTCCCAGCTTTTACTTCTCTTTGAAGGGAATGCTGGAATTGAGGGGTCTGGTGCAGTTTTTCAGGTGGGAATAGAAGCAGGGCAGGTTTGCCAAGGGAGGCAGAGGTGGTGGGAGATGCTCTCTTTGGAGCACTTCTGTCCATGGGTGGGAATGGAGCTGGGAAGGGGCTGGAGCCCCAGGAGAGGCTGAGAAAGCTGGAAAGGGGCTCAGGCTGGAGCAAAGGAGGCTCAGGGGTGCCCTTGTGGCTCTGTACAACTCCCTGCCGGGAGGGGACAGGCAGGGGGGGCGGGCTCTGGTCCCAAGGAACGAAGAACAGGACAGGAGGAAATGACCTCAAGGTGTTCCAGGGAAGGTTCAGGTTGGATATTGTGGAAATTTTTGTCACTGAAAGAGTAGTTAAGCATTGGAACAGCTGCCCAGGGAGGTGGTGGAGTCCCCATCCCTGGAGGGATTCAAAGGATGAGTGGATGTGGCACTTTGCAATATGGTTTAGTGGGAATGGTGGTGTTTGGTTCAAAGTTGGACTTGATCATCTTGGAGGTCTTTTCCAACCTCAGTTATTGTGTGATTCTTAGTGACTGAGCCCAGCTGCATCATCCAAGGAGGGATCAGTCCTGGCTGCAGTGGTGACTCCTGTGCCAGGATGTCCCTGGCTGTCGAGTGAACATTGGGTGCCCCAGACAATGAGATGGGGTGGGAAATAATGAGAGTTAAAAGCCCAGCCCCATCAATCCCATCTCTGTTTCCTCTCTCTGCTTTCTCCAGCTTTGAGGTGCCTCGGGTCATTGTTTTCAAGCTTTTCTTTTCAGTCTGGAGTCTCATTTACAAGGCAGTAGCTGGAGTTCAAAGCAATGCCTGGAAGCGAGGGGTGCCGGAGCGTTATGGAAAAAAATAATAATCAGGAATCAGAGCAGCAGTGAGGAAGTTGGCAACTTGCTACAAACCTATGCTAAATTCAGGCCACTGAGCCTGAGGTGTAGAGAGCCCTATCTGATTGCTGTATCTTCATTTTCTGGTTTTGATCTTAAACTTATTTATTTCAGCATGATAACAGGGAATGTGCCATGCTGAAATGAGAAAGGCCCAAACTCAAAGCAAACTGAGTTTTGCTGTCACAGCCCTTGTGAGACCAGGAAACTGCAACAGGACAGGGCTGCTCCTCTTGCTCAGCACTGGTCCAATTTTCAGCTTTAACTGCATAAAAATGCAAGAAATAAGCTGTTGTCATTAGTAGTCCAATTGCAAAGCTCCTCAGACTCACAGACTGGATTGTCTGCTTATGCAAACCCCTTTTCAGTAAAATGTGTCAGCTAAATGTCAGTATTTGTCGTATCTCTCCCATTTTCTCAGGAGCTTTGTCCATCCAAGGCCAGGTTGGATGGGCTTGGAGCAATCTGGTGGAAGGTGTGATGAGATTTCAGTCTGTGACCCTGTGATTTTATCAACACCAATGAAAACAGAGAGAAAGCTGAGTAAATGCTGAAGAACAACTCTGCAGGTTTGACCCCTTCTCACCAGCTCAGGCACTGTTTGCAAGAATTCAGCCACCAGTTGTCTGTCCAGGCTACCCAAATCCCATGATCACAGGTGGACTGGCACTGAGGACTCCTGCAGGGCTATTCTCAGCTGCCACACTTTGTTCTCTGGGTTCTGAGGTGTCACTCACCAAGCAGGGAGCCATGAGGGTTTGAGGTGATGCTGGGCACCAGCCAGGCTGCAGAACAAAGGCACCTCCTGGGAAACTCTCTGACACCCTGGAGGATGGGCAGGGCTCATCCTGGCTCCTCAACAATGCCAAATAACTGGGTTAAAGGAGAACAGGAGGTGCTCAGGGATCAACTTGGTTGCATCTAGAAGGATTTGCTGGAAAAAGTTATTTATGGATAAACTTTTGAACCAAAGCCATGAATGGATTATTGCTTTATTTCCAGCCAATTTGCTTCTAGTTTGGGTTTTCTGAATTCACCCTGAGTAAGGATTTTAAGAAAAGGAGACAGTCCCAGGTTTCCTGAGCAATGATTTGTTCCCAGAGTTGAGGTTACCAGAACATTTATAGAGGCAGGACCTCACTGAAACCTCCCAAGTGCCTTCAAACCTCCCAGGCCCAGACACCTTTGCTCAGACACCTTTTCTCAGTGACATCTCTGAGGCTGAGACACCTGCACAAAAACCTCCTGTTTGTCTGGTATTGTGTAATTACAACCAGAAGAACATGCAAGATGTGGTCATCAAAACTTCATCTTTGCCTGGCTGACGTTAAACAAGTCACAGAGAGCCAGAAGCCCGAACGTCTGTGTTAGATTGAGCTGGCCTTCCTAAAGCATGAAAGATTGTTTGCCTGCCTAGAAATGCAGTGTATCTGGGGCTGTGTGTATGTTGGAGTAGGGGAGATATCATAAAAATAGGTGGCAGAGAGAACAAAACACTTAAACTGATTTAGAGCAGGGAAAACACAAGATGGCACAAGTAGCATTTCAAGGATGCTCTGTGAAGTTGAGAAACGAGTAATTCCTGCACTGCCTTAAAGCCACAGCCCCCTCCCTGGAAAATTCTGAACAGCACAATTGCACCATAAATCTCTGTGCTTGCCCAAGAAAGGTCCCTGGGCAGTAACTCATGGGGGTCTCAGACAACCACAGGAGGCATCCTAAAGCTGTCTGTGCAGATTGTGTTATTTTGCATGCCTGCAAAC
Organism: Certhia americana; assembly: GCA_018697195.1. Lineage (NCBI taxonomy): Eukaryota > Metazoa > Chordata > Aves > Passeriformes > Certhiidae > Certhia > Certhia americana. The sequence continues at coordinate 3,872,838 of CM031874.1, read as the reverse complement.
ACCTCAGAGAAGGTGTTTGCTCTCAGGAGGTGCTGCCTCGAGCAGCTCCCTGGGCTGGGTTTGCTGTGCAGCTCTCTGGGAGAGCCCTGCACTCACGAGTTGTCATCAGCAGAGTGTCCTGAACACACAGGACTTGTACCAAGAACCATGGTGTGCTCTGGATGGTGCTGCTGCCTGATTGCTTGGTGACATCCCCACAGGGACAGGGAGGGTGAGAGCTTGTGGATGGGTGTGGAGAATACCCAGCAAAGCTGGGGCTGCAGTGAACACCCCCTCCCTGTGCTCAGCCACCTCCTGACAAGAGATGAGCACTCTGGGTCCCCAGCAAGGGCAGAGAAAATGTGAAGTTCTGGTGCTTTGTGTAGCCCCAAAGCTGTGGCTGCAGAGCAGAGCTGATGCCTGGCACAGTCCCTAGGAGCATACCCTGGGAGCCTGGCCTCGAGCCTGCTCACAAATCTGTCCTGAATGTGCAGCCAAACCCTGGTCTAATCCCCTCGGGCAGTTCAGGTCTCCAGGAGGCATTTGGAGCTCTGATTTCTCTTCCATTCTTGCAGCCTTGGGATGGATCCCAGGGTGGCAGCCAGCAGGAACAGCCTCCCCAAGTTGTGCTCACACATCAGCTCTCCACTGGATCACTCTCTCCTCCCCTTCTTCTGGTGTCTCCCACACCAAGGGCTTGGATTCCTTCTTTGCAAAAATGAGCTGAACTGTTCATGTTAATGGGAGCCTTGAGACTGTAGCTGGCCCATGACATTATCTTGCTTTCCTTTCTTCCTTCCTGTCAGAAACTGGCTTCAATTAAACCACACCTTTCCCACTGCTCTGTGTTGTTTGATTGCTCCATTTAATGAGAAGAGTTTTCCAGGTGCTTGTGTTGAAACACTGAATCCCCAGTCCTACTTCTAAGCCTTTTCAGTGTCTTCCTCACACTCTTCATCTGACAAGGATTTGGATTTGAGATGCTCCTGCTTCCCCAGCTGAGCACCTCACCTCATCTGCTGAGTGCTGTGAGCCCTGTGGGAGGCTGGCACAGAGCACGTGGGGCTGTGCCTCAGCTTCGGGCAGGGAAACCCATGGAAAACACATTTCCAAGTGCTCTGGCCAGTGCCTTGCTGCAGGGCCATCTGGTTTGGCAGGATTTCACCTTGAAGGGATTTGCCATTTCCACAGAGCTGTGTTGAACTCTGTCATGGTTTGAACACCAGGTGTCCTCTAAGGAAGGCAGGAACCTCCTTTGGAATGGAATCCAAACAATGGAATCCAGAATCCTCCCTCACAATTATTATCACTTTGAAATTAAAGGGCTCTCAGGTGAATATATGGGAATAGGAATAACAGTTCTTTATTAGGGGAACTAAAATAAACAATAAACCAAAAACACATGCAGTAAGACAAAACAATAAACAAACCCCCCTGACAGAGTCAGGATCCAACCTGTCCCCCTGTGGGTCAGGGTGTTGGTGGCAGTGCCATCCCATGGTGGCTGCAGTCCCAGTGGCAGATGTGGCTCTGCTGAAGTGATGCTCCTGGAGAAAAGTGGAGTTTGTCATTGAAGGTCCAGTGGTGAGAGATGGGCCTGGTCTGCCTCTGAGAATCCAGGAAAAGGTGACTTGGTGTTCCAACTCCCAGATTTTTATCCAGGTAGGAATACTTGGCTCCTGCCCCTGTCTGGAGCATTTCCCAGTGGGATGATGGAATTCTCTCAGTGACACTCAGTGGCCCATCAGCAGAAGATCTCTGCCTGGAGGGAGGCTGGGTTGTGGAAGAGATCAGAAAACTGCCCCAGCAGGTTTATTGACAGTTGGCCATTGACAGACAATTACAGCACCCCCACAGCCCAGTTTGATCAGATGGTGACAGAATACAGAGTTTGGGTGACATTTTGCACTGCAAACCATGACAAACTCTGTGTTTTAGCAGTGCCCACCTGTCCCAGGTGATGGAGGAGTTTGATGTTCTCATCCCAGCAGGTGGACCAGGGAGGCCACAGGGCTCCCAGTCCCATGGGCTCCCAGCAGTGACCACATTCCCTGGGCTTGCCCTCCACAGCCACCCCAAGGGGTGGAGTGGTACCCTCAACATTCAGCCCAGATCTACGCAATGATGGCCTGGAAAACACCGTGGGAGTGCCCTGGCAGATACACTCCCGCCTCCAACACCAAAATTCCATGTGTTTACTTACAAACCGAGCACAAAAGGCATCGCTGCCTTAACTGCCAGATCCGTGTGACTGCAGGAACGCTCGGTGCTCGGGATGCTGGCATTGCCCTCTGTAATTAGCTCCCCTTCAGAAGATGCTCTGCCTTTGTGCCTCGCTCCGCACTGCCCTAATTGCCTCTCTGGAGCCGGCAGCGCAGGGCTGCAGCAGATGCTTCCCAAAGCCCGAGCTCAGCACTGCCGAGGTGCTCGGGGTGTTAATTAGGTCGATAGCCCAATCACCGAGCCGCCGGCTAATGATCAGAGCTCCAGCAAGGACCGCAGCCCGTGGCCGGTGTCTGCCAGCTCCCACCTTTTTTCCTGCCTGGAAAATCCTCCGGCAAAGGGCACCGGGACCCCCCAGCTCCGCGTTAGAGCTTATTGGGGGCCAGCGTTTGCAGGGAGGCAGCTGAAAATGTCAGCACAGATGGAGATTAAGCTGTCTTCACCTCACGTCAAAACTGCCATCTGCTGCTCTCCTGCACAGCTTTAATCAGATTTTCTCCAGAAAAAAAAAAAGGGAGCGAGAGGGATGGGGAGGGTTCTGAGCACTCCCTGGACTTTCTGTGCTTGTGCGCAGAGGCCTGGGGAGCTGCAAAGGGTTTGTCTGGATATTTCCCATGGAAAGGAAGGTTCTGTGTGGCTTCCTCTGGAAAGGTTCTGCGTGCCTTCCTCTGGAAAGGCAGGAGCAGGCAGCAGGGACTCACATCCTGCTGTAGAGTGTGCAGAAGGAAAGCCATTATTTGAAAAAAAAGCAAAAGTGGACCTTGTCCTCCAACGCTGGTTTTGGTTGTTTAATCAACCAGCAAGACCAAGTTTTCAGCTGATGAGGTTTCACCAGATGCCTGCTTGGTTCCCCAGGTTGATCCCAGCCCTGCAGTCTCATGAGTAATGAGCTGAGGAAGACAAGGGGGTAACAAAAAAAACACCCAAATAATGGGAGAGTTGGACAATTTGCTCTACAGTATCACAGTTTCAGTCTTGCCTTGCCTTCCAAACCCAATATGTTCAAAGCTAAATATTCCACTGCTAAGTTGGGGATAAATCATTTCAGAGAACACAGATTTTTTGTAGGGACACGAAAACTGGCTGAGCATTAACCATATGTGTCCAAAACCTACAAGATAAGCTGATGGAGGAGCTTCTGACATGGCTCACAAATCACAGTTTGTGTGGAGTGAGGCTTTGCCTTCTCCTGCTGAGCACCTGATCCACAATAATCTCACAGACTTCCCTTCAGATCTGCTCATCAGCCACTTGTTCCCATCTGGAATTCCCACAGCTGGCCATTCCTTTCCAAATGGACTTATGCCCACCAAGCAGTATCTTCTTTTTGTTTCAAATCATCTCCAACTTAGCTCTGAATCTGTGCAGTTCATTTGTGAGTCTGCTCATCCCAAATCCTGGCAGTCCTTTCCATGTGGAGGTGTCAGCCAGCTTGAGAAGTGTTTTCTGCGTTCCATCCCCAGGATCATTAATGAAAGTGCTGAAAGCTCAGTCCATACTGCAAGCATCTTATTTTGACAGTAATCTGTCAATGATTGCTCCATCTATAATTTTCTAACCAGTTTTGCAACTACCCAATAATATATTCACTGAGATGATATTTTTCTAGCTCATGGAAGTATCAGAGGAGACAGTGTCAAAAGCCTGACTAAAATCAAGATCTATGACATGGTCTGTTTCTTCTCTATCCAGAAGGCTTTTTGCACTGTCATAAAGGAAAATTAGATTGGTTTGACATATTTGTTCTTGACAAATCCATACAGACTGTTACTCATCCCTTTATACTCCTCTGTGAGCTCACAGATAGACTATTTGATTATCCACTTCAGTGTTTTCTGAAAACTGAAGTTTTATAGGTTTGAAAGGGAAGCTCCTGACTCTCTGTCTTCTTATTTAACATTTCAAAGGTTGGCATTTAAACGTGTCTCCTGTCTTTCAAGTTTTCCTGTGCCTTACACAGTGAATCCTTACAATTAATGGTCAATTCTTCCAGTATTTCCCCAGCTTCTGCTGTAGGTACCCCACAGTGAAGTTCACCAAGACACAGGCAAATAAGAACATTGACATTTTGGGGGCACCTCTGTATTTCTCTCAGTATTTTCTGTTTATTTTGGGGGGCACCTCTGTACTTCTGTCAGTATTTGCTGTTTATTGGAGTTGTTCCTTGCGTGAAAGATATTCCAGTTAATTAATCCCTATCCCAGGTCCCTTGGGGAAGCCTTGCTCTAGGTGCATCCCTGGACTGTCTGCTACAGGCTGCTTGCACTCCCCACTACAAGGTGGGAGCTTCTGGAGAGCTTCCAGCGCTTCCATGGCCTGGTGTGCCCCAGCCCATGGCAGAGTGGCATGGAGATGGCACAGGAATGGGGAAGAGCTGGTCCCTTCACTGGGAAGGCTGCAGTTACCTGGAGGCAGCAGCCTGGAGCCAGACCCAGAGTTTTGCAGGACTGGGCTTTGAGGTGACCTTAAGATCAATCAAACTGATGAAGGGAGACAAGCCCTAACTCACCAGCCTGCAGAAGATGTCTCGTCAGCCTGTGGAGCTCTTAAATCATCCTTATATTTCCAATCCATGGAATAGCCATGTGATCTGTCCTTCAGGATAAAGGCAGCTGCTGAGCTCAGAGAAGCTGAGGAGCAGCAGCACAGCTGATTTCTCACAAGTTCAAAAGATCCAGCAGCTCTACCTGTCTCCATTTTGCTTCCTAGTCTTCACCTGCAAATTCAAAAACATTCACAAGAGACTTGGTCTGCAGTCCAGAGCCTGCTGTCGTTATCCATCACCCACCTGAGAGAGCAAAACATGCTCTGCTGTCCACAAAACTGTGCTCCCAGGGCAGGCTATAAAGGACAATGTTTCCCCAGAGGGATAAAAGGACGTGCTGGCCCTTTGGCTTCCCTTCCTGCCCGAGTAAGATATTTAGGAGCAGAAGTTCCTGCTTTGGGGTTTCAACAGGGAAACCTGTGATGTCTCCAAGCAGCTGCTCCTAAATTTCCTACACACATCCTCCCTGGGATGTTGGGAGTTTTTTTACTGGATGGACTTCATCATATAAAGAGTCCACTATAAAATCTGAACCTCCACTGCTGCCCTTGCTGCCTGTGCTGTTACTCTGGGATCTGCTTAACCTTTGTGCAGAACTGCCAAAGGTCATTCATTTGTCAGAGACAATCAAATTTCCCTTCTGCTTCCTGAAAGATTGATGAGGTTTAAACATCTTTTATTTGATCATCTAAGCAGCTTGTGTCTGTCTATAAATTCCCTGTAGCTTGCACTTGGACTTTTATGTCTGTGCATGCAGGAAAAAAGAAGCATGCAGCATTTCTGGTGAAAAAATATTCCTTGGATTGTGTTGAAGTCCTTTGCCTATCACGTTTTCCTCCTCAAACCATGACCATGTTAATCAGGATCATTCACAGGGTTGTCTCAAGCCCAGTCAGTATTCACAAAGCTCATTCCCTTCCTTTAAAAACTATTTCAGGAAGAAAAGTGCCTTAGCAAGCCATAATTCATATATGTGTCAGTAGAGGTTCAGCTAGAAAATGGAAGAAATGGTTTTCATAATCAAAAAAAAAAAAAAGAAAATATTTAATTTTGCAGGGAAAAAATCTAAACAAAATCCCCAAACTTAAAGGCAGTGAAGAGGGAAAGGGAGGATTTCATTTGCAAATGAAAAAAAATTATATTTAAACAGAAACTCCTGCTATTTTTGAGAGTGCCTTGAAAACTGATTACCTGCATTGACCTGTGTCTAAAGCTATTGACAAAGATAAGCAGGGACAGGCAGCAGTCACTTCAGATTCAGCCCTAGCAGTTTGAATTAGATGGCCCAAACAAGCTGGAATTATCCATTAAATCAGCAAAATCTGCTTGTCCTTTGCTTTAATGCTTGATTAATGCTGACAAGCAAAGGACATGGAGCCGGCCCTTGCCCAGCCTTGCAGCAGCTGGGAATGTGCCTGTCCATGGGCTGAGCCCCCATGCCAGCCCCACCTACTGGGACATGGGGCTGGGGTTCCAGAGCCCTGGGTTTATGTGGGAGCAGTGGTGCCTGAGGGCCTTGCAGGGTTCTCCTGCCTGCAGGTCGAGGGAAAAGCCTGGTGAATGCAAAACACTGTTCCCCCAAACACTTGGAATGTGCCCTTGTGGTCATGGCTCAGGTTTGCTCTGCTTTTTCACTTGAAGCTTTCATGGACCGGCCGGGCCTCCCCAAAAAATGCAGCCCCAAACCAGATGACATTAATTCGGAGTGTCCAAACCTTCAGGTTTGGCTTGGCCATAAGAAATCAAAGCTAAATCCACAGTCTTGGAGGTTAAAACCCTTCATGGAATTAAATCCAGTTGGGTGCTGGTCACCAGGGGTGTCTCCAGGGCTCAGCTTTGGGGACAGCCCTGCTTAACAGCTTTATTGACAATGTGGACAAGGGGATTGAGGGCACCCTCAGCCAGCTGGAGATGACAGTGGGTTTGGAGGGAGAATTGATTTGCTGGAGGGCAGGAAGGCTCTGGAGAGGGGTCTGGACAGGCTGGATCATGGATTGAGCTCAAGTGCACAAAGTTTGACAAATCCAAGAGCCAAGTCCTGCATGTGGGTCACAACAACGTCATGGAATGCTCCAGGACTGAGGCAGAGTAGCTGGAAAGCTGGAAAAGGCCCTGGGGGTGCTGGTGGCATGAGCCCAGGTGTGCCCAGGTGGGCAAGAGGCCAATGGCACCTGCATTGTGCCAGCCCTAATGTGGCAGCAGGACCAGGGCAGTGACTGTCACCTGTGCTGGCACTGCTGGGGCCACACCTCAGATCCTGGGGCTGGAGTGTCCAGGGAAGGGAATGGAGCTGGGAAAGGGGCTGGAGCACCGGGAGGGGCTGAGGGAGCTGGGAAAGGGGCTCAGGCTGGAGCAAAGGAGGCTCAGGGGGCACCTTGTGGCTTTGCACAACTCCCTGCCAGGAGGGGACAGGCAGACGGGGTTGGGCTCTGGTTCCACAAGAGACAGGAGGAGAGGGAACAGCCTCAGGCTGGGCCAGGGGAGGCTCAGGGTGGATACTGGGGAAAATTTCTTCATGAATAGGGGTGTCAAGCATTGGCAGAGTCTGTCCAGGGAAGGGAACCTGAAAGGATTTAAAAGCTGTGTGGATGTGGTGCTTAGAGACGTGGTTTGGTGCTGGGCTTGGCAGGAAGAGAGGGGTACACAAGGTGAGGGAAGACAAGGCAACCTTTCAGCTCCTCCCTTGCCTTTCCTACCCCTCCTGTGCTGTGCCTTGCCTTGCCTTTCCTACCCCTCCTGTGCTGTGCCTTGCCTTGCCTTCCCTACCCCTCCCCTGCCTTACCTTCCTGTGTTAATGGCTGCACTCGATGACCTTAAGGGCCTCTGCCAACCTAATCATTCTTTCATTCCACAAGTCTTTACAACTCCTGGTATCCTCTGCTCACACACACACACCCCTCTTCTCCCAGAACCAGCAGCAGTGCTCAAGCATGAAATAAAAAAATTGTTTCCGAATGGGAGTTTGAGTTAAACAAAAATTGTGCACAAGAGGCAGCAGAATGGAAACCTTTCAGAAACGGCCTTTTAACACTGACTTTAAATGCTTTGAAGTGAAAGGTTCAGATTTCCCTGCATGTTTTCAGGTTGGCTTTGCATTTTTCAAAGCCTCTTTTCCTCTGTGCCATCCCTTGCTCTGCATTATCTTGTTTCCATTTGCCATGGGCTGTGAATGATTCCCATTACAGAACTGGGGTTTGCCTGCATGGCCACCAGGGCCATCTCTCTGCTGTTCCCTTTGATCAGTGTTTAACTCCCTCTCCTGGGCAGAGTGGGTACGTGGAAAGAGGTGGAACCTGTTCTGGGAAGGAAGCAGGATGGCATTCCTAGGGCTGGATGTGTGATCCTGCTGTGCCGTGTCTCAGGTGCCAAACCCCTGAACAATGAGCATTATGGTGTCATTATGGTTCCAAATCTCTCTTGGATGTACCAGTGTGGCTGTTGGATGATGAAATGGTTGCTATTGTTATGAAAAAAATCCTCATTCCCACCCACATCCACATTAATGAGCAGCTGACAGGATCCAGCTGCAGATCAGTGGCAGACAAAGGGACACAGTGACAGGATGAGGAGACACGGCCTCAAGCTGCCCCAGGGGAGGTCTGGATTGGACATGAGGAAAAATTCCTTCACAGAAAGAGTTGCTAAAGATTGGAAGGGGCTGCCAAGAGAGGTTTGGAGTCCCCATCCCTGAAGGTGTCCAGGGAATGCCTGGATGTGGCACTCAGTGCTGAGCTGGTGACATGGTAGGGATGGGTCACAGGTTGGCCTCACTGCCCTTGGAGGTCTCAGTGATTCTGGGATTCTGGGATCAGGTGATGTGTTCCATCCTCACAAACCAAAACATTCCAGAAGCCCATTCCTGAAAGAGAGGAGTCAGACCTTGATCCCTGCAGGAGCCACTCTAAGCTGGTAGCACAGACTCATGGATTGATCACATTATTTTTACAACTAATTTTTAAGGCAGTTAGTACAGTTCCTGGTTTTGGGGGCAAAGCACAATCACAGAATGCCAGGATCACTGAGATTGGAAAAGCTCTCCAAAGTCACTGAGTCCAACCTGTGCCTGATGGCCACCGTGTCCCCAGCCCAGAGCACTGAGTGCCATGTCCAGCCCTTGCCTGGACACCTCCAGGGACAGAAACTCCACCAGCTCCCTGGACAGCCCCATCCAGTGCCTGGCCACCCTTGCAGTGAAGGAATTCTCCTGAATTGCCATGTCCCTGAAGCAAAGGGCTGCCCTGGCAGTGTTGGTGGACTTTGCTTCACTTAGGCCCCAACCTGTTGGAATCTGGAATTATGAGAAATCTTTCTTTCTCATAAATAATGATTACTTGGATTGTAGTATAAATATCCATGCCACCCTGAGGGTGGGAGTAGTTGGTATTTGGTATTGAGGATTTAGTATTGAGGATTTGGGATTTGGGATTTGGTAATGGGGATTTGGGGTTTTGTGCCTTGAACTGACCTGCAATGAAGAGCTCTGCAGGTCAGAAACAGAATGTATTGATAAGAAATAATAAACTATGAAGAAAACATAAGAAGAGATAACTCACGACCCTTTCTTTCAAGATCTCTGGCTGGGGAAAACAAAACCTTTCATTGTTGAGTGACAGAGGAAAACAGCTGGCCAGCAGAGACACAAAAATATTTTTTAGAATCTCAAGATCAGCCCAGGCTGGAGAAACCTGAAACAGCTGTGGCAGCTCCAGTCCTCCAGCTTCCAAGGACAATAGAAATACATCCCCCTGAGCACCTGCACGCAGGATCCCTCCAGGATACCCCCACACACACTTCCCCACCTCCCTGCAGTCTGGGGGAGGCCTGAGCAGAGCCTGGGGAAGGAGGAGAGGTCAGCAAAGGAAGGGAGGGGGCTTTGAGGAGGGATCACAGAAAACTTAATGTTGGAAAGATCGTCAAGTCTTCCTCACACTTTCCTCAGCCCACAAAACCAGGCAGCAGGAGGTGGTGCATCCCTCCTCCCAGGCTGAGGCTGGTAGCATTCCCAGTATATTGGAGAACTTAAAATATTTTTAAACATGAGAAACAATCTTCTCCTTGGCTTAGGAAGATGGGAGAAGTTTCACAGCAAAGAATTTTTGAAATGTTTTGCTACAGAAATCTCAAAAAAATATTGGTTAAATTTACTGGGCCAAGAAAGTTTAGTTACTGGGCTGCTCTGGACAGAAGTTGTCTTCCAGTTCAAAAGAAAAACATGTCTTTTATGATGATTTGAAATTGAAAATGCAAAAAACAGAATTGTTGAAAAGGATGTATTTCTCCTCTTAAAAAGAAAATAAATCAAAATAAACAATGAATAAAAAATCAGAAACATTTTCAAACAGGAAGAAGTTCCATTTAGAAAGTGCCAGAACCGAATGCTGTGAATAATTTAAATGAAGGATTCAACCCTGAGATTAAAAAATATCTCATTGTTGCCAGATACACACTCTGTCCTAAGAGCAGCAGGAAGAATGCAGATGTTTGTAGTGAAATACTAAGTCTGGGGATTTTAACTGCAATGTTGGTGTCTGAGCTGGAATCCAAACCAGATCCAAACCCAGGCACCCACCTCAGAGGTACCAGGATGAGCGCAGAGCAGACAGGGAGGCTGGGACAGAGGGAGGAGCAGCTCCCTGAGCACAACTGAAATAATTGGAATTAATTTTTGAGGTAGTTTGCTACCAGGCTCTAACTCCTGGGGTTTTCCAAATGAATCAGGAAAATAACAGGAAGCAGGGTTTCAGTGCAAAACCAACTCATGATTTTTGCTTTTCTTTGGAGTTTCACAATTTCCATTCTTGCCAGGGCCTTGTAGCTGGGCTTGGCTTGAGGAAGGCAGCCTGGCAGGTCTGGAGGGCTGTAAGAGCAGGAGGAGAACAAGCCTGGAGGAGCTTGCAGAGTTATGGAACATTTCATGGATAACAACAGTGCTGGGGAACACGTGGATCACGGAGCAAAGCAGAAAGGAAGCCATAATTAAATATTCCTGAGTACAACCCCCAAATTACAGTGGACTCAGAAGTAAGCAAATGACACCCAGGAAGAGAGCAGCTGATTCTAAGCTGATTATCATAATGTAAATGCCAACAGCAATTTACTCAAATCACAGAGGTTTATTTGTGGCGTGGAAAGTGGGTTTAGTCCTAATCAAAATAAAATCAATGTATATTTCAAAACAGATTAGTGCTGGGAAACAAAGCAGCCATGATTGTTATTCATTATCTTCATCAGCACCGAGAGGGAATCATTTCTGTTACTGCTTAATTACAGAGATGTTAACAATTAATTAAGTCAACGTGGTGATAGCCAGTGATTTGGGGAATGGAGAGAGTTCTCCCTTACTGTGTTTTTGTTTGCTCAGCCCAGCTCAGCCCATGCCTGGTGACACTCCTGGGTGGTGGAAGTTCAAGGAAGCAGAGGCAGGGCCAGGCTTCTCCAGTCCTGCTTCCCACCCTCATTTCACAGCTGTTCAGGCCATGGCCTTTGGAGAGACCCCAAAGTCCAAGCCCTGGCTGCCAGCGTTCAGCCTCCCCTGGCTCAGCCAGCAGCGTTTGCATCTGTGCCTTCCTAGCAATTCATGACAGATTTGGGACTAAAAATCTCCTTGCTGTGAGCAGAAAGAGCTGGGTTGGGATCCAAGGGGCAGAAGGCAGAGCAGGCCGTGCTCAGGATGCCTGCAGCCCCCACGGGAGCAGGGATGCTCTAGGCTTGCTCCCCAAATAGCCCAAAGTGTGAAATGAGACCTCCAGGAACTGTTCCTTTCATCCAGGTTTGCCACTTCTCCTTGGCACACGAGGTGTGAGCTCAGAGAGGATCCTCAGGAGGCTGATCCAGGCCTATGTCTCCAGGTTTGAGCACCCAGAACATCTCAATCCCACACCATCACCAGCTGTCCTGAGACTGAAGGAAGAACTCATGGGCTTGGACAAAAAGAGGATTGAACAGGAGTGGAGTCAGTCAGTGCCAGTGTCAGTGTGATGCTGAATCCCACTTCCCCAGGGTGGCTCCCCCTGTCCCTGCCCCACCAGGTGCCCAAGGTGAGGAGCCCAAATCTCTCCCCTGCATGGAGGGCAGAGCTCCCATGCTGCACACTGACCCCAGCCCGTGTGTTTGAACCCTGCTGGTCCTTCCAGAGCCATCAATCCTGCTCCTGGGACTTTGGTAAGTGACTTCAAAGCCAGCCTAGCCTAGAGATCCTCTTCACTGCTAGCTGCAAAATTGGTGGTCTGACACCAGGAGCTCTGGGTTCAGGGGGTCCTCAGTGCTGGGTTTATTGCCAGAGACTCTAAGTAATTGTTTCTAACAGGATTTTCCTTGCACTCTGTTGCAGGAAAAGTGGCCCATTTATATTCATTGTACCTTATAAATGTTCCCACCACTACAATTGCTCTTGATTATAGTGGACTTTGTTTTCCTTTGAATTTAATAGCAAGAGAAAAATGACACATGACAGAAATCTAAATAACATTCTGCTCCTCTCCTCTCTGGATTTTTCTGAAATGTGAGCCACAGTTTATATTGAAGAATGATATTGTTCCCAAATATCTTGGTTTATTTTTTTTCTTTTTATTTTCAGAATGGGGAGAAAAGTACATTAATGAGTTGGATTTTCCATAGTGCTGAGCAACTGAGTTTTTCCTTGGGTTTTCATATCCTTGACAGCTCAAAACATCAGGCCCAAATTTTTTGTAGTAACAGTTTGACTTTCAGGGGCAGGAAGCTGATTGCCAAATATACATTGGAGATTTTATTTGATAAACTGGATTCAGCATGTAATAATTCTTTTCAGTATATTTTACTCAACTAATTTCTTGAAGGAGGTTGTTTAGGAGGGTGGACCTTGTAGGATTCATGTAGGTGTAACAGAGTCTGGTTTTTATTGTAGTTCAATTAATTAAATTAATTTAATTAAAGAGAAGGCTGGAGATGAAAGCATTTGGAATGAGCCCTCCTGGTCTCTCCTTGGGTAATATTTTTGCCATTAACGTTACTGAGAGCAAACCCAAGCTGCTCTGAGCAGGGAAAAGTCACTTTTTCAGCCAGCTAATGGATTTTATCCTCACAAACACCATGCAAATGTGTTTTCTGCATATGAGGTGGATGGAACTGTCGCCTCCTACATCTCCCTCCCTAGCCAGGGCTGCAGGAACCTGTAGAGCAGAGGAATCTCCTTCCACCCATGTTCTGGCAGGACTTCTACACCTCCATAGAGGTGTCTGATTGAACCTGCTATTGCCATAGAAAATATTTAGTGTGCTACAAGTGGAACACATTCATATTTTCCTGCAATGTGCCACTCACCCCGGGGTTTTTGCTGCTTTCATCCGCACGCTTTAGTCTGCATTGTGTTTAATCTGCGTGGGGAAATAATTGTTTCTTTTATGGAGTGAGGAGCACTCAGCCCCAGCAGCTCGGAGTGTTGAGGATGTGAGGGATATTTTTTAGGCTCTTTCTGTCATTCCCTTCCCATTAACGAGCCTCTGTTACAGCACAAATCCACAGGGCACAAATCAATGGGGACAAATGTGGATGGCAGCTCCAGCCTCCCGAGGAGGAGCCAACAGTGCTCTTGTGGCCTGAACCCCCAGGACCCCAAAACACACTGGGAGCCCTGGCAGATTTGCTCTGGTCCCTCTCCAGGAGCCCTCTGCTCCTCTCCTGGGGCTTTGCTAATTGCTGCAGCCAACTGCCCCGGGGCTGTGCTCAGCAAAGAGCCCTGTTGTGTACAAGTGTTCACCCTGGGCTCTGCACCCAGGGCTTGGGTCACCCCCAGAGCACTTGTGGCTGTGCTCTGGCACTCTCACAGCTGAAATCTCTCACCCCCCTGCTTTGGCACTCGTATGATCATTCAGTTTCCTCTCTTACAGCTGTTCAGGAGGTGACAAAACATATCCGAGTCCCGTTAATTGTCAGGCAGTGCTGATTTCCCAAAAGCCATGGGCAGAGGGTGCAGAGAAGCTCAGTGAGCAGCCAGCTGGAGGGGAGGTGGCTGAGCCACTCCATGCCTGCCTGGGTCACTTGACTGAGCTCCTGCTGGTGTATTTCTCTTCCAGCTGCCTGTACTGCCTTTGGACAGGGGCTTCTTGCTGCTCCTCTTCCTCCTCCCTCTCCTGCCTGTGCCACCTCCTTTAGCTGCCAATGCTCCTGGTCTGGAGGAAAAGCAGCAGCATGCTGGCAGTCCCTGCTCCTGCATCCCAGCTGCCCTGGGAAATGACACAGCTCTCTCCCAGTGCTCACCATCTTTCCTGACTGTTCTCTCTCTCCACACCATCAAAGAGCACCATCAGCACTCCCTTGGCTCGATGTTTTCATGGGAAAAAGGTGGAAATCAGACAGGGATAAATGGGAGACAGATCTCAGCCACAATCAGGACATGAGCAGAAAAGCTTGGTGGCCACAGTGACACATTTTTTCATAAAGCACTGCCCCAATCTCTCAGGTCCCCCAGGTGTCTGTGGTGTCTCTTCCCCCCATGGGTAGTGCCTGTGCATGATGCACTGCCAGCTGCCACCTTCCAGCTTGGGGACATTGGCCAGCACTCTGTGTCCTGCCCATCCTTCTACAGTTTGGGCTGCCTTGGAGACCATGGCCAGAATGCAGTCCTGTCTCCCCAAATCACAGAGTTTAAGGAAAGAGCTGATGAAGGATAAAGGGAAAAGGGCTGCTGAGAGTCTCCTTTGGGTGTCTTTTTCCAGGCTGGCAGAGCAGGATGAGAACTGGGTCTTGGACTGCTCCCACCCTTGTCCAGGGCAGCAAGGCAAGGCCATGGGCTGACCAGAGGTGGTGCCACAGCTGTAATGAATAAGACTGGAAGGTTGTTAAAGAGGCTGAACAATTCATAGAATCCTTAGGGCTGAAAGGGACCTCTGGGGATCATCCAGTTCAACCCCTCTGCCCAGGCAGGGTCACCTGGAGCAGGTGGCACAGGTGGGTTTGGGATGTCTCCAAAGAGGGACACTCCACACCCTCCCTGGAAAGCTCTTCCAGTGCTCTGCCACCCTCAGTGTAAAGAAATTCTCCCTCTCGTTGAGTTGGAACTTCTTGTGGTTTAGTTTATGGCCATCAAAAATCACAAAAAATGTTTGTTCCACAAAAAACTTTAGTTTGTGGGGAAGAAGCCTTACCTGCTTGGGAGCCACAGTGGCTGGAGGCAGACAGAGACATCCCATCAAGGACATTCCTCTCTCCTCAGCACCTGGTGCAGCACAGGAGAAGTATCCAGGCTTCTGTCCCTGCACGATGCAGTGAATGCAGGAAGCTGCACTTCAGGGAAAGCTGTGGGACCAGGAGGAGCCAAGCTCTGGAACACAAAATTCCCTGTGGGCCAGACCTCCCCTCATCACAGATTCCTGACCAGCAGGTCCGTGTGCCTCTGGCAGCCCTGGAGGTTGTTCTCTCTCAGCTCATGAATTCCATTCTGGATCTGTGAACACTCAGAAGCCTTTGTGGGACTTGAAGCATATCTTGTAGCAAGGGCTTGGCTGCTGCTGGGATGTCCTGTCTGAGAGCTGTTGAGTGCTCTCAAGAAGCAGGAGCAGAGATCATTTTAGAGGAGACCTGTTCTCTAAGCCAACAGTTTCCAGGCTGAGAAATGAGGGAACCAGGTGTGGTCCTGCCATCTCTGCTCAGCCAGGACCCTCAGAGAGGCTCATTTCTCACCACCTAGAGCTCTTGTTGCATTCCAGGACATTCCTTGTCCCACCAGTTCCTTTCCAATACCACCCAACAGCTGAGCCAGACAACACCACCTTGTGTGACAGAAGATGCAGGGAGCCACAGTCTGCATTTTGGAATAAGGATGACCAGACTCCTTGATAAAGGTGTGGAGCTGAGTCTGCAGCTGGCCCCATCCCTGCTGAGTCCCACAGGGCACTCTCAGCTCAGGCACACCCTGAGGAAGGACTGGAGAAGACAAATGAGTGAGTATTTCTCAGCATTTTAACATGAAGACAGCAGTGCTGAGCAGGCAGGAGTTCAGTTTGATCTGTTTGATCTATTTAATTGCATTTCCTTCTTGCTTATACATCAGATTTTTTTTTGTATTTCTGCTTTCTCCTGCCTGTGCTGACCAGCCACAGAGATTTTTCCAGCCCCCAGCAGAGCTGGACCTCTCATTCCTACCACCCAGAGCTGGCAGCCAAGGCAAAACCAGATCAGAGAATCACAGAACCACAGAATGGGTTGGGTTGGACAGGGCCCTAAAGACCATCAGCAGGAAAGGACCTGTGAGGCCATCGAGTCCAAGCATTACCCCAGCACTTCTGTGTCCACCACCGTGGCTTTCTGTGCTCTAAGGAGGCTCCTCGAGCTCCTCCTCCTTGTGCCTGGGCATCAGTGCAGCTCTGGCAAGGACTTCCTAACAAAGAGCACCCTCCAAAACCTTTCCCTGAAACAAAACCCCAATCCCAGACACATTATCCCCTTACTGCCCACGCTTGGGAGAACAGAGAGCAGCTGCAGTTTGGAGTCATGGCTTGAAGCTCTTCCAAATTAAAGTAATCCAATTTATGAAAAGTTCTAAGCAAAGGTGACACCATGTGTTTCAGTGCACCCCCAGCCCAGGGGTGACAACTGGAAGGCCCTCAGGAGGAGTTTCCTGTGCATCCCCAGGGTTAACCTCATCTGGCCATGGCTGGAAGGCAAAAAAATGTGTATACCTGTCCAGAAAGTTCTTTGCTGCCCTGAAGCTGTGACAGTAGCTAAAAACCAGAGTTTAAAGCTCTCACCACACAGAAGTTGGTGAGAGAGAGGTTTTTAGGGTCACAGCCACTTCAGGTGGGGACAAGGCCCATCTGGGCATGGCGTGTCCTGAGCTCTGCAATTCTCTCCTGCTGCTCCATTGAGCTGAGAGTGCTGCTTATTGATTTTCTACAGCCAGCTCAATGCCTGAGACATTCCTGTGGTTCACAGGGTGGGAAGCAGAGCAGGGAGAGCCTGCAGGGCCAGGCTGACTGGCAGAGGCCCTGCCCTGTGACACAGCAGTGACAGGTATTTAACAGCTCCATGTCTCACCTTGGAGCAGAACCCAAGGAGTCACAGCTGACACCACGAGCTGAGTGCTGGCAGCTGCAAACACCCACCTGGAACCTGCCTGATGCTTTGTTCTCTCTGTCACACCTCCCACCACAGCAAAAAGTCCCCGTGCCCCTGGCAGGGGACACCTGAGCTGTTGCCCCTCCTGCTGTATCATCCACACGTCACATCTGGGGTTTAGCTTTTCTTCCCACCCATCTCATTTCCTTTCAGCACAACTTGTTTTGATCCTGCTGCCTGCCTCCCTGGGCTGGCATGCCAGAGGTGATGGAAATCCTCCCTTGGTAGAGCATCTCCCAGCAAGGCTTTGCTCCCAGGGAGGCTCTCAAAAAGAGATGGAGTTTGGTGTCTTCAAACTGATGCTGAGTTTCAGGAGGTGCTGGTGACCTCCTTCCCTGCCTCCTCCTGCAGCTCTTTGCTCTGTCTGGCTGCCAAAGGCACAAATCAGACTTGCAAGAGTTCAGGGCTATTGCCCAGGTAATTATATTTACTTTATAGTCTGGCTCTGTTAGGACTGAGTGTAAACCCAGGCTTCAGTAGGGTGGTCAGTGACTGTTTCTGCATGAATTTATTGCTACTGTGAAGTGACACTTTGTGCTGTTACCTACTGTGGAATTCAGCCTTTTAAATCATTCTGCAAACAGGACACATTTGGCAGCTAAATCCTAATGGGTTTGTTCCTTCTCCCACCATTTCACCATCTTCTCATGCAGGTTTATAATTACAGATGGGACTTTGACAAGTCAGATTCCCTGTAATGGCAAATTTAAGCTCCCTGATGTGAATCAGAGAAGCCACAATGATTTTGCAATGTATATTTATTAAGGACAGTGGTGGCTGGAGTTACTTTCTCTCACCAGAGCTGCGTTCTGGAATTTTTCTGCTACAAGGCCTGATTTTTAGTGAAAAAAGGATTTTACCCCCCCACACACACACGAAGCAGCATAAACCTCATTACTACTGATAAAGAAATACTCATTTATGAGAATGCAGAAGACACCTGCCAGTGTCCAAAAGCTCCAGGGATTCCAAGACCTGGAGAGGGACTTGGGAAAGGGGCTGGAGTTCCAGGACACAGGGAATAGCTTCCCACTGCCAGAGAGCAGGGATGGATGGGATATTGGGAGGGAATTGTTCCCTGTGAGGGTGGGCACAGGGTGCCCAGAGCAGCTGTGGCTGCCCCTGGATCCCTGGCAGTGTCCAAGGCCAGGCTGGATGGGGCTGGGAGCAGTCTGGGACAGTGGAAGGTGTCCCTGCCCATGGAAGGGGTGGCACTGGACAGGATTGAAGGTCCCTCTGAACCAGCCTCTAGGAACTGCCAGCCTCTTCACCCTCACAGCCACATCCCCACAGCTGTTTCAGCACCTCTGCAGACTCACACATCTGGAAATCCCAAGGTCCCTGCCCACAGGATCCTTCCCTGGCTCCACCAAACCCAGCATGGACCTTTTCCCCTGTACAGAGATGTCTGGTGTGTATAACACCATTTGGACACCTCTTCAATGCTTCTTTTGGCCAAATTTCTGCCCTGGTGCCTGAACTGCACCAAATCCTTCTGCTCCTCAAAGCAGGTCAGCTCTCTGAAGAGATTCAAGCAACAGAGGCCTTTACCCCAGTCCAGCCCAATGTAATGGGGAAAAACTAAAAATTTCTGGCTGAATTCAGAAGAAAAAAAATCAAAGTGCAGCTTTTGGCTTGTCCCTGAACCCTGGCAATTCCTGCCCTGGATCAATCAGGGGCAAGATTGCCCTAGGAGCCACATTTATTATGAAAATAGTGATAAGGATAATTTCCCTTCCCCAATGTTGCCTGGGTTGCAAGCCCTGCACGCCTATTATGGCCAAGAGCTCAGATTTATACATTTGCCTGTATTCTGTTTTCTTCTAAAGGTGTTTTTTAGCTGCATTTTATTCAGCTGAATGAAATGGAAATGGCCTGCTTGGCTCAGGCAGGGACAGCCCTGTTCCAGCAGCAGGGCTGGGCTGCAGTGTCCCACTTCCACATTCCCAGCCAGGGAAGCTCTCCTTGCTGGCTGCATTTAGGGGCTTTTCAGTGGCAAATTAATATTTCAGCAAAGCTTTCCTGACTCTTGCTCTAGGAGAGAAATCCAACTGTTTCAAACACAGACCAGCCCAGGCTGCTGTCCACATCCTGGACACAGCTCTAGGGAGAGGGAGGATCACTGTTCCTTGTCACCATTTGTCCTAAAAGGAGTTTTGCTGACACAAAAATGGGAAAAATTAGCCAGGGAGACTTTAGGAGCCACAGAACTCCCAGCATTGTTCCTGAACTGTGCATTTACCTTGCTCCTGGCTATGCTCACAGGCTCTATCTCATCCACAGGAATAATTTATGAGAAATTAATACATATATATATATAAATTCTACATCCTCCACTACGTTTTTACAGTGATAAGGACATGACAACAGCAATTAAGCACCAGACTGACTAGAAATGGTTTCCCTCTGGTCACAGGGAGGATTTGCAGACAGGCAGCTTTAATACCTGCCAGGGACTGGGGCTTAGGACCCCTAGGACCCCATGAGCTGCCTTCAGAATTGCAGCTCTTCACCTCTGAGGAGTGTGTGCAAACAGCTGCTACATCCTCCTTGGAGATCCAAATGAAGCTTTTCAATTGCTTTGGAGATGTTGGACCCAGCAAAGGTCCCCAAGTTCCCAGCTCCTGCAGCTGGGAAAGGTGCTGTAGGAGGTGAGAGGATTTAATGAGATTATCGCTAAAAACCATCAGGATTTTAGAAATCAAGGCTTAAGAATTCCAAGTGTTCAGGGCCAGGTTGCACAGGGTTTGGAGCAACCTGGGATGGTGGAAGCTGGTGGCAGGTGGGTTGGAACAAGGGTGAGCTTTAAAGTCCTTCACAACCTGAACCATTCTGTGCTCTTCTTAATCTGTGAACTTGTATGAACTCAGAAATAAGTTGGACAACTTGTTCTTTCACTCTCTGCTTTGGTTGTGGTGAGCCTGTCCCAAGCTTTTGCCAGCAACAGGAAAAATCAAGTTTATCATCACAAAGAAAAGTGCAAGGAAAAGTGCAAAGAAAATTGCAGGACTCACAGTAAAATGAACAAAGATTTTGGCTTAAGTATTTGATTTGATAGACGAGCAAAGAAAAAGTAGTGGCCTCTTTTATACAAATGTACCTCAGCTTTAACCATTAACTCTGTTGTATTTCATTTATAGACCACAAGGCTGATATTTTCAGGGAAACCACGAACAAATCCAATTCAGCACATTCTGTGGTTCTGGGAAATACAGTCTCACCTGCTTAGTTCTCTGAAAATTAGGCCATTTAACGTATCTTCAGTTAACAGCTGGGAATGGGACTGTCTATCCCATCAGGCTAAAAATCCTTGTCTGGGATTTCAGTGAGAGGGAAGGGTTTGGTGCTGCCTAGCTCCCTTCAGCCCCACTCTAAAGTCTGCTCTTCCTGCTTGCTTTGCTTCCCTGTCCCTGCTGCCAGCAGTGCTCCCTGCCCCTGGGTGCCCTGAGGGTTCCTGAGGGAGGGAAATCAGCCCTGTGCTCCTCTGCAACCTGTCCTTCCTATCCCCACAAACTCCACTTGCTCTGGGGTCTGGCTCGGCTTCCTCCCAACCTGGATATCTGCCAGAGGATTTGGGGCTGTTTTATGGCATTAGTAAGGCATTAGTATGGCCTTGCAGGGGGAAAAGATGTAAATATTGTTGGGGCTTTACAAAGGAGTCGGGTGTTGTGGGGACACCTCACAGTTAGAACAAGCAGCTTCTCAGTCTGGGTTCCAAGGTTTACAGGCAGATTTTACAAGTCCAGTGTGAGATGCAGAATGAGACCTCCAGCACACAGTTTTCTGCTCTAAACTCCAAACTAATCACAGCCGACAAGGTGATTGACTAAATAATTCTCTCCTGTTTTCTTTTTCTCCTACAAATGATCTGCATCTGCATTTTCGCTCTGCCCGTCACAGAGCTGCTGCAGCAAAGAGCCAGAGCCGTGCCTGTCCCAGCCCTGCTGTCAGTGCCAGGCACAGCCTGAGGTGACCCCCAGTCCCCCAGAGTGGCTCTGCTCTGGCAGGAACCCAGCTGTGCTGCTTCTTAATTTGCAGCTTTCCAAAGCAATCGCATTAACGCCCGTCCCCAGCGTCCCACTTTTCCAGCCTGCTCCTCATTTCCACAGAATCACCAGATCCCACAGTGGGATGGGTTGGAAGGGACCTTAAAGATCATCCCAGCACTCCCTGCCATGGGCAGGGACACCTTCCACTGTCTCGGGCTGCTCCAAGGCTCAACCTTGGCTTGGACACTGCCTTGGGATCCAGGGGCAGCCACAGCTGCTCTGGGCACCCTTTGCCAGGGCCTCCCCACCTCATAGGGAAGAATTTCTTCACAATATCCCAATCTAAACATATTCTCACTCAGTTTGAAGTCATTTCCCCTTGTCCTGGTACTCCAGGCCCTTGGAAATTGTCTTTTCTTCGTCTTTCTTGCAGGCTCCCTTCAGGCACTTGCAGGCCACAATCAGCTCGCTCTGAAGCCTTTTCTTCTCCAGGCTGAACAATCCCAGCTCTCCCAGCCTTTCCTCCCAGCAGAGCTGCTCCATCCCTTTGATCCCCCTGGTGTCTCCCCTAGCCTGGTTCCAGCAGCTCCAGCTCCTCCCTGTGCTGGGCCAGGGCTGGGACAGCTCTGCAGGCACCTGAGGGGGGCAGAGGGGCAGAATCCCCCCCGTCCCCTGCTGCCCACCAGGGCAAGAGCCATCCATCAATACAAAACCCAAGCTTTCTTCTTTGGAGGGTACAGACATCTTTGGGCTTAAATATAATTCTGGGCTTGCAGACCTTATTCCCAACTGGAAATTTCAAGACTTCTCCTCTTTTACATCCCCCTGGAGACATCTGACACTGAGCAGCAGTTCAGAGCTCTGGAAAAGCTCTCTCCAAAATGGGTCACTCCCTCAAAGAGTGAACATGGAGCTGTTTGCTGCTCATACAGGACAAGGGCATTTATGTTTGCACACAGCTGGGAAGAAGATATGAAGGGTACCAGAGCTTAGGTGCCAATGTTCTTTCACAGGTCTGTGGGCTGTAGTGCAGAACTTTGTGGGGAAGGAGAAAAAAATCCTCTGAGATTGGCACTGGAGAGAGATGTGAGAAAGAAAGCCACACACGCTGAGAAGGGAACTCAGAGAGGGGGGAAAGGCTCCAGAAGAACAAAAAGTTCATTTGGGAAAGGCACCTCCAAGTGCTCCAAGGCACTAAACACATTAAAATCAGGGATTTCTGTTGTGCTGTGCCCATCTGGGAATGGTCCCTTGGAGCAGGGACCCCAAGCCTCTGTGCTGGGGGTAACCTCCCATGGCTGGTGTCCCCTCAGAGGGATGCAGTGTCCCCTGTGCTGGCCCTGGCAGAGGGGACACTGCCCTCCAGGCTGTCAGCAGTGGCATGGCTCCATGGAAATTGCTGTTCAAGGATGCATCAGAGCAGTAGGCTGAGACCCAGGGAGCTGGGTGATGTGGGAGAAGCTGAATGGCAGAATCCTGAAATGGCTGAAGATGGGACAGATGAAGTGGCATCCCCAAGGTCATGTCCAGAGGGATGAGGGGCTGTGAGTTCACCAGCAGCTCCAGTTAGGTGGGGTCATGTCCCTTAATGCTCCATGAAGGCAGCACAGCCCTTCCCAGGCAGTTGCCCAGCCCTGAGCAGCATCAGCCAGGATGGTACCTACTGAAAATCACCCCTCTAATGTACAAAACTGGGGTAAAATCGGGGCTGCGAGGGCAAAGTCCAGTTTCTAGTAGACACCAGACCCACTTACTCCTGCATTTCCACTGGTGCACAGAACCTGGCTGTGGACAGGAGCTCTGAGAGGTCCCAAAGTTTTCCTGCCCTCCATTTCATCCAGTTTCATCTGTACAGACACAGCCCTCAAGAGGAAAAGCCTGGCACAGGCACCAGACCCCTCCTGCCAGGTCTCCCCTCTTCTGCATTAAGATCCAGGTTCAGAGACTGACAAATGTGCTGAAGTCACTGCTAAACCAGACTTTCTGCAGCCTAATGGCAGCTGGTTCCTGCCCAGACTACAGGTAAAACTGAGCTCATTCTGTGGTAAGAAAGACAGCAGAGAGCTAAAAATAAAGAGGATGATGGGCAGATGCACAACTGTCACAATGGAAACAGATCCCTTGCAGCCCCTCCCCGTCACTCAGAGCAGAGCTGTGCCTGGTAGTGGCAATTTGGCTCTCCCCTGCTCCCATTTAGGAACTTTATTTTAAATCAAGCCGAGGAAAAATTGGAATTTCTGCAGAAGTGTTGACATTTTCCAGGGAATACAGAGTTTGGAAAGCTTCCAGTTTCAGCTGCTGGTAGAGATAACTCGGTGGGGCTCCTACCAGGCTGGGAAGTTCCACCGTCAGTGTGAAGAAGTTCAGTTTGTTGCCATTGAGCCCAGGGCAAGATATAATGTTTGATTGCAACATCAAGTGTTTCTAAAGCTTTTTTTTTTTTTTTTTTTTTTGGGGGGGGGGGTGGGGGGGACATGCTAAGAACAGCTGCTTCTCAGAGCTTCCCAGAAATACTCCAGGGACAGCACCTGGCAGAGTCTCACTTGTGACACATTGGGCAGCTGAGCCTGGCAGGGCTCTCAGGAGCAGAACTCTGCACTGGGGGAGAGGCTCCTGCCTCCCCATTCCCTACAGAAGTTCTCCAGGTCTGTTCATCCTTCCACAGACAGGTTAAAAGAGGGCTGTGAAAGCAAGCTCCCAAACTGTTTTGTGTGCATTTTTGGGTGTCCAGTGAGAGGCACCCCTTGTCTCATGGATGGGAGAGTGTCTGACATCCCCAGGAATCAGTCAGGAGTCCCAGAACCCCAGAAAGGTTTGGGCTGGAAGGGATCTCAAAGCCCATTTGATCCCAAAGCTTTCTCAAGACAGAAGACAGAAGGTGCCCTCTGAGCCTCCTTTTCTCCAGGCTGAGCTCCAAGCCCTGCTCAACCTGGCCTGGAATCCCAAATCCTTTTGGAAAAAAACCCACACTACACGAGTCACTCCAGCTCTCAGTGGAAGCAAAATCTTCAAGGCTCTTCAGCATCTGGGGAGAGAAGGATTTCTTCTTCCTTTAGCACAGAAACAACGTTTTGTTCTCGGTGCTCTTTTTGTTTTAGAAACACTGCTTGATAAATTACTAGAGGGGCTCATTAACTGCAAAGATTTGTCAGTTTTCCCAAAGCAATCAGGGTGTTAGTTAGACCAAAGGAGCAAATGGGAAACTGAACGGGAAGCCAAGCACAGCCCCATTAATCCTGGGTTATGGATCGACATTTGTCAACTCTATTGAAGTCTGTTGTACCAAATAGAGCCCAGGAGACCACTCAATTACTTTATCTCTGAGCAATTAGGATCCTGCTCTTTCAGGTCAATCTGTTAGCACAGAGGAAAAAAAAAAAAATTGGATACAAGATTAATAGTAGAAAATCCACTGCTTTGTGTTGTGGGGTCTTTTAGAGAAGGAGAAAAAAAACCCAAGCAGATTTTCCCTTTGAAATGCTGGATTTGAGAAGCAAAGTTCACTGAATTCAGCATCAGCAAGGGGCTCCCAATATTGCTGTGTCCCTAATATCCTCCTCTCCATCTCTTCTCAAGTATTTCTGTTTTTGCCAGATGACTGCAGAGAGATCAATCCATTCTTGGAGCCAAAAATCACCCAGGGCTGGCTGTGCACTCTGGACTGGGACATGTCCAGCACAGTCACAGTGAAGTGGGTCTTGTGCTACACAAGCAAAGCCCTGTCAAGGTTTAGGCTGGGAAATCCAGGAGCCACTTTTAGCTCTTTCTTAGTGAGAGTGAGGGATCATTACAGAAGAAAAAGTATTTTTCAGGCACACATCCATTTTTCTGTAGCTCATAATTCATCTTTGGAAGGCACAGCTGTAAGGAGATGCACAAGTTTGGAGGAGTTTTTAAAAGGATATATAAAGTTACAGAATTTACAGCTGAGTTATAAATTTCCAATATTTGGGGATGCTGGGATTTAGCTTGAAAGCTGCAGCTTCTGCTTCTGACCTTAAATAAGGCCCATGTGTGTGGAGGTGGGTCCTTTAAGGCAGGAGGGATAAAAGATGCTGACTCTCCCTGAAAGCCTTCTCTCGTGATTTCAACACCAGGTGTCTGCTAAGGAAGGCAGGAGCCTCCCTTGGAATGGAGAATTTAAACCCCCTCCCTCACAGTTATTATAACTTTGAAATTAAGGGGCTCTCAGGTGAATATATATGGGAATAGGGAATATGAAAATATATGGGAATAGGAATAACAGTTCTTTATTAGGGGAACTAAAATAAACAATAAGACAAAAACACATGCAGTAAGACAAACAAACAAACAAACCCCGCTGACAGAGTCAGGATCCAACCTGTCCCCCTGTGGGTCAGGGTGTTGGTGGCAGTGCCATCCCATGGTGGCTGCAGTCCCAGTGGCAGATGTGGCTCTGCTGAAGTGATGCTCCTGGAGAAAAGTGGAGTTTGTCACTGAAGGTCCAGTGGTGAGAGATGGGTCTGGTCTGCCTCTGAGAATCCAGGAAAAGGTGCCTTGGTGTTCCAACTCCCAGATTTTTATCCAGGTAGGAATACTTGTCTCCTGCCCCTGTCTGGAGCATTTCCCAGTGGGATGATGGAATTCTCTCAGTGACACTCAGTGGCCCATCAGCAGAAGATCTCTGCCTGGAGGGAGGCTGGGTTGTGGAAGAGATCAGAAAACTGCCCCAGCAGGTTTATTGACAGTTGGCCATTGACAGACAATTACAGCACCCCCACAGCCCAGTTTGATCAGATGGTGACAGAATACAGAGTTTGGGTGACATTTTGCACTTCAACCCATGACACCTTCCCTTCACATCCTCATGCCCAGAGTGATGGTGGCACTTGGGTGAACTTGGAACATGAAGCTGAGTCCACATCATGACCCCAAGATGTCACTGCACTCAATGCCACTCTCCTGAGCTGCTCTCACCTGGCTCATCTGAGCCCAGGCAGGATTTCAGCCACCAGCTGCCAGCTCTTGGGGACATGGATTGAGCCTAAGGGACACCTGGATTGTCACAGCTTCATTCCAGCGCTGTTTTGGGAGGGCTGCTGAGGTTACACTGAGCTGCAATCAGGAATTGCCCCCACAGAAAGGACCCTACTCCAAATTTGCAGCCTGGTTTGGTCATTCCATGATTGTCCATAGAAGGATTCTTTTTTCATGTCCAGTAGAGATGCTGGAGAATGGGAATGGAAAAATCTTGGATCTGGGGTGGCTTCATAGGGCCCTTGAGATAATTAAAATGTTGATCTACAAAAGTGGCAGGGAAATGAGCAATGGGAAACAGGATAACCAAATTATTGCCTCCAGGTTCAGGATGCTGTTTGACTCATTGAAAACTAGAGAGATGGAAAGAGGTTTCAAAAAACCCCAAACAAGCCAAAAAAGCCCCTGATAAATGGCTTTCAGTGAATGATTCCACCTATTTGTAGAGCTTTTCTTTGCTATTTTAGAAGATGGAAATCATATATTGGGATTAATTTAACCAGTGAGTCAGGTTTGGTGACTTAGATCACCCCCATCCTCTATCATTTCTGCAAAGTCAATTCTTTTTTTTTTTTTTCTGCTTGTGAATCATCCCTGGTTTCCAAAATTCCATTCCTCACCCTGTTGAATGAACAGAGTGAATGGATGTGTTTTCTCCTCTGCACTGTTGACTCACTGCTCTTTTTTCAGTGAAGGCAGCCTGACCATTAGGCTTGAGCTGCTGGCAGGGGGGTTTAAAGAGGAGGAAAATGAGTTGAGTCTGTGCAGCCAAGTCACTGAGACCTGTGCTCATCTGATGGTGCACACACCGTGCTCCTCCTGTTCCATCTCCAGGGATCTCAGCAGAGCCACCCTGGGAGCTCACTGGGGTTGCAGTGATGCTTTCAGCCATTAATGCCACTCCATGGAGAGCTTGGCTGTATATTTCTTTTATTTTCCACTTTACGGATAGGGAACTAAGACCGAGAGAGAGTTTCTGACACTCAGGAGGGCTGTGTAACCCCAAATACCACAGGCAGGATGTTTGGACACCAGCTGAACCCTGTGTCCTGGAACAGCTGGGGGATGTTCATGCCTGACCCCACAAAGAGCTTGGCTGTGCAGGTATTTGTGTCAGGAAGGGCTGAGATGGGGACAGGACACAAAGAAAGCTCTGCTGGTGATCCCAAGGAGGGCTGGGGGTTGAAACTGGCCTTGAAACTCCAATCTCCCCATGCCCAGGAGCACCAGGAGGACTGCACTGGATGGCTGAGCAAATTCATGGAGATGTTTGGTGGCTCAGAAAGTCACAGAAAGCGCAAATCCCACTCCTGTTTGCTCAGACTCTTGTCTACAGGCTCTGCCTAAACTGGGAACACTGCCCTGCCCTTGGGAAACAGCTCCAGTCTGCTGGGAGTGTGCACTGAGGCACCCTCTGTGCTGCTGTGAGGAGAACAATTCCTAAATTAACTCAAAGATGTACCTTTATTTCAGATATGTGTGTGTGTGTGTGTGTGTGTGTGTGTAGATTATACAGATATAGGTACAGATATATAGATTTATAGATATATAGAGATAGAGATAGAGATAGAGATAAAGATAGAGATAGAGATAGAGATTGAGATTGAGATTGAGATAGAGATAGAAATAGAGATAGAGATATATAGATCTATAGATATCTAGGTCTAGATCTAGGTATAGATATCTAGATATTTCTCTATATAGACATATAGATATATAAATATAGACATAGACATAGACATAGACATAGACATAGACATAGATATAGATATAGATATAGATATAGATGATATAGATGTAGATGTAGATGCAGATGTAGATATAGATACAAGAGCCTCCCTCCAGGGTGGCTGGGCATGTCTTGCCCCCATAGAGAACTCCTGTCTCTAAACACCTCAGTAGGAATCCTCCTTTCATTCCTCAAACCCTGTGGTTTTCATCATCAGAGGGAGGAGCTGCACACAGCCTTCCCTGGAATATCCTTTCCTCCCTGGCATGGAAAGCTCTGTCACAATATCAGGGATTAGTGCCCTGGGCTCCTGGGATCACTCTATGATGCCAGCTTTAATATTTAATGAAGGGTAACTCCTGTGTCTCCTTACTGCAGAGATAAACTGAAAAATGCAAGTTGTGGGTATTGGAAAGGTCCAGAGAGCTGGATTGTTTTTATTTTAAACCTCATGGGGTTTTTAAAGCCATCTCCACCCTGCCTGTGTGCAGCCCTGCCCTGAACACGCCTGGGTGTCCTGTTCATTGTTCACTCCACAGCTGTGCTGGGATAACTCTGCTGAAGCCCTCAGGCCTGCATGGCTTTAAATCATGGAATCCTGGAATTGTTAAGGCTGGAAAAGACCTTTGAGATCATCCAGTCCAACCATCAACCCAGTACCACCATGTTCACCACTAACCCATGTCCTCAAGAGCTGCATCCACAGGTTTTTCAAATGCCTCCAGGGACGGGGACTCCTCCCCTGCCCTGGGCTGGACAACCCTTTCCAGTAAGAAATATTCCCTAATATCCAGTCTAAACCTCCTCTGACACAGCTTGACGCCATTCCCTGGAGCAGAGCCCGACTCCCCCTGGCTGTCACCTCCTGGCAGGGAGTTGTGCAGAGCCACAAGGGCACCCCTGAGCCTCCTTTGCTCCAGGCTGGGCTCCTTCCGCTGCTCCTGGGGCTCCATTCCCTTCCCCAGCTCCATTCCCTTCCCTGGACACTTCAGTACCTCCGAGCAGTATTTCTTTCTGCCCTGTAAACCCTGTTGCTTCTTATTCCATCTTGGATGGCTTTTCCCAGCTTCTGTCAAATATCTCATAAAATAACTTCTCCACAGTATCCCTCTAGATGCTCTCTGGGTCTCCCTTTCTGCAATTTCAGAGGGTTGGAGAGCTTTCCATGCTACATTGCCCTCAGAAATGGAATTCTCCTAAAGCACAGCTTTGAGCAGCACGTACATCAGTGTCTGGAATTATGCTAAGCACTGCTCATCGGAATTATTATATTAACTGGAAAGGGGGAGCACACACAATTTAACAGGGGAGAAAGAGCAACAAATCTAAGAAGAAAAATTGGTATTTTACAGAAAGAAGAAAGCCAGGAAAGCAGTGACTGTAAAAGCTTTGCTGCAATTAAGGGACCTTTTATTGTGGGGATTTAAAAGCTTTAGCTTTTCAGGGTACACATTATGGCAGGCAATCCAGGGATCAGCTGGGCACAAGGGTGTTGGCAGGTGCCCAGGCATCAGGGCTAACAGCAAAACCTGGGTTTTATTGAAAGCAGGCTTTGGTAGAGCTCAGAACTATGTCAGACATCAGCAGGACAGTTACTGGCTCCAACCTGCTTGAGGAAAAGGCATGAGTGCCAACAGGAGAGGGATCTGCTGGATTAGGGATTTCTCCTTCTCCCAGCCACCCAAGGCTGGACACAGTTTTGTCCTGGGCTCAGCTTTGTCCTGGGCTCAGCTTTGTCCTGGGCACACTGTCACCCTCTGAGGCTGCTCTGGGCACAGATAAAAGCTGCACTCCCAGCTCTGCTGACAGTGGTGCCCATGGAGGAGAAGCCTCACTAAAATGTACCCAGTCAGGGGGCAAAAATGACATTAAAATATTTATCTGCAAAGAGTTAATGCTTCCTCTGATTGTTCCTTCAGCAGGGGAGAGGTGTGCTGGGATCAAAACGAAGCAAAAGGGAATTCAGAAATCCTTGCCTGGTTCTCCCCTTAGCTCGTTCCTTTGCAGTGGGAAATAGTATTTTAACCATCTAAGAACTTTTCTTTCTCATCTGGAAACAGAAATAGATATGAAAATGTCTGTATAGAGACAAATGCAAGCACAGGCATCTCTGGATGTGTTTATGAGCATATTTTACAGAGTGTTGGGAGTCAAATAATGAACATTTTGGAGTGTATGCAGCACTGTACACAACAACAACTCTGTTGTTGACAGCAGCTGAAGCAATGCAAAGCAGCATTCAACGTTTCAGAGCTGCTCCTGCAGTGCATGCAAGGCACTCAACTGGGGGGAACATTGTGTTGTGTTGTATTGTGAGAAAACTTTATTTGTTTGATGTTTTTGCTTTGAATATAAAAAAGAGCAGTAAAGGAAATGTTCTGTTATTACTGCAGAGCATATTGGCTGAGATCTCAGCAGCAGTGGGAGGTTTATTTATCATGGAACAGCTGCAGGAAGAGCTAAAGCTAATATGGACATAAACCTCCCCCAGACCCAAGGTAGACTAGAGGAAAGAGTCCTGCAAAGACTCTGAGAAGACAATGCTAACTCATAAAATATTGATTTCTTGTTGTATTGATTATATTGCCAAGATAAAATATAAATTTGGTGTATCCAGCAATGACAGGTTTACTGCCTTATTGTGCTGATTATCACAGAAAGCATAAATTGGATCATAATTCTGAAGAGTCATCGAAAGCCATGTGCAACTCTGAGTTATTCATTTGAAATAAGGCTTAGGAGACCTTCAGGAGGAGATCAATACATCAGTGAGTGTGTTGGTGCATGGGGAGGGCTCTGACACACACACCCCCCTGGGTTATTCCCACTGGGCTCCTGGCCAGTCCTGTTTCCCCCCAGACCCAGTGCCAGCTCATGTTCCTGATCTCCCCCAGCCCCAGGAGTGCCTTAGCACCTCTGCTGTGGGGAAATTCTGAGGGAACTGGGGGTGTCCAGCCTGGAGAAGAGAAGGTTTTGGGGTGACCTAATTCATTTCCTGAAGGGAAGCTGTCAGAAAGATGGGGAGTCACTTGGGACAAGGGCCTGGAATGCCAGGACAGGAGGCAATGGCTTCAAACTGACATTTGAGCAAATAGAGGGCAGGGTTATTATTATATCCAGGATATTGGGAAGAAATTATTCCCTGTGAGGGTGGGCAGGCCCTGGCACAGGGTACCCAGAGCAGCTGGGGCTGCCCCTGGATCCCTGGCAGTGTCCAAGGCCAGGTTGGATGGAGTTTGGAGCAGCCTGGGATAGGGGAAGATGTCCCTGCCCATGGCAGGGGGTAGAATGAGATGATTTTTAAGGTCCTTTCCAACACAACCCATTCTGTGATTCTATGATTGATAAGCAACTGAGGGCAGGAGCTGTTTGCAGTGGTGATTAATCACAATAATCAGCATTTCACTCCCCTCCCTTTTGATGCAATCTCAGAATTTGGTAAAAATGTGCCTCACGAGCTGAAGGGACTGAGAGCACAGGACCAAAGCCTGTCACAGAGCATGTCACCTGAATCCTCCAGCTGTGAATCCTGGGCACATGCTCCTGGAGAATCCCTGGATCCCCCCTGAGAAATCCATACTGGAGAGGGAAAGCCATCGTGGTAAGTTCCTGTCTGAGCAGGCTTTACCCTGTCACTCAGAGGAGCAGCCCTGCATGGAGCATTTTGGGACCTTTCCCTAAGTGCTGAGCAAACAACCACTCATTTCCTCCATGGGTTGGTTTCACAGGGGACACAGAATTCTTGGGAAAACCCATCCCAGCTCAGGTCCCAACCAGCCCAGGGCCCTTCTTTACATCTCCCACAGTGTGGCCAGCTGGGATGCTCTGCCATAAGAGGTCAAGCCACAAACCTGCCACAGCTTGGCCCAGCCTGGTTGGTTTTCCCAGAAGCCAGAGCTGGTTTTGAGAACATCCCCAAGAACCTCTCACAGTCCTCCCCTCCCAGGGGAGTGGGGGCTGTGGGTGATGTTTTCTCCCAGCAGCCATCCCAGGGGCAGTGCCCAACAGCCTGGTGTTCAGTTTCACAAATCCCAGGATGGTTTGGATTGGAAAAGACCTTAAAACTCATCCCATTCCACACCCTCGCATAGGCAGGGACATCTTCACTATCCCAGGTTGCTCCAAGCCCTGTGCAACCTGACCAATATCACTTGGGAAGTTTGATTGCAGAGAATAATTGGTCACTCTAAGCCTCAGAAAGAATGTAATGGTCTGCAAGTGCAAATACAATAAATCTGGTGAAGTTAAAGGCACCACAAGATCAGATAAGAGCTTCTCAATTTGAAATGGAATATGGAGTCCTCTCTCTTCCATTGTATTTTATCAATTAACCTTCACAATTAAAGCACAAAGGTTTCCCTGGATCTGGTGCTCCTGCTGGCATCTAGAGGAAAAGATACAAACTGTACAGATTTCTCTCTTTTGAAGAGAATATCTTTAATAACCAAAAATGCTTCTGCACTTGGAATAATGAGAGTGGCTTTTCTCTTTCAAATGCTAAATTATTTCAAGCTGAGCTGTTGGGAACCATTAATAATTCAAGGAACTCTGCTTTCGGTAAGAACAACATCTGTTGGAAGGTGTTAAGGCACAGGAATAACCTGACTTTCAAAGTTATTTTACCATTTCTTTATTCTCTTTGTGAGGAAAAAAGGTCTGCTTTGGTAAATTATAGGAAGGAGCTGCTAAAATGCCACTTGCAAAACAAGGAGGGCTGGATGTCTGCAGTGCCAGGGACACCAGCTCTGCTCTGCTTTGCCTTCCTTCCCTGGAGCACCAACTTCTCAGAGATGTGTTCAGTCTCTTCTCATCTGCAGACCCCAAAATGTTACCAGGACACTTTCAGACCCCTCATGATTAGTTTTATCAGCCCCTCATGATTATTCTTAACATATTTATTCTTTATCAGCCTTTTGATATTTATGCCACATTAGGCTACATTTCCCAGCTCCTTTTCCCTGGCTCTTTAGAAGTTGTTCACAAATTATTAACAGACCAGAATGATTTCAGAGGATGGTTGAGGTCAGAAAAGAGCTTTAAGATTATTAAGTCCAACCATCCCTCCCCACCCCAACACCCAGCCCACCACTAATCCATGTCCCCACGTGCCGCATCCACAAGTTTTTTGATCACTTCCAGGGGTTGTGATTCCACCACTTCCCTGGGCAGCCTGGGCCAATGCTTTACAGGCCTTTCAATGAGAACATTTTTCTAATGTCCAATCCAAACCTCTCCTGGTGCAGCTTGAGCCATTACAGTTCTTTTTGCCAAAGAAGAATGAGAGAGATGAAAAGCATGGATGGATCTCTGCAGGACAACTCATCCCTGAAGTGTGGGATCCTGTGGATCACACTGTGGAGGTGCCAGCCTCTGTCTCTTTCCACAGACACCTGGGAGAAGTTAGATGACTGAATGAGACTCAAAACCTAATTTTTGAGGGGTGAAGCTGAGAAACATTTTGTCCTCCTACCAGAAATGAGTCAAATAACCAATGTACTTAAAAGATTAACAGAATTTAGAAGCCAGACCCACGTGCAGAGTGGTATTTCAAGGTCTCCACATGTTTGGAGATGGGAGTTCGAGGCAGCTTTTTGACAAAGCTGCTTTTCCTAGACTCATCTCATAGGCAGGGCTAGAATTCCATATCTCTGCAAAGTTCAGCTGTGGAATTTTGTGTGGTGCTTATGTTCAACCAGAACTTTCCTCATCCTGAGAAATTCCTCTGCCAGCCCAGCTGAAGTGGGAGCAGTCCTAGCGAATTTCAGGTGGATTACAGAGAGATGTTGCAAGCCAGGTACGAGTCTCCAAAACAGCTGTGATGTTACATCTGTCCCTATGCCCTCATCAAATATTCCTCCCAATTTGCATCACTTTCCATTCAATGTCTTTCTTGAATTCTCAGCTCTTGGGAAAAGTGCATATCAGAGCAGGGGGCTCATTTTTTCACTGTTGCAAAAGCGAATGAGGAGACTCGAGAATAAAAGAGGGAATTTTCATTAGACAATCTATCCCTGGCAGCTGGGAAGGCATCCCTGATCCACTGTCCAGCCCAGCTTAAGGAAATGATCCTCTGGTGGCCTGCAGATGAAATTGGGTTTTTAAAAAACATATCCTGGCACTGCTGAAGCCCCACCTCAAATCCTGGGGGAGTTTTGAGGTGCTCATGACAGGAAGGAAATTGAGGGGCTGGAGTGTCTAGGGAAGGGAATGGAGCTGGGGAAGGATATGGAATCCCAGGAGAGGCTGAGGGAGCTGGGAAAGGGGCTCAGGCTGGAGCAAAGGAGGCTCAGGGGGGCCCTTGTGGCTCTGCACAACTCCCTGACAGGAGGGGACTGCTGGGGGAGTCGGGCTGTGCTCCAGGAAACAGGGACAGGAGAGGGAACAGCCTCAGGGAGGTTTAGATTGGATAGTAGGGAACATTTCTTACTGGAAAGGGTTGTCCCTTCCAGCACAGGCTGCCCAGGGCAGTGGTGGAGTCCCCATCCCTGGAGTGATTTAAAAGCTGTGTGGATGTGGCAGCTGGGGACACGGTCAGTGGTGGCCTTGGCAGCGCTGGGTTAACAATTGAACTCATTGATCCTGGAGGTCTTTCCCAACCTAAACCACTCTTGGCTTCTGTGATTCTATGATTTCCAAATAATTTTGTCCCTTCCAAGGAAAATCCATCCCAATTCTCTACAAATCACAGCTTTTTGCTGGAGACCAAAGGGTCAGCTTTGGGTACCCTTTGTGCTTGAGCCCCCTAATCCCAGTTTCAGAACTGGGGGTGTTTGTCAAGGCCAAGTGAATTTAAAGGCTAAACCAAGTCCAAGCTTCTGCAGCCTCCAGATTTGGGGATGGAGTTTGATTGGAAGGGTTTGGATCTCAGCACAGGTGAAAGCCTTGTGCTGTGATGATTTGACAGCAGCATTACACAGCTCATGTTATTCATTGAACCTCATTAATTTCAGCTTAGGGCTTAAGAAGCTGCTGGAAGGGAAGTTGTTGTAGGGGTAATTCCTGTGTTAAAACTTGTCAATGTGAAGGGCTCCTGTGAGATGAGATCTGAAGGAGTTGTTAAAAAAGAACATTGAGTGAGCAGCTGAGGCAGCCATCAGATACTCCATGCCAGGAGTATCTCTTCTCTTCATATTTCTGTGCAATCCTCGATTGGGATAAATATTGATAATATTGGGGTCTTGTGTGCATTGTAAATAATCTAACGGGATTGTAACAGCTCATTCTGATGCTGATGGAGCTGCTATTTCAGGAGGTTGCTCGTTGCTTGTGACATGTGGAGGGAGCAGACGTGGCTGTTCAGGGATGGCAGGGGACTCCTGTCATGTTAGAGGTCTGCCCACCTCCTAGAGAGGAAGCCAAGCAAATTACCTCAGAGAAAAAAAATCTTGGAAATAAATTAAGATTTAAAGAACCTCAGAAAAGTTTCTGGTGGATGAGAGGCTGCAAAAGCACAACCTTTAAAAGAAACAATACAGGACAGACTTATCCCTCACTAAAGGGAGAATTTCCTTCCAGCCCAGAATCCACTGATGTATAAAACCATGGTGGAGAGTTGGGAGATCATTTTGGAAAAGGCTGTGTGGTATAAACACCTTTATAAACACCTGTGGGCCTTCATGGGACCAGGGATAGCAATCCCTGCACTGACATTGAAGTATCATAGAGGTTTCCCTGTGTGGACTGAAGGAAATTCTTCCAATGCTGAAATAATCAAAGGACAGAAGAGATCCCTGCTCCTTGGTCCTGCCCTCCTCAAAACTGGGAGGGCAGAGAGGACCCAAAGTTCTGAAGGGCTGCAAGTCCCACCACCCCTGAGAAGGGGAAGAGCCACTCCTGAGCTGCTGAGCTCCAGGCCCACTGAGCTGCTGCTGGTGAGGTTTGGTCCCTGAGGCTTTGGGAAGTGTCCTCCTCCACCAGAAACCTGGAAGGATGAAAGATTGGCTCTTGTTTATCAAAACATATTTGTGCAACAAAAACCTGTTAAGAGCAGATCTTTCCCTTGTTCTCTCTCCTGTTTTACTGTGTCTGCATTCCATCTTCCCAGTTTATAATCTCCTATATAAATATAGGAGCCTGCTCTAAACCCTCAAGTTTTATGTTGGACTTTAGAATCAGCTTGTTTGTCATGCACTGCACTTCCTTACCTTCCTCTTTCCCTCTCATTTTGTAGGACTCTGGAACAATAACCAAGTCAAGAAGAACGTTATCCAATAAAAACCTTCTGGAGGACGAGCATTGATTTTCCTGACACAATTTGGAATGCATTAGCATTTTCTGTTGCAGTGTTACATCACCCTTTCTATCAGGTGAGCTGCCCTGGACTGTTTTTTAAGACGTTCTGTCCTGAGAGCATGTGGACTGTGGGGTGAAATCCTA
Organism: Certhia americana; assembly: GCA_018697195.1. Taxonomy (NCBI): domain Eukaryota; kingdom Metazoa; phylum Chordata; class Aves; order Passeriformes; family Certhiidae; genus Certhia; species Certhia americana. The sequence continues at coordinate 3,836,906 of CM031874.1, read as the reverse complement.
AGTAAAATTCCCAAGGGAAGCTTAGCAGTGGAGTTCTGAGGGATATAAATTAAAGGCAGAGGATGTGTCCTTCTTGATGCTCTGCAGATGGAAGTTGCTGAGAGCTCTGTTTTGTACCATACCAAGGTGTCCTGGTCCAATTCCCACTCTCCATCACCACCAGCAGTCCTGGCAGAGGCCTTTGGAAAGGCTGTGCCTTTCCAGCACCTTCCTCACAACCCCAGCCTCTCATTGTGCTGGGAGCTGGCAGGTCTGGAGAGTGGGGCAGGAGGGGAGCTCAGGGAAAGCCTGGCACTGTCACCCTGCTTTTTGCATGTTTTCATAGCCTTCTGATGCTTACATTTCTTGGAGTCAGATTCTCACAGACTTTCATGTAAACAATGATTGGTTTTGCATTCCTCTCTAGAGGAAGCGAGGCTTGATGGACTTTTGGTTTGACCTGTGTGGTTGGAGAGGTGGCAACTTCACCCTCCAATCCCTGGTCACCTTTGGAATGATATATATATCGAGGTGACACAATAAACTTCCCTTCTTTTCCTCCTTTCTTTGTGAAGAGAATTGTCATGAGTGTGTGTGTCTATAGCCAGGCAGCAATCCTGGGAGTTTCATCCATGCAGGCACAGGCCACCTTGACTTTTCCATGCCTGGCTGGTGGGACAGGGCACTCAGAAACAGCAGGGAACCAGCTCTGCCTGCGGCACCCGAGCCCTGTTTTCATTTCACAGGAGTCAGTGGCTGAGAAAGGGGAATCTCCTTTCATTATCCTGGCTCAGACATAGCAAAAAGGCAAAGATTCATGCCATTAAAACATAAGCAATCGGTACTTAAAGGCAACATGGCAGATTTACTCTGAGCACATTCCAAACTGAGGAGTTTTAACAGTAGTAATAAAACATTAAGGGAGACATTGAAGCTTGAAGGAACAGCAGAGAAATGGTTGTGTGTGGTGGGAGCAGGAATGAACCCCATTCCATGTGCAGCCTGTATGGAAATGGCCTTTGAGCCTAATGGGAGGAGGAACCATTTATTCCCTGGGCTAGTTCTTATAACAACTCCAACTGCTGAGCAATTTAAAACCTATGCATTTTTATAAGTGTCCATTTTTTACATTGGATGAAAATAACCCTTTGGCATTGGTTAAATTATAAATAAGGCAAACAGGGGATGCACTGCCAGCATACCAATGGGACAGCTGGGAGGCACCAGCATCACTGAAATATACAGTCAGTTTGCCTTAGGACTTAGAGCACACCTGTGGAAAGGAGATTTCATGGGAAAAGTCCCAAACCAGCAGGTCTGGAGTTGTACAGCCCTGTGGGAGAACCTGGCAGGCCTGGGAGGTGCAGTGATGTGGGGAGGGGTCTGCAGGAGGGGAGAGGCGCACTTGCAGGAGGACACATCCCAGAGCTGTGTGCCCAGGCTGTGCTGGCCAGGACAGCAGCCAGTGCCTCCTCGCTGCTGGAATTGTGTGCTTGGGAAAAATTCAGATTTTTCCCATACCTGCCTGGTGCAATCAAAGCACACAAACAAGAGCACACGCTCTTTACACCTCCTGCTTGCAATGCAGATTCCATCACCTCTTCCCTGCTTTCTAATCCACCTCCCAGGAACTCATTCCAGCACTGACAACCCTCCAGGAGCTGAGCTCTCTCCTGCTGCACAGGCTGATGCACATAGGGGGGTGTGTGCCCAGTCTAGGGATGTGTGTGCTCCCTCCCTCCCCCTGTGCCCCAGACTGCAGCTCATCCAGCCCATGCAGAACAAGATGCCACCACCCCTGTCCCTGTTTTGGGACCTTGGAAGTCCATGGGAGCACCAGCAGACAGCTGGACCCCTTCTCCCAGACCCCAAAGTAGTGCTGGAGCTGGGGGATTAAAGGCAGCACAATCACGTCTTTGCTGTTGTGAGTAACACTTTGGTTATCACACTGAACACTCACCTTCACCTTTGAAAAGATAATTGGGTTAGTGGGATATTGGGAAGAAATCCTTCCCTGTGAGGGTGGGCAGGCCCTGGCACAGGGTGCCCAGAGCAGCTGGGGCTGCCCCTGGATCCCTGGCAGTGTCCAAGGCCAGGTTGGATGGGGCTTGGAGCAGCCTGGGACAGTGGAAGGTGTCCCTGTCCAAGGCAGGGGGTGGCACTGGGTGGGCTTTAAGGTCCCTCCCAACCCAAACCACTCTGTGACTCTGTGATACTTGTGTGGCACATCATAAGCCTATGAGAGACAACACAGACACACTTGAAACTGAGAAGCCAGCTCAGCTTTCAGTGCTGAGTACATGGACAGATATTTTCTAGAGAGATACGCGCAGCAAAGGCAGAATTTAATCCAATTTTATGAGCCAAAAAAATGACAAGAGAAAATTCAGATGCTTTAAAAAATTTCAGCCGAGGAACACTGAGGAAGCAAGATAAGCACCTCTGAATAAGCCCTCTCTTGGTATCATGTTTGCACTTACCACAGGTGGTGAGCATCCCTGGAACACTTTAAAACTCAGATTTTTTTTTTTTTTTTTTTTACTCAGAGTTCAGCAAATGCAACCTTCAACCTGGAATTTTAATTTTTGATCATTCCCATAAAGGTTGACTCCAAATGGCTCAAAAACTTCACAGAGGAGGTGCCTTAAGAATTAACAAATATATATAAAAATGTAAAAAGGTTGTTTCCATCTTTAAGGCTTTTCCATAAATGTGCCAGGCTATGAATAAGCTGTCAGTGCTGTCTGCATGGCCCAACCCAGGGGCACTCCATCACTTGCCTCAGGGGTGCTCTGTCCTCCAGGGGCCCCTGGATGAAGAATGGGGTAGGTTGTGACTCCCAGAACTGGTCATGGCCCCAGCCCAGTCCCCGTTCCCCCCTGCCCAGTCCCCTTTGGGTGGCTGACAGTGGCAAATGCTGTAGGGCAGCCTGGGCTCCCCTGCTGCTCAGGGCATCAGGCAGAGCAGGGAGCAAACGCTCTCCCAAGGGCCAGAGGGGCTCAGGGAGATGTTCCCGTGCCAGCAATGCTCCTCCTGTCCCTTGTGGTGACACACCAAGTGAAGGTGTCCCAGCACATCACAGGCTGTGCTCTGGACCAGCCCAGGCTGAGGTGACAGCAGGAGCTCAACACATTTCAGGGTCTCTGCTGCACCTCCAAGGGGAGATTCTGCTGCTGCCCATGCCTGTCCAAGGACAAACAGCAGCTGCAGCCCCTGGGGATGCACTGGCAGCCCGTGGGATGAGCTGGAGCTCATCAGGAACCTCTAAGGGTGCTGCTGCTTCTAGCACCTTAGAGTGGGTGCTCTCCTCTGTTGTTTGTTAGCACCCTAAGGTTGTTCCATTCATTACTCTGCTTCATAAATGCAAACTAAAGTCAGACAAATTCCTCTGCTGGCCTCAGCCTGACTGACAAGGGTTTGGGGTTTTTTATTTACTTCTTTTGAGTTGCTGCTTGTGCTATTTCAAGTTTACCCTCTGCCCTCACTGTGGGTACAAACTGCTCCTCCTCATTCCTGTCTGTTCTCATGCCTCTGTCCCAGCGTGGGGCACAATCCTGGAGACACCCAGTTAGGCAGAACAGGAACCCCAACACCTGGGAATGCTGAAGGGTTCTCCCAAGGACTGTGTTTGCACCTTGTTCTTCTGGCTGCCCCCAGCCCTCACACAGATTCCCCTGGGGTGTCCAGCCTGGAGAAAGGAAACTCCAGGGAGAGCTCAGAGCCCCTGCCAGTGCCTAAAGGGGCTCCAGGAGAGCTGGAGAGGGACTGGGGACAAGGGATGGAGGGACAGGACAAGGGACAATGGCCTCAAGCTGAAGGAGGGTTAATTTAGATGGGACATTGGGAAGAAATTTTTTCTGTGAGAGTGGGCAGGCCCTGGCACAGGGTGCCCAGAGCAGCTGGGGCTGTCCCTGGATCCCTGAAATGTCCAAGGCCAGGCTGGACAGAGCTGGGATAGTGGAAGGTGTCCCTGCCTCTGGCAAGAGGTCAGATCCTCTTTAAGGTCCCTTCCAACCCAAACCATCCAGTGAATCTTTGCTTCTGTGATCCCTTCCTCTTCCCATCTTTTTGTTTTCCCATCGATTTTCACTCTCTCCCACTGCCAGTGTGTCCCTTCAGACCCGTGACTGGGTCTGGCTGTGGGCACTTGCACTGGAGAGTCTGATACAGACCAAGATTAATAAAAATAACATAATTCACTGAAAAGCATAATAGTGTAAATGAGATATTGCAATGCATGCAATGTATGAAATGGCTGTTTCTGTGAAAGTCAGGCCTTGGTGCAGTACCAGAGGTACCCAGATTCTCTCTGCTGGAGACAAGAGCTTTTCTCCTTTAACTCATTCCCCAGCTTCCCTGGGGAATCTTGGTAATCAGTTGAAAATCTTGGAAAAAAAAAAATCTTGAAAATCTTGAAAAAATTTTACAGAGAAAATGCAAAAACTGGAGAAAATGAAAGAAAAGGAGTTTTATCCAGGTCTGAAAAGGAGGGAAAGCAAGGGAAAGCCATGAGAAATTAATTCCTCATTTGTCCTACGGAACCTGGGGGAAAACCTTGAGAATGCAAGGGAGAAGCAGGCAGGAAAAGCAGCTTTAATGCGAGGGATGAGTGACTGCATGTTAAAATTCCTTCGTGTTCCGTGCGTGCTGTGCAGCCCCGGGGCTGAGCAGAGCTTGGGAGCCCAAACTCACGGGGGATTTCAGCATCCTCCAACTTGGCTTCATTCCGAATCACAGCTGAACAAGAAGCCTTTGAAATTATCAGCTGTGACAAGGGCATATCCTTGGTGTTTGTTCCCATTTTGCTGTGATGTTTTGCTGGGAATGCTGCAAGATTCCCTGGGTGCCTTCTCCTGTGTGCAGTGCAAGCCAGGGGCTGGCTGGGAGAAGGTGCTGGGGGAACAGGGAAAGCAAGAGATGGGCTTAGCCTGGATGGTGCAACCCTGAGGAACAGAGCTCAGGAGCCTCTCCTGGCTCAGGGAGCAGCCCTGCTTCCCAGGGGTGACATTCCTGTGGGACTGGAATGGGCTCCCCAAGGCTGCCAGAGCTCCAGGAGCCTTTGGACAGCACTGCCAGGGATGCCCAGGGTGGGGTTGTTGGGGTGTGTGTGCAGGGCCAGGAGCTGCCCTGGCTGATCCTGTGGGTCCCTCCCAGCTCATGACATTCCGTGAATCGCCAAACTCTGGAAGTTGGTGCAGAGTTCCAGTTGATCCAGTTGATCCCCAAACTGGTATGGATGAAACCATCTCCCCACAGACTCCCTGCTCAGGAAAGGAGAAGGAGGATGAGCTGTAGCTTTTCAAATCTGCAGTGTGCCTGCCTTGAATGTCTATTTTGAGCAGCAGAGCGCACACATTTGATGTTGGACTGAGGTATTTTGACACCCCTGCAGCTGGAATACATTCCCACAAATTAAGAGGAGCACAGAAAGCTCTGGAAGAAGCTGCATGGCTGAGCAGCTCCTGCAGGTGTGGCTCTGCTCTGGGGGTCCCAGAGGAGGGGAGCTGGCCTTTAGGAATTCCTGCCCAGTTTTGTCGTGGGGGCTCAGGTGTGAGTTTGGCTCCCAGAGCCTCCATCAGTTCCTGCAGGGAAGGTTGTGACCCCAGCAGCACTGGCTGCAGGATTCATAATTCAGGCTGGATACAGCATGAGCTGGGATTTGCTTTGAGGAATGGACAGCAAGGGGCAGCTGAAGGCTTTGAACTTTGTTTTTACCTGGATCCTGCAGCTCCCCCCAGGCCCCAAGGCAGCTGCTCCAATGGAACTTTGAGTAACTTCTTCCAGCACAGATTTCCTTGGGTCTCAGGGTTTGGATGAGGGATGTGGCTGTTCAGAGTTCAGCTGGGGAGAAAAGCAGCTTCTCTCACAAGTCCCTTTCAGGGACCTTGGGAACCAAAAGAAAACATTTAGGTTTCAAGCCAGTTTTTTAGGGAAAAAATGTATTTTCAGTGCTTTTCTGCTCTAAGTAGAAACCCCAAATGGTGAAGTTCTCTGTCTTTAATGACAAGTTTTCATCACCTACACCTTTCTGCAGAGCATCCACAATCTCACTGGGCATCACCAACATCTCACATGGTAAAAACTGAATTTTCAGGTAAGAAATTGAGACTTGAGTGTTGGATTAGCCATCAACCTCCTCTCCTCTCCCCAGGCTGCTCCCGGGCAGGGTGTTGGAGGAAGATGGAATCTCTGAGAACAGAGAGAGTTGGGATGCTCAGGGAACACGTGCAGGTCTGTCCCACACTGCCCATGGAGGTAATTCAGCAGCAGACACTGAACAGACCCAAGGGATGCACTAAACACAGACTGGGATATCTAATTATAAGCAATTGCTTACTGGAAGCAGGATTTAAAGCACAGAATGTTTAGTGCCTTTAAATATTTTAGAGAAATCCATAATATTTGCCATTAAAGACATTCTTATGTGATCCAGTGTCATTTGCACTGCTTAAGAAATTATGCAAGATAAAACTCTAGCACCAAAACACACCTTTGACATGTTTGAAGTTGAACTGGAGACAATTTCTGCGTTAGTCATGAAAGGATTATGGCAAAATTCTCACCTTTTTTTTTTTTTTTTTTTTTTTTGAAAAAAGAAAACTAGTTATTGAATCTTGTTAGAGTGCCATCATTAAATAATCATAATGAAATTCTCATCTGCAATGAAATAGAAAATATTTGTGATAATGGTAAGAAGAGAAAAGCAACTCCTTAGGCACCTAAATCATCCTTCTCCAGGAACTTTTACTGTCTTTTTAATTGCTGGAGGGTGTAAGATTCTTCTGTTCTTTTCATTTTGGGTTTGTCATGATCCAGAGCTGGAAATACATTCAATTAGTCATTGCTTGTGTTTGGGAACAGGCCTGTGAGCATCTCCTTGGGAGGGGACCAAGCTGCAGAGCACACAGTTTCACACTGGCTTCATTTGAAAGGCAGCAAAGCTTTTGGGCATGGACTGGGGACTTGCAGCCATCCCCAGCACCTGGGATAACCTGGGAGTGCTCCTGGCTGGGCAGCACCCATGGAATAACCCCCTGCACAAAGCAGGGAAGGGGAAAGGCTAAAAGAGCTGGAGACTTGGAGCAGAGGGAGCCCCAGGACTGGAAATGGCTCATTTTGGAAGACAGGTCACAGCTGGGTCCCTCTGCACAACTCACATGGCTGGGGAGGATCCCTGCTCCTCCAGGACTGCAGCTGGAAGGGAGGGCACAGCTGGATGGACCAAGATGCCACAGCAGAGATCCCATCAGTGAAATCAAGGCATTGGCCTGAACAGTGAGAAAAAACAGGACACTGTAAAATGAAAATTTGCTTTCTCTGGGTATTTTCTAACATTTTCAGGTCATTTATCCTAGGTAGGTGTGGACCCAGCCCAGCCCCTGGGGCTGTGCAGGCTGGAAGGAGAGGGATGTGATGGCAGGAGGGTGCCAGAGGCATTCAGGTGTGTAAATCTCTGGCAGTACACACAGAAATACCTTCAAAACTATTGCTCTGGAAAACTTGGCTGCCAGTCACACGTTCCCTGATTCCCCAGAGAGGTACAAGTACAGGGACATTTTTTCCAGAAGAGGAACTGCCAGTCCTGACTGTCCCCTCCCTCCCCAGGCAGGCTCCCTGTGGTACCCCACACATTATTTCCAATGCAGAGCCATTAACATGCTACTGAAGAATTCCCTGGACCTGCTATTTTTTCGTGCCTCTGTCACTCTTTGAGTTTGAATCAAAAGGGGAAGACAAAGTCCTTTGTTTCTCCCTCCCCTGAGACCAAGGGATGGCAATTATCCTTCAAACACAGCAGAAACTTTCTGAAAACTCTGGGGGGAAAGTGGCTAATGAATCCAACTTCAGCAGCAGCACAGAACTCACATACAACTCCTCTTCAGATCACATCATGTCAGCCCTGAGCACAGGCAAGCTTGGCCATTTGGCTGGGTCCCCTCTGGGACAGAGAAATTAAATGAGTGAAAACAGATGCTCCAAAGTTATTCTGAAACTGGGAGATGTCAAGTGCCTTGTTATTCTCTCACTGGAGCCACATGAATTTAACATTGTGAGCAAGAAATCTTTCCTAGGCATGAGTGTCCTTCTAGGGAAATTGAGGGTAATAAAATTCAGTGTGTGATCTTAGGGCAATATTTGGTTTGAGGCTGTCTCACACTCACATGCTCACCAGCACCAAGACACATTTATCCAAGTGCAGGGACCGAGCTGATACGTGTGTGACACAGAGAACAAGGAGTTCTGGTTGTCTCAGTGCCTCTGAAATTCCTCTGAACCGGCAACAAAAAATGTGGGTACGATTTCTTTAACTCTGACAGCTCTCCAAAACCTCCTGCAGTGCAGGCTTCAGTGTGTGCAGAGGGAATGTGCAGAAGTGTTTTCCAGCTGACCCCTCTTTGGCTCAGACACCAAAGGCAGCTTCAGCTTTGGAGGGTCCAGAGGAGCCCCAGCATGGAAGGACAGCCCTGGTCAGTGGGGTGTGAGGGAGGATTTGGAGGGGGTTGTACCCCATAAGGGGATTCTGGCATCAGGAGGGTGAGTGGCCAATTCCAAACGGTTTCATCAGCCTGCCCAGCCCATGGCCTGGGCACCCCAGGATTCTTGGAGTCCACAGACACATCAAGCACTGAAGGGCTTGGGGGGAGAGTTTCCATGGAGCTGCTAAATTAAACTGCAGAGAAACATTCACAGAGGTGAGCCAGGGGAAAGGGAGCAATGTGGGCTCTCAGCTGCAGGTCCTGACTGACCAAACCATGATGGACATGTCCCTTTGTCCACCACCCTCATCCCTAACCCCAAGCACAGTCTCCATGTACCCCCACAGCCAGATGCTCTCCCCTCCCTGTGCTCTGTGGCTCACAGGTGAGTCCTGCACGAGCCATCAAACATCATTTGTGACACCATGTACCAACTCCTCAGGGAGGGGCAGCCAGGGAGGAGAAAGCCAGACTTCAGGAAAGCCCCTTCCCACGGGCTGCAGGGCTGTGTGAGGAGCAGGCTGCTGGTCCCTCGCAGCCATCACTGCCCTGTGCCCCGTCCTGGGGAGGTCCTGGAGGCTCACAGGGTGCCAGTGCCCAGAGTGTGACCTGCCAGGATGTCCTGGCAGGAAGAGAGGACCCATCTGCTGCAGCTGGAATGTGGAAGTGCTGCTCCAGGGAAACCAGGGAGTGCGGAGGAACCTGAGCTGGTCTCAGACCCTGGAGCAGCTCAGCTGCAGCACCAGCCCTGTCTGCAGGGAAGCACAGAACTGCTGCTGGCAAATCCTCTGCAGGGATGTCACTCCACAGCCAGAGGACACCCCTGAGAGCCAGGGGCTGCCGGGGCAGGAGGTGGCTTTGATGGGAAGCACACCTGGCCACCAGGGAACTGGGCTGGAGCCACCTCCTCATTCCACACAAGCTCCTTAAATAATGACAGTCCATCCCAGTGGCCTGGGCCAGGCTGGAGCCTGAAACTCAAACTCTGCTCAGCCAATCCTCTTCCTACCCCCTCTCTTTACTCCCTGTGCTCCTCCATAAATCCCCAAACCTCTCCCATCCACAGGCTGGGATGAGCTTTGTGTTCAAACCACAGGAACTGCTGAGACACCTTGCTGCCACTCCAAAGACAGAACACTTTAATGTTCTGGAATAAATCAGGGATTTCTGGGAGCCATTTAAATATTTACAGTACTTTGCATCCTCTACCACGGTCTCTGTTGTCTCTCTGTGACCTTTCCCAGACCTTGCAGGAGAAAATTAATTAGTTTTCTGCATTTCACATCACTCCAATTATACTCACCTTGCTCCTCACTCATTATGATAATTTTGCTTTGAGAAACTTGACTTATTAAAACGACTCCCTCTTAGAGTTTAAAATGTGGTTGTTTGTTGCCTTGGATGGAGTGGATGTTCACTCGTATTTCTGTCACTGAAACTGCAGATGAAGAGCAGCCTGGAACTGGCAATAACAACAAGGTTTTTGCCATTCATGTTGCATTAAGGCCTAATTGAAGGCTGGGAGGACCCTTCTGCACCAGCCCTACCCGGGTGCCCAAAGCTCTCACAGTCTCCCAGGGGTAAATGCTGACTTATTAGTACAATTTTGCAGAGGCATAAAGGAAACAAGAGATTAATGATGCTTTTGCCAATCCTGAGCATCCAAAAATCATGAATCAGTTCATTCTCCCCTTCAAATGATGAGTGATTTAAAAACTAAAATATGCTTTGAGTCCTTCTTAGCATCCATTGGCAATTAGGTTTTTATTTGCCTACTCTCCTCCTAACCTGCATTTACTGCTATATTTCAAGCATTCTGTGCAATGACAGAGAGTAAAATATTATAAAAATGAAAACTGAGACATTCACTTGACTCCAGGTGATGTGACTTCAAACAGAGTGATGAGTAGAGAAAGACTGCAGAGTAATAACTCCCTTTTCTGTGAGTGTGGAAGGAGCCAGGAGTTAAATCTCTCCAGTAACATTCTAGTGCAGGGGCTCTGTATTCAATGCCCAAATCTTTCAGAGTGAAGAAAATTCAGAAGAATGTCTTTATTTCCTGTCATTCTTTTTATCCCCTGGCTCAGCACAGCTCTAACGTGTATCATCAGGGTCTAACACACGACAGCAAAATCTCTCCCTGTGTTCAGAGCTGACTCTCTCCAGAAGGAGACTGTTCCTCAGATAAATACCCTGACAGGGTTGGGGATTCCCCACCGTGAACCAGGCTCTGTGCTGGGCCAATTTTGGTAAAGCTGAGAGAAACTAGAGCTGGAGTTGGCTCTGCAGCTTGTGCCTAAGATGCCTCTTCACTTCAGCTTCAGAACAAAGCAGGAAATAATAATTTCCTTCTGGTTTTTGATTAAGGATCTTTAATTCCACATGGCATATGGCTACATCAAAGAGCCTTTTCAGCTTTGGATAAACAAACAGTCACAAAACCACTTTAGAAGTTGGTCCTTGGAGCAGGCACAAGAAAGAGCTTCCTTTGCAGTGAGACTGTACTCCCTCCATGTCTGTTAATGACTCCAGGCTCGTTAGCTGGAGCAGCAGCTCTGTCCATTGGGACAACCTCTCATTCCAGGCTGCTTGGTTGCAGTACAGTGTGGAATATCAACAGCAAAACCCTGGAAGGTTCAAACACACCCAGTGTCATTGATACAGCACAGCCTGGCTACTCCTCCTTGGCAGAATTGTTGTGCCCAGGCTGCATTTGATGGTGGGGCATGGCCCTGGGAATGCCAGGAGGGCTTGGGCTGGGAAGGACCTGTCCCTGGGGCAGGGACATCTTCTACCATCCCAGGTTGTCTGAGCCCCAATGTCCAGCCTTGCCCTGAACACTCCCAGGGATCCAGGGGCAGCCCCAGCTGCTCTGGGCACCCTGTGCCAGGGCCTCAATGAACCTTTGGGAAGAAAGAACCCAGTGATGCTTTAGGAACAGGAGCCTCATCCAAACACAGCCTCTGCTCGTTGAAATGGCTGCATCCTCCCTTTTCTCTCACATCTAACAAATTACAATACAGTTTCTCCCTGCCTGTTAATGTTTTCCAGTTCTTTAAAGATGTGACACGTTTGAAGTTAAAAGTCCTGTTGAGATGAAAGGCCCATTCCATGACAAGTGGTATCTACAGAAGACAAAAGCAAGGAGTGAGGCTTTGGGGGTTCTTGCTAACAGCCTAAAAAGAGAGTTTGCACTGGCTGCAAAGAACCAATCTGTCTGACTGTTGATTATTTATATTTGTTCCTCACCAGAGAAGTGGGCAAACAAACCAAAGTGGAGGCAGGCACAGTTTCTGTGCTGGAAAAAGGATGGTTACAGCCACACTGATGCATTAGCATGGAAACGGTCTGTCCATCCCAGCACACATTGCTCCAGCACACCTGTGGGACTGAGGGGTCCAGCTCTGGGCTTGTGGAAGAAGGGCCACCTTGGAGCTTTGGTTTCAGTATGATAAATGCTGTGTCAGCAACTCTGTTACACATCTAACCCAGCAATAATCTCATTTCAGTTTTTGTACATCCCCTTCTCTACCACTAACATGAATATTGTTATAAAAAAAATGGCTTTTTGATAAGTATTCAAAGTTTGAATTCTTCAAATAAAATTATTTTGGTTCTGAAAATTGCTGTGGAGATCTTTGGGAGCTTCAGCTTTCCCTCCCCAGCCAGGCTTTGGCCTTGCAACAGTTCCATGGGGAGTCTGGAGAAAAGGCTCACTTTGAGCTTGGGGCAGTGGCTGCTCCCAGGGCCACCAGCCAGGTCTGCAGTCTCTTGCCCAATGCTGCTGGTTTGGGTGCCAAGGGCAGCTCCAGGATGGCACAGCTCAAACCTGGGCTTAGCTCAGTGGGTACCACCCTGCCTCATCACAAGATTTACAAAGAGGAGAAAATGAGTGGGAATCTTGGCACCTCCCCACGTCTGTCTTCTCTAATTACTGTAAGAATATTTGTAATTTAAGGCAGCCAGTACATCTTTCAAAACCAGTTGCTTCAAGCTAACGTCAAGAATAAATGAAACTGTATTGGCAAAATTCCATCTGCTCCCTAAACCAGCTGTGGCACAATCAGCACCCCCTTGCTCTGTCCCCTCTCCAAGCTACTCACACTCATCTTGGTGGCCATTTTCTACCTTTGCTTAGGCCACTTTGGCTCAGCTGTAGCAGTCATTGACCTGAGTCAGAATTATTGGTGTGGCAATACTTGCTGGTGCTGAGAGTGCCACAGGTAGCTCCAGTTCCATGGGGATGAGCCCCTCTGGGGAAGGCCTGAGCACAAGGCAGGCTCCCCCGAGCCCTGCCCAGAGCCTTCACTCCTGTGTGGGCATTGGCTCACATCCCCTGTGCCCACAGGATGGACAGAGGGATGGTGAGAGCCCACGAGGGATGAGCAGCATCCTCAATTCCCTGAGATTTCTCCTTCTCCAGCTGAAACACAAAAGCACGGGACAGCTGAAATCATCCAGGATCCTCAGGAGAGTCAGGCTGTCTCCAAGAACAGGACCCTGAACAGCCATCTAGTCACTCTTGCCAGCTGTCACAGGTTGGGTCTATCCACACTAAAAAACCTCTGGTGACAACTTGTCCACCTCATCTTCCAGCCCTCAGGATGGGCCTCCTGCAGCAGTGCCAGCTGGAGCATCCCTCCTGCAGCCATCTCACCCTGCCCATCCTGCCCCTGCTGGGCTCCTCTCCTGGGATTTCCATCTCACCCAACCCATCCTACTCCCTGTTGGGCTCCTCTCCTAGGGTTTCCAGTTCTGCTGAATTCAGAACAGTTGCTCTTGTTTCTCCTCATGCTGGTGTCTGTCATACACAGGAGCTGACAGATGAGATCAAACCATCCCTTCGGGCCTCCCAGGACAGGAGTCTGGTGAGGACCAACCCTCCTCCCTGGGAGAAAAACACCAGAAATTTCTTTCTTTCCTTTGACCGTGCCACTGCAGAGCATCTCTTGCAGGGGATATTATGGGATTTGCATTGCATGACAGCTATGGGGAGCAGACATGGATTTCCCCTGCTCACAGGCTCCTCCTGTGATATTGAACCCCTGGTGTCACTGCTCACAGTCAACACTAGAAGATGTTCTGGTGGAGCCAGGGAAAAATGTGCTTCCTGAGCTCCCAGTGCTGGGAGGGATGTGTGTGAAACTGTTTGACAAGGAAAGGAAGGAGAGATCAAGATAAAGGCCTGACACCAGACAGGGGGAGAGTCTCCAAATTGATCAGCTTTTCAACAGAGGACAATTAAGGGTCAGGCCCCAGAGGCCTCTGTATCACATCATCTCACTCCTGCTATTAGGGCAGAAATGAGCTCAGGAAGCAGCAGCTGCTGTTTTGAAAGGCTCAGCTGCTTCTTGGGAAGTGCTTAAAATGTAAGGGCTGCTCTCTTAAAGGTGGTGATGATGGTGTAAGAGATTGCCAGTCCCAAGTTTCCCTCATTTTCTTCATGACCATCTCGAGGACAAAGACTCAGACCCCGAGGAATCCATTCACTTCGGACAGGGGCCCTAGCCTGGTCAGGACAGATGATTGCCAAGCGATTGTTTGCTGCTGTGCCTGTTGTATCCCACGGTACGCTGCTCCAGGCAGGTACTGGTGATCAATGGTACATCCTGCACATTTACACCTGCTTCTCGGGACAATGGTTCCCCTCCACACAAGAATACTGCTCAGCTTATCACTTTGGCCAGATGCCACTCGCTTTAGCAAAAAACCTATAAAGAGTGACTTTTCTGCAAAGGACTTTTGAGATCTCCCCACGGAAGGAAGACATGTCTATGGGCAGAAGGCCTCAAGGTCATCGTCTCTCCTTTGGTAACTGTACCCCTCTCTCTTTATTTTCCTTAACTCTCTCTCTCTGTGGCTTAATTGTTGTTGGCACTCAATAAAAGTGCATTGCTGTGATTAAACCGAAAGTCCCCTTTTGCACTCCCATCACGACCCCTGCTTGTACAAGTGGATTGGATCGTGACAGATGATGGTGATGATGGTGATGGTGGTAGTGAGGGGAGACCTCACCAGGGTCTGCAACTTCTTCCTGAGGGACAGTGGAGGGACAGGCACTGATCTCTGCTCTCTGTGACCAGGGATAGGATCTGAGGGAATGGCTGGAGCTGTGTCAGGGCAGGGTGATGCTGGGTATCAGGGCAAGGCTCTTCCCCAGAGGGTGCTGGGCACTGCCCAGGCTCCCCAGGGAATGGGCACAGCCCTGAGGCTGCCAGAGCTCCAGGAGCCTTTGGACAGCACTGCCAGGGATGCCCAGGGTGGGGTTGTTGGGGTGTGTGTGCAGGGCCAGGAGCTGCCCTGAATGATCCTGTGGGTCCCTCCCAGCTCAGGATATTCTTTAATTCTGTGATTTTCTCACTCACCAACAGGCACTGGGGACTTTGGCAGCCTTCTGCAGAAGAGCAAAATTTTAAGCCATCAACAGTTGCCTTTCTGCTGTTTCCCCAGCCACTGGAATTCTGTGAAACTGAGCAGAAAAGGAACATTCCCCAGGTCCCCAGAATGGGGAGATCATCCCAAGCCTCCTCTCTGGACCCCCTCTGCCACAAGGAGCCCTGGGGTCAGCACCCTGAGCTGGGTGCAGAGGTTGTCACAGCCCTTCCCTGCCTCAACAATCCTTGTCTGTGCTCCATGAGGGAAAATCCTGTCCTGGGGTATCCATATGTCACTAAGCCTAAAGACAACCTCAGTGTGACCAGAATTTGCTGGGTGAGGACTCAGAAGGGCCCACACTCGTGCTGAAGGCAATAACCACAGGAACCCCATGATTTAGGGTCAGGGTGTTCATCATCAAGGTCCCCAGTGTCCATGATGTAAAGGCTGGTAAAAGAAAGGAGATACTGTGCAAAATTACTGTTAGCCCATTACAGCAGCCCTGAGCAGCTGTGCCACTTACTTTTGTGCATGGATTAAATATATTGTTAATTAAAAAATGCGATTAACCTGAAAATACCAACTTCGAGCCATGCACTCCTCCACTTGGAATCCTGCACTTGCAGGGAAGGACTCTGGGCTAAGACACTCTCTAGAAATATTTAGCTCCTGAACCTGGTTTTTTTTCAGCTGCTTAAGATTCCATGAATTGTTAATGAGCATTTAAGTGCAATAATAAAGGATGTATCTACACCATTAGAGAAAAAAAAAAAAAAAAAAGTGATTTGGCTCTGCAAAACTGGTGCCAGGAAATAGTTCAGGGCCTGGTTATTTTGTGGGCAAATAAATGATTGTCAAGAAGAGCTGGAAAGAGCAATTTCAAAGCAAATAAGAGAAATATACAGCAGCTCGTGTACAGTAACTGTGGCATCAGAATTACAGCCATAAATAAGAGACAAAAGGAATAGCTGGGAGAGGCAGATGGATGGAACTGGGGAGAAAGCTCTGCAAATGGCATTTTCTGCTGCATAGAGAAAGCATTAAAGCTCCTGATGAGCTCCCCACCTCCACAGGCTGGCATGGAATTCCTGGGATCCCACTGAAGCGCAGGAATAGGTTTGGGATAGATACCCTGTCAATTAGAGAATATCAGGTCTGTCCTTTGTCCTGACTGAAGGCTTGTGGTGATAAATCCCTGCCAGGGTGGCAGAATTCTGCTGGCAGAATGACACAGAATGACACAGAGCTCCCAGCTTTCCCCAGTGAAGCAAAGCCTTGCTCTGGCTCTGGGGTGGGACTTTTGTTTCCATGGCATCTTCGCTTCCCGAGGCAGCTGGGGCCAGGCAGCTCCAGGGCCTGGGGGTTAATAGCCTAATAAAGTGGTTTTTAATCAGTGTAAAGCAAACACCACAACTGCTGGGTGTCAACTGGTGTTTTTATGTGCCCTCAAATGAGCAGGTTGTGCAGGGAGTGGCTGGGTGAGGGAGAAATGCCAGCTGGAAGCAGAGAGCAGGGAAAGACCAGGCAATTCCATCTGCTGGGGGAAGTGGGAGCTGGGCAGGGCAGGCAAGGGGGCATCACTGAAACCTCTGGAAACACAGGGGGTCTTTGCACATTTCCCATCCCAGAATATCACACATTTCCTTCCATCCAAGTATCATGGGAAGAACTGGTATCTCAGTCTTCTCCTCCTTATGGAAAGTGGAGACCAGTTAATATGGACATGAATCAAGAGGGTGAAAGCAGAACAAAACTCAAAAAGGAGCTTTTAGGGAACCTCAATTTTAGGGGGTTTCCATACAGATTTTATTGAGGGATCTTTAAAAAATAAATAACCCAAAATACCAAAAGCCTTTGGTCTCCCCTCCTTCCCGAGGTGCAGAGCAGGCTGTGACAGTGCACTGGGATTTCCAGTTTTAGGAGGCCCCCCACACCCCAGCTCAGCTCTGGTTTGTACAATTCCCACTTCCCACAACTCAGATTTTTGGGGACCAGCTCCTGGAGCCCCCCTGGCTCTCTGCCATCCTCCGGAGACTCAGATCACGGAACTATCAAATTTCAGGGAATTCTGCCCTTGTTTCCCTGACCAAGTTTCTAAACAGAAGGTTTGGACATTTATTTTTGCATCAGCCTCTATTCCTTCTGGAGTCTTGTATAGTGCTTCACCTTCCCAGATGCTGGCAGGGGACAGCAGGCAGGGGACACTGTGAAAAACGAGGTTCCCTTTCCTGGTAAATTTTAAAAGTTTAATAAAGGACAGTAAGAGATAAGACAATAAAGCAAAAAGTTAGATATGGCCGGGTGCTTTGACACTCAGCCAAGAGCACACCCTAACTCAGAACACACTTCTTTAAATGCACCAACATGTGTCATATTCATAGACCCCCACATATTATTCAAAAACATTTCTTTGAGTTCCCCCAACACACCCCCATTCCATCCTGTAAATCAACATTTATTTCTCCTTGTGGCTCCATTCTGTTACAGATTCCCTGATAACAGATAATCAATAAATTCCTTCCCT
The DNA here is from genome assembly GCA_018697195.1 of Certhia americana. Taxonomy (NCBI): domain Eukaryota; kingdom Metazoa; phylum Chordata; class Aves; order Passeriformes; family Certhiidae; genus Certhia; species Certhia americana. The sequence continues at coordinate 3,819,551 of CM031874.1, read as the reverse complement.
GGGGGTCAGGTCACCATCATCTTCATCCAGATAGGATAGTCCAAGAATGTGAAGAATTTCCTGATTATCTTTTACCATTCTCTGAGTTAGTTACAAAAGCCTTTTTACATTATCATGTTATAGCCCAAGAAAAACATATTTATCACACTACTGTTTCTAAGTTTTGTTAATAGCAGAAATAAAAGAAATTGTATTCATACAACAAAGTTTTCCAACATTATGCATATAGCATTCATTTTACTATTTGCAAAAAGCCAATAATATAATATGTACTTATAACAGACACCCACTGATGGGAGCTAATGTCTTCATCCACCTCCTGCCTGGGACATTTCTAGCTGGGAACTGGATCTCTTCAGAGGAAACCAGCAACTTGGTTGCTCCCCCAGAATAAACCCCTCCCCCCCCCTTTGAACAGCAGCTTTTCTGCCTCCCCAGGTATTCCTTTCATGCCCCTGGCTGCTCTGCCTTTGAACCAGGTGCTCAACACCACACCTGAGGAGGGCCAGGCGTGCAAAAGAAATCTGGATTTTCCAAACTGCCACACTCTGAGTAAACTGCTTATCATTTCAAAAAGCTGAAGTGTCTGAGTGCAGGCAGCCAGTGCAAGAGGGATGGTTTTCAGAACAATTTCAACAAAACAAGGGCATTGTAAAAGAAACATAGTGGGGACGTTTGGCAAGCCTTTCAAAGTTATCAGTTCTCAGGTGTTGCCAGCAGAGTTCAGTTCTTGAAAGCTTTGCTGTGCATCCACCATGGCCCCTGAGACTGACAGAAAACAGAGCCTAAATAGGTTATAAAAAATAAGATGAAGGGGTTTATTAGGGAGCAAGGAGTACTCCTATAATGAAAGCATTTTATGGCATATAAAGCTCTGGCACAGGGTGTCCAGAGAAGCTGTGGCTGCCTCTGGATCCCTGTAAGTGCCCAAGGCCAGGTTGGAGCAATTGGAGCATTCTGGGACAGTGGAAGGTGTCCCTGCCCATGGCAGGGGATGAAATGACATGATCTTGAAGGTCCCTCCAACCCAAACCATTCTGTGATTCCATGAGACATTGAATTTCAGTTTGGGAGATGCAGAACTGACAGTAGGGAAAGCATTTGTAGAAGTTTGGACTTCATGTTCTTGGGGGTCTTTCCAGCCTTAATGAATTCTGTGACTCAGTTTTCACCAGGAGGGTGGTGTGGTTTCAGAACAGGTCAGCACAGAAGAAATATCCATCCTTGGCTGGGCTGCAAGGTTTAGCCAAATAAAATCAGAACCAATCAAATGTTGGCCAGGTCAGGAGATGTCACAGGAGGTCATGCACAAAATGTGGCTGGACCATTTTCTTTTGTGTGTTTTCAGAAGTGCAGAAGGTCTCTCCCTCCGCTGAGGTGGCTGAATTGCCGCGTTGAGATTCAGCCCTGCGAAGGATTCACTCCAGCTTTATTCTTCTCATTTGTCAGCCACTTCTCACTTCTGTTCTTTTAACTGGAGAGCTGGGAACTGCACAGCATAATCAGTGATCTTTAGCCTGTCAGCAGCAAACAAGGGCTCTGAAATCCTCGGGAAGCCTCTTTTGAAAGCCATGATTATGCACTGACCTCCTCATTTACTGCATGTGCCCTAATTCTTGGCAGTTTCTCCAAGTTTGTCAGGAAATCGATGATAATTTGCATTGAGAAACTCTTTCTCACAGCAGAGCTCACAGTGGGTGCTGCCTGAGCTGTGTTTAGGGCTGACCCTCGGCATGTTTGCTGCTCAGATCTCACAATGCTGCACCATCCTGGGATGTGTGGTGAGAATATTCAATGATGTGGCAATTTCTAGTGCAGGGTTTTGGGGCTGCATTCTACTGGGTACAGAGTGCCACCTTCTTCTGCCTCCAATTTCTCCTTAAGCTGGTGATCCTCCATCTAATTCAGCCACATGTGGGGAAGGAGTTTTTTCTTTTCCCCCTTTTTTCCTTTTCCCCCCTTTTTCCCCCTTTTTCCCCCTTTCCCCCCATTTTTCCTTTTTTTTTTTCTTTTTTCCCTTTTTTGCCATTATTTTTTCATTCTGTGGGCTAATCAAAAACTCTGCAACCACTCAGGCATTGGTTATTCTGCAGCATATTCAGATCCCATGCAAACATTGAGCCTTGTTGGTTTAATGGTGCTGTTAAACACCATTAACCACCATTAAACAGTGTACTCCCCACTCCCCATCAGAATAAGGGAAAATGCCCTATTTTTTCCCTGTCCATTCTAGCACTGGAACATCTTCCAGTTTTCCCTGTGCTGGTGGCCAGATTATTAGCATGTTATTAAACAGACCATATTTGTCCCAGGATTATCCAAAATTGTGAAAGGGAAGAAGAGAAGGTGCTGCTGGGGACTGTGCTGCAGAGGATCAGAGAATCATTAAGGTTGGAAAAGGCCTCCAAAACCATCGAGTCCAGTCATTAACCCAGCACTGCCACGTCTCCCTCTCTCAATTCCTGCCCCTCCCAGTGGCTTTGGAGCTGGCTGGCTCTTTATAGGGAAATTGGAGGAGGATGAGTGTGGAATGGGAGGAGGCTGCAGTGCAATGACCAACCATCCTTTAGGAACACTGCTCCTTTGCTAGGGCTGGGCTTCAGGTGGAAGCTCCCCCAGCCCCAGCAATTTCCCCAGGGGTTCCTGCTGGTTTTGTTAAAAATGAGGAGCTTGACTCAGCCAATATATCAAGCAGTAATTTCATTTCTTAATATGGTAAAATATGAGCAAAGCAGCGCTGGGTGCAGTGGTGGGATCTCTCCCTCCAACTGCACGCTGATTGCTGAGGCCTGCTGGTATTTATATGTATATCCATAGGCTTTCTCAGCAGTTTCTAATTCCAGTTTTTATATCACAATTCTATACTTCAGAATGTAAATCAATGATAGTGATAGCTGGTTTCTTTACAATTTCTATACTCCATGGTGATCCATTCCTCTCAGGATGTACATCCTGGGATGTGTACTCCAGATGGTGGGGCCCAGATTCCCTTTTTGAAACCATTAGACAGAGAGTTGATGTCCATCTTCCTTTCTTAGGCTGTTTTCTTCACTGTCTTGTTAGGAATTTGAGATAAGCTCACTTCTTTCTTTTGTTCAAACTTTTGTACATTCTAAAGCTACCTTTTCAAAAAAAATCTTTAATTCAAAGCAATATTCTAAAATTATAATTCAAAAGTTCTTATTACAAAACATCTTAAGGCTTAATTACAAGCAGAAAGTTCTTGTTAAAAAGCAACATCTAAAGTTATAATTCAAGTATTTTTACTACAAAACAACGTAAGTTTTATAATAGTTAATTGTGAACAAAGGATTAGTTCAAAGGTCTTCTTCCATGCTTTGCTTTCCTCGGTTGTTTATTATAACTCATCTTTATAACTGTCCCATGGCCGTGTTCCACACATTTCACAATTACAATTACACAGGTTACTTTCATTTACCTGACACAAAACATAACTTTGTATTTCACAGTTTGGTCTCTGTTGGAAGAAGAAATATGACTTGCTAGAGGTCTTTCCTCCTCCTCCTCCTCCTCCTCCTTACCTGGCAGCTAGCACAAACACTTGGTTTTCCACAGCCTAGGGAGTCTGCAGCTCCGTGGAGTTACTCCACCTGGTTTGTACTTCCTGCACTCCCTAAATGCCACCATCCACCCTGCTCCTGCTGGGATCACCACATTATCTTCCAGAAAAGTTTCATAACCATGTCCAAACAAAGCAAAAAAATCCTGCCATGACAACCTACAACCAAAAAAAGCAGGTTTTCTTGGGATCCTTCTCTTGTTCATCTGACTGGGAGGAGAGGCACTGCCAGCACACACATCTGGGAATAAAGTTGTATTTTTATGAAGCAAAGTACCTTTGAGTTCTTTTTTAAGCATCACGAGTGTTCCATAGATTGCCAGTGAGACCCTGCATGTTGATTTCAAGACTGGAATGTGTTTGGTGGTTTTTGAAAGCAAATCATTGCTCATATTCCGTTCTTTAACCCATTGCCAGTTTTTGCACTCCCAGGTATTTTACAGCCTGTAAAGAAGTTGCCAAGGTACCCTTGGGCAGTTCAGGTCTCGAGCCATCAGTTTGCTCTGCCATCATTGATATTCTTCTCACCTGAATTTGGGATCAGCTTCATGAATTTGTTATCACACACCTACAGGATTAGGGAGACCTATGGTCTCCTTTTGAATTCCCCACTCCACTGCCCTGTGTCTGTTGGATTAATGAAATGGACAGCGTTTTATGGATGAATTATCAGATCCAGCAATCTGAGAGCAAAGAGGGAGTGAAAAAAGAACAGATTAGTCAGGGAGTGATATTGGGCAAGGCAAATATTGAACCAATTTCCCCTTTATTGCAGACACAGGGTAACAAGTTAATAAGAGAAGCAGCAGAATGTGGGTAATGGCCATCACAGTGCTGGGATGAATTATATGAGAGTATAAAATCTTATATGCACTGCATGCATTTTTTAACGTTATAATGAGCTGTACTAGAAAACATAGGAAAATGCCTCATGGAATTTAAATATTAGGAGTCAGTGGCACTTTTGTCTGATCCCAGACAGCTACCAGAACTACTCTGTTCATGTCTGGTGCAGCATGTCCCCTCTCTCCCCTAAAGGTGAAGCTCACAGCTCCAGAAGTCACAGCCCAAAACACAAGATGGGTTTTGAGAGACCTTACTGAATTTTGAGGGATAACCATCTGGAACACAGCACCTGCACATCCCTCCTGCCACCCGGGGCCACAGTAAGAGAGCTCAGACCCCAGATGTGAAACACATGTGAGGAGTTCTGCAAAAACATTTGGGTTTTCACCTCGAGGAGGGCAAAAAAGCAAAACATTTTACTGCATAGTACTGGAGAACACAGGCTGATGCATTTTCATTACAATCCTTGCTCTGAATTTAAGGCAGGGAAGAAGATGGGTTTGGGATCATTTGAATTCTCCTCTGTTTCTAAGCACTCCAGGCACTGATGAGACTTAATTAGCTCCTGAACAATTTTAGTAAAAAAAAAATTAAGACAACTAAAACTAATAAAATATTAATAGCAGGTTTTTGCTCATAGGCTGGGGCTGACCTTTTGCTGACATCAGTTAATGTCTCACTGATATTGAAATACCAGGTGAGTTCATCCCTTTGAAGCTGAGCATTGCTGGAGCTGCCTCGTGGGCAATGCCAGCCTAAGTAGAGAAGTGAGCAGACTCTTGCTAACCCTTAATTATAAGCTCTCCCATTGGCAAGAAACTGTCTGAAACGTTCATGACATGTTATAAAACACACCCCAGCTTCTTAAGACACACTGCAACTTTGATCTGTTTGCAGGTGGTCATTTGCATCTGGAATGTCCTGGTGAATTTTACTCCTTTCTCTTCTCCCCTCTTGCCTGGCTAAGAGCAGCACTGACAACTCCAACCACTTGAAAATCAGGGTTCAGGTCTAAACCGCACAAGCAGAGTGGCTGGAAAATCACAGTGCTTCTAAAAATAGGGCAAATGGGGGTTGTTGAGTTTGCTGTGTGAGGCCCAGCAGGATGGAGGTGACTAATGGGTGCTCATTTGCATGGAGGGAATTTAATCACAGCCACTTCCTCGGCTGCAGTTTGCTTTACTGAGCAGTTCTGCATCCTGCCAGGGGCTGTGCAGGATCATGAGGCTCCTGATCACAGGAAGACCTTTGGGTAAGGCACGGCCCAGCCCAGGACAGCTCCTGAGCCCTCCGCAGTCGCTGTCTTGACCACCAGGTCTGACCAGCCCCTGGAGAGCCCACAATGAAGGAGCAGAGGTGACTTGTGGCCAAAATTTCCAGAAATTTGCAAAATTTCTCTGCCCCCTGGTCCAGATCTGGTCAATCCTGCTCGACTGCAGGACACCAAGGTCCTGGTGAGATGTTGTCACCTGTGGGTGTGAAGCTTTGGCCCTCTAAGAAAGGTGACAGGGCAATGGGGTTTGGGAAGGGGCTGGAGCCCCAGGAGAGGCTGAGTGAGCTGGGAAAGGGGCTCAGCCTGGAGAGAAGGAGGCTCAAGGGGGGCCCTTGTTGCTCTGCACAACTCCCTGCCAGGAGGGGACAGTGGGGTTGGGCTCTGCTCCACGCAACTAGTGAAAGGACCCCAGGCTGTGCCAGGAGGAATTCCTTCACTGAAAGGGTGGTCAGACACTGGAAGGGGCTGCCCAGGGAGGTTTGGAGTCCCCATCCCTGGAGGTGTCCAAGGAAGGGCTGGAGGTGGCACTCAGTGCTCTGGGCTGGGGACATGGTGTGCATGGGGCACAGCCTGGCCTCGATGATCCTGGAGCTTCACCTGAGGGGTCTCTGCCTTACAAAGCTCTCAGTGTGCAGCTCCTGGGAAGATGGCTCAACCTTGCAGGACTTGTCTGGCAGATATCCCAGGGTCTGGGCAGTGGGAGCAGAGCTGCTGGGATAAGAAAGGAAAGGAAAGCTGTGATCAGATGAGCACATAGAGAGGTGCAAACACAGAGAGGTGTAAACCCCATCTCCCAGCAGGGAGGGGTGTCCATGATTTATGCTTCTATGAATAGTTGGACCCATGGGCACAGGAAGAGCCAGGGCTGGGCATGGCCAGGCTCTGTCTGGCCCTCAGGGGCCGGGTCTGGTGCCAGGGCAGGACCCAAATCTCTGACAGAGTAAGGGAAATGCCTTCAGTAATTCTTTTACCAAGTGCAGAGAGTTGCAGCACAGAAAAGGAACATTGCACAAATTGTTCACAAACAACCCATGTGCTCCAAAACCTCCAGCAGTGGCTGAGAACAAATCATTGATGCCCTCAGGGGCAAGACAATAAACACAGAGGTCATGGGTGAATGGCAGCAGTGCTGTTGTGACTTTTCTCTCATCTCTGTCACCAGGGCCAGCCCAGACAGCAGTCAGCTCTCCCCAAGGTCCCAGCCAGCTGTCAGGGCTGAGGGAACACAGCACACTGACAGACGTGCTACAAGAATTTGGCAAGCAGCTCCGTCAGCTCCTGGCTGAACACCTGGAAGACTCTGTGGAGGTTTTTCCAGGTCAGGTACACAAGTATGAAAGGCAGTGCTGGTACAACCTCAGCACTTTGCAGTTCCCACGTGGGTCAGCTGTGGCTTCCTGCTGCCCGTGGCTGTTGTACAGCTGGGAGCCAGGTGTTCTCCAGCATCTCCAACACCTGGGACAGTGAAAATAGCTGAGACAATGTTTTTGGGGTGTCCTGGAGCCTCCCTGGGCACCCATCCCACCTCACACCCTGCCTGGGACTGTTCCCAGCCCATCTCCTGTATCCCTCTGAAAGGTGGGATGGATCCCCTGACAGCTCAAACACTCCATTCTGCCACTCTTAGAAACCTGGAGACAGCACTAATCTAAACAGTGTGTAGGTAACAAGAGCTGAAATCGCAAACAAGCAGGAAAAAAAATCAAAAAGAAGTGAATTCAAACAAATATTGTCTGTGCTGCTCCAGAAGAGCACTGTCTGGGTGTAATTCTGTCATCATGCATCCAAACAAGGGAGGTGAAGCATGGTCACAGAGACATTTAAGCCTGGCTCCCCGAGCCTGGCTTTCCACCTCCGGTAAAAGTGGCCCCACATGGTTTCTTGTGTAAGTTTTCATTGCTCTTAAGCTTTTAAGGAGTGCAAATCAGATCCTTTTGTCTTGTGCCATCAGCTTTGATCTCCTCAAGGCTGTTAATGCAGCAGGGCTGGGGGCATCCCCTGGATATCTGCCCTGGGGCTCTGAAGAAGAGAATGACCATCGGCAGTGCCAGGGTGCTCTGCCTTAAAGAACCTGGGGAAAAAAAATCCCTGTCCCCTTCTTCCCTGGGGCAACCCTGGAGATGAACAAGTCCTAGGACACAGCTGTGGGGTGTTTCTGCCCTGTTCTGCCTCTTTGCCATGCTGGGCTCTGGCTTGTGTAGTTTACAGAGAAACCTAGATTAAAATGAACCTTTGGAGATCTCTGACCCCAAACTGAGCTGAAAAAGGGATCAGGTAGATCAGGTTTATGGAGGTCCTTTTTTGTCTCTCCATACTGAGCCCCTGCTCTAGTATGTGACTGATCTCACAGGAGAATAGTTCTGATGTTTAGAGCCTTGTGCCTGTGGTTTAAATGCTGCTGAAGAGCAGCAGGTGATGAGCAGTGTGTGGAACCAGGGTCAGGCTGTGCCTGATGTGCTGCACTGGTGCCTGGAGGGGTCTGGCAGGGGTCACCATGAATCCTGTCTGGCTGCAGCCTCTGAGTACATTGTGCAGAAGGAGCTGCTGGCAGCAGCAGGAGGCAGATTCTTCCTGCCCAGTGAACAAATAACCTCCAGCAGGTTAAATTCTGAGCCTGAGCTAGGCCAGCTCTGTGTGAGCAGAGGATGAGCTGCAGGATCCTGAGGTCCTGCCCCCACAGGGACAGCAGGGGCAGCTGCTCAGACAGACATTTCCAGCCACCCCTGCTCTGCATTTCTCCTCTGCAAGCACACTGTGTCACCCCAGCCTGTCTCAGCTACTTGTCCCTTCTGCACCTTTCCCCCACCTTGATCTGTCCCTCTGCTGTGTGGGACACCTGCCCTGGCTTGGCCATGGCAGGGAACACCTGAGGCAGGTGGGAGAGGCTGCAGGGAAAATCCCAGGTGCTGGGGAGGTGCTGGGGCCTCCAGCCCTGCCCACTCAGCCCAGGGCAGCTGTCCCCACTGGCACAGCACCTGCAGCCACAGCCTGCCCTCTCCATCCTCCTCCCAGCAACCAACCCCAGCCAAGTCCTTTTTCCCAGCATGCAGCCAGCTCCCAACCCTGCCTGGGTCACTCTGGTGGAATAACACAGCCTGGGAACAATTCCTGAGCTGTTTTTTCTGATGGGCTCCTCAGGGTGAGGGGTGGGACTGGCAGCTGCCTGCTACAGGGCTGGGTGTGCTGTGCACAGGGATCAGAGCTGGCTCAGAACTGTCCCTGTGTGTCCCTGTGCAGACCTGATCCAGAACGGCAGATCCTAAAGAAACACGAGGTAGTGCTGGATGTCTGATCTAATAAAACATCTGCCAGGCACCTTCCTACAACTTCCACTTACTGCTATCCGTAGTGTGAGGTTCTGCTCCCTGGCATCCCGGGAGCAGCACGGCCATCCTTCATCATTACTCTGCCCAGATTGTCCTGATGGGCTGCTAAGTGAATTATGGAGCAGACATTACCCTGGGAAGAGCTGACCTTGTCTTTAACCTCAGCACATTCTTCAATTAATGCCCCACAAGACAAATTAATTCTATTAATCCACAGAGGCCTCTAAGCAGATGAATTGGGATTTCTGCCTTTCTCCCTAAACCCACTTCTTCCTTCCTCTTCCTAATGAACCTTTGCTTGCAATCAATAGTTAAAACTTTGGCACTGTTTGAGAGCAAAAATAAGCAGAGTTGTGCTTACAGCCTGGTTGCCTCCTAAACCCTGCATGAAGGAGAAAGGATTCTGAAAGCTGACATATATTTCATTTTCCTGTCCCCAACAGGCTCTGCAGCTTTCCCTCACATGGCTGGTGCTGCAAAAGCCAACCTTATAGCAGGAGGAAGGGTCACTTCCAGGTCAGCTCAAATTTGCTCACTCTGCCTGTATTTCAAGCAGCAGGCTCTGCTGAACACGAGTGGAGATGGAAAGGGTGGGTCTGTAAAGACTTTGGGGTGGAAAAGGCCGAGATCCATGTTTTGGGGATTTCCCAGTGAGATTCTCCAGGGAAATGCCCTGTAATCCCCATTCAATGCAGGAGCACTGCTGTGTCCATGGGGCCTCCCTGGAGTACGTGCAGATAGCTTGGGGTCATGTCCAAAAGATCCCAAACTGCCAGGATAGGGCGTTGTGCAGGAGGGTCCTGGGGAGCCTGAGGGCACCAAGCTGGAGCTCAAAAACCTTTCAGTGCACAAGGGAAAGGTTTCAGGGGTGAGAAAAAGGCTGCAGGAGCTCCTTGGGGTGCCAACAACAGACAGCCCCACACTGCCTCCTGAATCCTTCCTGACTCCCAAAGCTTCTGAAGCTCATCCTGGGCTCTTCCCAGAGCATTCCTGCAGGTACAGCCTGTTTCTCGAGTCTCTGGGTGTTTTGGTGATTCCTGAGATGCAGAAAGTCTTTTTTCCCCAGCCCCAAGATTGAAGAAAAAGTCAAGAGTTGTCTCTTCTGTTTTCCAAGGTTGTTTATTCTTTCTTATCTATTTCATTTTTTCCCTGACTAGCAGAGATCTGCTCAGTTCAAGGCACAAATCGCTGCCCCCAATATACTTTTAGTATACTTTTATACTAAAAACTATGTGTGCAGTATTTACAATAATTTTCCAATACCTATCACCTATGTTAGACAGTCAGTCTGTATTCTAAACCAACCAGAAAGTGTCACCATCACAGCAGAAGTTGGAGCAGATGAAGAAGGAAGAAGCCTAAAAACCATGAGGCTCCTCCATCTTGTCTTTTCTGCTTACCATTCTAAAAAACACAGAAAACTATTTCTCACCCTGTGACAAATTAACTATCACTCTATTCAAACTCTTGTGGCCTGTAAATCCTCACACAGAGCTGGCAATTTCTCCCATGGGCTAAAATCAAAGGCACAGGAGTTTTTGACTCTGTGCCAAGGTCTCTCAGCCCCCTGCCAAGGTCTGAAATCATCCAGGACAGTCAGAGGAGTGTTCTGGACTCTGACACTTGTTCTGGGAATGCTGCTTCCCTCCAGCTTGCTGAGCAGGCTCAGCAGTGCAACCAGACAGGAATAACCAGCTTTGGGAACAGCAGGAATGGCTTTGGGGGGCTTGGGCAGACTGAGTCTGACCTGAAAAAACACCAGGGGGAACCCAAACTTCACCCTCTGAAGAGCCCTCTGACTGCTGGTTTGTAGCCAAGCAAGTCGCTGCATTGTACCCTAGCTCCTAGATCATCCTTCAGAAAGCTGGCCCTGGGGAAAAGAGTGGACATGGGGTGTCCAGCTGGGACCTGGGCTGCACTTCCCAGTCCAGGGGCAGCATTCAAGGGACTGGTTTAAGGATTTTTTAAAAACTTTGCTTAACTGGCATCACTAGTAACACTCTGAGCACTTTTCCACTTTGCAGCCTCAGTGGTTTGGTTTAATTTTCATTATTTTATTTTATTTTATTTTATTTTATTTTATTTTATTTTATTTTATTTTATCTTTTAGACATCTGTGAGTACTGTCAGCACCTAGGACATGCCTGTGGTAACTAGGGAGACAATTTTTTATGGCATAATAACCATAATTGAGGATAGGGTTTTTCAAAAGCAGTCAGGGAAGTCAATAAGAGTCCGTAAGAAGTGGGTGCCTCATTTCCTCGAGGTGCTTCTGCAAATCCTACCCTAAAACATTGATATTTCTTGCGGACACATCTAAGTCTGTGTGGGAGAAGCCTCAAATCCTTTTTGAAAAGTGCTCTACATATTGTAATTGGAACAGATTAATATGAATCTCGATGGCAGCTTAACCTTTTATTCTCCTTATTTCAGAAATCACTGAGTATTTCAGTCACAACTGTATCGTGCAGTGAGTGAGAGGCCAGATCCAGCCGTGCCACTGGCACTGCAGCAGGGCAGTGATCCACCCCAGGCAGGGAGAAACCAGAATCACATTATCGAGCTGCACATACATGCAGAGGAGCAGTGTTACCAGTGCTCTGCATGCTGAATGTCTCTGCAGGCAGCCTGCAAACAGGGCACACACTCCCACAGCCTCACCCGGGCAGCAGCATCTTCTCCACGGCGTGAAATTCCCAGGCAGGGCTGGAGATCCTTTGAAAAGAGATGTTCTAAGGCAAACAAACAGGGTGCTGAGTGCAAGGATCGAGAGGGGAATCCGGGTTTGAGTAAAACGGGGTTTAGAGCTGCTCATGGGGACAGGCTCTCCGTGGGAGCTGGATGTACCTGTGGGGTGTAAATCCTGCTGCCCAAAGGCAGCCCAGCAGCCCAACTTCCCAGGACACCAGTAGGTGCTTCCTCTGCTCTGCAGTCACTCGTGCTTATTGATCACCTGCCTCCCTTCGACTGATGCCTTTGATCAAACTCAGAGTCCAAAAAGAAGCCCCGTGCAGATGAGCCACATCTCACCTGGTGTCAGACCAGAGCTGGGACACCAAGCCTGGTTCATCTGCTCCCTGTTTAAGCTCATGGAATGCCTTGGAAGGGTTCAAGCCTGACTCTCTCCATCCACTTCATCAGCCAACCCCCAGCTTGCACCAGAACCTGAGCCCAAATCCCTTTCCTATCAATGTTTGGGAGAGTTTAACTCTCCCACCACCAAAAGCAAAGACTTCCAACAAGCGAGTGCCACAGGACACATCAGTAAACAGGAGGAGGTGGGAAAACCCAAAGGAGAATGAGGTGTTTGGACTGATTAACGAACACTGGGTGGCAATTAATTTCCATTTGAATGCTGACAGACAGCGATAACCTCTGCATTCCAGAGGGCAGCGCCTCATCAGATGCTCCTCAGGTACTCTCGGGCTGGATTTATGCAGCAGGCAGTAATCCAGCTCGAAATGGAAGTGAAACAGGGTGGAAAGTAAATCACCGACTTGCCCTGAGTAAATAGAAACTGTGTGTTATGGCTGGCACATGAAAATGGGGAGGGCAAGGTGTGCGAGGGGTTGGCTCATCCCTGGCGCTGAGGGGCTGGAGCAGGGCAGGGTGACCCTGGGGAAAGGGAGGGAGGCAGGGAGAGGTGGCAGCAGGAATCTCCTGGCATTGCGGCAGGCCCCAGGCACAGCTCCCTGAGGGGTTCCAGCCCCTCTCACGGGTGGTGGGACATGGCCAAGTGTTGTCCTCTGTGGCCACAGCAGAGCTGCAGCGAGCCACTCTCCTGTGGCTGGCGTCCCCTGCCAGGGCAGCCCTGCAGAACCGGGCAGGCTCTGGGTGATGCTGCACCAAAACAATTCTGTGACTCCCCTGCAGCAGGATCAGTCCTCCCGGGCAGTCACTGCTTGCCGGGCTCCAGGAAAAGCAATGTGTTCCTCTCATCACCGTGTGTTCACCGAGCACCTCCTGAGGCGCTGGGACCCTGATTTGCCGTGGAGCTGCTCCCGCTGCTGGCCCTGGTGTGGCTCAGCCTCGCCGCTATCCTTGCCTGGGCATCCCTGCACAGCCCAGCTCCCTCAAACCCCACAAGGACCCTCCGGATCAAACCTGCTGCCCTCTGATGCCAAAGCTGTCCCACCCAATTCCCCACACCTCTGAGCCACCTGCCTGGCTCTGGATCTCTCGCAGGGTCCATCTCTCTGCTTCCCCTCTTCCAGGGGATCTTCCAGGCATCCCAAACAGTCTGAGCTGGGCTACAGCCTCCTGACCTGGCTGCTGCTGCCACCAGCCCCAGGTTAAAGCCGCCAGGACTCTGGGGACAGACAAGTCCAATGGAACACCACCTATGGAACACCACCTGTGCTGCACAGACCTGCACGGGACAGATGCAGGAGCAAAAGGCTTGGCAGCACCTACTGAGAAGAAAAAAATGAGATAAAAAGCACATCCTGGACTGTGCAGGGCCAGAGACTGAAAGTGGTGGTGAACTCCCCATGCAAGCACCATGAGTGGCAGCAGAGAGTCAGGTGTGAGCTAAATCTCTGCAATCCTGCAGGAAAAAATGAGACAGATCCTTCCTCTGCTTTTGCATCACACTGAGCTCTGGGTCATGATTTACTCCATCACAAGGGAGAACAGAGCTGGGCCAGGAGCTTCACTTTTGCCTCCCCGTCTCCTTCAAGTTTTGTCATTCTCTGAAATATTTGGGGGCTTCGAGAACAGTTCCCATTAAGTGTATCACTGGCTTTTCCTCTTGGTATTTATGATTTCATAATTCCTCAATCTGTCACAATCAGTATTGAAAGAGCGTGGCTGGGTATAATGGAATAATTTGAAAGGGAATGCTGGAGTGCAGGAACAGCCTGAGCTCTTTTCAGCAGATGCAAAAGTGAATAATATTTAGGGAGGTGTTTATAAATCAGCACACCCTTTAATTAAGCAAAACATTTTGCTAAGAAAGAATCAATTAGCAATTCATGGCACTGGGCCTGGCCTATTATCAAAGAGCTTGTACATGATAAAGCACAATTGCTTGTGTGTCTTTCGAGCTAATTATCAGTAACTTGTTATAGTTGTCTTTCAAAGCTCGTGAGAAGAGGAGAGATAAAGATCTACATGAGCAGGGGGGTTGGTGCTTTGCCTTTCTCTCCAGTCTGTTTGGTGTTTGTCCTAACTGCCACGAGTGGAAAGGAGCCGTGCATGGTGTGAAGTCCTGGGATGGAGGGCATGAAACATCACCCTAGTCCATCAACGGGAAAGATGGGATCACCCTGTAATTCCACACATTCATTTTAATGTCTCATTTTCTTCTTTTTTACAGCCAGGCCAGCAGCACTACCAGCCTGGTAGGGGTTTGCTGAGGGGGAGCAGGGGGGACGTGAGGTGTTTGGTGCTAGAGATGAGGTGGGGCAGGACCATGGGATGGTCTCTGCTCTGGATCTGTAGGTGGTGATCAGTGAGTAGTGACTGAGAATATGGGGGTTCTCAGTGTGGCTCCTCAGCCTGCAGAGCAGTGCCCAAAGCACAGCAGGAGCTGAATCTGGGCTGAAGGAAGGGAGAAAGCTCCCTGTTCCATCAGAAATCCATAGAAATGGTAAAGAGGGCTCAGATCCTCTCTGGGATCCGGGAACATTGCAGCAAAATCTACAAATTTCTGTGTCTTTTGGGCACGTGCCAACTCAAGAGCTTAAACACACCATGCTGGCACAAGTGACAGGATTATGAGCAGTTTCAATCTGATGCAGATGGTCTTCCCATTTGCTTCCTTGTTTAAACAGCAATTTGGCAAGTCTGTCATTCATAAAGCTTTTATAGTGCTCCACCCGCTCCTCCCCGCGGCACTCGGGAGCTGATGGGATGTTGTAGGATGTTTGTGGGATGTTTGTGGCTGCCTGCAGCACACTCCAGTCTCCAATGAGGCTGCACTGGTACTGCCTCCTTCGCTCAGAGGAGCCTGGGCAATTCCACTCTGTGGGACAGATCTCCACTTAAAAGCTCCTTCAGCCAAGCCAGGTGTCATAAGCACCCCACGGCAGCTGAAGGGGAGGAAGGAGTGCCCTGAGATGTGCTAGGGGCTGAGGAAAAGCCACAGGTTACTGCTCAGATGTTTGGGAAGATGAAACAGGAAAGCCTTATAAATATGATGGCCTAGCAAAAGATTTTGAGAATATGGAAACTACAAGTGAGATTGAAATGAAAGCAAGCTTTGATGTACCAAGCCTCAGTTACTGAACAACTGGAAAACAATGGAATGGCCAGCTGAAGGGAATCCCCTTTGGATTAGACAATCCCCTCTGCTTGCAGACAGCTCCAAGGAGCAGAGCAGACCCTGCTAGCCTGGCAGAAGGGGTCCACAGAGCAGTTTTTAGGGTTTAAAATGTAACACAGTATGGGAATGTAAGGATTCTTATAGGCTGTATGTAAATGCTATAGGATTTGTATCTTGTACCAGATTGGTCAGTGAGAATTAAAATATTCAGCACAGAAGAAGATTTATTGTATTGTAACAAGAACTTCACTCTCTTGCTTACTCTTACTCTTACTCTTACTCTTACTCTTACTCTTACTCTTACTCTTACTCTTACTCTTACTCTTACTCTTACTCCTGCTTTCACTGTCACCCTTTCTCTCTCTCTCACTCCCTCTCTTGGGTCCTTGGCTCTCTTTGGGGCTCTCTTTGCTCCAAGCTGTGGCTGGCAGCTCCAAGCAGGGCCCCTGCAATCACAGCCTTTGCAATCAGGGGTGGTTTATTGGCAATAAACCCAAGTTCCAAGCCCTGGCTGCAGAGATCTCTTGGCTCCATCTGTCCCCACTGTCCTACCCCTGTTGATCCTACACTCAGATCCAAGTGGGAGGCAGGACCAGGAGACTGCTCTGCAATGAGCCTGCAGGGAAGGAGCAGTTGGAAAGTGTCACCATTCGTGGTGATCAGGGATCTGGATCATCTCTCCAGGGTGCTGGGAGACATGGAGGTGTCCAGCCAGGAGAAGAGAAGGGTCCAGAGAGACCTCAGAGCGCCTGCCAGTGCCTAAAGGGGCTTCAGGAGAGCTGAAGAGGGACTGGGGACAAGGGATGGAGGGACAGGACACTGGGAATGGCTTCCCAATGCCAGAGGGCAGGGATGGATGGGATATGGGGAAGGAATTGTTCCCTGTGAGGGTGGGCAGGCCCTGGCACAGGGTGCCCAGAGCAGCTGGGGCTGTCCCTGGATCCCTGGCAGTGTCCAAGGACAGGCTGGATGGGGCTTGGAGCAGCCTGGGGCAGTGGAAGGTGTCCCTGCCCATGGCAGGGGTGGCACTGGATGGGCTTTAGGGTCCCTTCCAACCCAAACCATTCTGTGATTCTGTGATTTGAGGAGAGGCTGAGAAACCAGATCTGGGCATCATGTGGTCCAGCTTCACAAACCTTGGATAAAACACCCTTTAATGAACCAGGCAGATGGACAGTAGGAGTAGAAAGGACTTTGTTTGCCCACAAGTATCCAAGCAAAGCACAATGAAAGTTTAATCAATTAACAGCTTCCATGTGGTTTTGCTGGGTGTAAAACAAGGAGGAATCATGGCTTGCATTGGCATGAGCTACTCACATCTAAAGACAAGTAAATATTTAGCCAACAATTCTGATTTTTTTTTGGCAACAAAAGGCATCTTTGTTCTTCATCTGTTTACTTGTGGTTTACTTGTGGATAATGCACAGCAGGGTATTGGATGGTAACTCAGCCCCCTCTCTAATAGGATATCCAGAGTCTTTGCAGGAGCTGAGGAGAAAGTTGGGGGTGCTCTCAGGTTCCTGGGCAGTGATTAATTAGTGTGTAATTATCACCTTTAGAGCTGCCTGTGCTCATACACACTCACGGTTCTTATTTCTGTGAGCAGAAATAAGGTTTATGGACAAGGGCTCCTCATTTCCTCTTCAGTCCCCTCAGAGGAAGCCTGCCCTGTTCCACTCTAGATCAGGGTTATCTACGGGCTTCACTCCATGATAAACATGGAACTCTTAATCCTTGTCTCATCTGAATGCACTTTTTAAAAAAGATTATTTCATGGGGCTTGCAAAAAGTGTGAAATCAAAGCAGTGGGGTGGCGAGGCAGCTGGCAGTCACAGGGCTGGGGACAGGAACAGACTAAACTGGCTGTGGGACCTCTGAGAGCTCATTTAACTCTTCTGAATCTCACAACGTGTTGTGAGACAGCAAAACAGCCCAGCCAGGAGCAGGGTAAGTGACACCCAGGTGATGAGGGCTGAGGTTCACTGAATGAGGATGGTGGCATTAATCTGGGTTCATGGCAGGGTGACTTGAGCCAAACTTTGACTCTGGACTCCTGTTTGGGAAGGAAGCAACAGGCAGGCCCTGGGCAGGCTTTGCAAGGTGATGAGAACTGCTGTGAGTGGCTAAAGGTTCCTGGTGGCTCCATCCAGGGCCATCACCAGAGCAAGGACAAGGGTGGGACACACTGTACTCCCAACCAGTTTCAGGCCAGTGTCTGCCTGAGCTGGGGCTGGGGAAGTTCCTGGGTCAGCTGTGCATGAGGGAGAGGTGATTCCATTCTGACCACCTGAGAGCTGGGACAAGGTGTGTATGGTGTCCTGTCCTGTTCTGAAGTGTGGTGTCCTGTCCTGTTCTGGGGTGTGTGGTATCCTGGTCTGGGGGTGTGTGATGTCCTGTTTCAGGGGGCAGGGGGTGCAGCTCTGAGGGGCAGCCCTGAGGGATGGGCACATTCTGACAGGGTCACTGGTTGTAACTCAGGAGCAGCAGCTCTGCTGTGGGTGGTTTCTGCACTGAGAGGATAAAAAGAATTGGGAAAGCAACTTTTTCCCCCTAGCATAGACAGCTCCTCCTGAATTCCTGTCGAGGCTCTGGGGTGCTGCTGCCATACAAATGCCTCTCTTTCTCTGCTCTTTGTGCAGCTCTCAGGGAATGCATTATCAGGAGGATGAATTGTGTCATTTCTGCAATCCCATCCTCCGTACCATATTCCAGAGCATCTCCCTGACAATGGATTTCCCTCATGTGCAGCTCCTGTTATTAGTGCCCATCCCAGGGACATGTTCTCAGGAGTGATGGCTTTGAAAAGCAGTGGCAACATTTGGGTTATAAAAGGGGACAAGAGGTTATGCAGGAGTCTTAATGGATTTCAGTGAAGACAGGGTTGAAAATACCACATATCTCTGTTATGGGGGAAACACAGCCCCAGAATTCAGACTTGGTCTGGGTACTTCCAATGTATTTATTTCTTTATTTTAACATGCTGTTTCTTCTTGGTCATTTACTCTGAAAGCAGTTTTGGTTACAAGGTAGAACTGGTCAGGATCTTTCTGTTTGTCTCTATTTTGTGTTTGATTTTCTTCCAAATAAAATGAATCAATTTCATTTCTGAAAGTATCATAGGAAAGTCATGCACACACCAACTCTGCAAGGAAAGCTGCTACAAATGCCTTGATTGTACTCCTTGATTGTGAGTACAAATAGAGATGGAAAATATCTTCATTTCATGCAATTCTGGTCAAATTTCCCATTAGAACTTGGCTTGGGACACTGCCTTGAGTTGGTGAACAAGTGTGATCATCAGAATGTGTTTTTACAGGTGCTTTAAGACACAAAGAAAAAAAAAATAATCTTAAACACCCATGGAAAATCAGATTATTGAGCCTGCTGTGGCTCAGAAAATGCAGCCCCCTTTGGCTGGAGCTCACCCACAAGACTAAGGCAGGAGCTGATTTAGTTCTTTGAGTTGACTCCAGCATCCTGGCTCCTGTTTTGGAGGGTAAAAGGATTGAATGGTGTCTGTATTTACCATCCACATCTGCGAGGGTTCTTAAAAATGCTGGGCTCCAGCTTTTCAGGTGGTTGGCAGTACCTGCAGAGGTGTTTGAGCTGGGCAGGTGAAGACTTCCCAAAATCAAAGCCTAAAAAAATAGTTCCAAAAGTTTAGGGCTGCTGGAAAACCATGGTGTTAAAGTGGTTTGCCATTTGAATTTATTAATTCTTAATTTCAAAGTGGAAAAGCAATGATCATGGACTGGGGCAGGTGAGGAGACAGGAAAAGAGTTCCTTGGGACCATGTAGGGGGGAGAGGGCACAGACTGCTGAGTGGGAACAGAGGGAACACAAGACCAAGGCTGGACACTATTCCAGCCTTGCTGCATTTCCTCTACAACCACCACAGCCACGAGCTCCTCATTGCTATTTGAAATATAAGATGCAAGCAGGGAGAAAATTTTAAAAATAACTGAAAAAAAAAAAAAGCATATAAAAGCACAGCCAAGAGCTGAGGAGTCTGAAAACCACGCAGTAAAGGGAAACAAAGCAAATACATAAATCCATGCAGGATGAGGAAGGGGAAGCATCTGTAGCACTCCTCAGGAGAGCCAGGTTCCCTGCCCTGCCCTGTTCCACTGCTGCAACCCCTGGATGGTGTCAGTGCTGCCTGCTTGTCCCACGTCGGGGACAATGGCTGGGTGAAGAGAGGAGGGGTCTCGTCATATTGGAATTCAGTTTCCTTTGCATTGCCATGGCAATGCAGGCAACATTTTGATCACTGGCTGAGACACTTCAGTCGATATTAACACAGCTTTTGCCAAGGAGGGAGCTGAATGACAGCTCTGTTTGTAAGGCTGATTTGAACCTTCTGCTTTTTAGGCTGGATCAAAAGCCATGCACCCAGAGAAAGTGGAAAGGAGGGGAAAAAGGAATCTTACTTAGGGCAACTTATGAAAAACACTTGAAGTTGAGAGAATACATTTAATTCCTACTAAATTGGCATCAACATCTTTGGCTGACTGCAAGGCAAGAAAGTGCAAACTCCCTTGAGGCAGCAAGTTCTAAAATAACCTTCTACTGCAGCACTCTGCTGTCAGAAGTTCTAACTCGTGTTTCTACTCCTCTGTCTCCTGAACGTCTCCTTGCTCACGGAGCTGCTATTTTATCCCTTATTTGTATAAGGTGTGACATAATAGGAACACCAGACTCATGTCTGAGACCCCTCAGGTCACGAGAAGCCCTCACAGCCCCAATTTGTGTTTCTAAAGGAATTAATTTTCCCTATTCCTACTCTTTCGTAACTATGAGAATGTTAATTATGTCCCTAATGAGTGTTTGAAGTCCGAGCAGAGGATGCTCAGCAGCAGCCAGGGGAGGGTGGCAGGAAACCAGGTGGGGTAGCTCCTCTGAGCACAACAATCAGAAACAAAGGGGCAAAACCTGCTCCCTGCATGGGCAAACTCAGATACAGCTGCCTCCTACAAGCCCTGGTGACCACCACGAGCAGCCAAGGGGCCCAAAGGGTCTCCCAGTCCCAGCTGGGGCTGAGGAAATCTCCCACCACAACACAGGGCTTTGTTGCTCTGGCTGTTATTCTGGAATAATTAAAGCTGGCTCGACCACTGGAGGCAAAACTCCTCTGAGGGTGAAATAATGACTCCTGAAAGGTCTGGAGAGCTCCAGAACAGCTGAGTCCAGCCATGCAGGCTGACAACATTGTGGGACATGAGGTCCATCCCCACAGAGCATTCCCCTGGGTAGGAGAGCCTGGGCTGACAGGGCAGCTATGACAGAGCTTCTGCCAAAAGTCTCTAAATGCTGGGAATTGGAGCCATTTGAAGGAGCTCCTGCCATGGAAATGTGCTCCCTGTTCCCTGTCAGATCCCATTGCTCACCACCCCACCTCCTGCTGACACTTTGGGCTCTCCAGGCAGGGCCCCTCACGAGGAACACGCCGGATGTGCAGCCTGGATCTCTCAGCTGGAACAAAGCCACAGCCTGTCCAGCCCATGGCTCAGAGCTGTGACAGTGCCTGAGAGCCAGACTGACATCCCTCCCACTCAGATACACATCCCTGTCAGCTCGGGGAACCTTTGGATGCTGGGGATCTTCACACTGCTGATCTGCTGCCTGCAGCCTCCTGAGCATTTCTGCAAAAAATGCATTTTGTTCTCCAGATCGTTCTTTTTCCCTACTTAGCACTTTATCCCAACAGGAAATGTTCTGTAAGGCCACCAGCCTAATTAAAAAGTTCTCATGTCGAGGCTGTTCTGAAATGTGCACATTTAGAGCTCACTGCACATGCAGAACAGGAATGTATGCATATGGATATCTGCAACCATCTTCCTATTTTTGGCTGAGTGAGCATATTTTCTGGGATCACATTCTGATCTCTGACTAATTAGTGTGCAGGATTAGTATTTTTCAAGGGAGTTTAGCTGTGTAAAAACACGTGTTTGGCTGCATGTTCAATTTGCAAGCATGCTCCCTGCACTGCCACAGACTGATCAGGAATTGTGTGGGGAAAAAAAAGGTCTTTGTCCATTTGCATCAGTGGTTTTTGGTTTACCAGCACAAAGAGACAGGTGGTTGAATTTAGATTTTGAGAATGCTTGTGCACAGCCAAGTCCCTTGGAAAATCTAGGTCAAACCCTGCAGACAACATTTGGGCTGACTTCTGTTTCCACATACTTTTTGCTCTGCAAGGAATCAATTCTAAGCACATCAGAGAAGGGAAGTGGCTACAGAAAGTTCTGCTCGAGCCAAACGGATTTGAATGACCCAGTCTCCCCCAAACACAGGTATTGAGACTTCCTCAAATCTTCCCATTTTGCTCAAATCCATTGAAATGGAATGCAGCAGTGCCACCACTGTGCTCACTAACACCACCCTACAATCTGAGCTGTGTCCTGCTGCTTTCCTGGAGTTCAGACTGAGCTTCCCTGGGGATTGATCCAGTGCCTGGGTACCAATTCCTTCAATTCCAGCTTGCTCCCGAACTTCAACCTCTAGAAATCCTCTCAGATTTACTTGGTGGGAGAACAAACAGATCTGGTGGAGCTGAAGCATCACCTTGTGCTCAAGTGTGATCTGAGAGTCTTTGTCAAAGCTCAACCTGTGCCATTCTGGTGGGGGGGAAAAACCCAAAACTTTCTCTTCTCTTACACACCTGTCACAGTTTGGGGTCTCTGATAAAGTGACAGCTCCAAACATTTCATTTTGCTGAGCCCATCACACACCTCAGCATCATCCCAGCAATTTGTAAGGCAATTTGATGAATATAGAGAAGTTGAAACAGGGAGATGGTTCATAGATAGCTCTGGCTGAGGGTAAGTGGGTGAGGTCTGGAAGAGAAACAATGTTCTCCAGCCTTCATGTTTGTGTGACAGTGATCACTGTCAATCACACTTAAAGTGACTTCAGCTTCACTGTGACAGGACCCTGCTGTCACTGCACTTATCTCTGAATAATGTAAAGAAAGCAGAGTACCACAAACACAAAGATTGTGCCTGTGGAGACAGCAATTGACAGGCTTGGAAAGAGCCATCAGGGTACAGCAATTCATGGCACTGACCACCACTCCCATGGGATCCAGGGGTATTTCCCTCTGTACATTCCTACCAGGCTATAAAACATCCTTCGGGAATCTCGGGAGTGTCACTGAACAGAGCAGTGATAGAATTCCCTGAAACAAAGAGCACTGAGTGTATCTCACCCTGCGTGGAGGACATGGAGAGCTTCCTGCTGTCTGTGCTTCCTGTGTCCCACAGTCCCTGCAAAAGCCAGGAAGGAGCAGGACTGAGCAGGACTCTCTGTGTTTGTCCCGTGGTTATTTCTGATGGCACAGGGGACATCATCTCACTGAAGGGAGGAGGACAGTCAGTGAGAAGGGCACCGGTGAACACAGCACAGAAGTACTGAGCCTTGGGTTTTCTTGGGCTGTATTTCCATGAAAACACAAGAAAGTCATGGCTGTCTAAAAGGAAGAACAGTCAGAAAGGGGAGTTTTCAGCACCTGCTGGAAGGTGTCCCTGCCTCGTGTTCACTGGTGCTGAGCTGGTGCATGAAAGGTCACTGAGCACAACAGGAGAGCCAAGAGCTGTGGGGAGGGCAAAGAGCAAGGGGAAGAGCTGGTTCTGGGGCACAGGAGAAGGGCTCCTCTCACAGAAATGTGTGTCTTGAAGGGACACGCTGAGTGACAGCTCAGCCCTGAGCTAAATTACATGTAGGTGTTAATGGTGAGGTTGATTATTGGACTATTGCAAAAGGAATCTCATTTCTTCCTTCCCAGCCTGATTCCTGAGGAGGATTTTGGGATCTGCATGCAGAGCTGTGACCTCTCTGAGATCAGAGGGACCTGGTGGGGCTCACAGGAGGGATGTGCTGTCAGGGATGGACACAAGCTTGGTGGAAAGCACAGGAAGAAGACAAGATGAGACAGGGACAGCATCAGCAGAGCCCTGCTGGTGGCAGAGGGACAGTCTGGCCTCCAAACCTGAGCCACAGAGGTGTGGAGTGCTGAGGAGGAAAATTGTGTGAGAATCCCTGCAATCACACTGAAATTCCCAGGTGAAGTTCCCAGGGGTCACACCATCCTGCCTTGTACAATGGCCACAGTTTCCATCAAAAAGTTCCTCTTGAAGCCACTCACAGCCTGTCCAGTATCTCAAGGAGCCCAAGAAACGAGCATGGAGGTGACAAACCCAGTATTTTCTCCAAGGCTGGTCCTTGCCATCTCCCACCCCTATCTCCAGCCAAAGGCAGGACAGGAGTCTGCAGGGAAAACTCTGATTGCAAGTCTCTCATTCCTGCAGTGAACCCCACACTGGCAATAAATCAGGTAGCAAACAAATAGATAGCAGGCAAATAGATCCTGCCAAGTCATTTTAAACTGCAATTGCTGGTTTTGTTTTTTCTAATATTGTGATGTACATATTTGGCCCATTAGAAAAACAACTTCATTTCCAGCCACAGTTTCTGTAATGGAGCAATTCCCTGCTTCAGTGCAGATCTCTCCAGAGAGTTAGGGTGAAAAGCACACAGTGTTTGGCTCAGGGTGGAAGTGAAAACCAGCTGGCAGTGCAAAAAATCCATTTTTCAGGAGCCTGGCCAGGCAGTTCAGCCCCCTCTGAAGGGCAGCAGTCATGAGGGCCAGGAAGTGGAGATAGCAAATGCAGCAGCAGCATCAGCCCTGACCTCTTGGAGCATGGATCCAGGTTTCTGGGAGAGCAGAGCCAGCCCAAGCAGGCAGGGATGGGGTAGAGGGATGCAGGACACACACAAGGGCAGCTCCAGGCAGTTCCCCCACAGTGCTCACCAGGATTCTGTGCTGGAGGAATCTCCAGAAGGATTTCATGGCTGCATCCAGCCTGTCACAGCCCTCCAGCATAGACAGCTCTGTGCATAAAGTTCCAAGCACACTCTGTGAGACCATGGATACAGCACCAGGCCATGGGGCTGTACGAGCAAACAAACTCAGCCCTGGAAGCAAATCTGCCCAGAGAGTCAGGGATGAGCCCTGCCCACCCTCATTCCTCTTCACAGCACCTGCAAGGATTGTCCTTCCCCAGCTCAGAGGGCCAAACCCAGCTCTGGAGCTGTGGGGTGGCCCTTTAGAAGGGGCTGCAGGGCCTGGCTGACCACCTGGAGTGCATGAACCACGGAATCATGGAATGGTTTGGGTTGGATGGATCTTAAATCCCATCCCATCCCACCCTCTGCCATGGGCAGGGACACCTCCCACTATCCCAGGCTGCTCCAAGCCCCATCCAGCCTGGCCTTGGACACTGCCAGGGATCCAGGGGCAGCCCCAGCTGCTCTGGGCACCCTGTGCCAGGGCCTGCCCACCCTCACAGGGAAGAATTCCTGCCCAATTTCCCATCTAACCCTGACCTCCTTCATCCTAAGGCCATTGGCTCCATGGCCCTGTGAAAAGTCCAACAAGTCAATCTAGCCTCAGGAAAGACACCAGCACCCCTGAGCCCAGGATCCTCCCAGCCTAACCACCCACCTCACAAGAGCAACATGAACATAAAATAGGAGTAGCACCAAAAAAATCTGAGGCAAAACTGAACTTAAAAGGTAAGAATGGAGAGCAAGAAATATCCCAGAAGTGATCCCAGGCACAGCCTCTGGGACTGGGAGCCCCCTCAGTGAAATGCAGTCGCTCCCCTTCCCTTCCTGCTTCTCCAGCATGGCCTTGGGAGATGCTGCTTAACATTTTTCACGCCTAGGACAAGGCAAAAAATCATTTGGTTGAAAAATGGCCTTTAGTAGAACATGAAAGATTTTATGAAAAACTATTGGCTTTTTAGAAGTGTTTCCCCCTTTTTGATTTTTTTTGGTGACATCTTCTATCTGTCTTTTTTACTGCAGCCTGCAATGTAAACCAGCCTTTGCTTTCTCTTCTGGAATTATTCTATGTTAAGATACTTTTTCAATCAAAAAATCTATCAAAATAATTCATGTACAGAAAATCTGCTGTGGGGAAGAAGCAGCAGTTTGAATTTTCTAGATGGAGAACCATGAAGGAGAGGCATGGAATCCTGCTTGTTCCCTCCTAGAGCAGAGGAACAGGTCAGGCTGCTCCCACCCTGCCCCTCCACCTCTGCACAGTCCTACCCAGACCCTCATTTTCCTGCTGCACATTGTAAATTCCCCTTCTGATTTCCCCAGTCAGATTTCCTGTTCTTTCTCTGCTTTATGAATTCCTGATGCAGAAGCAGGAGCCTGCTGTCCTCCACTTGCTCCCCCCACCCCAAACCTCCCTGTCCCCAGAGCTTTGGGGAAAGCAAAGCCAATGTGGGGCAGAGAGCTGCAGCACTAACGGGCTCTTTGTGCTCATTTCATCGAGTGCTGCGAGCTGAGATTTTGGGAACAATATCTGAACAGAGATTTGAAGAAGTGCTTATGTGATGGTTTTGTTAACAGCACTGAGAACATGCACAGGGCAGCTGATCGATCCCTTTATTGGGCAAAATTTGCTTCCTCGAATTCAGAGCTGGAGACGGGCTGTGACTGAAATGCCAAATTGTTGGGAGGTGCCTGAGTGGAGGAGCCAGCCCGAGCCCTCTGCTGAAGCACAGGTGCATCCTGACCCCTTCCAAGGGTCAGGAGAGGAGCAGGGAGGGAAGAAAACCAAAAGGAGAGCAGCAGCAGAAGGTTTGTGCCAGATGTCTGAGGCATTGTCTGTATGGGAGAGACCCACCCTGGGAAAGCTGTCCCAGTGACCCTGGGAGAGTTGCTGCTGCTGCTGCTGCTGCTGGCTGCATCCCCCTGATGAATCTGCAGTGCTCCATGGAGATGGGCAAAGCTGGGCCCACAGCAAGGCATTTCAGGGAGTGGAACACACACAACCCTTTCCCACCCTAATCCCTCATTGTAAACTTAGATCAGATGAGAAAACTCAGGTGCAGCTTCTGGTCCAGCATGTCTGGAACACTGAGTGTCCCTGTTACGCTGGCACTCAGCAGACAGGAGCTGCCCTTGGGTGAGATGAGACACCCTCTCCTCAGCCTGCTCAGAGGTCCCTAAATAAAAGCTGGGAATTGTGGGGGCTGGTGTAATGACACAGACAAGGAGGGAAATGGGGTGTGTGGAAGGAAAGGGTGAAGAATGAACGAGACTCTTAGAGCTGAGTCAGCAGCAAATGCTGGAGTGAAGAGGGGGAGAATCACAGTCAGCCCTCAGAGTTATCCACAGAAACCACAAAACTCCTCCTCTCCACCTCCTGGAAGTGTTCCAGGCCAGGCTGGATGGGGCTTGGAGCAACCTGTCCAGTGGAAGGGGGTCCTACCCATGGCAGGGTGTTGGAACTCTTTAAGGTCCCTCCCAACCCAGGCTATTCTGTAATTCTGTGACTTTCATAAGCTTGTGTTCAAACTCTCTCAAACTCTGGTGTTTTCTCATCCTGCAGACCCCACACAAATCCCTGAGTCTGTGGTTTAGGAGTCTCAAGCTCCTTTCCCCACTCCTCCAGGAGCTCAGCATGGGGTTACAGAGCTGGGCTCACCCCATGGTGAGCCCACACACATGGATGATTCCTTTGTTGGGTGTTTTAGGGCTGGTTTCCCCCTGTTTTGCAGCTCCTGGCCCCTCACAGAGGAGGGTTTCAAGTGCCCAAAAGTGCAGGAAGGGCTGGATCCTGCATCCTCCCTTCCTGCTGGCTCCAAAGCACATTCCCACATGGCTCAGCCCCAGGCTGCCCACGCTCTGCTCCACCCTGCACCTGCACAGGTGTAGCCCAGGCTGTGCCTCCCTTTCCCAGCAGCTCATTCCTGCTCCATCCCCCCTGCTCCCCAGGACCCCCAGTCCCTTGAGTGCTCCTCTGCTCCATGGCCAAGGATAAGCTCATTCTGCAGGAGGGATAAGGACATCCCCTCCTGAGTTACCATTCCTCTCCTTCAGCCACAGCTGGAATTTCTGTGAATACACACATATTTCTGTTAACTCCTTGATGAGTGAGCATCCTGGGATAACGTGGTTGGGGACCTGAAAAAGTGGATAATTTGATAACACTGGTGCTGCTTCCCCAGATGTCCTGCATGGGAAACCTCACCAGCACCTTAGAACTCATTCAGTGGGTTTTTTTCCCTTTAATAATACCCCTTACCCCCAGATATGCATTCAGCAGGATATGCATTCAGCAGGAGCTGGTTGGTAACAAACTCTGTCTCCTCCCAGGAGCCATGGTGTCCATAGGGAACAGCAGTGGGAGGGACACTTGGTGTAAAGGGGGAATTGGTGGTGTTGGGGGGCATGGGTGGTGTCAAGGGCTCACTCCAGCCTATCCCAGCACCTGGAGCAGAGGGAAATGCTCTGGAAAAGGGTATTTGATTGCCATATTTTCTCTGGAAAGGTGAATGTTCAGCATAACTCAAAAACCTCCCCAATGGGCCAAAGCAATTCCACAGGATAAACCCAAAAGGGTTTGTTTGTGAGTTTCTATGCAATAGTTGATTTGTGTGCTCCAGCTTCTCTCTGTTCCTCTACAGCAGAGTAAGACATCTAGATAACACTGTAGAAGCAAAATAATTTTTAAAGAGGAAAATTCAATTAAAAAATTTAATTTAAGAACATAAAACACCTCACCATGATATTATGGGCGTGCTCTGACTTTACATTTTTTGCACAGCACTTCTTATTTAATCCTGTCAAAGTTAGTTACAACTGTGTTAATTTTTAACTGATCCATTTCAAGGTAAAAATTATTTCTGAGCTTGTAAACATCCCCCAGGCTAGGGGTGGAAAGCCAAAGAACACAAGGCCAAGAATGAAAACGGAACTCATGGGTTTGCTCCTCTCTGCAATCTCAGTGTCTGTGCTCCCAACAGCCAGGAGGAAATCAGTGAAAAGTGAAAATAGAAACAAAACTCACTGTGACTTCTTTAAAACTCTCTTTGCATAATCTGTAGGAATAAATATCACCATAATTCTGTGCCCCAAATAAGGTGAACTTACAGTCCTTAAAAATCTGGATGTGACATATTTCTCTATTTTCTTTACACTTAAATTTAATTAATTCCTGAGCTTCTTATGCTTATTTCATGGAATCACAGAATGGGTTGGGTTGGAAGGGACCTTAAAGCCCATCCAGTTCCAACCCCAAACCTTCCATCAGCCCAGGGTGCTCCAGGCCCCATCCAGCCTGGCCTTGGGCACTGCCAGGGATCCAGGGGCAGCCCCAGCTGCTCTGGACACCCTTTGCCAGGACCTGCCCACCCTCACAGGGAGGAATTTCTTCCAAACAGCTGATTCTCTTTTAGTTTAAAACCCTCTCCCCTTGTCCTATCACTGTCTGCCCAGCTAAGGTCATAGAATAATGGAATGGTTTGAGTTGGAAGGGACCTTCAAGCCCATTTTATTCCAGCCCCCAAAGCTGCTCCATTGCTCCACTCCCTCAGGTGCTTTAACTTGAGTTATAGACCTGGGCTTCCACCCTTCTGTTCCCTGTGGTGTTTGTGCAGAGACAAACACAGTTCTTGGCCCAGCACTGTCCTGGCCCTGCCAGTTCCCTCTGCACAGATGCTCTGCACTCTCCCTCTGCTGCCTCCTGCACTGCAGTTGTTCCAAATGCTTTCCACTTGGGGGGTTACAGCTTTTAGGGAGGTTATTATTTCTCGGAGGAAAAAAATGAATGTATCACTTTTTCTTGCTCCTGAAGGAGACACACCAACTCCCTGTGTGGTTTCATGTCCTCTCACAGAGGGCAGGGTCCCAGCCCTCCCTCTCCTCCTGATGCAGAGGCACTTCAGCCCCCGTGTGTTACAAACAATAATTTGTCCCCAACCATTGCCCAGCTGTCACTGGGATGCTGTCACAGGGGAGGCCACACAGCTTTAATGGCATTAAAACCTCAGCTGGCATTGATCTGACCCCAGCACTGGCTCAGCAGCTTTGCTTTCTCACAAACATCTGGATGGAGACATTTGAAGCACAGGTACTAATGTCCCCAACACTGGGCATCTGAAAGTGCAGGTGTCACCATACACCCCCTACTGCAGCCTGATCCCACAGGCCACATTCCTAATGGAATTCTGGATAACCTGGAGTTGCCCCGGCACACCTGCAGCATCAGCAAACACATGTTAGGCACTACTTCATCAGAATTCCTCAGAGGACTCTGTGTTGTGTCTGGACCACACCAGGCACTGAGCCACAGGAGAGGGACATTCCCACAAACTCTGTGGAGGGAAAAGCCAGCAGCTGCCAGCCACTGCAGCAGGAGATGTCACCAGAATGTTCCTGCTGTGCTGCAAACACGAGTCTTTCCATCAGATCCACCTCCAGAGCTCACACTCCATCCTTCAGGGTCACCCTGTGCCCCCCAGCACTGCAAAGTCACAGTTACCAGGGTATGAAATATTTGCTGCTCTGGGTAAATGGGCACCAGAGCCCTGGGAAGGCTCAGTCTGTACAGGGAGCAGTGCAGAGCTGCCAGCTGAGTGCTGTGGTGTGGAACACCAGGAGGGAACACCTCGGAGTTAGTTTTCCTCCAGATGTGCTCCTCGGGGTGTTGGCGTTCCGATGATTTTTAATCAATCAGCAGCTGCTGAGGTTCCTCCAGTGGAACCAGACACAGGAACCACGATTGTGTGATATGATTCCCTGGAATAATATTGCCTCCTTTTCTCCAGCTGAGCCCTCCAGCACAGAGCTGGGGAAGGCACTGGAGCACCAATTTGCTGAGAGTGGCTGAGAGACCTGTAGGTGTTTAGCACTTCAAAACCAACACTTGAATATTTCCTTTAAAAAAATTTTTTCCCTATTCCTATTTTCTCTGAAAGAGAAAACAAGACACTTTCAGCCACATGGGAAATGTTCTCATTTGGGTCAGGCTGCTATTTTGAGTACAGGGCTGCCAGCCCCCTGCAATTATCCTGCCCAGACAATGGGATGGATGTTCCTGTGCAGCCAGAAAGGGCAGGACACTCCAACAGCTCCAACTCATTAAAAGGAAGGAACAGCCCTGGGATGTGTCACCAGTACCTGCAGCAGGATTGGCTCACTGGGCCCTGCTGTCACTGGGCTGTGCAGGGAACAGAGCAGGGATAATCACCAATCCCATCTCCATCCCATAGATCCTGGGGCTGGGGGGATGCAGCTGCACATGGAGCACTCAATGGGGTGTGCACAGCAGGGCCGGCTGCCACAGCCATGGCCCTGTGGGGGTGATACCTTAGGGTTTTAGATTTTCTATTTCCCATATATTTGTAACCCTGCAATTCTTCAGTGTATAACTCTTAACTCCATATACAGTGTGAGCTGCTGCTGTCCCATTTTGGTCAGACACAACAATTCCCCTCTGGGCCTGGGAATCAAGGACACCTCACTGTCTCAGGCCCTGAGAGATGTAAACAAAAGTGAGCTGGGGAGGAGCAAACTGAGGGTAAATGACTTCATTACCTGAAGCTGTAATTGGAAGATTGACCCCCAGTATGCAAATGGACCAGACTTATAAAAGTGTGAAAACCCCTGACATGGGGTTCATTTTTGGGTGCAGCCCCTGGGGAGCTTTGTCTGCCCAAATGTCCCTGAAGGCCTTCAATAAACCGAACTGCTTTTTATTCCCTTAATTCTGCCTGGCCTCTGTTTGAAGGTGAACCCAAAAAGGCATCATGGGTGTGGGACACTTTAGAGCAGGTCCCAGCTCTCCTGGGTGAGGACATTTGAGCTCCCTAAGGTCTCATGGCTGTCCAATGTGAAAAAATGGGCCACTAGAGCAGCTCTTCTTTAAAGGCTTTTATTGAGGCTGTAGGTGGTGGCCTGAGGGGGTCACACAAACCACCAGTGCTCCTGCTGGAGGACACTGAGAAGGAGGGACACAGCTTTGTCTCTTGGCAGAGTTGGGGCTTCCATCGTCACAACAGTCCCTAGGAAAAATGTTAGCAAAATGTGGTCTGGGAGTGTCATGTGAAACAAGTGTTATTCAAGTTATGGTGATGAGACAAGAAGCCCCAGTGAGCAGTCTGATGTTTTTCTCTGCTCACTGACAGTTTGGAGTCCTGTTTGAGTAACGTCTTGCCAGCTCTAGGGGATTTTATGTCTTAATTCCAATTCCACTGGGTGCTAAAGCCCATGGGAGTTCTCTTATTTGCATTCCAGGGAGCAGTGGAGGCAGAACTTGATGGGCAGGAGGACATAGAGTCCAAAAGGGGCATAGGTATGAGGTAAATGGCATTTAACAAGGGAAACATTGATGGTTATAACAGTACAGGGTATAAGGGAGGCATTTACAGTCATAATAAAACTGGGTACAAGGTAAGTTACAACATTGGGTACAAAGAAGGTATTTACAGTTACAGCATTTAACTGGGTTAACACTCTTGTACAATACTCCAGAATTCTCCTATTTCTTATTCATTACAAATGGACAGGGTATTTCAGTGCTTCCAGTGTTCCTTGTGCACACACAGCCCCAAAACACTGCACTTCCCACGCTGTCCTGATTCCTGGGAAATCACAGGAGACACACGGCCCAGGGACACTGCGGTGACAGGGACACTGTCAGCAGGACAGACTGGCACAGGAGGGAGCAGGGGCTGGGCTGTGTGCCTTGGGACACTGCCTGTGCCCAGGAACACGGAACTCATGGGGCTCACACTGCCAGGCCTGCCTTAAGAGAGGCCCCAGGAAATTGTGTCCCAGCTCAGGGCAAAGGAAATTTCTGTCTAGTGTCCACATCTTCGAGGAACACTGCTGGGAATGGACTTCCCTGGCCCATCATTGCCATTCCAGAACTCAGTTACATACACCCACACAGACACACATCAGAGAATCACAGAATGTCCTGAGCTGGGAGGGACCCACAGGATCATCCAGGGCAGCTCCTGGCCCTGCACACACACCCCAACAAACCCACCCTGGGCATCCCTGGCAGTGCTGTCCAAAGGCTCCTGGAGCTCTGGCAGCCTCGGGGCTGTGCCCATTCCCTGGGGAGCCTGGGCAGTGCCCAGCACCCTCTGGGGAAGAACCTTTCCCTGATTTCCAAACCCAAATAAATAAATCAATCCCAAAATAATAATATCCAACCCCACAAGTAAATAATTGAACAAGTTAAAATAAATAACTATTGAAAAAATAATAATAAAAATAAAATAAACCAAATAAATATAATACTTTATAATTTATATAAAAATGCAAAATGAGAAAAATATAAAAATATAGAACTATGAAACTAGAAAAATCAAACCAGAAAGATACAAGAATATAAACATACAAACTCACACATCTGTGCCCACCCCATAGGCATGTTTTTATTTCTCCTGCCACTCAGAAATTACCATCAGCCTCTTCACAGCAGGTTTTTCTTCCTTTAGGATCCCTCCAGCTCTCAACCACTGCAGGTGGAGCTGTGTCCTGGCGTGCTGCACACGGAGATGCAGAGCTGGGCTGAGGGTGCAGTGCCCCTTTAACCACCCGTGCAGGGATTGCAGCTCCTGCTCCTGCTCCTGCCCACTCTCCCCATTAATCCCAGCTGCTCATGGCCCCAAGGCCAAGCACAGAGCCCTCAATTTACGTCGGGCTGTTAAAATTTTTAAACCTCTGTAAATGACGAGCAGTTTATCAATGGAACTGCTTTTGTCAGCCTTGGCTGGGGAGGGCAGGAAATATTGGCAATTTTCCAATCGCCATTCATTTTATGTCGGTTTTCTTCCCATTTAAAGCAGGAGTTGGGTAGAAACAATATCCATTATTAATAGATAAATGTTTTATTAACGATATAAAGACCACAAAGATTTGTAACTTTAATAATAGTTTCTTGTTTTAAAATTCTGTGGCGTTATTATTTATTGAGCAGCTGGGGCTGTTTTCTTACAGGGCTACAGTTAGGCAGAACCACAGGAAAATAGAAAACTTGGAGTTACCAGGGGAGAAATATTCCAGCTGACTTAAGTGATTCCTGGCAGGACTTCTTTTTTTTATAATTTTTAAAATAAATTTGTCACTCGCTGTTTACAATAAGGCCAATAAAATCTCAAAGGAAAAGTCATTTTTTCTGAACTTCACTTCTGGTGCTTTCCATGCTGGAGCATCTTCAAAGCCCTGCTCTCATATTCTGCAAATTATTCAGGTTTCTGTATTAAGCTACTTTGGTTTGAGCCTTTGCTGTGCCAGAGCAGAGTGAGAACTGCATTTCCTCCTCCCTGCAGGGGTTCTGTGGCTCTCAGGTGACTGAGGGAACTGAGAGGGGAAAAGGAACATCATTTTTGAGCTTTGTTTGATCCTCCCTCCTTGGATTTCACTTCCTGGGCCTACCCCCCATCCAATTTTCTCCTTCTCTTAGTAGATATTTCAAGGGCTGTGTGGATTTCCTAAGAGTTAGCTCTGGTAGTTCAGAAAATACAAAATATGAAAACAAGTAATTTGAATGATCTGATATTTTATTTTAGTCTTAATTTGAGAATAAAAAATAATGCTTGTGTTTAAGATCTCAAAAACAGCAGAAGGGTTTTGCAAATAAATGAATTGAAAGAAAAAAAAGAGATGATAATAATAACAGCCATGCTCAGCTCTAGTTGGCAAGAACTAATTTTGCTACAAAAAAATCTAAAAACTTGCACTTTCCATCCCCAGTGGAAATTGTGAGGCTTTTTCAAAAAGCAAAGTTTCTGTTTTCTAGCAAGAAACTTTTTGCCTTTATCCAAATTCTTTTAAGCCTGGACAAAATCAAAGTATCAACCTGCAGTAGTCAGGGTTCAACTGGTGACCAAACATCATCAAAGGCCCAAAACTTAAAAGCTTTAAACTCTTTAGCTCTGTTCAGCCCAGAAAACTGAATAAGAAATCCCTAAATCCCACATTAAAGCACAAAACACTTGGCAATGTCTCCTTGTTCACTTTGGATGTGCAGTGTTCCTGCTGAGGTGAGCAGGATGTTCTGTCTGCTGGAGTCTGACCGTTCCATCCCCACATTGCTGAAGCTGGAGAGGAAACTCAGATCACTCAGAGAATTTATTGTTTAAAAACAGAAAGTATCACTTGCCTCTTTCTTGTAGGAATCTGATTGGATCCACCTGAAGGTTTTCCACGAATTTGTTTCCACGGAGTAAATACCAATTACTGGGTACAAAACTGGTATTTACTGAAACCAAAACTGTTCAGGGGAGAGGGACATAGTCAATTAGCTTCTTCAATCACACTAACCACAATATAAAGTGAAATTAGGAAAAAGATTGCATTTCAATATTTTCTAAGCAAAAAACTCTGCTTTTCCTATATGAACATGAATTTTTAAAAGCTTCAATTATAAGAACGACTTAAAGCCAGCTATTAAACCATTTATTAACCATTAACAACTTATTTTACCACTTATTTCACCATTTAACCATATTTTTAAAAGCATTTCAACAGACCCAAGTGAAGAGGTCTTGTTCAAGCTTCAAGCTGCAGGGAAGTTGGTGACTTGTGGTGTTATTTGTGAGTCAAAGAGGGCCTGCTGGTTTTGAAACTACGGAAAATGCCCCAGGATTGCATGTCCCAGACAGCTCTGAGAGTTATTGCAAGGAACTTCAGAGCTTCCAAAAATCGTATTTTGGATGTTTCCTGTTCCACGTTTCACTCCAACAAATGGAATCAATGGATGGCAGGGATGTGCTCCAGCCCTGCCAGATGGAATCCCCATCCCTGGAAGAGTCCAAGGCCAGGTTGGATGGGGCTTGGAGCACCCTGGTGTCGTACTAGGACACAAAATGAACACACGCGCTCACTGCAAAATTTACTGCAAGGGAAAAAGGAATTTTTTTTGTGACTTTGATATACATAGAGTTCTAACAGTGATCAGGGATTGGAGGGTGAAGTTGCCACCTCTCCAACCACACTGGTTAAACTAAGAGTTTATCAATTTTCTCTTCCTTCAGAAAGGAATGTAAACCAATTATATTTTACATGAAAAAACATGAGAAACTTTACTACAAGAACACAAACATTAAAAAGCTAAAAATACTTTTCAAAAATCAGGGTGACACACGGGGATGGGGAAAGGTGTCCCTGCCCATGTGGAATAAGATGAGTTTTAAGGTCCCTTCTAACCTAGCCCATTCCATAATTCCATGAAAGGAGCAGATGTGGTTCCTTTTCCAGCCCCAGCCATTCCCTGGCTCTGGATACACATTACTCACATGGAACTGAGCTGAGATGGTGCTCCAGGCTTGGTTTTTACCTTGTTATGGCCAACACCAAATAAAAAATTTCCTACCCAAAAGATTGTCTTTGGACAGGGCCTGCAGTTGTGAACAGATGTGGGGCTGACAATTCTGTGTCTCTGAAACTTCATAGCTGAAGGCCTGTCAAGATCCTTTCTTTCCTAGGGAAAAATTCTCACTTTTCCAAGAGAAATTGTGTAAACATATTCTCCAAACAATATTCTTTCTTAAAACAACAGGTGGTTTTTTTCATCCTTGTTTTCCATAATACTGAATATATTGTTTCTCTTACTTAGCCCATGGTAATAGGGAAGGTGGTGTTTCCATTCACCAATCACTTTTTATTTAGTGAAATACCTTATATAAGGTGTTTCATTTTTTTAATTAAGATTCCTCTTTTCAGCCTTCTGATGAACTTATTTGGAGTCTGTGTGTTTCTGTTCATAAATAACAGTGACAAACAGAGGCCCTGGCATGTGGGCACAGATGTTTGGGCACAGCTGGAGTGCAGCACTAAAGGCTGGTGCTGGCTTCCCCCGCTTGTTCATACTCTGCATTAAATGTGGAACTGAGAGGCCTGGGCAAGCTTCAAAGCTTCTCCTTGACACTAAATTGTGTTTCTGTGAAATCCAGCCTTGCAGGAGCACCTTCTCTGGCCTGCAATGTGGAGCTGTGGAGTGACACCACCTGCCAGGAACGTCTCCCTGCTGGGCTTCCCTGCTCTGCCCCCTGGCACAGCAACAGCACGATGGCTCTGTGGGCTCCAGGCAGGGAATTCTGATTTCACTCCAAGCCTGGCCTAGGAAAACAGCACTTGAGAGCAGAGCTACAGGCGATAGAAATAGACCCTACCCTGGCTTGGAGAAGGAGGAGGAGCTGCCTGCTCTGCCTGGCATGGGAACAGGATTTGATCAGCTGATAATATCAGGAAACTCAGTGCATTTATAACATTCTAGAGAAGAAATGCTTGAGAAATTAAAACAGTCAGCAGGTGAACATAAAACCATGGCAGAAGGGGGCTTCTCTGAGCTTTCTCTGGTGGCTCTGTAACTCCAGACCACATTAAAAGCAAATGAGCCAAGAAGGGAACAAGCTGATGCTTTGGGAGGGAAAAGGGCTGCACTGAGAGCAGTAGTAATAATAATGATGTTACTTCTGCCTCTTGCCTCCTGCAAGGAATAGCTGCATTTTTCTATAACCATTTCTGAAGTGTCAATCTAAGCAAAAAATCTTGTTATTTACACCCTCCATTTTGAGCTGACCCAATACTGAGAATCTCTGTCTACCACCACTGCTACCAGTAAACTTTGAACATGCCCTGGTCAGTTCAGCCATGCTACCAAGTGTTGGTCTAAGTGGGAATGCCTTGGGCCCAGGAGCTTCAGGATCCCACACCAGTCAGGGATTTCACTCTGAGGTTCCCAACTGCCTCTAAAAGCATGGGGAAGGCTGGTCAGGGAAACCTTGGGGGTAGAAAGCACCGAGGTGTGCTGACGATGCTGCAGGTTTGTGCAGTGCGTTCATAACCACAGTGAGTTATCTCATCCTCTAAACAGGGCTTTGCAGGTAGAAGGATTTAACTCTACTGACAATGAAGGAGTCTTTCAAAACCTCAAGAGATGTTCCCAGAAATCCTAGTGAAGTTCAGGTACTGGGAGACCTCAAACAAGTGCAGCCTGCACCAAGCCAGCAAGCCAAGGAAGGCAGGAGGAAACAAAGGTGAGGTCAGGGAGGGGTTTCTGGGGAGGGAGAGCTGGGGCTGCTGTGAAGACCAGCCAGGGTGCAGCAGGTAGAATCCTTCAGGCCAGCCCTGCTGGTAACTGGGGTGTGTCACAGGGTGGGGGTCATTCAGCCCTGCAAGTGTTGAAGTTTTTCTGCCCAAGCAAACCCCCAGTACAAGAAAAATCCCACCTTTCCAAATGGTCTGCAGAGGAAAGATGGAGAAACAAAGGAAGGATGGAGTGGGTAAAACTTGCTTAGGTGTCATGAAGCAGAAGGAATGAGAGCCAGGGGTGAAAACAGGATGGTGCCAGGTCGGTGCTGGCTGTGTGATTTATCCCTCCCTCCCTCCTAGCACCCCACAGCGGGTGTGAGAGGGAGGGATGCTCAGTTCCCATGTGCTGTCACCCCCACGTGTCCTCAGGGAAAACTGTCCCTCCTCAGCAGCCCCAGTGCAAAGCCCTTGCTGGGGCGGGGGGATGAGAAGCTGCTGTCCCCAGAGTCCTGATCTGGGGTCTGAAGGAGGAAACTCTACCAAAACAAACCCAAAAATCCACACACACGTTATTGTCTCACCCTTTCCTGAGGAATCCAACAGCCCGAAAACACGGGGGCAGAGGGCCCCAGGGAGGCAAGAGAATACTCCAAGACTTTAGGGCTGTCTGGGATCCTGGTCCCCTTCAGGGACACCTCTCTTAGGTCCCTCTTCCCCTTGCTGTGCTTGCTTTCAAAGCCAGATGACATGGGAGACAGGACACAGGAGAACTCCAGGGTAACATCTCAGGTTTCCATCTGCTGACATGGTTAAGAGTCTTTCAAGTGTTTCTGCAAGTTTATGGCACTGGTAGTGTTGGAAATGATATAACATCCTTAATTAACTTCTAATTAGTTGCTTTAATTAATTGTTTAAATTTGCCTGCTTCTAACCAGTGCTATTTTAATTTTTTCACAACTCTTATTGATACTATGATCATTAAATCATCAAAACCTTAAAGGTGTTAAAACTAACCCTGACAGGCTTCAATAAAGAAAGGCAAAGGGATTTGAAGATTAGGTGTCTGGAATCTTAAATTTATGGCCCTTCAAAGAAGTTGGAGTAACCAGAAGATACAGAGGAGATTAAAGCTTGAAAAACTGGAGATTCCACGTGTAAGAAAAAGATAACAAAAGGATCACAGAATGCGGACCAGATTAGCATAAAGAGCGAGAATCACAGACCAACAGAGAATAGAATACTAATTAATGAAGACGATTATGTAATTTAGAACCAATGAACATGAGGTTCTTTGTTTGCTAAAAGTGTATAAATAAGTGAAATGTTTTGTATTGGTGTGGACGCTGGAACTTTGTCAGCCGCACACACAAACCATGCTGTAACACTAAAAGCAGAGTTAGAAGAGTCTTATTAATCCCCATGATTTTGGTGACAGCAGCACCAGACAGAAGTTTCCTCTTGTGGAATTCTATTGGCAGATTCTTTGCATCCTGGAGTTACGAGAATATACATCGCCTCATCCTGGCACCCCCTTTTATTCCCTTTCTGCTAATATCAGCAGGGTGGAATTCCAGCTGGTAACACCCATGGAGAACGAAGCAGGAAATCAGTATTTCAAGCTGAAAATTTGGGAAAAAGGGGGTCCATCCTTAAAGCATCCTCTTGGCGGTCATCAGATTCGTTTCCATTTCAGCCCAAAGCAGAACTGTTTAGAGTCAAATGTTCCCCATTTCTGGATCTGTGCACCATTTCTGAGTCTTGCCAGCAGGGACAAGGAAGAAGTAGAGGTTCTGTGGGAGGGAGACGCCCAGGATGAGACAGTGTCACGTCATCCCCAAGAGCCCATCAGCAGGGCTGGTGTGACTGGCACAACCCCCGTGGGGCAGAGGACAGAAAGCCACAGCTGCAAGGGCATGAACAGGATTTGTCGTGCTGAGCGAATGCTGTAAAGGGTTTTACTGCCTCTTGTGGGGGAAGTGCCTCACACCTGACAGTGATGGAGTCCTAAGCTGAAGTTATTTATCCACAGGGATAAATCAGCACTTGTTTTACTGAAGAGCTGGGGCTGATCTCAGAGCACAAAGGCACTGAGTGCTCCCAGGGCTCCTCTCATGGCAGCCCTGAACTCCCCCAGCACAAGGTGGGCAGCACAGTGGGGGAAGTGCTGGTGCTTGTAGGGCTCAGGGGCTTCACCTCTGGAAGGGACAAAGGTGGAGAACTGCAGCTCCCATCTCACAGCAGCTTGTACTTCACTTGCTCTTTATTCACTGCTGATGCAAACACCCAGGAGCCCTGCCCCAGCCAGGGGGAACAGCTGCCCTTTGCACCCAGAGCTCAGGAATCACACACTGCTTTGGGGGGGTTGGACACCTTCGGGTTCCGGCCCCCCACCATGGGCAGGAACGAGGAGTCTGGCTGGTCCCACCATGCCTGGTCAGTCCAGCCTGGGGCCATCAAGTCTGGTCAGTCCCAAGGAGCCAGAACGGTCCCACCAAGCCTTGCTGAGTCCAGCTGGGGCAGAATGGTCCCACACAAATCCCTCTGCTCTTTGGAAGAGGTTGGTTTAGGGACAAGATGGAAAATCAGGGAACAGTGGGGTCTGAGGCTGCTTTTACCCCAGCTACTCATTACACACCTTCAGGGTAGGCCAGAGCAGGATCAGGCCCAGAGGAGCTCTGCCCTCCTCCTCCCTCCCTTCCCCATCTTGGGGCTGACACCAAACTTGCAGAAAAGCAAGTGGGAAAAGCTGAAATGCTGAGTTGCAGCTTGAAAAACGACAGAGAGTGATTATTGCTGTCCAGGAGACAAGGATTAATACATCAGCCCAACGTGGAACTCATATTTCAGGCAAAGTATTTTTATACAGGCAAAAATCTGCATCATTTTCCTCCGCTGTTTGATTCATGGGAAAACAGTGCTGAAGAAACAAGGAGGGGAAAAAAGGAAAATAAAGGCTCAGAGCACACTTTATCAGTTCTTGTATTATTGTACAGCAAGGTACCAGTGGCAGAGAAGCTGATTCTCAGGGCATGTTAACCAAAAGCATCAAACTGAGGTAGGGGATCTGTTACTTATTTTGCTTTCTCCAAACTGTCTCTGCTCAGACTGTCAGAAGAGGGGAGGGAGCTAGGCCAGCACTTTGCCTACCAGGAACAGGGGAGGAAAGGTCTAGTAGAGGCTGGCTGCTGTGCTCTCCTCAGGCAGAGTGAGCGTGATGGATGGGGAGGTTGCTCAGCATCAGGCAGGGTGCAAAAAGGCCTCAGTAACATCTATTAAAGCCATCCATTTTCCCAGGCTCATCTGGCACTCACTCTTTGTCACCACACTTGTTACCTTTCCCTGATGGTAAATGCTGGGGAACTTCAAGGTATTTGAACAGTCAGAGACGACAAATCCCTGCGAAGAAGAAAGTGTAAAACAGCAGGAGAAACATGTTGGCTTCATCCTGAGCGAGCATTAAATACACTTCCCATTTGTCTGAGCAGACAGTTAATGGGAAAAGGGGCTCTTTAATTGAACAGCCCGAGAGCCTCACGCAGCTGCAGATAACAAACGCTCAGGAGAAAGCCATTTTTCCAGGCAGGGATCCCGGCCTGGCTGAGGCAGGAGGGAGCATTTTACCAGGGAAATAGCAGCACACACCGTAGCTGCTGAGGACAATCTGAGGCGAGGCTCTTCCCAGCACGGTGCTCTTTAAAGGGGCAGAGAGAGGCCCCAGACCAGGCCTAAGGCAGGAGCAAAGCTCGGGGTTATCTCCAGCTGGCTCCAGCCCAGGGCTGCCAATTGCTGTGTGCCACTCCTCTGGGTCACCATGGGCTCTCCAGGCTCCTCTCTGCACAGCTCACAGGCAGCTTCCTGCACTGGGGCACTGCTGTGCCACTGTCACCACTCTGCTGACACTGCTGTGCCACTGTCACCACTCTGCTGGCACTGCTGTGGCACTGCCACCATTCTGATGGCACTGCTGTGCCACTGTCACCACTCTGCTGGCACTGCTGTACCACTGTCACCGCTCTGCTGGCACTGCTATGGCACTGTTACCGCTCTGCTGGCACTGCTGTGGCACTGCCACCACTCTGCTGGCACTGCTGTGGGATTGCCGCCACTCTGCTGGCACTGCTGTGGCACTGTCACCATTCTGCTGGCACTGCTGTGCCACTGCCTCCACTCTGCTGGCACTGCTGTGGTATTGCCACTACTCTGGTGGCATTACTGTGGCATTGTTACCGTTCTGATGGCACTGCTGTGGCACTGTCACTGCTCTGCTGGCACTGCTGTGCCACTGCCACCACTCTGCTGGCACTGCTGTGCCACTGTCTGTTATCTGCTGGCACTGCTGCACCCACTGCCAGGCCCAGCATACCAGGCAAGAGGCCTCTCACTGGATTTCAAGGTCCCTCTAACACAGAGCTAAGGGTTGCAGGGCACCTCAGTGGTCCCTCCATGCTGGCAGCTGAGCTGGGCCCTCTGGGGACAGCGCTGGGAATCACAGAATCCCAGACTGGTTTGGGTTGGAAGGAACTCAAAGCCCATCCAGTGCCACCCCCTGCCATGGGCAGGGACACCTTCTACTGTCCCAGAGTGCTCCAAGCTCCATCCAGCCTGGCCTTGGACACTGCCAGGGATCCAGGGGCAGCCACAGCTGCCTCTCGCCCTGTGCCAGGGCCTGCCCACCCTCCCAGCACAGATCTTCCTCCCAGTATCCCACCTAACCCCACTGTCTTTCAGTTTGAAGCCATTCCCTCTTGTCCTGTCTGTCCAGGTCCGTGTGAATAATTCCTCTCCATCTTTCTCTTCAGCTCCCCTTGGTATTTTCCACCAATCTCCACAGTATGAGGTACCAACAACAGGTGCCAGGCAGAGCAGCCAAAAAATACTCAAAAACAATTAATGAGCCTTATAAAATGAACTTTCCCTGACACAAGATGCCTGGTGCACATGTCCATCTGTAGCACATCCACCTTCCCATCTCCCCTCAAATCTTCCCTCCCTGTGCTCGATCCTTCAAACCCACCCTCCTGCAGCACAACCCCTTCCCAGACTAAAGAGTGTCTGAGATCCTGGGATCCACCTGAACATTATTTTTCTTTACTTACTTTAAATGTTATTCAGGAATCTCTGGCCTCCCCAGGGTGTGCAGCAGAGGGTGGTGGGGCCAGTGACACAACCAGGGCAGGCACCTGCTTCCACTGTAATGGTGCTAATTAATAACTGGCTAATTCAGTGAAGAAAGCCCGTTCCCAGAGTATCAAGGGAAGGGCAGAGATAAGAATGTAGCAAGAGAGGGATTGAAGGAGTCTCCTCTATTGTCAAATCCTCTTCCCTGTGATTCCCATCACACCAGCTTATTAAACCCTGCCTTGAAAGCAGTGGCTTTTCCCGTGCTCCCCAGGGGAGGATGTTAAAGAACTTCCCTTATCATGTATCAAGGAATCTCCTCACTTGCAATTAAGACCTGCACTTAACCAGTTTGTTCTTGATCTGTGCTTTAAATCACCTCTCCTCCACGGGGTTTATCTCCCCCCTGAAATGCTGCCTCTCCTCTTCTCCACAGGAATTTATGGTTAAACAGGCTGCACGAGCTTCCCTGCTTTTTCCCCATATCCTTGTTTCCCTCCTCCTGTAAACCTGACCCCCTCAGTCTGTGCAGAATGCAGCAGTGACAGGTGCTTTTCCAGGTGCTGAGGACAGGAGGCACTGCTGG
This sequence comes from Certhia americana, assembly GCA_018697195.1. Classification (NCBI taxonomy): domain Eukaryota; kingdom Metazoa; phylum Chordata; class Aves; order Passeriformes; family Certhiidae; genus Certhia; species Certhia americana. The sequence continues at coordinate 3,776,708 of CM031874.1, read as the reverse complement.
GGACAGCCAGGGGTCAGTGGGGCTCATCCTGCCCTGGATGCTGGAAGGAGCTGGGGCCAGCAGGGTTCAAACAGCCTCTCCAGGTCGTTTGTCTTAAAAGTGAGGTTTTTTGGAGCTCCCTGCAGCTGTCTGTGGACAGGAGACAGGAGGCAGCATCACACCTGAGTGCAAAAATGACATTGTGGTCACGCTGACAGGATTTAGGAGCCTTCTCCACATCAAGACCTGCCTCAGCTCCTCTGTGCCATGCAGGACAGCCTCCCAGGGGTAGTATCTCCTGATGGTGGTGACACAGGCCCTTTGTCCATCTCTTCTGGGCTTTTCTCCCTTTTTCCCACCTCTTCCTCTCCCTTTGGTTTACTTGGAACCTGGGCACATCCTCAGCTGCCCCCCATCCAGCAGCAGGAAGGCAGCTGAAGGGTTTTCTCTCACCTCAGGGGTCTGCATCACTGATTCCCAGAGCAGCAGCACAAACAGGAACCCTCGTCAATACCAGCACACTCTCACTGTGTTAATTAAGTGCATTTAATTACCAAAAGGGCAGACAAATGCAGCAGGGCTGAGGCCTGAAAGGCTACACACAGGGATCTCCTTTCATGGCTTGCCTGGCCCTGTTCACTGTGTTATCCCAATAACTGCTGACCCTATAGAGGTTCCCTGGCTGTCCCAGTTTGAACCAGTGCTGCCCCACTGCCAGGCTGCCCCAGGACCAGCAGATCTCATGGGAAACCCCTGGGCTGGCAGACTGGCTTCATGGATGTGCTCAGAGGAGCCCCAGTTCTTCACAACCTTTTGATCAAACACCTTCAGGGTTCTTGATATTCCTTTCTGATCCCAGGACTGAATAGGAAAATCAGTTCCAGCCACAGACAATGAATGATCAAGGAAGGCCTCCCAGTTATCCATGCATCCAAGGAGAAGGCTGAAGCTGTTTGCCTGGAGTGAGAGGAATCCTTTGGTACAAAAGCAGAAAAAGAAGTCATTGCTATGAGAGAAGAGAAGCTGGTGCTTTGATCCCTGCTATGATCCCACTCTGGCTGACCCAGAGCAGCTCAGATTTTCCCAGTGGGGTGTGAGGAGTTTTCTGGAAGCCCACGAAACTCCAGCCAGGGAAGGGCTGTGTCTGTCAGGGACATGCCCACAGCCCAGCTGGCTACATCTGTGTAAGGACAGGCAGATGTGCTCACAAAATGTGCTCTGGCATGTCCTGCCTCGAGGACTGGAGGCTCTTAATTCCCATCAAAGGCACAAAAATGACAGAGCACTTGGCACAGGGATTCAATAAGTCTGTTCTGCTTCTTTAACATAAGGCTGGGCACATTGTTTCCACTAACAGAAGAAGAACAATTAGCCTCAGAGAGCATTACCAGTGCACTGTAATAGGGATTTGTAGGGCAAATCGCCTTAGGAGACTCCAGTGAAGTGAGACTGGGTTTTCCAAGGAATTTGCAATGCTAATCCTGGCAGTGCCAGGTCTCCAGTGATGCTGCATGGCAAGGAGGGCTGTGGGTGCCATGTAAACCAGAGCAGGGAGAGTTATTAAATATGATATCAGCCACACAGCAAATGAGTCATTTACAGATGTGAGGTAAAGGCTGAGGAAATGAGGAAAAGGGCTTCTTAAAGGGTGAGCTGCTCTCCTGGGCACACAGCCCTGACCTCTCTGACTTATCTTGTTTCTGCTCAGTCAGAGGAGCTGTGAGTTTGTTAATAAGCTGACAGGATTTGCCTGTTAGAAGATGTGATATTAATAAGAGGGAATATTAAATGTGTGTCGTGTTGCTTTTGCTGTTGAGGGAATAAAATCCTTCCCTAAAAGCCATTCTGTGCCTGTTTGGAAGGATGGACCTCGTTAAGGAGCAGGTATTTCAATATCTCATCTTTTCTCACCAGGTCATCCTCCGCCACTGCCAAACCATGGAGCCAAGGTCTCCAGAATTCACTGGTTTCAGTGTTTAGGGATTTATGTGCAACCTGCCAGAGCTGTATCCTCCAGCAGTGGGGATGGAGCCAGAGGCCAAGGAAGGAGCTCCTTGGGGAAGCTCCATAGTGCTGCTCATGGTGAGCAGAATTTGGGAATTTCTGAGCTGGCTGGGAGTTCTCCAACAAAGCAGGTCTTCAGCAGAAAAAAACAATACTTCAACACTGAAGGAACAGGCAGGTGATGATAAAATCCCATGGAAAATTGCCAGATTCTCTGTTTTTGAGACCTGGAAGGGAGCTGCCCTTTAAAAACCCTTCATTTTCCAGTGACTCAGAGGCTCGTATCTCCTTGGCAGACCATGCTTATACCTGGAAGCACCAATTTCTGAACCCAGACATCCAATTTGTCCAGAACTGGGCAGTCTCAGGAGAATTCAGTCCTAGGGCTGGATTTATCACACCCTTTAGGTTCAGCAGGATGTCAGAAACCGTGGATGTCAGAAACCCTGGCTTGGCCTCCCAGGTCATCTCCTCCCCTCCCCTCCCCTCACAAGAGCCTGGGCTCCAGGAAAGTTGGGAAGCCTTGAGAAAAGGTTTTAAACATAAAAAATGAAATGGCTGGTTATTTTTAAAGCCACCTTACAAGAGGTTTGTCCCTCCTTAGGAGGCAGCAGTTTTCTTTCCATTTTCTAGTACAGAAATATTTTAAGTTATTTCCAGAGAGGAGTTCCCATCTCTGGTCAGCCATAGTGGCTGTAAAGATGTCAGTCTTGATGGGTTTTCCCTGGCAATTTTAACCAGCAACACTTTCCAGAAATCAATTCAAATCCCTTTGAAATCAATTGGCATTCGCTTTAATGTCATTTTGATCCTTCCTTAAAGAGCAAATTAAGTTTTACAATTACAAGGAAAAGCTGTCCTCTTCCACCCCACTGTTTATTCCCCTCTTGTCCTTCCATGCACAGAACTGGAGCCATCCAGGCAATGTTAATTATTTGGTTTGTGTATTCCCTCAGCCCTGCCCTGCGTTAGCAGGAATTGTATTTAAATGGCATTTGCTGCAGCACCGTTATCACAACTGTGCTGGGAAGCAATTTGGCTTCTAGAGGAGTCCTGAGAAGCAATTTCTGGCTCCACACCAGTGGCTGGGGCCTTGGCTCTGCTCGTTCTTTACCCCACAAATGTCTGCAGCTGAAACAGGAACGAGCCTGCGCCCACAGATGTCCCCAGCTGCTCACTGGAGATTCATGAACCAGGAAATGTTCCCAATTTGCCAAGCAGATGAATTGGAATGGGCACACAGGAGTTCACCCCATAAACTGGGTAATAACCCAGCTGGTTATTGTGCTCCCTGCAGTAAATGCCCCCAGTTTGCTGCCACATGGAAACAGCTTCAACCTCTCACAGCATCTGTGCAGGAGGATGCAGTGAGGAGAGCTCCAGGCACTGGGGACACAGTTGGTCTGGGTTGCAGGTCCAAGGGCCACTCGTGCTGGTCCTTTGAAAGCCCTGTCATTTGTGAGAGCTCTTTAATCAGAGCAGCAGCTCAACCTCCTCTAGGCCAACCCCTCTTCCCATCTGCCCAGGATCCCCAGTTGAGATGAAAACACAGATAATGGTGCTCACAATTTCAGTTCCCACCCACTTTTGGAAGAATCTTGTCCTTGTGTAGGATGTCAAATCAGAAAATTGGGCTCTCTGAGTGTCCTTCTCCACAAAGGAACAGTGGGGCAGTGTCTGAATGCAGCTGATAACCTTGTGATCCATCCTCTCCTTTTAGCAACAGAAAATATTTGTAGATCCCAAACAACTGTGTAGGAAGACAGAACAGAGCTAAGAGCTGTAATTTCCCAGGACGTGCTCTCTAAAGCTGTGCAATGCAGCCACCCATCAGGATCTCCCTGGAAAGGAAGGAGGCACCAAACCCCATGGCTTTTTTCCTTTCTGTTTTCCTCCAGCTTGCAGTGGAGCACCACACAGCTGAGAACAGTGGGTGGCACTGGCCTGGCCTCACATCTCAGGCTTGGCAGCACATTCTAGATGAGCTCCATGCAGAAATGTGGCCAGACACCACTTGGAATCAGGAAAAAAAATAGCCCACAAAATTACCTTTGAAAATGGTCTTCAGTGCTGCAGAATTTCAGCTCCCCCTGATTCATGAAGCAGCCCTGGCTCCTGCTGTCTCCCCATTAAAACCTGGCTGGGCTGTGGGGACAGAGAAAGGGAAAGCAAAGCACAGAAAAGGGAAATAAATGCAGGCAGATCCACCTTAGCCCTGCTCTCGGCTTTGCTCACTCTCATCCATCACATGTTGCACCAGGCAGACTGGACTGCAGAGCACTGAGCCAAAGCCATGTTTCACTGGGAATTCCTGTTCCTAAAATCTGGAAGGTGAGAGATAAATACTGGTCACTGGGAAGCCAATGCAGAGACACAGAAGAAGGGAGTGGGGGAGAGGAGGGCTTCGGGTGTGAGGGGAAAATGGGTGAAGAAAAAGTTTTCTCTTCCCAAATAACAGCTAGTGGAGTTTTGAACCAGTAATTTTCTCCTTCTCACTGGTAACTCTGCATGTTAACAAAGCTTCGTTTCCTGGCTACTGATGTGGTTTCTCCCACTGGAAGTTGGGTTGAGGGCACCAAGGAAGAAAATCCAGAATGAAGGCTGTGCTGCAGGGAGCACTCGGAATGAGGGCAGGCCGTGTACATCACATTGTCCCTGAGCACCCCTGAGCTGCTCCTCCTACCTTGGCAGCCACTCAAAGCGGGGCAAGATCCCACAAGGGCCTTCCCAAAATCACCAGGGAGCTGGGTTTTCCAGATGAGGTAGGTGTGCACAGCAAACATCAACCTCTGCCCTGTCCTGAGGGCACCACAGTGACCCAAAGTGTCAGAACAGGTTCTAAGGGACCTTGCTGTGGTCTGGACCTGCCAGGTGCCTGAGCAGGGCTGTGAGGTCTCTGCTTCAGCTGCTTTTCCACAGTGCTAGCAGCTCCATCCAACCAGCTTTATTTGAATAATGTTTCATTTAATCTGCAAGGAAATGGGTAGTTTTGATCTTTGGGGATGTGGGGCAATGACACTGATGACATGGGGAAAACTTTCCAAATGAAAATTATTTAAAAATGCAAAATCTCCAATTTTTGAATCTGAAAACACAAGAATGACATTGTCACCCTGGGAGATTTCCCCCATCCCACTTTATTTTCCTGATAATTCTCCTCTTATAAAGGCAACAATTAGATTACAGAATATTTCAGCATTGCCAAATTTGAATTTTTTATCAGGAAACGGTTTTTAATCAAGAAGGAGGGGCTCTTCAGGTGGGACATCCTGGTCTCTTGCAATGTTTCCTGGCAAAGCAGCTCCCTTGCTCCCTCTGAAAACACACTTCTGACTGCAACATATGCTGAAAACCTTCCCCCCGCAAGCTCCTTGGATGTCACCACCTCCAGACAGCACGAGGTGATGTTGGAGGTGAAATCCTGGATCCCTGCACTCAGTGAGAAGCAAGCTGGGTGATACATCCACGCTTTCACTATTTCTCCCACCACAAAGGCACACAGGAATCACAGCTTTCCTTTTAAAAATAAATAGTTAAATAGAAATATGTTTCTAGGCCAGATGAGAGGCTCCAAAGAAAATTTTTCAACAAAAAGCGTTGTGTCATCTAACACCGAGGCCACATGTTTTTTACAGGGCCTCTCAGAAATTTGTCCAAGGTCAGCTCAGAATCTTCTTTGCAGAAGAGAACAGGAGCAGCCCCCTGCAACTCATCCCAAGGAAATGAGGGCAGTGGTAAGAAACGAGGGAAATATCTGAAAAAACAGGGGGAAATGCAGTAACAGGCTGGTGACTTTGAAACTGGGCTTTCCCTTCTGGAAAACACTCCCTATGATGTACCCTGCACATTAATAGAACATTAATCCTTCAGGAATGAATTGATTATTTGCTGTCAGACTTTAGGCTGGTGACTCCAAAGGGCTCTGCACATCAGCTGCACAGTGACTTTTATAATGAGCTTCATATCCTGATATTTCAAACCTCTGCTACCAAAAACCCCCCAACCCTGAACACACAGATTCATAAAATGGTTTGGGTTGGAAGGGACCTTAAAGGCCATCCCATCCCATCCCATCCCATCCCATCCCATCCCATCCCATCCCTGCCACAGACAGGGACACCTGCCACAATCCCAGGTTGCTCCAAGCCTCATCCAACTTGGCCTGGGACAGTGCTCAGAGCTGGTGCAGCCTCACCTCAAGACCTGGGAGCAGTTTTGGGTGCCACAACATAAAAAAAAAAAAAAAAATATGTAAATCCATTAGAGACTGTCCAAAGGGGGGACATGAGGATGGTGAAGGACCTTGAGGAGAAGCCATATGAGGAGTGGCTGAGGGCACTTGGTCTGTTCAGCTGAAGGAGACTGAGGGGAGAGCTCATGGCAGTTACAACTTCCTTGTGAGGGGAAGAGGAAGACTCTGATTTCTTCTCTGTGACCAGGAGCAGGACACAGGGGATGGCTGGAGCTGTGTCAGGAGAGGGTCAGACTGGACAAAAAGGTTCTTCCCCAGAGGGTGCTGGGCACTGCCTAGGCTCCCCAGGGAATGGGCACAGCCCCGAGGCTGCCAGAGCTGCAGGAGCCTTTGGACAGCACTGCCAGGGATGCCCAGGGTGGGGTTGTTGGGGTGTGTGTGCAGGGCCAGGAGCTGCCCTGGCTGATCCTGTGGGTCCCTCCCAGCTCTGGATATTCCATGATTCTACTTTCCAGGGATGGGGCATCCACAGCTTCCCAATACACCTACACTGATCTCCCTGCTACACTGCAGGCCCATCATAGCACTCTGAGAGCACTAATTAGTCAGAACCCCACTTTAATTTGTGAATTAGAAGGTTACACATAGAAATTCCTGTCCTGGGCTGAACCCTTGGCAAAGGTTTCTTGATACTCCAAGTCTTGCCCCTCATGTAATCCTCATGGTCACTGTAATTTGGTACAGCTTTCTTTCCTGTTCTCAGCCCACAGCAAGAACTCTCCCAAAGGAGAACCTGCTCCTTTTCCAAGCAGAATGCTGCCTTTGTACAGCAGGTGCATTTTCATGTTTATCCATCATTTGCAGCAAACATCATTTTTATAAAAGCTCAGCAACAATACAAATGTGCAGGGGGCATAAATACAGATGCACCATTATTGGAATTGTTACTCCTTGCATTTCTCGTGCCTGCCCAGTTCCATTTCCAAACTTGCTATTTGGTTTCTTTTCTTTGGGATAATTTCCAACCATGCCAGCTTGAACCCAGAACCCCCAAAATAGGCAAAAAATGATCAATAATTATGGACAAGAATGGGAAAGAAAAAGAAACCTCACAGAAAGTTCAGAGTTTGAGCTTTGGTGAAAATGCAGGGTTTTTCTTGTTTTATGAAAATAATTTGTGACATGGCTAATTTAAAGGAATTTGATATTCAGGCTTCAAAGGCTTTTCATGGAATCACAGAATAGTGGGTGGGTGTTTGTTGGAAGATGCTTTGCTCTGTGCAGAATAATATTCCAGGTAAACTGTATCATCTGCTGCTGGCACTGTGCCACCACGGGACACCTGAGGTGACTTTGAACAACATTCCCCAGCAGCTGCTTCATCCAATTTCAGTGCCTGCTGGGCCTTTGTTGAAAATCCATGGAAGTAGAAGCACGAGTGTTGCTGCAGAGATAAGGGTGCTGGGTATAGGCTGCTTTATTCCCACTGAAATGAGCACCTGGATCCTTCTCCCACATTTTCTCTGCCTGGAGTTCCCTTTTTTCCAGCTGCTACTGGCACAGCTGGGTCTGAGGTCAAGCAAGACCTGGGCATTCCAGCAGATCCAAGTGTGTGTTCCACCCCTGTCGGCCCCATCCATGACCATCAGCACCTCATGGAATCATGGAATCACAGCAGCAGCCACCCTCAGGCTCTACAATGCATTCATAAGAATAAATCCATAGGAAGAATAAATCCATAATAAGGATAAATGCAATTTTCTTCAGGAAATGGCAGCAGAGCTGGGCATTTCCATGGGAAAACATCCCAGTCACACCTGCACACACAGGCACAGGTGTCTTTAGAGTGATCCATGTGCCAGCCTGAGATTGCTGGAAGGAGTCACCTGGCTTCTGCAAGGGAACATCAGCCCTCACTCTGACCACGATTACTGAAATCCAAAAATCCAACCTAAAGAAAACTCTTCCCCGTAAAAAACAAAAAACGAAAACAAACAAACAAACAAAAAACCACAAAAAACCCCAGGGTGTACACCAAATGCTTTCAGGTGCATGAAAAAAAAGGAAAGCAATTCTATAAAGTAGACAGCAAAATGCACCATGGGATGAAGTTGCCAAGTGACTATAACAATTTTATCAAGGAGAGCCATCATTTCAGGCCCCAGGGGCTGGCTGGGGAGCAGGGAAATTCAGCCAGGCCTGAATTCCCCTGCCTGGGTGAGGGGACAGGGCCACACATCCCACCCACGCTGCTGGACCTGTGGGCTGGGCACACCTGGGTGAGTGCCCCTGCAGTTCAGATAAAACAGCTCTGCAGAATCAGCAGGGCACTTGTTTTGGAGGGAGATCTTGTACTAGAGGGGGGGTGACCTCAGCAGTGTGTCCAGATCCAAGCAGCAATGGCTCTGCAGCGATGGATCCAGGGCTGGAAAGCACTGGATTGTTGGATTACAGCAGAAAGAATCTGGGAAGCAAATCACCATCCACCCTGCTGTCTGATCTTACCTCAAATGCCTTTCTGGTTCCACCTGAGGGCTGCAGGCTCAGAAATCAAATGTTGTGCTACAGACACTCAAGTGTTACAAATGGGTGTGGGGGCTTGGATAAGGGCCCTGTGCCCAGGCCCCTGGCAGCAGGCAGTGGCTTTATTGAGGTGGCCAGCACCCCAGAACCCACTCTCATTCACAAGTTCTTTAATAATGGCTGATTCAGTCTATTATAGAATGAATTATTCATTTAACAGACACAAAACTAACAGACACGAGACTTAAAACAAACTAATACTACACAGGAATAAGGACAAAAAGAAACTACTAGTATGTGAATACAGCACGGGGTTAAAGGTACCATTAATTTTAATTAATGATAATTTAATTTAGGTAATATAACTTAGGACCCAATGTTTCCTACCAACCAATTTGTGATGGAGCACACAGTGAGATCCTTTCCCTCAATCCCCAGGGAAGCAACCACAGATTTGCCTCCAGACTCTGGGGAGAAATCTCGAACACTCTCAGGGCGTGTGTGTAAGAGTGGTAACTTGTGTGTCTTTTAGAGTTTCTAGAACAGTGTCTCTCAGTCAAGAATATTTATCTCTTCCCACATCTGCTCTCCAGACTGAGATGTTAATTCTTAGCTGGGGCCTGAGCCCTTTTGGGCCTTTCACCCTGAGTTATCTCTTCCATATCTGCACCAACATCTGACCTTCAGCCAATCCCAGCTGGCAGAGCTCTCCCCACAAGGCTCTGGGATTCTGGAAGGTGCTTCAAGTTCAAACTTCCTCCAAGCTGTTTGTTCCCTGGCCCCTCAGTCTCGTGGAGCACTGGGGAGATGATTCTCCCCTGCAGGAGCAGCTCTTTGGGAGCAGCCTCTGGGTGTGCCCCAGGCACAGAGGGTCCAACCTCAGTGCCAGGGGCCACTTGAGACATTCAGAACAACCATTCCAGGGGGCTCTGTGCACCAAGGCTTCATTTTATGTCGCTTGAACATAATTTAATTATTGAATTCACAATCCAAGTCACCCACAAGCCAAGTAACATCAGTGAGTGGCACAAAACCAACACTGAACTGAGCAGCTGTGCTGAATTCCCTTTGTAGCAAGACATTGCAGGAAAGAAAATCACCAGAGCTTTAGCAAGGTGACATTAGGATAATAGGAAATTCTTTCGATACATTAGCAAATTATAGTAATCGTGCCTGGCATGCCTTTAAATAAAGCTTGTACAGCAGCTTTATATATCAATAAATAATAATAAGCATCTTCAGGCATTAGTGGACACAGCCCACATTATTGAAAAGTGGCAATAGCTGCCTAATTTAACCCTAATAATCTCTCATTTTACAGCAGAAAAATCAGCATCAAGAGCAGCCAGTCACACTTGGCCTGTCATGGGGATTTTTCTCTGTTTCTGAATAAGGGTTTCTTCCATCTTATCCACCTTCCTCAGTTTTTTGCCTTTCTTTTCTCCATTGGACAGTTGCAGAAGCTTCAGTCCATGAAGGGAGTCCCACCAGAGCTTTATACAGTCAATGAAAACAAACAGGTGATTTAGTGTAGGAACCTGGGCCTTCTGTCCCACCCTCCAGAGCAGCCCGAGGTGAGCCTGAGCTGCTGGAACTGCACTTCCCAGGAGCTGGACTGAAGAACTGAGTGGGGACAGCTGTGGAAAAACCCTCCTTGTTGCAGAAGAGCCCCAGTCTGGAGCAGTGGCACAGAGGGGCAGGAGCTGAGGTCCAACTACAAGGGACCGTGGCGAGAAGCTCTGAAGCCTTGGGGAACAAGCAGTAGGATGAGAGGGAAATGGCCCCAAGTTGCACCAGGGAAGGTTTAGGTTGGATATTAGGGAGAACTTCTTCACTAAAAGGGTTGCCCAGCACTGGAACAGCTGGCCAGGGCAGTGGTGGAGCCCCCATCCCTGGAGGGGTTTAAAAGTGTTGGAGCCCAGGACTCTGCTCTGACTGTCCTGAATGATTTCAGACCTTGGCAGGGGGCTGAGAGACCTTGGCAAAGAGTCAAAAACTCCTGTGCCTTTGATTTTAGCCCATGGGGAAAATTACTATCTCTGTGTGAGGATTTGCAGGCCACAAGAGTTTGAATAGAGTGATAGTTAATTTGTCACAGGGTGAAAAGTAGAATTTTGAGGGTTTTTAGAATGGGGGGCAAAATGGAGAAATCTGAGTGTGTCCTGTCCTTCTTCTTCTTCTTCTTGTCCTCCATCTTGTGCTGTGATGGTGGCACTTTCTGGTTGGTTCACAGCAGAGACTGTCTAACAAAAGTAATAGGGATTGGAAAATTATTGTAAATAAAGTTCACATAGTTTTCAGTATAAAAGTAAACACTACCTTGAGGGAGGTGGATCATGCCTTGAACTGACCTGCTGAGAGGATCTTTGCTAGTCAGGGAAGGAATGAAATAGATAAGAAAGAATAAACAACCTTGGAAAACAAAAGAGACGGCTCTTGACTATTTCTTCGATCACTGGGCTGGGAGAAAAGGACTTTCTAAATCTCAGGAATCATAAAAATATCAAAAAGCCCAAGATAAAAGGAGCATGCATGAGACACCTGGGGACATGGGGCAATGATGAACACGGTGGTGGCACTGGTTGATGGTTGAACTTGCTGAGCAGAGAGGCCTTTTCCAGCCCTGATGACTGTTCCATGGATCCACTCCCCTGTCAGCCTCAGCAGCTGCTGGTTTCTGTCCTCACCTCACATTTCACAAGACAGGGCTGAGACCAGAGCTGTGTTCTCCTCCAGACCACCAGTCCCACCCATACCCCCTGAGGTGGGCACAGCACTGAGGAGCTGCAGCCCTGGCACCTCACCCATCCCTGGAAGGGCCACAGGCTCCTTCCCTGCCCCATCCCCACTGCTCATTCCCTCACTGGCCTTTCTGCTCACAGGGTGACACTGCTCTCCAGGTCCCCAGCTCCTTCCACCCAGGCCCCCAAACAGCCAGCAGAGGGTTTGGGGGGTTTCAGACACTGCTGAGCAGAGTCCCAGCTCCATCACCAATGTCCCACAAGCACCACAGTGGGGACAGCTGCCCCAGCTGAGGACAGTGAAAACCATCTCTGGAAGCTGTGAGTGAAACCAGCCAAGAAGGAGACATCTCAGCAAAAACCTGGCAGAGCAAATCAAACAGAGCATTTCTGCTGAGTAAATGCTCTGTTTCTCTTTAGCATCACGTTAAAACAGGCATCAGTGTTGTTCAGCTTTGGGGTTGGGTTGTTGGAGTTTTTAAAGGCTGCAATCAGCCTTATTTAAATTGGTTTGGTCTTTTGCCTCGTGGCATCACCTGGAAACTTGTTCTGTAATGTGGGAGATGATTTTATGGGAGATGTATGGGCAGACACCTTGCATTCTTTTGGTTTTCATTAATTTGATTCCTTGCAGGCAAGAAAAGGCTGTAATAATGTGATAAAACGAGGAAACTGGTGACATTTAATATCATAAAAGAGCACAGAGGGGGGCCTCGGTGTTTTTAAGTATCACCAGCACATTTTCAGAGATGGCCCAGCCCTGAGAATCAGGGTTCTGAAATAATTTAATCCATGCATGATAAAAGAAACCAGTAGAAATAATTCACTCCTTGTCTTATTACATATAGACTGGTTTGGGAGTTCATTATTTATTTGGCAAGTATTTGGCATAACAAATCAATTTCTAGTGACACCTCAGATGAGGTAATTTATACTGAACATCAAAAGAAGATGGAAAAAAGAGGAAGATTAAACTTTGTTATTTTAGAAGGAGCCCGGGTCCTGGTGTCTATCCAGGGCTGGCAGCAGGCAGGACAGGGGGTGTGACACTGCCTGGGGTGGCAATGTCCCAGCCCAGCTCTGCCTGCCCTCCAGCAGAACAGGGACAAGCAGCCCAGCCGTGCTCCAGGGGGCTGGCAGAAACAGCAATGAGTGGAGCTCTACATCCCCATGGGGATCCTGGACTCCTGTTTGGACACCTCAGGTTTCCCCTGCTGCCACAGACACCCTGGAGAGGAACTTCTGGACACACCTGCCAGGGAAGGAGCAGAAATATCGGGTGGGAAGATGATCATTCCCTCAAGTATCATTTGCCATGTCCTGTCCTGTGGTGGTTGGAATTCAAATGAACAAAAATGCCCTTCCACAAGCATAAGGTCGGTTCTAGAAAAGTGTAAAGGAGACTAAAAGGCTCTGCCCAAAGCAAAATTCAGATGTTTTCTGTGTTTGGCTCAGTAGGGAAGAAGAGGCATCATTTCTCAAGCACAGATCCCAAACAGACTTTTGTGTAAGCTTGTGCAGAGCCATGGCACAGGGAGGTGAGAGGATGGGTCAAAGACTTCCCTGAGGGGCTCAGCCTGAAGAGAAGGAGGCTCAGGGGCTCTGCACAGCTCCCTGACAGGAGGGGACAGCTGGGGAGGGTTGGGCTCTGCTCCCACGAGGGACAGGAGGAGAGGGAACAGCCTCAGTCTGGGCCAGGGGAAGTTGAGGTTGGATATTAGAAAAAATGATTCATTGGAGAGTGGTGAAACTTTGGCACAGGCTGCCCAGGGCAGTGGTGGAGTCACCACCCCTAGAAATGTTGAAGAAAGAAGCAGATGTGGCACTTGACAACGGGGTTTGGTTGACAATGTCGTGACCAGTCAAAGGCTGGACTTGATGACCCTGGAGGTTTTCTCCAACCTTAATGATTCTGTGATTTAAAGGTAGCAGCAAATGCATTTGAGTTTCACTGGCTTCTGCTGCTGCTTCCAGACCAAAAGCTTTGAAACTAAAACATCTCTAGTGGAATTTTTTTTTGTTGTCTTGGCTGATGTATTCAGATTTAAAACAGGAACACTCCAAAATAAGATGAAATTTCTTATGAAAGGGTCACAGAAAACTTGCTGGTGCCAGAAAAATGCTTTTCCAAACCAGTAGCAGCTGTTTATGTTCGAATCACTGAAAAAACACAGGATCATTTTCTGGTTTTCTTTGCTCTGAGTTTTCTTTTCTGTTACATTTCAGTTTCAAAGAAGGAAAAAAAACCTAACAGCATCTGTCTGGTTTCATGTACCTCTGGGAATTCACAGCCAACTGCAAGGTGCCCTTTGCCCAAAGCTGTTTATGAAATAATATTGCTGGGGAGCCAAGAGCACAGGGCATGGCTCTTCTCTCTGCCCCCACCTCCTGCTCTGCACCACCAGGTGACCCCTGAATAACCACCTGGAGGTGTTCAGCCATGGAAAAACTCCACATTGATTTCCTTGCCCTGTTTGGAACCTCACAGCATCAACAGCCCTTTCCAGTAGCCTGTTACAGCACTAAAAATGCAGCTGACTGTCTCCACCTGACAGAGCACCCAAATCTGGGGTCAGAGCAGCCCAGAGTGGGCAGATGAAGCAGAAAAGGAACTATTTTTATGTAAATACACTGTTTAGTCTGGTGGGTCCCACTGAAATGAGTAAGTGAAAGATTACCTTGGTCTGCTTGAACTGGGGGCTAAGTCCTGAACTTTATGGCTCTAACCAGAATATGGTTGGTGTTAGCTTTGCCAGAAAAGTGGATTTTAAAAGTGAAAGGAGCAGCAAGAGGCATCTGGCACCCACCCCTTCTCATGGGTTCACCTGCATTGGAAAGCGTCCATTGCTCCCTCTAAAATCCAGCCACACTTCTGGTTTTGCTGGAGCACCCCAAGGTATCACAGACATTATTTTCTGAGGTCTGGGGTTTTTTCATGGTGAAGTCTCAGAGTGATGCACTGCAGGATGTCCAAACCACGCCAGAGAGACACAGTTGGTATCAGCCAAGGCATTTGATTTTATTCTCTCTCTATAAAGTACACCTAAAACCATTTCCAGACTGAGATCAAATCTCAATGTGAACAGCTCTGAATCTGGATGAACTTCATTCCTGCACCCAAAATTGCTTTTGGCCCTTCGTTATCAGATTAAATTGCACCCTCTGCTTCATTAAGCCATGAACTCCATACAGATTTAGCTTGACTCTGCCACAATTCTCAGCATGTTTTGGGAATCTTGGGCAGAAATTTGCATAGATTATAGAATCCTGGAATGGTTTGGGTTGGAAGGACCTTAAAGCACATCCAGTTCCACCTTCAGGGTGGCAGGGACACCTTCCACTAGTCCAGGTTGCTCCAAGCCCTGTCTGGCCTGGCTTGGGGCATTTCCAGGGACTGAACATCCATTTTCCAGATCCAGATGTCACTGGGTGTCTCAGTGGACAGCAGAACCAAGTACCCCAAAAGGAAGATCCCCCACAGCCCATGGGAACAAGCTCCTCAGGGCAGGCAGTCACCACCAGCTGGCTGTGGGGACATTTCCAGGTCCTGAAGGATAGCAGGGAGGGGCGATGTGTGTGCACCCAAAATGTGTACGTCCTCACCTTCTACATATTTGCATCCAGCAGTTAATTAACAGCCATTAAAGCTCTGCAAACATTTAAACAGGCTTTAAATAGCCATGAAAACACAATTGCCATGGAAAGCATGCCCATGGAATTAATGTAATTAAGTGCCAATTCCAGAGCCTATGCAGGCACGCAAGTGGCTCCCCCGGCCTCTCCTGCCCGCACAAACTCATTCCAGAATTCCTCATTCCACAGTTTTGGAGGGATGGCTGAGTGGTGGCAGCCAGCCCCAGGCTGGGGGCAGGGGAGGTCATCACAGCAGCAGTTCCCTGCTCCTCATGGATCAAAGTCAGGGCTGTGCCTCCTCTCCCACCCCACTGGCTGCTACCCTCTCCAGTTCCCACTCCTTAATCAGGAGTAGGTGATTTCCTGCTCCTGTCCTCCTTGGTAAGGACTCCAGGCTGTTCCACAGGTTTTCAAAGCCCCCAGATCTTGGGAAAAATACCTGCCTGGCTTAGTGGTCTCTCTTTAAATAAGATAAATATTGATAAATATTGATACCTCCAATATCTGCATCACAGAAGGGAAAGACTCCAGACTTTTCCAACAAATCTCAGGCAAAATACACTCTACAGTTTTTTAAGAAGAGATTCTCCAAGTCAGCAAAATTCAGAGCTGGGACTGGAGCATTCCCAACCCTGTACACAGGGAGAAAACCCAGACAGTAACACAGTGACATGTGTTTAACCTCACAATAGGTGGTGTTACCCAGACTATTCTTTCCAAAGGCAAAAATCCAGGAGAAAAAGCAAATGTAGGGAAGTGCTGGTGTGACTGTGCCCTCAAGAGACAGACCTGAGCCAGAGAAACACCAACGACAGCAGGAAAAACTTTTCCAGCAGCACATCACCGTGTGGGAAAGGCTGACCCGACTGCTCCTGTCACTGCAGGTTCACTCAGGGCTCCTGCTCACCCAACTTGCCAAACACACTTGGTGCAAGGTCGCTGAACATCCCCCAGCAGGAAAAACTTGTGCTCATCACTAACTTGGCTTAAGTTCAGACACAAGACCCAGGGGATGGCGGCATCAGCTTTAACTAGCTTGAGTGAAATAAATTCAACCCCAAATCTCATTGTTAGTCATCTGGATCATCCAATTCCCCTCAGCCCTGCAGACGAATCAATCTCCCAAAGCCCACGTAACCTCTGGCAGCGAGGGTAAGGAGGGCTGGAGAGTTCTCCCGTGCCATTATCCCTTTGAATCTGTCTGAGATTAAATGAACCTCTCCAATAATACTTCTGAGCACCCTGTCTCTGCATTAAGCCCTCTGCTATTTTCTCACACACGTGTTTATTTATTTAGTCCTCTAAATTCAGAACACAAATTTCTGCCTTGGCTCATCCTGTGCCCCCATTCCTGGGACATGGCCATGATAGCCTGCAGAGGAGCAGAGCCAGGAGCTCTCCTGGGGCTCCATCCTGCACCTCTGACAGATTACTGTGGTCAAAATAAGACCCAACCCAGCCCTGCACAGCAGCTCCTGAGCCCAGGGTGCCACATTTCCTGATTAAGAAAAGAAATGGCTGGGAGCAATCTGCTGCCAGAATTTCCCAAATGCCAGAATTTCCCCTTTTTTTGCAAGGAGTAGGTGGTGTCCCCAAGCCCTGCCCTTCCCACCCTCCCTCCCCAGTGCCTCTGCCCATGCAGGTGGCCCAGGGTGGCTGCAAGGGCCCCAGGGCCTGCCCAGAGCAGGCAGAGGACACCCAAACCATTGACCTGAGCCAGAGAGGAGGCTCAGCTGGACAGTCATTAGCCTGTGTGTACATCCTAATTAATCATACCAGGTGTGAATAATTAATAACTAAAGGTGTGTTTCCCAGCAGAGGAGTCTGTACATTCCCTGGATGTGACCATGCCTCCCCCACACTACAGCTGGTACCCAGTGTTATTCCAGAACAATCTGAGTCTCCCCAGCACAGCAGACAAGCAGCTCTGGTTTCCATCCCCCAGCTGGTCATGGGCTTCCATCCAAATTTGGATAAATCTGTCCTGTAGCAACAGGACTTGGAGCTCTGAACTAAAGCAGGGTTGATTTAGATAGGGAAGAAGAAGGTTTTTGCAAAGAGGGTGGGGAAGCCTGACACAGGCTGCTCAGACAGGCAGTGGATTCCCCACCCTTGGGAACAGTCAAGGTCAGGTTGCTCTGAGAAACCTCACAAACTGAATTTAGCTCTGCTCACTGCAAGGGGGTGGGAGAAGGTGGTTCTAAAGGTCCCTCCCAAACCATTCTGTTGTTCCAAATCTCCTGCACTTCTTTCTGGATGGGGGTGAAGCACAAGTGTGACTTGTCCCCTCTTCAGCCCTTGTCCCTCCTCTGGAGAATCCCAGCAGCCCTCACTGGGGCCACAGGAATAATCCCACCCTCCCGAGGTTAATTAGCTAAAAGAACAACATCTTGAAGAGGGCGAGTTCATTACAGCCTCAGTCATTTGTGTCATTAGTAATGTCAAATGACACCTCTTTAGCCTCTGAGGAGAGAAAAGGGGCAGGTCTGTTGAAGGCACACGAGGAGCAGCAGCCTTTCAAGAGGCAGCAGCGTTTATCACAATCCATTTGAAGCTGAGCTATCGGAGATGTGCAATGTTGTTTTACAAAACTCCAAATGAGTATTCCTGCGATTGTAAAACACATCAGGATCTTTGTTCTGCCTTTAATCTGTCAGTTCACCTTCACGAATTTAATGAACTCGTCTAGGTTACAAAATGTTTTATTCAAGACAAAGTCTGATATTATCATTTAAGATGTAAATCCTAAACTAATAGAAGCTGAAGTTGATAATAAAACAGCAATTAATCCACACTGAGAGTAACAAAAATTAACAAACTGCTGTTCAAATATTTATAGCAGGAAAGTTCTGTTCCTTGCTCATTGATGTTGGCTGACTTTGAAAGTACAACCCCAGCTGGCTGTGGAGCAGAAGCTTCTCCTGTCAGGAGCTGCCTGGCATTGGCTGCAAGAGAAACAGCCCCAGTGACAGCAGCACCCACTTCCAGGGGTTATCATGGAATGTCCTGAGCTGGGAGGGACCCACAGGATCAGCCAGTGCAGCTCCTGGCCCTGCACACACACCCCAACAACCCCACCCTGGGCATCCCTGGCAGTGCTGTCCAGAGCTCTGGCAGCCTTTCCATTGACCATTTCCTGGGGAACTTTCCTTTCTAATGGACTCAGTTTTCCTCCTGCTCTTTGCTGTCTTGAATATTTAACCTCTTCTCCATTACAGCTGGAGAGCTGAGGCAGGAGGGGCAGGGAAAGGATTCCTGAAGAGCTGTAATTCTGCAGCTGGTGGGTTCCACATCCACCTCACTGCACTTGCCTGGCCTGATTTAAACATGTGCTCTGCAATGCACTCACAGCAACTTCATAACCCTGAGGACAGACTTTTGTGTCTTGAGTTTTGCAGACTCAGTGCAAAGAAAAACAGGTAAGCACAGAGGGAAGGAACTGTCTGTACAGGGAGCTGACCCCTGGAACTCACAGCCTCATCCTGCTGTTGAAGGAGAGGCATCAGAAAAAGGTACAGATATTGCAGAAATGGAATTATATGAAGAACTCCACAAACTTGGAGGGTTAAAAAAGGGTCCAATTTCCATCTATAAGGCAAAGCCCAAGAAGAACCTTCCTGCCCAGAGCAGTTCCTCTGTTCCTCACCCAGGGGCAGTTTCTTCCAGAAGCACTGGAGGCACAAAGCTGGGAAGATCTCCTGGGTACAGAGGTGGTTTGTGATGGCTCCCAGCACCAGCAAGACACTGCACCATTAGCAGGGAGGGGAGAGGGGAGGGAATGGCTCTGCAAACCCTCCCCCAAACCCTTCCCACCAAACCTGCCCTGAGGATTCAAACCACCAGCCTCAGCTGCTCCCTTTATTCCTTTGTGCTTCCTCCTGGATTATGGATGGCTCACCCCAAATCTCCAAGGCATTAAAAAAATCATCTGTGCACTGCCAGCCCCTTCCCCAAACCCTCTGCGGGATCAGACATGTGAAAAAAATGAGAGAGGGGGAAAAGAAGGTGAGTGCAAACATTTGCAGTGGCTGCTCACCAATGCATGCAGTCATTTCATCCCCACCACTGCTCCCAAGCCAAAGTTAAAATTAAAGCTGGCATGTCACTCTGCAGCCAGATGTGTTTCATAATGCATGGCCAAGGTATATTTTATTAATTCTGTTTTTTGGTAGATCTCTGTTTGCATAAGTTTCATCCTCCCATGAAGTTGCCTGGCTCTGTGTGATGTGTGTTGCTTTTTTAATTTATATTTTTTCTCCCTGTGGGATGCTCTTGCAGGCTACTGGGGTGATCTGAGCAGGTCCCACAGGGAGAGAGGGAAGAGAGTCCCAAGAACCAGGCAGGGAATGCTGTTCTTGACAGTGTGTGAGGCTTTCAAGCACAGTGACCTCTACCAGCCAGCAGTCTACAGCATTCCCTCGACACCAACGTAAACCTGTTCCAGGATATTTAATATTTTCCTTCAATAAAGCTTTTGGAAGTGTCATTTGTTTATGGGATGTAACTGGTGAAGGGTTAACAAAAAGCAGGGAGCTTTCAGTGTTCTCCATGTTGGCAGACATGTGATAAAGCCCCAATTCCCCGGGGCTGCTCTGCTCTCCCCATCCCTCTGTGGAACACATCCACGGCCCAGGCAGCCTGGCCAGCTTGGGCACAGGGGAGAGGCAGCCAGGAGGGGCTGGGAAATCTGATGGGGTCAAGGGGGAGAATTTGGGTGATGCTCCAGCCCCTCATGTCCCACGTCTGCTGCTCCAGGCCTCAATGGTGCCAAGGTGAGAACCCACTCAGAGAGTCCCAGCCTGTCCCCAGGGAAGCTCCACATTTTCCTGGTTGTTCTCATAGGCTTTTTCTGGCTCCTTCAAGCAGTTTCCATCACTCCAATTTACCATCAGCCTGCTCACAGCCCAGAGCAGCTGGGGCTGCCTCTGGATCCCTGGCAGTGCCCAAGACCAGCTTGGAGCAGCCTGGGACAGTAAAAGGTGTCCCTGCCATGGCAGCGGTGGAATGAAATCAGCTTTAAGATCCTTTCCAACCCAAACCCAATCCAAATTCTGTGAATTCTGTTTTTCAAGTCTTGGTCAGGAAGATGGAAAAGTACCTCAATACATCTGATTCACCACGAATCTCCTTTCTGGTGTTGAATGACACAGACCTAAAATATGTGGGAAAAATAGAAAAGGGGAAAAAGCAGTGATTACAAAGGAATTATAAATGAATGAAGCAGCACAAGCAGGAAGTTCATACAGAACTTTTTTCTTCTGTGGAAGTCTGTAGATAGAAGGAGGCTTGAAAATAGAGTTTCTGACATGAACTGTTTACAAAACTCAGTTTTTCCTGCTAAAACCAACTTCTCAGGGAATAGTCTGGATGCCACACATTGCTGAGAAGTATGATGGCTGTGATATTGGAGATTTAACCGTATTCCTACACTCTCCCAAACACAAGTGCAGTGAGTCAGGAGCATCAACAACCCAATGCCAATGACAGGGACAAATAAAGCAGACTAAACGTAACATTAACTACACCTCCAGACAAGTTCATGCAGTGAAATCAATGTCTGCTGTGCAGATAAACTTCAGCTGAGCAAGAAATAGTGGGGTGAAGTGACAACAGGTCCCAGAAATCCATAATCCTCCATGCCATCCTTTCCTTTCCCCAAAAAAATGCTCATAGGGGATGGAAAAAATGAAAATACACCTGTACCTGCCTTCAGCCCTGCATGAGTCAGGGTGGGGAAATGTCCCTTTGTGTGACAACATCATTAAATTCCGGCCCTGAGCAGTCACAGACTGCTCTAATATTTGTTTTGCCAGTGTTTCTGGGATATTTTTAATGCTATATTTTAACTGCTGATGAAATATCCAGGCAGCAGCAGCAAGACAAGGCAAAGGAAAACATCATTGTTCACTGCTGCGAGCAGCACGCACTCTTCAACGTGCTCATTTTCAAGGCTGAACAGACATTTTTCCTGGATTTTTTTAATGCAAAAAACTATTAACTATTTACTACTATTTCCCATGTAATCTCAAAGAGTGAGTCTCACTCGAGCCAAGATTGTTTCTGATTCCCAGTGCTGGCTGCTCTCTGCATTCCTTCACTTAATAAATTTCTGATGGAAAATACACAGGTAAGTAAGTGTATTTATTATCAAGAAGCCATTATTTTTGAGTTACAGAAAAACAAACAAACAAAAAAATCCAAGATAACATTCTGATTGTAAAGGGTAAATTAACATTCAAGATTCCCAGGGGAGAAAAAAAAAGTGGGAAACAAAAAAAAAGCCCTGCTTCTGCACAGGTCCATAGAAGAAAACTTGTCAAGAAAAGAGATTTGTTCAGAATTCTGCCTTTTTTTGCTATCACATCATGTACAAATAAATACTGGGCTTGAAAATCTTTGTTCTGACAAATCTTGTGCTAGAAGATCATTCCCAAAGGCTGAATCACCCCACCCAGACACTGGAATTTCACTTCTAGGTTTAAATAAAACTTTCCCTGGACTCTGCAGTGCCCCAGCATTCTTCACCAAGTATTTTCAGTGCCTTGGCATTTAACCTGCTGTCTATTGTTACCTGCTCACCAAGGAGACCTCACCCCACAGGAATGGCACCATCCCCTTTCCCAGGCAGCCTCAGCTCCCTGCCAGCCACGTGCACACAAAACCACCCGGGTTTCATTTGCTGCCAGGGCTCCTGGGGAAGGGGAACAGGAATTAGCCACTAGGCTAATAACCAGGGCAATTTATGTGGTGATAAATGAGAACTATCGATCCCTGTGGTGTGCCCTCTGCACCTCTGTGAGTGTTTTCCCTGATCTTGTTAAATCTCCGTGGCTGTGACTGCTCAGGTGGGCTCTGGGGGAGCCCGAGGGGAGCACAGGTGCTCGTGGGTTCCACCAGCTCTGATGCCCCCAGGATTCCAAGAGGAAAATGAACACAGAAATACAGAATAGTCCAAGCTGGGAGGGACCCTGAGGGATCATCCAGCTCCCAACTGGATGGGACAAAACCCCTGAGCTTGGCATTTGGACCAATCTCGGGGTCACCTCATCTTTCTCCTTCTCCTCTGCTCTCTCTGTGTTTCCTGCAGAGCACAGCCTTGTCCCTCTGTCACTGCTGCTGACTGGGCACACACCAGTAGGATCAGTGGGTTTGGAGACAGGGAATGGGTGTGGAGGAGAAACAGGAATCCACTTACACCCTTCTGCAATCGAATCCCAGAATTCCAGAAGGGTTTGGGTGGGCAGGGGCCTTACGGCTGATCCAGTGTCACCCACCCCATGGGCAGGGACACCCCGTCCAACCTGGCCTAGAGGCTCCAGCCTGGTTCCAAGCAGAGCTCCCAGTCCCAGCTAACACCTCCTGCCTGGCTCACCCAAGTTAAACAATGTGCAGTCAACCCCTGGTGGGTAGTGACTGCTGAAGGAGATTTTAGCAGCACACAAACAACAGCATCTCCTTGCCCTCACTTTGAGGAGTTTTCCTCGCTGGGCAACTGCTGGGAGGGAGGACAACCTCCCCCAGCCTACTCACTCTTCTTTTCTGATGACAGCAATTGAGTCCAGTCAGCTTCATGCTCAATTTGGCATTATTTAAATGACTACAAGAGGAATAAAATGCTTGGAAATACAAATTTTCATGCACTCATGTGCTAACACACCATGCAGATCTGACTGATGCAAACAAAAGGCACATCTAAGTGGCAAGTGTTTATTACAGAAGTTCAGCCTTCAGGATCATCTTTGCTTATTTCCAGTCCCTTTAATTTAATTGCTTTATTTCAGTTTATCCATCAGCAAAGCTGCTGAAAAGCATTTCCTAAAGAGAGTTTTATCTTTAATCTACAACTCATGTATTTCTTGATTGCCCCTTTAAGTCTGTGCCCCTTCCTATAATCTCCAGGGTCTTTCTTGTCTGGAAAAGCAAAGAAAGTGATGTGAACTCACCTAATAACTGCAAGAACAAGTTACACACCCACGTGGGGATTTGTGCAGAGCAGTTAGGGCACTTTCCTGCTCAATTACACTAATTATATGCACTGAATTAAAGAGCATCTTCATGTATAACTGGTTTAGGATGGGGGCTCTCTGCACATCTCCTTCAATTTCTATCTGTAGATATTTCCCTGGAAAGCTTCCACTGGTATTTGGTGCAGGTTTGGGGGAACTAAAGCTTCCTGCAGAAGAATTTTAATGTTCAATTTAGAAAAATGGACTTGCCTGAAATTGTCTTTTCCTGTGGAAGAGCTGCTCTCAGTTTTTTTACAGCAGGTCCCTGAGCTGGTGAGCTGACAGCAACAAAATATGGTTAAAGTGATGAGAGTGTCCTGCATCATCAGAGACTCCCAGGATCCCTGAGGTGGGAAAAGCTCTCCAAGAGTCCAGCCCCCAACGCAGCACTGCCAGGTCCACCACTAAACCTTGTCCCCAAGTGCCACATCCATGTTTTTGGAATGCTCCCAAGGACAGTGACTTCACCACTGCCCTGGGCAGCTGTGTCAGTGCCTGTCAGGGCAGGGGGAAAAAATTCCTTAATAGCCAATCTAAACCTTTCCTGGTCAAGCTTGAGGAGGTTTCCTTCCCTCCTGTCCCTGTTCCATGGGGCAGAGCCCAAACCCCGCTGGCTGTCCCCTCCTGGCAGGGGGTTGTGCAGAGCCAGCTCAGTTGTGCTGAGCCTCCTTTGCTCCAGGCTGAGCCCTTTCCCAGCTCCCTCAGTCTCTCCCCATCCCACCTGTGCTCCAGTCCCTGTGCCTCTGTTCAGTGTCCTGGCTTTGGGAGCACAGGAATGGGTACCCATTTGCTCACACTGAGACACAGAGCCAGAAGTGCTTCAAAGAAAAACACAATGACTCATCCTGTCAGAGCCCTTATTGCTGAAAAAATGGGAACTTGTGGCTGCCCCATCCCTGGAAGTGTCCAAGGCCAGGCTGGATGGAACTCTGAGCAATCTGGGATAGTGGAGGGTGTCCAGCCCATGGTAGGGACTGGAATGGGACGAGCTTTAAGGTTCTCAAACCATTCTGGGATCTGTGACCTATCCTATGAATTCACCTCAGAGAGTGTTTCTTCATTTGCTGCCTCGACTCATTCCAAGGACGGTTTCCACACAAAAAGAAGAGCCAGCATCAAAATTAAATCAATCCCCAACCTCCCCATCATCCCAGCAGCAGTCTCTGGGTGTGTAGGGTCCTAATGAGGACACTTGATGAGAACCACACCAGTTCCTAATATCAGGCTGAGATCAGAGCCTGAAAAGCATGGGAAGACAAACGACTTGGAATAAGAGTTTTGTGCATGCAGGGGAAAAACCTCTGAAAGGGGTGGTGTGAGCTGGGAGGATGTTGAATTCTCCACATCACACATCTCCTCCCCAGAGCTAAAATAAGGAACTATAAGCAGGACTACCAGAGCTGGCACAGGGAGTGAGGGTGGCTGCAGGAGCTGCTCGAGGATGGGAGCAGCTCAGGAGTGAGGAGCAGCTATAAACTCATGGCTCAGCCAGGAGACCTCGCTGTCCTGTGGAGTTTAGCTCCCTTAAACTGGGAGGGGAGGTCCCAGCAGAACACTAAAGCCCAGCTTGGCTCAGCACCCACCCTCTGGGAGGGGACACTATCGACTGCCTGTTTCTAATTTAGGTGCTAGGCTTTGGGATCCTGTTCCTCCTCTTCCCTTGACTCTTCAGCCTTTCATAGAAAGCCTCATTTGGCTCCTGTTGTGAAAAGGAGAAAATGCATCCAAGGAACACAAGAAAATTAGGGATACTTTGCCAAGTTTCGGGGTAGGTGTGTGGAAACTCATTAAGAGTAATTAAAGCCTAAAGAAAAACCTCCCCAGGATCATCCACTGCCCAGACTTGTCATTGACCTCCCTTCCCCCTCAGCCCACATTTCACCTCTTTGTTTTCTCACGTCTGAAACACAGCACGACAAGAAATGACATACATTCCTTTCTTCCCCAGAGTTAGAACTGCTCCCGCAGGCCAAAGGAACCTCGGAGCACACACAGTATCTGATGATAAGGACAGACCCTGGGACTGGATCTTTTTTTTCCCCATTCACCAGCAAATAGAAGAATTGTGGAAGACGGGAAGATGGAAACTTATGTGGCAGTTTCAGAGAGGCCTCCCCTGGATGCTCCTGTGACCAAAGCCACACTCCACAGCTGAACTCCAGGGTGGGTGGCAGAGTTTGATCCTTGCCTTAGGATTTTGAGGTTGCTGACACCTGGCATTGAAAAGCTCCTTGCACCAAGGATATTCCAAGTAATCAAAGTTTTGGATAATCTCTCACTCCCACACTGGGTAATTTTGGTGCCCAGCTGGTACAGGGTGAGTGCAGCAAGGGCAAACCCCAGACCTAGGAAAAGGCATCCCTTTGATCCCAGGTGTGGCTGGGAATGCAGAGTAGAAATCAGCTGAACCAGAGCGCTGCAAGTATTTGGGATTTTCCTCCAGAAAGGCAGTGAGCAGAAAAGCCAGGATCCCTGATCCCTGGGGAAGCTGGAGATACTAAATGCAGAGCCAGAAGCAGAGGTGGGACCTGTCCCAGCTTTCAGCAGCTCCACAGAACTGTTTTGGCTGTGAGCTGCTAGTGAGGCAAAGCACTTCTTTTGCCATAGGATTCCTGGGGAAAAGAAAAAAGAAAAAAAAGAGAGAGAGAGAAAAAGCAATTTCCATGACAACACGATGGGATGAGAAAGGAAATCCTCATTTTCATGGAAAATGGTGCACACAAAAAATTAGGGTAATATAATAAGAAAGGCCCTATTCAAACCCAAATCCCTCTTTCAGAAGGAGCAGAGAGGGGTGAACTCAGCAATTCTGTCTCAAATCATTCACATGATGAGCCCCAGCTCCTCCTCTGCAAAAACATGATTAGCCCATATATCCACAGGCACAAAGCCCTGCAATGAATGAGGGTCTCAAGGCAAGTACATGGAACAGTTAATGCCTCCCACAAAAGTGACAAATAAGGGTAATTCCACCTCATTTCTGAGACAGCTTTTTGGCCTGGCTGCAATAAAGCTGTAACAATTGTAATGGCGTGGGCACACAAATTATCCTTTATGGAATTACAAACTTTTGAGGAATTGGGCATTTCACTGCATAAATGTGCCTGGCTTTTATTTCAGGGACATGGGCTGTGACCCAGGACAGGCAGCACACACAGCCCAAGGGAGGGCAGCCACATTTTCCAGAGGAACTGACTCAGTGGGAAAAGGGACCCTGGCCACAATTCAGGGTTTATCAATGGCAATGTCCATCTTTCCACACAGGGAAAGATT
Organism: Certhia americana; assembly: GCA_018697195.1. Lineage (NCBI taxonomy): Eukaryota > Metazoa > Chordata > Aves > Passeriformes > Certhiidae > Certhia > Certhia americana. Next base: position 3,750,357 of record CM031874.1, on the reverse strand, counting down.
TGTGATAAGGTTAAAGATACCTCATACTGTTCTTCCCTTCCCCTCACACAAATTTACAAGCCCAAGGACACCTGTTAGGATGAGTGGCGATAAGAAAGGAAAGTCATATTTCCTTATCTGGAGCTCTCTCCTTTATTGCCATTCAGCCTTACGGGGCAGGAGTGGTTTTAATTCCCAGAGAAAGTCCCTGGGAACATCGTGAACAGCTTTCTAAACACTCAAAGCCTCCTGAGGAGGCAGCAGCTGGGATCCACACCTGAAATAAAGGCCTCCTACCCACACAGCCACCGACAGAAATCCATGGGAGTTCATCCAGCCTAGCTCCCCCTCCAGACTGGGGTCCTCATCCCATAAACACTCCAGGTTTCTTTTGATCTGGGGTACCATCCAAACCACCCGGGCTGTGCTGGAGGCACTGGGACACTGAGCATCAAGATTCTGGCTGTGAGGTCCAACAATCAGAGCCTGTCCCTACATTAAATTATTAAGGTAATCTGAGAAACATCCCCAGAGCACACAAAGCCACAGGAGTCTCAACATCCTCTGCCACCTCCTTGTCTGGATTTTGAAACAGCTCCTGTTTGACACTGCCTAATCTATTGTTAATACCTTCTTTCATTTTAACAGTACTTTATGAATAAATTCTTCTAGAAAACCTTACAATGATGCAATCTAGCCCCAAGCTCCTCTGATTTTCCTAAATTTGGGTTTGGGATGCAACCTAGAATTAGTAGTTAGGCAAGGTTTGAGAAACGCTGGAACTTTAAAATTAGATGGCAAAAAAGCTGCATTTGTGAGGGCAATATCAAAGTCAAAACATTGGGAATGCTGAGATTGTATCCAAACCTTCATAAAGATTATTATTCTGTGCAAAGAATTTCTTTTTCCTTGCAACAATAGGCCTGTAATTAGAATTGCCTCCTGTGCTGAGCAGCACACGGCTCAGTGCCCAGGCAGCACGCCCTGCTCTCACAGCAGGATGTGACAGGGATGGGTGGCAAGGGATTTGTCCTTGTCCACAGGGAATACCAAGTGCCTTCAAGAGGCAGTGAAGATTCTGAGTGGACTCTCCATGACCCACTGGAGAAACTTTCCTGTGCAGGGACTGTGGCAGGTGCTGGAGGTGGCGACACTGATGTCTCAGGGGAATGACTTGCTAGAAGGAGCTGAGCAGTCCCATTTGAATGATGAAATCTTCCTGAGACTACTCCTGCCCTGAAGTGACTTGTGCACATTTCTCGGGCTCCTGGTACCATCTGTGCCATGACCCTGCAGCTTGTGGCTGTGTTGGACAGGATTCATCTGCTGGAACATCCCCTTGAACCTGGCCAACAGCTCTGCTGAGAGTGCCAGGCCTCAGGAGATGTGGACATCCAGCTGCTCAGTCATTCTCACAGTGCTCTGTGTGCAGGCAGATGTTCTTATGATGCCTTTGAGAATCATGAGGTCATTTAGGTGGGAAAAGAATTCTAAGACCATCCAGTCCAACCATTAAGCCAGCACTGCTAAGGCCACCATTAACCCATGTCCCCAAGTGCCACATCCACCAGCTCCTGAATCCGTCCCAGGATGGGGACTCTACTGATACCTTCTGGAGGCTGACCTGGAACAGAGACTAGGCAGGGCAAAAGGATAAAGTATGGATTTATTAAAAGGTCTCAATGGGTACTCTTGGGCCACACAAGAGTCCAGATGAACCACACCCAAGATACCCCAAAGTGGTCACAGAATAGACCCCGGGGTCACAAGGTCTCACATTTTTATAAGTTCTGGTCCATTAGCATATTAGAATCAATTGTCCAACCACAGCTTCAGGTTATGAAGCTCCATCCTCCTTGATTTTTTTCTCACTTCACCGTTGTTTTCGTTCTTGGGCTTGAAAGTTGTCCTTGGTATCAAACTAGAGAAGGAATTGTTTTGTCTGTCTACACTGTGAAGAGAGCTCAGTAGCACTGAATATCAAACCTAAAACTACTCACTGAAACAGCACAGAGTCTAAGAAATAGAATAACTAAAACCTAAGGCATCACTACCACCTCCCTGGGCAGCTGTTCCAGGAATGGACACCCCTTTCCATGAAGCAATTTTCCCTAATATCCAGTCTAAACCTCCTCTGGCACAGCTTGAGACCATTCCCTGGGAGCAGTGGCGGTGTGTGTGACCCCTCCCCAGCTGTCAGGGAGTTGTGCAGAGCCAGAAGGGCTCCCTGAGCCTCCTTCTCTCCAACCTGAGCCCTTTCCCAGCTCCCTCAGCCGCTCCTGGGGCTCCATTCCCTTCTCTGGACACACTCCAGCCCAGCAAGATCTTTATTCTTTTCCTGAGGGGCCCAAAACCACCCCCGGGCCTGGAGGTGCCCCAGCAGTGGCAGCACAGGGCACAGTGCCATGGCCAAGCGGAGCTGAGGCAGGCCAGCAGCAGCTCCAGAGCGGCTCTTGAGGCCATTCCAAGCCGGATGACCCCTGTGCAGCCCTCGGTCCTCCACCGAGCCCGCTGATCCCCCCGGTCCTGCCCCGCCGACCCCCCGGGCCCGCCCCCCCGGCCCCCCGGTCCTGCCCCGCCGATCCCCCCGGGCCACACTCGGCCCGAGCGGCAGGGGGGAAGGCAGGCAGGAGATAAAGGGGAAATCGCTGCTCTCTGATCTGCTGAAATGAAAATGTCTAACAGCCCTGCCTTGAAGCGCACGAGGATGAAAGGAGCAGGAGCACAGCTCCGTGCCTGCGTTTGAGAATAAAAAAGTAGCCGAAAAAGAAAACTCCTTTCTGCTCGTTTTATCTTAGGACAGAATGCAGGCGGCAAGGGTTTGTATTTACCTCTCATTTGGATTCAACGAATGTGTCCTGCGAATACATTTTTAGAAACTATTTTTTTTCTCAGGGATACATTTTTTATTAGCTGTTATTGCTCAATTTGTGCTGGTTTCTAAAGAACTCGTGTGCCTTGTAGGGACAGATGAAGACAAGTGATTCATGGCTCACTGCGGATGGCAGGTTTTATGGAGCCTCAGCCCTCAGGCATTTCACAGCTTCTTAAGCCCAGGTGAGCCCAGGTGAGCACACTGGAGCAGTTGTGACCTGTCTGGAAACCAGGGGTAAGCACAGGGATACAGGTCCAAATTTTTCCCAAAGGAGAGCCACGCTGGAGGCTGACAGAGATCTCAGCACACATCCACAGCTTTTCAAATCCTTTAGTTGCCTTCAAGCCCCAAACCAATGGAGCTTTGCTCCCCTACTCCTCTATTCGCCCTCCTCTCCCACCACTGTAGCTTACAGGGCAAATTTAATCAGGTTGGGATTTCACTTCTTCATTCACAGGGTCATTTGAGCGACAACACCATTTTTTTCAAGAGCAGAACAAATTTTCCCATTAATATCCAAAGGACAAGGCCAAACTGGGAACACAAGCAAAAAAAAATGTGTTCAGGTCCCTGGTGCAGCAGCAGGGCCAGGACATTTCAGGCAGCACAGGATCCCTGAATTGTTCCTGCAGTGATAACACCCTTACACTGATGCATAAGTAGATACATATTCCCCATACAAATATGTTTTGTGGGTAGGGATGTATGTGGAAAATATTCCATATGTGGGGAATACATCTCTCTATCTCTCTCCAGCAAGATACTGTTTGGGATCTCAGACCCATTTCTTTGGTCATGCTGAATGACTTACCACTGAAATCAATCTTGAACTAACAAAAATCCGTTCTCTTCTCCCATTATCCACTGGAGGAAAGAAAAACAAGTGAATAGAACAACTGAAAGGGAACAGAAAAGAAGAGAACTCCTGCTCTACCTACTCCTACCTCACCACCTGCAGGCTGGAGGACCTTTCCAGGTTTTTTGTGGGCACACTCCCAGAGCAGGGAGGTCACAGGGTGTGCTCCAGCAGCCCCAGGGGAGGGGCCCTGAGTTAAGTGTGAGGTTCCATCAAGAGGGGATGACAAGCTGTGAAGGAAGTGCAGACACTGCACAGATTGCAGCCAGCTCCCCTTCCCACACAGGGAACCTGCAGAAGGGAAGAGCCAGGCAGGGAAAGCCAGAGGATCACTCTTATTTCTCCCACCCTCTAAATTATGAGAAAAATACCTTTTTGTTTCATTTTCTCTTCCTTCTGAAATAATCACCCAAGACTAGAAATACTCTAACAATAATTCGTGTCCTAAATTGCTTCCCTTTCCTGGTCAGCTTACTTGGAAAGTGTCATACAAATTGCATCCCAAGAATGTTCTTTTGGTCTTTGAATCTCCTGGTACAGAAGTGTAAAACAGGAGAGGCTTTATACTGAATATTAGGAAGAAATTCCTCCCTGTGAGGGTGGGCAGGGCTTGGTACAGGGTGCCCAGAGCAGCTGTGGCTGCCCCTGGATCCCTGGCAGTGTCCCAGGCCAGGTTGGACAGGATTGGATCAGCCTGGGCCAGTGGAAGGTATCCCTGTCCCTGGCAGGGGTGGGAATTAAATGAGATTTAAAGTCCCTTCCAACCCAAACCATTCTGGTTCTTTTATGAGTTGTCTTCTCATCCTTTTCTGGAGGCAAACCTAAACATAAAAGAGCATTTAGGAAACGATAAGCTTGTGCAACACAAAATGTCCTACATGAGAAAAACTCCAAAAGAGTAACTAAAAAAATAATAACAAGGAGGATGTGGCCTTTTGCAGAATTTAGTAATTAAGTTCATCTGCTCAGCACAAACCAAATAATTTTCTTGGTAGAAATGTCTAAAGTGGTATTGGATTCATGGAGTTTGCAGAAGTAGGCACACATTTTAATTGCTAAGAAAATAAATTAGAGGCAACCACAGTGCACTGAGCTGACTGATGAAATTGGGGTGGAAGGTTGTAATTACATTATTTTATAATAGTTGTATTATTTCAGAGAAGGTGTGGTATAAAAACCAATGGGTGAATGTGGCAAGGGCTGATTTTTCTGAGCAGACACTTGGTCCTGTAAGGACTGAGGAGTGTGTAGGGAAGGATGATGAGTGTGTAAGGATGAGGTGTGTGTAAGGATGAGGTGTGTGTAAGGATGAGGTGTGTGTAGGGAAGGGGGAGTGGATAAGGAATGAGGTGTGTGTAATTAATGAGGAATGTGTAATTAATGAGGAGTGTGCAACCAATGAGCAGTGTGTAACTAATGAGGAATGTGTAATTAATGAGCAGTGTGTAACTAATGAGGATGTGCAGTGCAGTGCTGGGCAGACAGCAGCAGCACAGACCAGTATCCCCACACCATTCCCCAGTAACCCCACTGCAGTCTCCCTCCTGCCTGGGGAACCTGCTGAAGCAGAACTCTCCCCTTCTTCCACAACCCACAAGTGTTGAAGTTGGGGCTCTCTGGGTTTTATTTTATCAGCTCAGCAATGCTTCAGTCAGTTCCTGTGGGGATCCATGGGAGTTTCCCCCTGTAGTCGCTGTGAACACACCAAGAATTTCTCATGAGTGACAAGAGCACTCTTCAGCAGCAATGTCACCAGCAAAACAAGCTCAGATAAATATTGTGACAATGTCACTTCATCCACACGATGAAGACAAGAAACTGCTCCAGGAGCCCAGCATTTCAGAGAATACTGGTGTGTTTTACAAAACATTTTGGTTTTAACAAAATGCCCATCATGGGAGAAAATGGCTAATTCAAGCTTTGAAGAAACTATACCCTGGGAGGGGTGGGTGGTGGTGGTGTTAAAAGTCCTGTGGATGTGGCATTTGAGGACAGGGTTTACTGGCTTGGCACTACTGGGGGAATGGTTGGTCTCCATGGTCTTGAAGATCTTGTCTAACCTAAACAATTTTCAAGAATCTGAAGGCAGAAGGGCCCTGGATCTCCCTCCTGGACTCTCGGAATCCTGTGGGGGAACCGTAAATCCGTAAATCATCAGGGCTTCATTGAAGCCAAGGGAAATAAGAGACTACAGCACTCACAGACCTGTTCTCCCAAGTACAGCAACTGGTAAGAGCAAGTGAAAAAATCTGAAATCTGAAATTCCTTTCTCCTGAGATCTGGGAAGAGCAACAGAACCTGAGGGAATTTCTCTCAGAGCGCTCCCTGTGACCAGGTGCAGGAGCAAAGCTCCCAGAAGTGGGGTGAGAGCAGGTAGCTTCTGAAATGTTCTGCACCAGCAATGGCAGGAGATCAGCTGAGGGGGCTGTCACCTGGGAACAAAGGACATCAAAGTCTGCAGGCAAAAGCTGCTTTTCTTCTGTTTCCCTCAAATATATAGGGTTTGATGCCAACCTTGGCAGTGCCACCTATTTATAGATGTTGGCCAACAACAACAAGATTTGAAAATCAAATGCAGAGCATCCCAACCTTTTGGGAACAGCTTTTCCTACCCCTTGGGCTCCTTAAACAAAGCTGACTGAGAGGATAAACTGAGCTCTGTAAGGCAGGGAGGGCCATGATGGTCTCTCGTAGCCTGTCATTCACTTCTCTCCAAAAATACATGAGAAGTCACAGCAAATCAAGAGGAACAGCCCATCAAGGGTGAGGAGGGATGCAAAGCCACCCTGGCTTCCCAAATGTCACACTCCAGCTCCTCATTGAGTCACTGCTCATCTCCAGCCCAGTGAGATGAGGGTCTGCGGCATTTGTTAGACATGAAATCACTCCAGCAAGGATTCCTTTCACACCCCCCAGTGTGGGATAGGAAGTGATGCTGAAAGATGCCATGGCTGACTTTTCCTTTCCATCATGACTAGAGGCAAGCAGGAGGCTCACAGGAATTGCTCATGGCTCTGCTGAGGCTGTGATTTTCCCCATGGATGCTTTCCTCCACCCATGCACAGCTCTGCCTGTCCTCAGGCTCTGTCAAAGGCCAACCCTGCCCACACCTTGCATTTGTGTTCTCTTTGTGTCTTTTCCTCTTAGGATCTTCTTTTTGTGACTCTCTGGGGCCTGGCACTACTGTATTGGGGCCTGAGAGGGACCTATTCCCTGACATTGTCCTGGAAATGCCCTGCATGAGGCAATCTCAGATCATTCCTCTTTCTGCCCTGTTTTATTTGCAGGAGGCTCCTGCTCTGGGATGGTGAATACTTTAAGGAGTGAATGTCACCAGTGGTGCTGCCCACGGCAGGGGGCTGGAACCTGAGGATTTAAAAGGTCCCTTCCAGCCGAAACCATCCATGATTCCCTGATTCTGTGCCCTTGGATAGCTCTCCAGGATAAGGCTGTTACCTGTGTGGCCCCAAAGTGCTTCTCCAGCACTGACTCCTTCAATGGCAGCTTTGGTGTGCACTGAACCCTGAATTTCACACCAGTGACCCACGATCAAAAATCCCAGCTGAGGGTCCCTACCCGGGAGTTTTGGGATTTCTGGGAAAGCCCATGGAAACTTTTGGTGCAGGGTTGAGAAATCCTTGTGCCAGTTCTGGCCTTTCATCCCTGATGCCAGATGGACACAGGGTAGGGCAGGGGCAACTCAGGCAGTGCCCTCAGCCATGCAAACACTCACAGGTGGGGCCAGCAGCAGCTCCAGCTGGGGGAACACCAGGAGAACCCATCTCCAGCCTCCTGTGAGAGTTCCAAACACAGGGATGGGCAGCTCCCACAGCAGCACAGGGACAGGGAAGGGGTGCAGGGTGTGGCACAAAGCCCAGCACAGCCCCTGCTGGGTTCCCCTGCAGCCTCAGGGGAGAGGGGTTCTCAGCAGTGCTCTGCTCCCCATAATGACATGTGATGGTCCCAGAAGCTCCTGACTCATTTTGTGATGTTTCCCCACCCTTGTGCCTTTAGGCCCCATCCTCAGATAGGTTGAGAGATGCTCTCCTTACTTTAATTTTGCTCTGAGACCAGGCAAACCAAGAAGTCAAGGCAAGGCCTGCTGTTCCAAATAAATGACAGAGCGAGGCTGTTCTGAAGAACAGAAGTCATGTGAGGGCTTTTTCTTGCCAGATTAGGGTTTAATTTTCCATAAGGAAGCTGCTGAGAAATGTTTCTGGAAAGATGTAGGAGATGAAGGATTTATAAAGTCACATTTTTTCTGCCTCAGCTGCTGGATGCCTCCCTGACAGCCTTTCCCTCGCTCTCCCCTGGGCCCAGCTCTTCAGCTTTACCAGGTTAGCACCGAGTTAACATCTCTGATGTGCAGCAGCAGAGAAAAAGCAGGAGTTTAACAAGACAGAGCAGGAAAATAAATACATTTACTATTGTTAGTGGCACTGCTGGTTTCAGTGGGGATGGACAGAAGTGCTGTGCAGAGGACCTTTAAAAACATCCTTTTCTGTGCTGCATGCATTTCAGGAGTCACCAAACAACACAGAGAGTTCAGCATCCAGCCAGCCAAAATATCTCACGTGGAGTTAGAGAATTCCTGCCCATTTATCCCTGTACAACTGCAAGAGTTCCCAAGGATAACCCATAACCATGCCCCTCATGTCCTCAGGGACACAGAGTGCCAGGATCCTTTTGTGGTTTCTTGTAGTGAATTTTCTTCCATAGGTGCAGATACTGCCCGAAAGATTGGTAAAAGGCTCTTCCTGGCAGGAGCCTGAGCTGCTGTGGATCCACTGGCACGAGTGGGGGTTCTTGGAGAGCACCCACAGGACATTGGGTTCCACTCAGCTTTGAGGCTGATTCAAAGAAACAGCAGCAGAAGCCTAAAGCCAGAGGTACTTTAAAATAAAGGAAATTAACACAAAATAAAGAAAAGAAAAATTAAAGATTCTTCTAAACCACTGTATTTTCAGAAAAAGAGGTGCAAACTGATCTTTTCAGCCAGCTCCAGGTGACGGATTTCATTGGGAATCCTCCTCTCTCAAGCCTTGTTCTCCCTTCACCATTGCTCTAAAAGATTATCCAGGCTCTTCCTATAACTTTTCCCTATGTTCCTTCCATTGTCACCCAGCTCACAGACAAGGACATTGCTTATTTCAGATTTTCCATGCCCTGCTTTGGGTCATTCACCAGAATTAACAGCATGTTCCATTGTGCTCTCTTCCAGCTGCCAGCACTCCTCACTCCCTACTGATACAAGATGGGGTTTCATCCATCAGGTCCCTTCATTCAGGGACAGAAATCAGCACAGCTGCAGGGAACTCCTCATGGATAGAGGTGAGACTCTGCAAACAAAAGGTCTGGAAACTGCACTCCCATCTTTCCTTGTGCAGCATTTCTGTAGCCCTGTTGTGTTAAGCTATGGACTTTCCATTTTATTGGTTCAGAATTTTTTCCTTTCACACATCCCACTTTTCTTTAATTGGTTATTATGCTTTCCTTGGTTAATTATTCCATTTCCATGCTATGCAGAAGAGCAAAGCCCAATCATTTCATGGACTGGTTGTGCAGTTTATCAGATCACCATCGCTCACTAATGGTGTCATCCCAAATTCCACACCCAGATGTTTCCTGGCTCATCTTCACTGGAAAATTGCCTCTTCCTGAGACCTCAGACCTCCTCTTTGCATCATTCCCACTGCAAATGCCTTCCCCAGCCTCTAGCAGGGATTCAACCCCTCTGCTCCATCTGGGGACAGGGACACCACTCCTTCCCCAGGAGAGGGACACAGCAGGGCAGGGACAGCTCAATGACACCACTCCATCACTTCAGGAGGTCACAGCCTTGCCTAAAAGCATTTTTTGGCCCACATCCCACCTCCCCTGGGCATGGCAGCTGATCCAGCACAGGCAGCTCTGGAGTCAGGGCAGCTGCGCCGCTCTGCCCGCTGCTGGAGCTGGAGCAGGTAAAGCCCTGTGGGGGATCCAGTGCTGGCAGAGAGGAACTCCATCTGACTGCTGAGCAGCTTTGCTCTTCCCTGCCTCACTTTTCTTATCCTTAAATGCCTTCCTCTCACCTCTCCCACACAGAGAGCATTTCCAGGAGAACTGAGCTCCTGTGGTGTCTCCTTGCAGTCAGCTTCTAGAGCAGCTTGGAATTTCAACACACTTCAGAAGGAAAAGTCACCAGGAGTGGACTGCTCTTGCTTTTTTAACTAGTAATTTCTTGTTTTTTAGTTCTCAAAGCCAAGCCCTTATCACTAAAAAAAAAAAAAAACCAAAAAAACTTAAGGGCAGAGAAGACATCAAAGTTTCTATCAGATTAGTCCTGAAACCTCAGAATTATATTATAAATAAAAAGAAATCATTTCTCCTTTCTTGAATGTGCAGATTTAAGAGACTGAATAAACATTTTGGCTTTTAATAAAACATCCCTTTTCTAGTCTTATGGTAGCACAGAGAATTTGGAATCATAGACAAATTCAAAGCAGGCGACTTCAAGGCTGGATCAGGTCACTGAGAGCCTTGTCCACCTGTGTTCTGAAACCCTCCTATGAATGTTCATCCCTCATATTCATGGACAGCCTGTTCTGGTGTCTCACAACTCCAGGAACTCAACAGCTTCACCCAAGGCTCTGTAAAAGGTTCAGAAACCTGCAGGGAACTAAATGAAAATGGTAGAATAAATTACTTTACACAACCATATGATTAAGGGAGCCTTCATCAGAATGCAGGTGTAGAGAGGTGGCAAACCAGGTCAGGCTGGCTCCACTTCCCTCTGTTTGTAGTCTGTCAGGAAGAACTCCAAAGGGATAAATATCTGGTTGCCTCACCAGTTAAAGTGCTTTAACAGTTGGTTCTCCTTCAGTGTCATTTTCTCCTCAGCTCATCTCACTGTGGCTGGTATAAGTGAACACATCTCCATGAAAGCCTTCTGGAATCTCTCAAGTGCATCCTCACTTTGGAAGAAGCACAGGGAATAAGATGAGGGTCCAGCTCTGTTCTGAGAGGTCCCTGCCTGCCCACCCATCACCACGGGGCTTCTGCAGAGGCTCCTGCCCAGAGGGAGCTGCTAGAAGGCTCGGCTGCCCTGGGAGATCCCTGGGAAATCCACTGTGGATACCACCATGCTGCATCCATTCCCTGGTGCAGCTCCATGCTCCAGAGCCTGTTTAGATACTCTTATTAATGGCTTTGTTCTCTCACTTTTCAAGCTGTCAGTTTATTTTCCCTCCTCCAGGTTGCTGCCATCACACCAGGGAGTATTTACAGCCATCTATACCCCCTGGCCATGCATTTTCCAGACAACTGGCTCATGGGATATGCACTGTCCCTGAAAGAAGAGGTAGGGGACTCTAATAGAACTGAGGATGAGCCTCTCAGGGTGCACAGGCTCCTTGTTGCTCTCTTAATTTCCTCTCAAGCTCCCCAGCATATGGAAAATTAAGACCCCACATTAAAAGAGTTGTAAAGTTGTCTCTAAAAAGCACCCCACAAGGTGGGAAGGGAATTCAGGTGGAATTTCTTCATGGAAAGGGTTTTTAATCATTGGCAGGGGCTGCCCAGGGAGGTGGTGAAGTTCTCCTCTCTGGAGGTGTCCAAGGAATGACTGAACATAGCACTCAGTGCCCTGGGCTGGTGACAAGGTGAGGATCAGGCACAGGTTGGACTCAATGGTCCGGGAGGTCTTTTCCAACCAAAATGATTCAGGGAATCTGGGATTCTGTGAACCAGCTCTGGTGCAGGACCAGCTTTATCCTGGTGTTGGGCTCTTGAGAAAGAGCTGAGAGGGCCCTTGTTGGAGCCACCTGCTCTGCTCAAGCTCTTTGGTCTCAGCCTGGCCTGACCATAGCTAAGCCTGGGCTTGACCTTGCTGATCCCAGCTGGATCCAGGATCTGTCACCATGAGCCTGTCTGGACATGACTGGCTGAGCCCAGCTGGGGCTACTGGACTGTCTCCTCTCAGCCAGTTCCTGGGGGCTGCAGCAAGACATCACTCCTGCCTCACTGTTCCCACTCCTGCCTCATGTTCCCCTTGGAACAGCCCCTCCTGCTGCTCCTGCCAATTTATATCTGACTGTACTTGTTGGAAAACACAGTGCAGGAAGGCAGGGAGACGTGGGAGAGCATCTTCCTTCCTCTTGTTATAAAACAGAGCAGAGTTGTTTCTGGGTTTGCAGAGCTCGTTGCTGATATTTTCCTTCCTGTGCTTTTCCCTTAGGCTCCTCTGCTCCAACCAAAAAAAAACAAAAAAATAAAAAAAAAAAAAAAATCCACCATTTCATCGGAAAGGAGCCAGTTGCTGGGTGAGTCATTGCTGTGGTTTCACACTCAGGGCTGTCTGTCACTCTGTTCTTGGCCTTCTCAGTCAGTAATTGGGATGTGCTGTTTCCAGTGCTAGGCAGTCCTGGGGAAGGCCAGTTCTGCTGGGAGCTGGGACACCACACAGCTCTCCATCCTCTGGACACCTCAGCCCACATCCCCACCTCTCTGCTGCTGCAGATAGGGAGCCTGAATGGATGCTTTTGTGCAAATAGAACATTAATTTTCCTGACAGGGTAATAATAAAGCCACTAAATCAGTAGTGGGATTTTTGTGTTACACAGACTATTTAAATGACTTGTCATCCCTACAAATTGTACACTGGATAAATGACTGCTCCAATGTTTACACATGTGACTTGCAATTGAGACTTCCTAGGCATGAAGTAGCATTAGTGAAGAAAAATGTGCTGGGCAGTGATAGTTCTCGAATAATTCACTCTTCCTGAACAGGAGCTGTCTCTCCTGAAGTGCTTTAATGCTGAGATCAAAATACGACCGCCTGAGCCACAGTTTAATCTTCATCAAAAGGTGAAAATTAGGGAATATGCTCCAGGATCCTGCTTCCTGTGGGTGCAGGTGCTCCCAAAGCTCAGAGCATGCAGCCATGAGATGTGAGCTCCCTCTCTCCTCACCACCAAGTGTTAACCACAACCAGGGATTGGCCCAAGCAAAGTTCAGCCTCTGCTTCAGCGTGGATGGCTTGGCCAGGCTTCCAAAAGCAGTACATTCCAGGGAGAGGAATTCTGGTATTAGGAGTTGCTCTCTGAGATCCTGGAGCTGTTCTGTCTGCTTTGCTCCAGAGCATGTCCTTTGGGAAGGGCCTCCCTGCTGGAGGCTCAGCAGGGAGCACAGGCAGCACCTACCATGCAGTGCTGTGTTCTTTGGGCACACCTCAGTGTGCAAGGCAAGGACTCCTGGCTTTGGAGGAACTGCAGAATCACAGGGTCTGTGAAGTTGGAAAACACCTCTGAAGTCAATAAGTCCAACCTATGACCCAACACTGCCTTGTCAGCCAAACCACGGCAGGTCCAGTCTTCCTTAAACACCTCCAGCCACAGTGAAACCACAGTGTCCTGCAGGAACAGCTCAGGGCAGGCTGGCAGAACACACACATGAGGACTGACTCCTCACCTTTTGGCAAGGTCAGACTGGACTCTTTCATTATATCTCCCTGTGGACAAGTCTAAATTGTGAGCTGCTTCCTTTCCCTTGCACCGGAGGACACCCAGACACGATTTGGACACACCAAACCAGCCAGCTTTGGGGGCTGATCCCACCCCATCCATGAGGAACAGTTGGCTTTCCATAGGAACAGGTCCTTGTGGAGGAATGAAAAGAAAAATCCCCATTCCTTCCTGCCTGCTGGAGCTCAGCTAAATGACAGGGAGTTGTGGATGGGCTGACATTTATACCTCTTAATCTCTGCAATGCTCTCACAAAAGATCATGCCCTGAGATCTCTCCTGGTGCATGTGGAAGGCATTGGATGAAAGATTTACAGGGACAACACAAAGTCCTTTTCCATTGAGTGGCCTTTCTGTCCATTTAGTATTGGAGTCAAGTATTCCAGGGGGAGGTTTTCCTGAAAAAAAAAAAGCTGCTTCTTTCAAGCCTCCCATCTTAAGCCATAAGAGAGCAGCAAATGCTGTGAAAAGAGTGCCCTGTCCCAGGAGCACGTGTTTGGTGACAAGGGCGGGGGTTCAAGTGGTTTTGGCAGGAAAGAATGGTGACCTGTGGCTGGCAGGTCCCTCTCACATCCTGCACAATCACTGTGATTTCAAGATCCTCGTGTGGATAACACCAATTGCTCAGTTTGAAGCACTTAGAGCTGTCACAGGGACTGGAAGGAATAACTTCTGGATCAAAAGCTGCTTGCAAACCCTTTGCTGGCTCTGCTGAAAGGAGATTCAGCGTGTGGGGCTGGGCAGGCTGGGGGGAGCAAGTCTGCACTGGAAATGCCTGAGAATTCAAGGCTTTGCTCCAAGGACAGCACTGGGGCCAAGGTGGGCAGATCTGTGTGCCCAGGGACAGGTGAGGCAGGAGGAACCCCCACTTTTGCCCTTGTCTTCCCCATCCTCACCTCTGGAAGCAACTTGTTGGCCTTGGGACAGCCCCACGATGTGAAGTCCCCTCAAGTTTTCTGCTTTGCTCTGCCACTGCTCTGTGTGAGGCCATGAAACAGTCACTGTCCTTCCCTTCACCTTCAGATGCCCTTTCCCATCTCAGCCTGTGGAATATTCACTCACTGGCCAAGGACTGCCTGAGATACACAGCCCCGTGGGGAACAGCCTTACCAGGAACAGTCCTTGACTGAACCCAGGCAAATCATCCCTGTGGGAATCACTTCAGGACTCTTCTCCTTGCCACTTGAGAAATTCCTTAGCCAAAGGAAGAAATCCTTACTCAGCTGCCCCTTTGGAGGGAGAGGCAGCCATGAAAGTGAGTAATGCTGTGACTTCACCTGGGCCCTGCCCTCACAACCTGCTGTTTTGCTGCCTGCTCAAACTTTGTCTCTATTTAAAGCTGCACATCTTTGATTGCCCAGCCTTCCTGGGAAGCTTCCAAGGCTTCTTGCTTCAAGGCTCGTGCTGTGGCAGTGTTCCTATTACCAGCCAGAAAAGTTTAGGAGTTCAGAACGAGGTAAAGTTACACAGCCTCTATTAAAATAACAGCACATCAATGAGCTCTGCTTTCCCCATCTCAGTAACAACCACTCTGTTCTCTTCCAAGAGAAAGTCTTGCTGAAGTTCGCTGGCTGCATGAGCCTGAGCCCCTGGTGTTAATCCCCAATCCTCTCCAACCCCGGATTTCAGCTCCTTGCCATGCCTGGCAGTTCACAGTCAGGCAGCAATGATTTTTCAGGCCCATTCAACCACTGTGCTCAAGTTCCCTGGAAAGGTCTGACTGGGACATGAGCCTTTACTCCTTGACATGACTGTGTGCCTTCCAAAGTGGGCTCTGGGGTGGTGGCAGTGACAAACCCTGCTCTGGGGTGGCCGTGCAGCACAGCAGGGACAGGCTGGGTCCAAGGGGAGCGCTTTCCTCCCAGTAAACCACAAGGATGCTTCAGTACCAAAACACCACAATTAAAAGAAGCAGATTTATCTTGTTCCTGTGCCACAAAACTAATTCTGCCTCTGCACTAAACAGCCAGGAGTACCCTCTGTGTTGGGCAAGAGATCACAGAATGTCCTGAGCTGGAAGGGACTCACAGGATCAGCCAGGGCAGCTCCTGGCCCTGCACACACACCCCAACAACCCCACCCTGGGCATCCCTGGCAGTGCTGTCCAAAGGCTCCTGGAGCTCTGGCAGCCTCGGGGCTGTGCCCATTCCCTGGGGAGCCTGGGCAGTGCCCAGCACCCTCTGGGGAAGAGCCTTGCCCTGAAATCCAGCCTCACCCTCCCTGGCATAGCTCCAGCTGTTCCTGCCCCCCATTTTTAATTTTTTTTTCCTTTCTCCTTGTTTTTTCTTCTCTTGCATGCAGCTGTTTCCCTTGAATAAACCCTGCACATCTCATGCCTTCCAAAGCCCCAGCTCAGTGCTGGGGTGGGATTTCTGAGCCCTCTCTGCCGTGCCAGCTGCTCCCTGAGCACACACTAACACATTCCTGGGGCCACAGGATGAACTGGGCTGTTACTTACGTGAGCATCATGTTACAGGCGTTTGCAAAGGGCCCCTGGCACCTCAGCTGTCGCTGGCTTAAAATTAGCAGAGCTGCTGGGTCTGGTGGCTCTGCACCTCGTTGTGACAGTGGTGTGTTAAAGACAAGACCCCAACAAGGTTTTGATTCTGCTCTCAGCAAGATTCTGCAGAAGAGCTAAGCTTAGACATCATTTAATCACAGCTTTATAGACCTGTTAAAGCACCACAAAAGAAATATGTTCCTCAGCCCAGGCAGTGCATTTTATTATGCTCATCCAACAGCATAACCTTAGTTTAACTCTAGGTTAATGAAACTTAGGGTAGCACTGGAAGAATAAAAAGTGCCAGGGAGCAACATGAATCCTAAATCTACATTTTTCAGTGGTACAACCTTAGATTTGACCTCGGGAACAGACTTGCAAAGCGAAAGCCATCTGAACTAAAAGTTTTACTGGAGACTCCAAAATCAGGTTGAATGCTGTGGGAGTTCTTGGGCACGGACTTGTCTTTCAATCTGTGATGAAGGGTTGACAATGAGGCTTGTGTTTCCTCTCTTTACATCACAGTGGTGAGCAACAACTGCCTGCCAAGCTTGGAGCAGCTTTCTAGTGCACCACTTCAAATAAACACACTCACTTCTTTCCCATTAAAATATGCTGGAAAGCCTTTCCATGAGAAATGCTTCCATGGGCACTTTTTAAACGAGCAAAGCTCAGGGGAGCCATAAATTGCTGCAGCAGTGCAGTAAGGGCTGGGAGAAACCTGCCTGTTCTTGCCTAGGCCAGGGGTGATCTGAAGGCTTTTGTAGTTGAGGGTGTGAAACCAGGGAGCTTCAGATCCTCCCTGAGGTTCTCTCAGCACTGCCCCTGCTCAGGTACAACACCTGTGCCAGAATTCCCAGAGCTGAGCTCCCAGCAGGAGAACAGAAGCACACAACACAGGGCAAGCAATCCTTGCCCTCATGCTGAGTCCTGAGACATAGTGTCCCCTGACAGGTCACAGCATGGTTCGGGTCAGGAGGGACCTCAGCTAGTTCAAGGACAGGGATGCCACCCACTAGGTCAGGTGGCTCCAGTGTCCACCCAACCTGGCCTTCCTAATTTCTGCCCACACCCTGTAAATCCTCTCCATCCCAACCCTTCCCTCTTCCTCCTCTCACAGATTCAAACCTCCAGAGCCCTGAGCTACCCCTTGCTCCAGTCCCACATAATCCTCTCCTTGGCTGCTGAGGAGCTCCAAATTTATCATCCAAACCCCCTCAGATCCATCCCAGAGCTACCACTGTTCCCAAATCTGTATCTGACCCAATGGAACCCCACCCCCAGCCTGCGGCACCAGCCCCAGCCCAGCTCCACAGCTGCCCTGTCCCACTGGGAGCAGGACTGCACCGTTTGCTTGGGCCATGAGCACGGCTTGTGTGAGAAGGGGACTTGGATTGTGACCCACTTGGCTTGTAGCTGGTGTCCCCAGGCCTATGGCTCGCTGGGAATGAGGGCCACTTGGCTGACATTTCCATGCAGGAATGCACAGCACATCTCTGCCTTCAGCTGCACTCCTCAGGCTGTGCAGGAGGTGAGGGAAGAGGCTGGAGGGTGGATTCCTGCAGGAGATGGAAAATGGGGAGAGACAGGAGTTCCTGCCCAGATCCTGCAGGCAGAGGTGCAAACAGCCCCAGCTGTGCCTCGGCAAAACTCCCATGGAGCACAGGAGGAACCAGCTCTGACATGAGAGGTGCTGTGCTGGGCTCTGCCTGAGGAGGGAAAAGCCTTTTCCAGACCAGGAAACGCCTGGAACCAGGAATCCTTCCTTCTGCTGAAGTCATACTGATATCGCCGGAGAGGAAAAGGCTCTGTGGGACTTCACTGAGGCCTTTCTGTTCTTACAGGGCACTTATAAAAGAGGGAGAGCCACTTTTTTCATGGGCAGGTACTGATAGGACAAGGGGAACTAAAAGAGGAGAGAATCAGCTTGGAAATTAGGAAGGAATTGTTCCCTGTGAGGGTGGGCAGGCCCTGGCACAGGGTGCCCAGAGCAGCTGGGGCTGCCCCTGGATCCCTGAGAGTGTCCAAGGCCAGGCTGGTCAGGGCTGGGAGCAGCCTGGGACAGTGGAAAGTGTCCCTGCCCATGGCAGGGGATGGAATGAGATAAGTTTGAAGGACCATCCAACCCAAACCATCCTGGAATTCTGTGATTCCACAATAATATCCCTGTTATTTCACCACCAATACAACCCCTGCATTCCAGCTAACCCTGGCTGTCTTTGGGTGGTTTTATTTTTGCAGTGGATAAATATGAACCATCCAAGCCCTTCTGTTCTGTATTCCCATCCATGAGCAGCACAGAATTTGGAAGGATGGTGCTTGCCACAGCTGAGTTCCTGTATCTGCGGGGTGCTTACGGGTTCTGTTTGCCTTGAACCTCCAGGATGCCAACCCAAATCAGGGCTCTGCTGTGCTCCCAGCCAGAAACAAAGCCTGTCATGCAGAGTTTGCAGCCAATAAAGGAGAGGCAGCACATTTCCTACATTATAGACTAGAAACAGAGACCTAAGGAGCCTATTTAAAGTATATTTAAGCTCCAGGAAAGATTCTCCTTGACTTCCCCAGGTTTTGGATCCTACTCAGGGAAATTAAACAAGTTGCCAAAATTCACACAGTGAGTTTGTAGAAAAGCCAGAACCCAAAAGCTGGATTTGCCAAGCCCCAGCACTCGTGCTCCAGCCAGCCCGATGCTGGAGGTGCTGGAATGGCAACAACAATCTGCTCAAGTGTGAAATCCTCACTGCCAGCCTGGCAATGCTCTCAGTTCCCTGACCTGCTCCATTGCTCACATCCAGCATTTTCCTTGTGCAGGCAGGGATTACAGAGCAGAGCCAGCACTGCCAGTCCATGGCCATTCCTTGGCCTCAAGGAAAAGGGAAAGGGGCTCTTTTACAGGGGTTGAGATTCCTTGGCAACACCAGGGTGCTTCAAGGAGGCAGCTCGGGGCAGCTCGGGCATCAGACTTCCAGGCTGTGAGCTCTCAGATGGATTTGCCTCCCCGAAGGATGCATCCCAGGGATGTTTGTTTTGCTGCAAGCCAAGCATGAGTCCTAAGGGTCAGCAGGCACTGCCTCAGTGGGAGAGGATGAGGTGGTGGACACTGCCCAGCCAATGTATTCCTTTCACTCCACCAATTTAAATCCTGAGGTTTCCCCCCTCTTTCATCCACAAGTGAGTTTGGCATTGTTTTATTTGTTTGTTAAGCTGCACATTCCAGCTAAGGGGCTTTCCCTAAAGAAAAATAGATACTGCCTTGGACAATGGATTATTTGGAATCACTTCATCTATCAATAAAGTGCAGCCTTCTCTGCAGGGAAATGCAGCAGCAATTTAACAGCAGGGGCCAGGAATGGAAACAACTGCAAAGAACGAGCAACTGCACCAAGGAAAGCTGCAAAGAAAACTGGATGTACCTGGGCACAAACAGACATTTGATTTTGGCTAAGGTCTAACAGGCAATTGTTTAAAAAGCCTCACTAAAGCTCTTCTGAATAAGTGCCCTTTAGTTTTGGATCTGATAAAAGCTTCTTCTGGAGAGAAGGTGAGATGGTGAATCTATTTGAAGCAACCAATTTGAAAATCGAGTATTCTGAGGGGATTTATTTAAAGATCTTGCCACTGTTCTGGGTTGTGAAGCTCTATTTTTATGCCTTTGTTTTCATTTGAAAGAGAACACATTATTCCAACTGCCCTATGACTAGCAAAGATGATTATGAAAAAGAAAAGAAATGTGCATTTCCTTCTTCTCCTAGCCGAGGAATTTGCATGTTAAAATAATGGATGTGAATCTAACAAAGCAGAAAGCCCAGACATCTGTGGTGGCACCATCCCCCAGCACTTTGCTTTGTGTGGGGGATGCAGGAGATCAACAGGAGCCCTTGAGAAAGGGCACGGATTTGGAGAGAGTTGAGACTGGAAGCAAGCAAATGTCCAGGATGCCAGCCCTGCTGCATCATGGCAGTGCCTCAGTCCTGGTTTTATAAAGATCTGGAACACACCATGGTTTCCTCCACTGCTCAGAGGGCTGTCAATGCTTTCATTGGTTGGGGTTGCCCAGGGCATGGTCCTCTTTAAAAGATGGCTTTAAAATCGGCCTAAATGATGGCTTAAAAGTGTTTTTTTTTCTCCAGCCCAATGGTGTATTACAAGTTGTACATGAACATTTCATTCCCTGGCCCACGGGAATGTGGGGGATGTGATGAGCAGCAGGTGCCACTGAGCAGAGCAAGGTTCCAAAGCAAAGCAGCCCCTCATCCCTGCCAGGACCTGCCTGGTGCCCACCCATGCCCAGGAACACCTCACACAGCCTGGCACAGATCCACACAGCACTGATGGCAAAGATTGGGGATTTTTTTCTCCTCCTACACAGAGCAAGAAGAAGCCCATGAATTTACCTCAGGAAAAGGAATGAGCAGCAGGTTAATCAGAGTCCCGAGGGAGCAATGGAATGGAGAGCAAATACTTGTCTTAGCTGTTTTCCAACAGCAGAGCAAGTTACAAAAACCCCAGTGAAATATTGAGTGCTGAACTCAGGAGGAGAATATCCTGTCCCAAATTACAGCAGCTCCGTGGGAGTCTCAACCTCGGGATGTCCGTGGCCCTGAGCTTAAAACAAGATACTTTAATGAAATGTGAATTCAGCTCTACAGAGATTATTTTAAGAATATTAAATCTTGTTTACAAGATGCAAACAGACATCAGGCAGTAAAATGGAAGGTTGAGGGCTCCATAAATTTGGTCAGACTTGCTTCTCTTGAATAAGAACAACAACGAAATTGAGGGACTCTCAGGAGTTTTTTTGCCATTTCTGGCAAAACCAGGGAAGAGGCACATGAGGTGATAACACATGAAACTGCTGAGCACAGTCAATCTTGAACCAGGGTGCAGCACCACAGTTTCATGGCTGCTTGATGTCATCACAAGATTTTTCTAAAAGTTGTTAGATTTGTTTCACAGGGAGTAAATTGTTCTAATAAAGCATTTCACTGAAGAACTGAGAATATCTCAATGAGGAATCAATAGCCAGTAATGTGTGTCAGTGTGAGATGGTCAACAACAGGTGCAAGCAAAGAAGGAAGGTTAATATTTGGGAAGAAATAATATTCTCACCAAACATGCAGCTTTAGAATAATCAAACCTACGTGCACCTCCACTGCATCAGCAACTGGTTCTGCAAGAAAAAGCAAAGGGAGGTGGGGGGTTGATGATGCATTTCAAGTTTTTCTAGATTAAACATTTTGATTTTCTCTCAAGTGGATCAAAAAACATTCTTACATTTGACAGACAGTGCCAGGATAAAAGCTCTGCATCTGCTTCAATTTGAGACGTGTGCTGTCAGTGAGGGAAGGGAAGGACACATCCTGTTTGTCTCCAGCTAAAATACTCCAGGTTTGAGCCATGGAGTGGAAACACCAGGATCTCCACAGAAACAGGGATAAAGGAGTGGTTGAGGAGGGTTTTCTGAAGAGCTGAACACTTAGAATCAGTGGATGATGGAATGGTTTGGGTTGGAAAGGATTTTAAAGCTCATCCCATTCCACCCCCTGCATGGGCAGGGATACCTCCCACTATCCCAGGTTGCTCCAAGCCCCATCCAACCTGTCCTGGCTCTTATTCCCAATTCTTCCTTAGAGAGAGGATCATCTCTGGACAGGGGAGTGCTTGTAGGCACCCAGAGAACAGCTGGGTAGTTTTTTATTTATAGAACTGCTTTGAACAAGTGGAATTCCCGAGCCTACCTCACATTTCCCTCCCACAGGAGCTCTGACAGAGCATCTCTGTCCCTCCCTGCCACGCCAGCCCTGCCAACATCCCACATTCCAGCACTCCCCAGGCCCCAGCAGGGCAGAGTGAGGGTGCTCAGTCCTCCTGCTCCCCTCCCTTCTCTGCAGCACAGGCAGAACCACGCAGGTTTTAGCAGGGCACAGCAATTCCAAGGCACTGACAGCTCAGGGAAAAGTCCATTAGGAAGCAGAAACAAAGGCTCTTACAAGCACCCTGAGGGTGTAACACATCCCTTCTGAGCTCAGCCATCCTGGGGCCCTCTAGACCATCCGCTGCAGGTCAGTCCTGGAGATTTCCAGGGCGAGGAGTTTGATGGGGAGACTCAGGATTCTCCAGCTCATCCTGCAAAGGGCTGGAACCCTCTCTTGACTTTCAAACAGGCTCTTTTGAAAGCAGCATACTTCAGAAATGCTGGTGAAATGCAGCTTAGGAGGATTCACATCTTCCTGCATATTCATTTCTTCCTGAGGTTGGACCCACGCTCAAAATGAACCTGCTGCTGCTCTACTCCCACCCTCTCCTGCTGTTTCCTGGCTGAGTAACCAGCAGAAACCAGAGCTCAAGGCAGAAATGGTGTTGGGATGGTGAAGGAAATCCATCTCCGTGAAATCCAGGAAGGAAAATGTATCTCCAGAGGAGCAAGGAACCCTCTCAGGGAATAGAGGAAACAGGGACAGATTTAATAAATTGCATAAATCAGGTGCACAGCAGGAAGGAGGCAGAGCAGAATCTCACAGCAAAAGGAGCAGCAGAGGCAACTCTGGGGACTCAGAGATCCCCCTCCCTCCTGGAGCAGTTCCAGACCCCTCAGGGAATGAACCCCAGACACTCCTGCTGTGCCACTTCAGCCACCAGCTCCACAGGGCTGGGATGAGGCAGCAAAATCCATTGGCTCCAGGAATCTGCCATGTCCTTGGACACACAGGGGTCTCATTTAACACATGCAAGTGTCACCCTGGCTCAAAAAAGGGGCAGGATTTGGGGAACAGTAAAACACCCAGAAAATGCTCATAAAGGTGAATCAGAAAGAACAGGATTGGTGCTCAAAAAGAGACACAAGCAACTTAACTGGAAATATTTTTGTCTAAAGCAATGAATGTGACAGCACATTAGGAAAATTGAGGGAGTCTGCTGATTAATATCCAGGAAAGAGAACAGTCCAGGAGGACAAAGGTGGGGATTCTAAAGGATGGCAAAGGAACCCCTGAGTCTGTCTCCACACCCTGTCCCAGGTGAGTTCAGGCACAATCAGTGTTCAGCAAGACAGGAGAAATCTGAAGATTTGGAAACATTTACATTAATAGAGAGCACTTAGAGGTATCAATTACACCAACAGCACTGAGCAAGGGGCTCTTCTTTGTTCATCAAGCCTGAAACTAAACGTTAATTGTTAAAGATAGGGAAGATACAACGTGTGGGCGAGCCCTTCCATTAAGTTCTCCTGCTTTGCTCTGAAGAAGCAGCTATTTTAGTTTTAAATCACAGCTTAAACCTCAGCAAGAAGGGCCTGATCCATCCTGACAAATCTTATGTTCCTCCATTGTTTTTATTAATTTGAAGGCCACCTTTAAAGTTGGCTCCTTATCTCTGAATTGATCCTTTAGGTACATAATTAAGCAAATTATTTATGTCCAGCCCTCTGTGAGAAGGTCAGCCCTTCAGATCTGCTTAGTGACACTGTGCTCTGTGCCCTTCTGTCAAGCAAACATCTGATTTCAGAATTGCTTTGTTCGATTTGAAGGAAAGGGAAATCCAAACTGGGATCTACAGAGAGCTTGGTGAGTGCTGCTCTGCTTGCCTTTATTTTTTTTTTTTTTCCCCTTTCCAAGCACTTATCATTGTTTGTTGTCTGGTAAGTGGTTTGGGAGTGGGCTGGATTGCAGTGCCAGCCCAGAGGTGGGGTCTGGCAGGGGAGAGGGGTGCCTGCTCAGCCCTGCAGAGCCTCCCTGAACACTGTTGGTTTGCTGTGCACACCGAGGGAGCTCCTGCTCCACCACCACAGCAGAGCATCGACATCCAGGCATCTCCTCAGGCCCTCAGAGCCACTTCCCAGGACTGCAGATGAGGGGGACAGGGGCACCAGAAGATGTCCTGAGTGAGAAACAGTGCACAGAGGAGCCAGTGCAAGGTGGGAACACATCCAAAGGGGAAGCCAGAATTATCTCAGCACCTACAGCAAACCAGACATGCCCAGGACATGCCACAAGCTCCCTAAAATGCCAGGGAATCACAGCATTATCCCTCTGTTGCATAAATGACATTCAGAGCATGCAGAACTTCTCCAGAGATCACTGCAAGAGCTTGTCATGATGTGACATCTGTCCCATCATATCCCCTGCACGTCAGCCAAGGGGAGCAGTGCAGCCAGGGGGTGGCTGGGGAAGGATTCCAGCACAGCACTGCCTGACCTTTGCTCTGCACGTCTGCTACCAGGAGATGAGGGAGAAAGTGCCCAGCAGAGCCATGAAAACAGAACCCAGAAAGATCTGTCTCACATTTGCTTCTTTTGAACAGCCAGAGACAGCTGCAGGCTTTTCCATTCCTAAAAGCATAAGAACTACAAACTAGAGAAAGATTTTTATTTTTTTTCCTTTTCTGGTGGCAAACAGAAATCTATCCAGCAGCAAATTTGATAGGAAAAAGCCAAACAAATCCTGCTGCCCAAGTTTTCAAGTCAAGTCTCCCCATTTTCTAGCTTTATCCTGTCAGGTGACAACAAATCCCAGAATTATGGACATCAAGGGACACCTCCAAATGCTGCCCCTTCTCCCCAGTCCAACACATCCTCTGTGTTGCTGGAGCCAGGCAAGGCAGAGCTTCTTCAGGAGTTCCCACGGGATCCCGAGATCCCTGCTTGGCCTGCTGGGTTGTGAGAGGATAAAACAGCTTTTGGGAGGGTTATCCATATATCTATTTATCCAAATAAAAGCTAAAGAACAGCAAACCCTGAGTTTGAAAGACATCACCACCTGCTCTTCCACAGAGGTAAAGCAACCAAACACTTTGGTCCCCAAGGCCAGCAAGCCACAGTCACTACAGCAGGTTTTGATGTTCACCTGCTCGTGAGCACAGCTATTTTTAGTAGGTCATTTATCTGAGATCAGGCTCTGGGAATATCCATTTCCTACTCAGCTGGGCAAGTCGGGCTGTGTTTGCTGCTTGCTGAGTTTCTACACCAAAAAATAAAGCTCGCCGGAGCTTGGAAAAACATGGGAGAGGCAAAAGGAAGCAGCCTCCAGGCTCCTGGAATGGCACAGAGCTGCCACATTTTCACCTAACACTCCCACTCGCCTCCAAATGAGTTTTGCATGGCCAGGGACAACATTTTGTGTCTGGGCTGGTGTTGCACACACTGGGGAGGGGTTCAGGCAGCAGGAAGGGGGCATCAGCCACAGCATCTCACCCAAAACCCACGGCTTATTGAGCCCAGACTTGTGCAAATTTCCCAGTGCAAATCCTCAGCTGGAGGGAAATGGCAGGCTCACAAATATCCTGCACTGGATCCTGGAGGAGGATCTGATCCAGCCCTGTGGGGAAATCATTCCTGGTTTTCTTGATGCTCCCACTGAGCACAGGCCCAGGGCCTGGGGCTGCGCAGCCCTGCCCTGCCCAGCCTGCAGCTCCAACCCCCTGGGAAGTGCCTCTGCTCCAAAATCCAAACCTCAGCATCTGCTGTGCTGCCCCCAGGAAGGGACTGACCACGGGAGCCTTGGAACCTTGCAGGGCACAGGGAAAATTCCCTGTTCTGTGGGCAGCTCTGGCCGGAGCCAGGCTGGGCACACTCTGGGCTCTGTTCTCTGGGCTCTTTCAACACCTGCACAGCAGGTCCCTGGCTCACCTTTGGTGAGGTGGAACACATTTTTCTTAGTTTCCCATCTGGATGCCACCAGGAATTTTTCTGCCTGTTCTTTTATTTAGATTTTGGTGGCATCCCAGCCATCCCTCCCTCCCTAAGTTGGTCTCTGCTGTCTGAATGCCCCCACACATCACCTTGCACCATCTCCCTGGGTTCCAGTCCATGGGGAGGCAACCATCCATCCCTTATTATTCCCTCCCTCAAAAATTTTGTCTTCTTCTCCAGGTCCTCCCCATCCACTCTGAGGTTCTCAGGAAGGACAATGAGCTCCCACACCTCAGGGATCCACCCCTCATCCTGGGGCTCTCACTCCTTCTTATTCAGCTGTACCAGGACCATTTCCATCATCCCTGAGCAGCAGAAATCCCAGGGGACAATTCAAGGGAGTAGCCCCTGATGATCTTTCACTCCCCAGATTCCAGTTCTGCAGTTTATTAGTGTAGTTACTGAGGTAACATTTGGTGCTGTTTTTCTGAATCTTCTGGGAGAGAGAAAGAAGAAAAAGGCCCAAATCTCAGCCATGGTCTCCTGATTCAATGCTGAAACCAGAGCAGTGTGGATGTAAAACTCAAGCCACACTGAGGTTCAATTTTCCATCTTACCCCACTGCTTCTTCCTCCCCAAAACCACCCAGTTCTGAATTTAGACCCCCTGAGCTCCCTTTGCTGGGCAAACACAGGCACTGAATCCCACTGGCACCTCTTGTCTCACTTTTATTTCTATATTCGTTGACATCACAATTAGGGGAACAAAAACCTTTTCAGGCTCAGCTGGTGGCAGGAACTGTGAAGAGACAAAACCTCCCTGAGCCTTTCCAAGGCAGAGTCTGCTCCTCAGACACCACAGCTCTTTACAGAAGCCCTTGTCTTTCATGCTGAAGCTTCTGGGGTCAGTGACATGTTGAAAATACGGTCAGCTGCCACTGAATGCAAAGTCCTGCCACTGCCTCCAGACATTTCTCACCCTTACCCAACAGGAAACATTTCAGGCAAGCTTTCAAGCAGCCTGTTTGAGTAAAACTCAGTGATCCTCCTGGCTTTCAGCACTGCTCACTTTGTTCCTGGCTGTGTGGCACAGCTCAGCACCTTGATGCTCACAGATGAAGACGCACCATCTGAGCCCAGCAGGCTAAGGGCTAATTGAGGAGAGATTTTATATAGATATATATTTATATGAGCACCCAGGCAAAGGAAAGGATCCCACACAGCATCTGCCTACTCATAGTGTCCAGAAATTGTAAAAAAATTGGACAAAAAAAAAAAAAAAAAAAAAAAAGAGCAATGTAGAACTTGCAAATAAATCAAATGCAACCAAGGCTACTAAAAAGTCCCTTGCAGGGCAGAGAAAATGAAGAGGAACAGCTGGAATTCATACTTAATCCCATTTCTGCAGGATGGGACATGAAAAGAGAAGATCAGGTTCTGTGCAGAGATGAACAGGACCAAGGACATTCCTACAAAGATCCCATACCTGTAGCCCAGGTCTATTTTGTGCTCTCCTGCAACAGTGGCAGGGCTGGGCAATGTGTGCCAGCACACAGTCAATTAAAGCTTTCATCAGAAACTTTACAGAACTGTAACTGGACTGTTCTTGCTCCAGCCTAGAAGGGAAGCCTGGATGTTGATCTGTGTTTCAGGAGCTGAGAAATCCATAGGGGGCCAGAAGTGCCCAGGACAGGTCCTTGGAGCCTGTTCCCAGTGAGGCTCAGCCTGGCAGCTCCCTCATCCCCACTCCCAGACAGCCACAGACAGCCTGGCTCGCCCACTCAGCACCCAGGGACAGAAATAGCCCAGAGCAGAAAGAACAGGATCAGCACAGACAGGCCCTGCAAGGGGAGCAGGGGATGATGCAGACACAGGGCAGAGCCAAAGGCAGCAGTGGATGAGTGTGGACAGGGTTCTGCAGCTGGGTTTGTCTGCCTGGCACAGCCCTGGCACAGCCAGGCAGCTGCATGCTTGGAAAATCTCTGTGCCATCCATCCTCTGCCCTCTGTGGAGGGCAGGACAGAAACTTTTAAGCAAACTCAATCCACGGGTGAATGACGGAATCCCAGACTGGTTTGGGTTGGAAGAAACCTTAAATCTTATCTCATCCCACCCCCTGCCATGGGCAGGGACACCTTCCACTAGCCCAGGCTGCTATGCCTTCCCAGCTCCAATGTCCAACTTGGCCTTGGACACTGCCAGGGATCCAGGGGCAGCCCCAGCTGCTCTGGGCACCCTGTGCCAGGCCCTGCCCACCCTCACAGGGAAGGATTCCTGCCCAATATCTCATCTAACCCTGCCCTCTGCCAGTGGGATCCATTCCCCCTTGTCCTGTCCCTCCACGTCCTTGTCCCCAGTCCCTCTCCAGCTCTCCTGGAGCCCCTTTAGGCACTGGAAGGAACTCTAAGGTCTCCTGGAGCCTTTTATTCTCCTGGCTGGACACCCTCAGCTCTCCCAGCCTTTCCTCAGTGGTTCCTGCTCTGGGCATTTGGGTTATGGCAGTGCTGGGGACAGAAGCAAACTCCTCCAGGTTGGGAAGGGACCCCAGGAGCATGACTTGAGGACAGTCTTTCCTGATTTTAGCACAGAGGAACAAGCTATGAGTCCATCCATCAGGCACAGCACAGACAGAGACAATTGTTCCACTGCCTTTTGGGCCCAGAGGAGCACCAACAAATGCAGTAACTCTTATCAGGGAAAGGTTCTTCCCCAGAGGGTGCTGGGCACTGCCCAGGCTCCCCAGGGAATGGGCACAGCCCCGAGGCTGCCAGAGCTCCAGGAGCCTTTGGACAGCACTGCCAGGGATGCCCAGGGTGGGGTTGTTGGGGTGTGTGTGCAGGGCCTGGAGCTGCCCTGGCTGATCCTGTGAGTCCCTCCCAGCTCAGGATATTCCAGGATTCTCTGACCATCTGTGCCAATGCTGTCCCACACATCAGCCAACCACAGAACTCACACATGGGTGACCCCTGTGCTCTCCCTTCATTCCTGAACCCCTGCACACACAGCAGGTACCTGCAAACCCTTCCCAGCATGTGGGGACCTGTTTTGCTCCTTACAGACCTGGGTGTCCCAGCAGGAGGGTGGTGCTGAACCAGCACCTCTCCTTTTATTTAAATCTTTGGATGAGGAAGGTGCTCACCTGCAACTGCTCCTTGTTATGGTTTAAAATATGAAATAAAGGAATCCAGTAAAATGTCAGGCAGCAGCCTCCCAGCTTGCCTGTTGTAAAAAAGTTTAAAATAATAATAAGCAATAAAAAGCCCTGCCATCTCTGAAGTTCTCTCCTTTATGTAAGGCTGAATGTGGTCAGAACTTACAGAAACTGCCTTACCAGTGTAAGGTATTGGTAATTTATAAAAAATACCAGGTTTGGTATATCACAAAGGGACCTTTCAGCAGCCCTTTATCAGAGGGGCAGAGTTCAGAGAGACCCCCCTGCATCCCTGGGGCTTTGGGGGTGTCACTGGAGCCCCACAAGTGACTCTGACTCCATGGGCTGGCTCAGACCATCCTCCCCAAGCCCATGTCAGGTAATTCCAGAGCAGGAGGAATTGCCAAGGTCTGGGTGAGATAAAACTACTGAAACTCCCAGGAGTGGAGACCAGGCTGCACAAGGATTACAAATAGCCACCCTAATTACCAGCCACTGGGACAGTCAATCAGGTCCACCAGCTCCATATTTCAGCATTTGTACCAAATGGCAGAAACCCCTTTGCTTTGCTTTTATAATTCCCATTTAATGAGGTGGAAGTCCAGCAGCAAGGCTTCCAGGCCTGATCCTGTGCTGTTCAAAAGAGCACAGGGTGTTTTGCAGCGTTACTGAACCATCTGTGCTTTGGACATTCATTCCTTCAGACCAAAGCTCTCCTTGCTTAGCCTTGAAAAGAATCAAGGTATTGGAAGTCACAGGAGCATGACTATCATAAGCATGAGCTATCACAAGCACTTCAAGGGCTGTGAATTCAGCACATTAGTCAGGAATTCAAACTTCTAAATATCCTCAAATCATTCAAATTATCAGAATGTTTAGATCAAACATCAAAACAGGCAGTGGAGAAAATTTAACTTCTTTTACACTTCATTTCAAAGTGCTGGGTTTTTTTGAACTGATAAAATTTGACCATTAGAAATTTCAGCTTTGTGCAGTGCAGTAGCAGAGCATGCCAATTAGAAGATGAAAAAAAAAGGGGGGGGGGGGGGTGTTTGTCATTTTTCTGAAGATATCAGAGTGGCAGCTTTCTAAGGAGAAGATGATTTGAAGCAAAAATATTGTCAGAACAGCAACATGGCCAAGCTTCAGCAGAACAGCCCTTGGCTATGGAAGCACCAGAGCTCCTGGGCAGCCCTGCTGTGGGAGATTTGGGGTTTAAGAGAAGTTCAGCTCCAGCCCAGAGCTCTGCAAGGCCACGGATCTGACTGACAGATCAGCTTCCATTTTGAAATGAATGTCAACATTTCCTGACTCAAGGTAGACGTTCACAAGCACGAACTTCAAATTCACCATCCAGCCCAAGGAGAAAAAACTGCAAATAGGGCATGGAGTTACAGCTGTTAATCAGTATTTTGTGGAAGTGGCATCTTTCACAGGAACCCCCCAGGTCTCCTGCCTTCAGTGAGCAGATTTAGCCTTTAGTTCAATACTTCATGAGGAAGAAAACCCAGAAAATCAGCAGAACAGGACAGTGCTGCCAGCAATGACAGATGCCTGCACAAGGCCAAGAAAAGCCTGTTCAGGTGAGATTTGGCCACACATGACAGTGGTTTGCAGGTACAGAGGAAGGCAATGGCTGAAAACAGAGGGAAAATACCAGCTTAAAAATTGCTGAACCACACCTGAAGCTGAAATAGAAAGGAGCACTGCTTGCTACTGGAGTCATTTGAAAATAGGAATCTGTCAGTGCAAGGAAACATCTCTTTCACTGGCCTTATCTAGCACTGATTGGGCTTTAGCAAAAGGGGAAACGTTTTCCTCCCCAATTGTACATATGTCCCATGATTTATATTCTTTACAGTATTTTTATGAGCTTCTTTAGCACATCATCCAGTGTAATAACAGCCTGGTAATTGTGTTGGCTGCATGTCCTGGCACTTAATTATAATCCTGTCATTGTCATTTCCCAGCTTGTCTAACAGAATAACCTTGCCACGTGGCCGACATCCAATTAAGGGAGAGGGGGGAGAAGGAGAGGAAAAATACACAAATATGATATCAATATAAAAGACAGTTGCTTGATGGCTTTGTGATAATGTCCTTGAGTTACTCTCACTCTGCACTCAGTGCCCACCTTCACTTGCAGGCTTCTCACACAGGATTCTGTGCACAAGGACCTCCTGCACTTCAACGTTTTCTTTAGGATGCCTCTTCTTCCTTTCCTTCTGGACCAGCACAAGTCAAGCTCCATCCTAACTCTGGCAAATATTTTCTGTCCTCACTTGAATAGAGTTTTCACCCTTCCCTGGGTACAGCCCCAACCCCAACCTTGAAATAATAATAATGCCTGAAAACACCCAGCGGAAGATGCAGAAGGAAAATATGAGTGGAGAATGAAGAGATACCTCAGAGAAGTTCAAAACTGAGTCAGAATGCAGCAATGAGTTTATCCTTAATCCTCTGCATTTTCTAACTGAGGTTTCTGTTCCTTGTCTCCATTCCTGCTCCTGCTGGCTAGCACAGCTGATGGGGCTGGCACCCTCCTCCAGCACATCCTTACTCACCAGCTCCCACCCAAAATCCAATTGAGAAAATCTGGCAAATCTGGAATAGCTCAGCTACCACCTCCAGGATGCTCAGTGTATTCCAAAACCCAAATCACTCCTTTGTGTGTTAAGAGCAGCATCTCTTAATGAAAGCACCCAACATGTAGGACTAAATTCACCTTGTTCATCCAGTCTGTCCCCTCCTGCACAGGGGTTTTAAAGGAGTTTGCTCTGGGATCATTCACACAGGCAAGTCCCAATTAGTGATGCATGGCCCCTGCTCCTACAGCCAGTCATGGGTAGTCCCAGCTCACCACACTGGTGGTAAATAACTTATTTGTGCTTCTCATGCAGCTCCACAGAGCCAGGGTGTGCTCCTTGATGGATGCAATTTTTTTATCATCATAGCCAGGTATTAGAAGTTCATCATTAAATGATCATGATCTGATCCCACAGCTCAGCATCACAGCTAAGGAGACACTGCAGCTGCTTCCCAGCTGTAGGAATTCCAGCCCTGAAAACTTCAGTCAATGCAAGATTATTGTGTACTCACTGTCCTGTTCTGCAGTGATTATTTATGTAACCAGGATTAACAGGCAAAAAGAGAGCTATAGACAAATAACATACCTGTAAAACAACAACCTGCAGTGCTGTAAGGTATTAGAATTCTTCACTGCTGAGAGGTCCATATGCAGAAGCTTTTTCTGAGAAATCTTCGTAGCTTTCCAGGAGGAAATTTCCTCTCCCACTCTTGTGTCCCATATTAACAAGAGGTGTGAGTAACGAGGCTTTTTGTGGGCTCCTCTTGCTCTTGCCATCTCCCTGCCAGCTGCCAGCAGGGCCCTGCCCAGGGTAAGAGCCAGAGCAATGTGACTCTGCAGTCATGGCTTAAACATTTCCCACATTGTTGTGGCTGTGTTTATTCTTCCCTGATGGATTAAGATCAAAACCCTGGAAACCAAAGGAAAGCAGGAGCTGGAGTGAGAACTGTAGGGATGGGCACTCACTCAGAGTGCCCATCACAGATGGCACGTGGAGTCTCTGCAGGTGGGAGCAGGGACAAACAAGTGTCCTTATTCCTTCTTCCCAGGGATGCTCATGGCTTTACTGTGAGTTTTGGAGCACTGGCTTCTCTCCCCAAGGAGCCATGAGAAGTCCCCCAGCCTGCAGAGCAGATGGGCTGAGTGGGTTGGGAGGGAAACTCCATGAAGGGAGGTTGAAGTTCATGGAGAGTGGCAGAGAAGAAAGGCTGCTTCCCCTTTCCATCCAGAAAATCTCACAAGGATAAAATCACTGAATCAAAGCTGGACTTACAAGAGACTTGAGGTGACAGCAGCAGGATCTGGGGAAGAAAGGCAACCTGCAGCTGGCTGTGCCAAGGCACAGCTGACATGGTCAGGGACTTACACCTGCTTGTACTTGTGGGTGTTACCATGGGATGCTTTGGGGCACAGTCTGACAGCTCCTGACTGCTCCTGAGGCACCTTTGGCTGGTCCAGTCCCTTCCCTAAAGGCAGGCTGTGCTCCTGATTCCACATCCAGCAGCTGCAGCAGCAGCTCCTGGAGAGAACAGCCTGTGCTGGAGCACAGTCCTACATCCCAGGGAGCCTGCAAAGGCTCGCCAGGAATTGTTTCCTCTCTGTCCTTGTTTTTGTTTAAAAGGCAGTCTGGTGAAGTGCTGCTTTAATGTAAATTTTCCTACAACTTGCATTTAAATCGATTTATGAGCGTGCACACCGAGGGCTGCACCAGCTTAACCAAGGCAATTAAAAACCTGATGCTAGCTTAATTGGTTGGAGGTTTGCTACCAGCAAAGCTGAGCTGCTGAGCTGCCTGTCCAGGGGCACAGCACTGCCTGGGGTTCCAAAGGCACACCTTTGTGCTGATGTCCTTGGCTGCACATCCCAGCAAATCGACCCCAGCAAGACACTTCTGTACCAGCTGAACCTCCCCCAGGATGCTCAGCGGCTGGAACAAGTTGAATTCAAGTTTTTCAAGTGAGACTCCCATGCCCCAGTTGGAATTGGTTCACCACAAAGCAACCCCAATTGCCTGCCCTTTCCAGCTGTTCTGTTAAAACCTCAGGGGCCTCCTCAAACACAAACCAGGACATGGTTAAGATCCAAGTTGAGGAATATTCCCAAACCAAATGTACTGAGGCTCCAAGACAAGCTTTGGATTCAGCCCATCTTTCTTGGTAATTTGATAACCTGATTTTTTGTTCTTAATCAACTCTTTCTGTCCTGCAAATAACTTCCTTGCCCTCAGTGTAACATAAGCACATCAATTAAATGGCTCTGAACCTGCTGGGAGGAGTGAGCACACCAAGCTGGGAGAAATCCCATTGCCTGCTCCACTGAGCTCGGGCTCATTTGCAGATCTGAATGGGAGCCAAGGCTTTCCCCAACACACCTTTGCTGCTGTTTCACAGGAATTGCTGTTTAGAAGGACACTAGGTGAGATCAAGCGGGCATTTCCCAACTAAACCACAATGCTCTGAGCCTGGAAACGGTTTTGTCTGTGTAGCTGATGTACAGTCTGCACTGCACATAGGAGCATCTCCCACCATGAAATACCATTCTTTGCTAATTAAAAGCACTTTCTTGAAGAAAAAAAATGGTTATTCAAAGCTAAGGTGGGTAGAAAGAATCTTGGTCAGGGAAAGGAAAGGAGGAAGGAAGGGAAAGGAAGGCGAAGGAATGGAAAGGAAAGGCTTCATTAAAGCCAAATTCAATCTCATTTCTGTAAGAATTCCTCCCTGATACTATTTCCTGTGTATACATCTCCATTTGATACACGGATCTCATCTGATTTAATCTGCTTGGAAAGCTGATAGTTGTGTGAGAGCAGGGCTTTGCCTCGATCCAGGCAGGCTGAAAAATGAAGTAGCTCTGAAGAGGCCACTTCTTGTAGTACTCT
The DNA here is from genome assembly GCA_018697195.1 of Certhia americana. NCBI lineage: Eukaryota > Metazoa > Chordata > Aves > Passeriformes > Certhiidae > Certhia > Certhia americana. Next base: position 3,716,406 of record CM031874.1, on the reverse strand, counting down.
TAGAAGTCCTTAAAAACCTCCAGCTCCTGCAAGATTGCCCATCCAAAATGTGAAGCAGCTCAGAAAAAGAATCTCCCTTTTCCATGTCTTGTTTCATGTCTGGATCTACACCACCCGTCTCCTGAGGGATCTCACATTCCCATCTCCATCCCCCACAGTCTCCTCACACCAAGCTGCCTGTTTGGCAAGAGCCCACATGTTTGCCTCAGTCCCATTTATCTTTTAGCAATCAGGAGAATTAATTAAAACAGCAATGACATCAACACACTTTGCTGGACCAATTTATGGGCACTGAGACAAGAAGGAGGGAAATGGAGTAAAAGCAGCAGCTCACCTGTCCTCAGGCAGGTGAGGGTGCAAACATCAACCCCCTCAGGGACAGAGCCAGGAAAGCACAATCCACCTGGCCCTGATAAAGAAGATTCGCCATTATTTTGCATTGTCTCATGGTAAAAGCAGAAATTCAGCTTGTACCAAAACAATTACCAACAGTTATTGTTTTTACATTTATCATTTCAGCTCTCACACTGAGGTCTGGTCTCACTCCACCCCCATCACCTCAATGTTTGGGAAGATCTCCTCACCCTGGCCTTGCACTGAGGATTTATTTTATGTGTTTTGACCTCTTTGAAGTCAGAAGTTTTACTATCCACTACCAGTCTTGTTTTCCTCTTCATCCCAGTTTTTTAAGGGAACTTTTCTTATCTGATCCAGGCAAACACCTTTTATTTAGCAGCTGGAAATCAAAGTTAATTTACCCATCTCAAAGGGCTTCACAAAAATACAATTAAAAACACATTCTCCCAACTGGAGTTGCATCCTCAGACCCACAAACAGGAGAGACAGGAGCAGCACAAGAATCCCCCACACCAGGATCCTGTTGGAAAGGAACAAACAGGAAAGGACAAAGGAAAAAGCAGAGGAGACCTCCAAGGAAGAAAAGTGGTGGAGATCCCACTCTTCACAACATCAGCTTTACATCACCTCCCCTCATCCCAGATTTGTATTTGCAGTTGTGCCTTTTCAGACACAATTTTCCAAGGATAAAATCTTTATTTCAGCAGCCCAGAGCTGATAGGAGCACAGGGGTGTAACCCAAGGCCAGCCCAGGTGCGGGTTGGCTTTTGGGGGCTGCTGTGGTCACAGAAATCTGACATGAGATTCCCAGGAAGTGCTACTGAAAAGGGCTCTGTCCAGCCTGTTCTTTTAGCATTTCACAAAGCTAACCATGTGCTTTTACATTTTTTAAATTAATTTTTTCTTTTATTTTGATTTTAAATTAACTTATATTTTAATTTTTTATATTATTAATTTCAAAATTCTTTTAGCTTCATCTGATACTGTCAAACCTGAGAGCAATTTTGGTAGGAAACTTCTGCAGTGGAGAGCAGAGAAGATCTTATCAGCTTGCTTATCTTTCTCTGCCACAAACCCATGAAGATCTCCACATTGCACCCCCTAATGATGTGGAGACTCCCAGGAAAACCAGACTGGATAAGCTGCAGGGTTCCTCCTGCCCTGCTATGGCCCCTCCATAATAACCCAAAGCTTTATGGAGTCCCATGATCTCCAGGAGCTGGAAATATCAGATACCACAGAGCTCACCAAGGACAGGCACTGCCCAGGCCTCAGGGATTTGCTTCTGGCCATGGTTTTCCTCCTTTTGAGCCCTTCAAATAAAAGAGAAAATAAAAAACACAGCATTTGGCCTTGCACCACCCTCAGGAGCACATCAGTCCCTCAGCATGGGCAGTTACCCTTCCATAGAATCACAGAATCCAGCATGGTTTGGGTTGGATGGACCTTAAAGCTCAGTTCATGCCACCCCTGCCATGGGCAGGGACAGCTTCCACTAGCCCAGGCTGCTCCAAGCCCCATCCAGCCTGGCCTTGGACACTGCCAGGGATCCAGGGGCAGCCCCAGCTGCTCTGGGCACCCTGTGCCAGGGCCTGCCCACCCTCACAGGGAACAATTCCCTCCCAATAACTCATCTAACCCTGCCCTCTGGCAGTGGGAAGCCATTCCCTGTGCCCTGTCCCTCCATCCCTTGTCTCCAGTCCCTCTCCAGCTCTCCTGGAACCCCTTTAGGCACTGGCAGGGGCTCTGAGCTCTCCCTGGAGCCTTCTCTTCTGCTCTACCAGGTAGCCAGCTGGTACTTGCCAAGCACTGAATCCAGGGAATGCAGCACTGGCTGAATGCGGGGCATGTGTTTGTGTCATGGGATGAGCTTGAGCAATCCCTGCCATTCCTGTGTGCCTCGCTTTCCCTCCTGGTAACTGGAAGTTATTCCCGAGATCTGAGCTTAGTGTTTACCTTGAGGAATGCTGGAGGATATCTGCTCCCACAAAAATTAGGTCCTGGCTGAGGTGAAGCAAAACAGACTCCAGCATAAACCAGTATAACCAGTCAGGGACAGGCTTGCCACAGCCACCAAACCAGGGCATGGAATACCAGAACCACAGCTCCCAGGGGAGACACTGCTGATGTTTTGGGGCTGGGATGGCTCCAATCCATCCCCTCACCCTCCCTCTGGTTCCAGTTTCCAGTTAAATCCCAGCAGCCTGTTGCTTTAGTGCACCCAGTTCTCCCTCACATAGACTTGCTTTGTGAACACTTTGCATAATCAATACAATTTTCTGTTTCTCTCCAAAGTCTTGACCAGCATCACAATGAGGAATTGGGGTCAGGGCACCAAGTTCAGTGCCTGTAAAAGCAAAGCAGCCTCTTCAATAAACACCAGTGTGCAGGGAGGGCTCTGGCAGCCTCTGCTGAGCTGCCCCCGAGTCTGCAGCTCATGGCAATTTGCAGGTTTGTCCCTTTTCCCGTAAGGCTTTTTAAACAGGGATCTGATATTTATATCTGCATACACTGTGCTTTGCTGAAAGTGATTAAGCATTTCTAATGAGACAACAATAAAATGCATTTACTTTATTTGGTGCACTAACTATTTCATTTGGAATGATGGAGTACATGGTGCAATTTCTGTTTCTAAACACTGCTGCCTGCTTAGGGGCTCCCACAAGAGGTTTGTTCATTAGTGAGAACAGGTATAAACAGGGAATTCTGAAAATGCTCCCTGTGTGGAGCCAGGAGAAGGAACAAGGTCAAGATGCTGTTGCAGGGGCTTCTTGTGGGAAAATGAGGTTAGTTTATTAAAGTCATAATCCACGCTGTGAGTTTAGGTCAGCACAGCTCTGCAGAGGCACCAGCTCTGGGGGGAAATTAAAATGCCCTTTTTGCCACGAGCTCAACACTGTGTGCACAAACATCTCTGTGCTGCAGCATGAGAGTGGAGTGGTCACTCTGGGGGCAGGGGTGGCAAACCTCACCCTGCAAGTGCTTCTGGTGAGAAACTCTTCTGCAAGCAGGAGAACAGAGGGAAGGAGAGGCACTCAGCTGCATGGAACCACGGCACAGATTGTGCTCACTGGGATCAATCCACTGAGTGAAGGCTGAGGAGGGACTAAAAGAGAAGTAGGAAATGAATGGGCTGGAGGCAGGATGCTCTGGCTCTGATCATCTCATGGCAGAGAAAAAGAGAAGAAAATAACAAACAACAATAATAATCTATGTAAACGATGTGAAAATCCTACACGATGTAACAAAAGACAGCAACAGAAATTTGGGGGGTGATTCAGAAATACTGAAGATGGATTTCATGTTGGGTCAAGTCAACATCCATACGGGTTTCTTGAGCAAGACATGAGCTTCTGAAAATTGTCCCTTTGCCAGGAGGTCCTCACTAAAAACACTGTTCTGGACACAGATTTCCATGAATTTCCAAACAACGCTGTGCTCCCAAAGAACCTGGATGATCAGGGCCTGAGCTTTACAGGAACACAAAACACAACAGCTGAGGCTTGGAAATAGATATCCCACCCTGGTTTTGCATTCAGACAGCATCGTATCACAATTAGTCATTGTTTCTTTCAGAAAACTCAGGTCAGGAACCCAAAATACAGATTCTCATTATCACAGGGACCTTGCAAGTCAAGGCCCTGGGCTTTTTCTGGCTGCTTTGACCTCCAAGCCTTTCCTTTCACCACTTTTCTGCATTCTGGATTGTCAGCTGGGATTTTGCAATACTTTCCCTCTCCTCCTCCCAGCTGCTCCTCTCCTCTTCCTGTTCTGGGACACGCAGCCAAAATTCTTGGAATTGCCAGCCCCTGGTGAACACTCCTTGACCCTGGGAGAGGCAAGAACTTGCAGCCAGCTGGCTTTTGGAAAGTGCAGTGAAGGATGCAGCCTCATCTCCTGGAGGAGAAGGGATTTAGGACAGTGAGTTTCATGGATCTGGAGGAAGGGAAGAGCCATGAAGGAAGAGGTGACCCCACAAGGTGAGGGCAAGCCAGAAGGAAATGCCTTCTGATGGCGACAGAAATGGGATAGGAGCACCCAGAAGGAAGAACTTTGGCGCACAGACAGCTGAAGGAAGGGGGGGATTGCTCATGCAAAAGGAACTTACAGGGTTGGAAGCAAATGTTATTGGAGAAGCCAGGCCAGAACTGTGGAGTTTCCCAGCTATTCCTGTGACAGGACAACGACAGGGAGGAGTCTCAGGAGTCAGGCTGGTACCACCCCCCAGTCACCCTCCCTACAAACCCACCGTGTGCATCCAGATGCCAAACCCTGCCTGGGGCCAGCTCTGCCCTTTCCATCTCTGACTCACTGTTGGGGTGGCAGCTGCATCATTCCCCCATGTGGGAACATCGCCACAGCCACTGCAGGCACTGCTGGCAGCAGGAATGGCCCTAGGCACTTCTTGTGAGGTGACTCTCCTACAGAAAGGGCCCTGGACGTGGCACTCGGTGCTGTAACTTAGTTGATGAGGAGGTGTTGGACCATAGGTTGGACTAGATGATCTTAAAGGTCTTTACCAACCTAATCCGTTCTGTGATCCTGTGATTCTCTGATTCTGTGAATCTGTGATTCTGTGATTCTGTGATTCTGTGATCCTGTGATTCTCTGATTCTCTGTGATTCTGTGATCCTGTGATTCTGTGACTGTGATTCTTTGATTCTCTGATATTCTGTGATTCGGTGATCCTGTGATTCTCTGATTCCTGATTCTCTGATCCTCTATGATTCTGTGATTCTTAGGGGCCAGGGTGCAGCAGCACAGTGTCAGTATGACATGTGAGCTGCTTTTTCTGCAGGGTGTACCATGATCCCCTCCCTCTGTCCCTGTACCCAGCTTAGCCCAGCTCCTGATTCCCTGGTAGAAATATTCCTTTGCAAACGGATGGCAAGGGAGAAAGTTTTTCCAGGCAAGCTGCAGTTTGGGACTGGGATCCCACCATGTGCCAGGCTTATGATGCCTCTGGGTAGTCCCTGAGTTTGCCGTTATGTGATTTCTAAAACATTCTTTTTTCTCAACACCACTTGGCTTTGTTACTTTTTAAAAAGAGCACAGTTCACCAAGAGCATGGGAAAGGGAACAAAGCCACTGTTTCCTGCAATCTAAGCTACCAATTTTTAAACCCACCTTTTTTCAGATTCCAGAGGCGTATTAAGACATTTTTGCATCAAATATTTTTCAAAGTTACCAAGGAAATATAAAACTCAACAACTTGGCATTTGAGTAAATAATCCCAAATATGACAAATAACAGGAGAAAACTGTGTTTTCTACCCAAATCCCCAAAGAAAACTAAAAATGGGCAGAATAAGCATGAAAATGATACCATGGATACTGCAGGCACATCAGAGATAAAAATGCTCAAAGAAGTTCCACCACAGGATATACAAAGACAGAAATAAGAAAACCTAAGAAGTTAGGATGTTCCCTTTATTCTTTGACTCTTGCAGAAAAGCTGGGAGTTATTGAGGAAAGGGAACATCTCCCATTTGGACACTCTCAGGCAGGTACTTCAGGATTCAGCTCCTGGAGTTCTGTGATTTCACCTGCTATTGCTCCAACTCTCTTTTTCCAGTGCTTGCAACTGCAAAGAAACCTTCCAAAAACATTTCATTTTTCCCAGAATTCTGTGTTTGCCTCACTGCCAGTCCAGAAAGAATTAGAAAAACTCAGGTTTCTGTTTGTGTGGTCAGACTTGTCCAGAGCAGCCCATCCTACCCACAGGCTCTGGGACCCTTCCAGATGAAGAGGATTTAAAAAGCAAGGTAGAGTAGTAGCACTAAAATAATAATAATAATAATAATAATAATAATAATAATAATAATAATAATAATAATAATA
>CM031874.1:3690495-3710199 GCA_018697195.1 Certhia americana | reverse complement strand
TAATAATAATAATAATAATAATAATAATAATAATAATAATAATAATATTGTTATTATTTTCCACTTTATTTCTTGAATTTAATTTTATGCATCCCTTTTGTTTTGTTGATGTTTTGTGCACTGGAACATTTATAATCAGTCATTATTCTGGTTGATAGAGAATGCACAATGTTTTAGGAGTGATATGACATTTACATTTACTTATGAGTTATTAGATGTCTCCTTAGGAGCAATGGAGAATGTCAGATCTTGACATCTTGTATTTTGCATATCACTAAGATTCCTTTGGAGCTCCTTCCCAGTTATTCACTGCAGACTCATGGAGTGACAGAATCACAGAATGGTTTTGGAGAGAACCTCAAGGCTCATCTCATTCCAAACCTCTGCCATAGGCAGGGAACCTTCCTCTGGAACAGGTTGTTCTTACCCTGGGCCAGAGGCAATCACACCTTCCTAACGCAGTAATAATAATAATAATAATAATAATAATAATAATAATAATAATCCAGCCTCCAGCCTGTAATTTACATTCTGTACAATGTAAATATGCAGATGCAAAACACAGTTCTGCGTTTTTGTTCATGGCTTTAAAGTCAAGGATTCTACTCCTGTGAGAAAGAACTACTCAAGGTTGTAAAAACAGGTCTTAGATGCATTGCAAAGGAGAATTATAGTGGTGTTTAACTCTCAGATATAAGCTAGAGCCTACAGAGTAAAGAAATGGGTACTGTTCTCACTTAATTAAAAAATTCCTGTTGTTCCCAGCCTTGGTACTGGGTATGAAAATCCTTTAGGCTGGTTCCCTTCATCCTGCTGCTCCCAGCAGTGCCCACCCAGGGTTGCTGCTCACCCAGCCCACCCTGGCAGCTCACAGGGAATTCTTCCATGGGATCAACCCCACACAGCCCTGGCTGGTGCTGCACAGGGGCTTTGGGGGAACATCAGCCATTTCCTGGCTCAAGGAGCTGCCTCCATCCCCACAGGATCCAGTAACAAGAGATTATGGATAGGGAGCCTGCAGGATGGAGAGATGATTTACCAGAGATGACAGGACAAGGGGCAATGGCTTCCCACTGCCAGAGGGCAGGGTTAGATGAGATATTGAGAAGGAATTGTTCCCTGGCAGGGTGGGCAGGGTGCCCAGAGCAGCTGTGGCTGCCCCTGGATCCCTGGCAGTGCCCAAGGCCAGGTTGGACAGGGCTTGGAGCAGCCTGGGACAGTGGAAGGTGTCCCTGCCCAAGGCAGGGGATTGGCATTAAGGTCCTTTCAACCCAAACCAATCTGGGATTCTGTGATCCCTGCAGATATTTGAACATCCAACCTCTCATCCCAAAGTCTGGGAAGTTAAAAGAGTGTTTTTAAGTGGCATCTCCCCAGAAAGCTTTCTTCTGGGAGAAACTGAGCTCTCCCTTTAGGCCCTGTGTCCTTTCAGTGCAAAAAGCCTCAGTGAAAACAATCTCCCGTTGTCTACCGAGGGTCTGCCTTCTCCTCTGGGTTTGACTGCACACAGCTCTCAGCAGAGGAATTTAAACCCCGAGTGGCAGGGAGGGAAAGCACACCCAGACAGGATCCACAGCCACTTTATATCCCTGTGTTCCTGCACGGAGGAAGCAGCAGCATTCCCAGGCTGATTGTGCAGAGCCACTGCCTCCCAGGCAGGCTGAGAGCCCTGCTCAGCTCCCAGCTCTGCTCCAAGGGGCCAGCAGACAGAAGCACTTTGACAAAAGTCATTTTTCTCCCTCAGGCTATTTTCTCCAGCCTGCTCCACTGCTCCATGGCTTTGATTTAAGCCACTGCTCCTCCTCAAAGGAGCACCAGAGCATCCTTACTGCAGGCTGGGAGTGCTGGGAGCTATTTGGGGCTGCATTCCTTACAGGGACAGGCACGACAAACACCTGGGGGGAGAACAACAGGCACACAGAGAGCTGAGAGTGAGGGCAGAGCACAGAGGGGAAGGAGAGGCAGCTCCAGGGATAACGCTCTTGTCAAGCAGCTTATGTCCAGGTGACCCCTTCCCACTGCTCTTTGGGTATGGAAAGGGCTTTTCTCCCCCAAATCAGTCTGGCAACAGCTCTCCCTGGTTCAGTACCAAAAGGTGGCAAGTTAAAAATTTAAACCAGTCTCATGAGGTAAAATTTAATTTGGTTGTCCCTCATCCTGCTTCTATTTCCCAAGGCCCTACAGAGGAAAGGACACACAAACCACAGCTTTTAGAGCCAAGAAAATACTTCCAAATATTCCCATGAATTTCCCATTAAATTAATTTCAGTCCTTTGGGAGACCCCCTTTGGTTGCGGTTGTTATTATTATTATTACTATTATTATTATTATTATTATTATTATTATTATTATTTAGAATCACTTTACAGGCAACCTTATCCAACCAGTCATACAATACATCAATATTCACAGACAGCAGATTTGGAGCCTGTAGGTTCAGAGAATACAAGGAGACTGGGCCATGCAAGAAAGGAGCAGAAACAGTAATGGGGGCCAGCTATGAACACTCCTTCAAAATAAAATGAAACTGTTTGAAATAGTTTGTTCAAAATAAGGAAAAGAGGTCAAGGACAAGCATTGGTTAAAAAGGAAACAAACTCTGCCAGAGAAGCTGTGCCTGCTCTACCCCTGGAAGTATCCAAGGCCAAGTTGGATGGGGATTGGAGCAGCCTGGGATGGTGGAAGGTAGAACAAAATGATCTTTGAAGTTCCTCCTAATCCAAACCATTCTGGGATTCTCTGATAAGCAAAATGAAAAAAAAAAAAAGAAAACCCTTAGGAAATTTTTTTGAAGAGTTGACTCCAAAGGGAACACACACAGATCCAGAACTAGAGAGTAGCCCAGGGTGATTGAGTAAAGATCTCACTAAAAATTCATCCCTAATTCAGATTTAGGTAGAAACTCAGGAGCAACCCTGCGGAAGATTGGAACTTGAGGCAGAAGGATCAAGAGCACACAAATTGACAGTACAGGAACAAACAGCAGCTCAGGCAGCACTGGGATGATCATCCCCCTGACTGCAGGAGGAGGAGAGAGGATGGGACAGAAGCCACACCTTGGCATCAGCACAGCTGAAGATCTGCATTCAGGAAACAATCCCGAATTCTAAACAGTTGATTTTTATCCTTACAGTAACACACAGATCTCTATTCAGAATCATTGCTGTTCCCTGTTTGTTGGTGGGTAATTTTCTCCTTGGAAGCAGCAGAGGCAGCAGTCCCTGGCCCCAGTACAAAACTCTGCACAGTTGCTTGGTCATAGGATTGAGTAATAAATTCAGCTCTAGTTTCTTCACAGACTGAGCTCACAAGTTGTACTTGAAGAGTTTAAGGCGAAAACCTGACACTGTTGGAGTCAGTAGGTGGGGGTTTTTCACTACCTACGCTAATAACCCAGTAACTGTTTAATTTTTTATTTATTTTTTAGCTTAATGTTGTAGACAGAAGAGGTCTAAGCCAAGATTTTCCCCAGAGTTCATTTAACTTGAGTATCAGCTGTTTATTGCCCACAGAGCTGATCCTACATTTGCACCCGCTTTTGTTGCCAGAGATGTTGCAAAACTGTGCAAAATCCCCCAAGATCACATGCTGAGCAACAGAGAGCTTCTCCTCCAGCTTTTCCACACACAGCTGCATGTCACTTCTTGTAATTCCCATTAATATTCAAACACTCCTTTTCTCACGGAACTTTCCACAAACACAATTTACTTCTATGAATGCTGATGAGGAATGGACAGAATGGATCAGAAAATGCTGGAAAATTTGTTATTTTGATTGGAATGAGTGTTCCCACACATTACTCCCTTCATTCAGGCACACACTTGCAGAAATCATGGTTTTTATTATGAATTGGCTTTAGTTTCCTGTGTTTACTGAACCCACCTTTGTGCCGAGCACTACAAGCAGCAGAGTCAACATGACACCATTAGCAATAATTACAGCTCAGGTTTGGCACCAAAATCACTTCTGACTTTGGCAGCTGCTGCAAAATATGTCAGTCAGAGAGTTTCACCTCCCAGGCTCTGCAACTTCCCTCTCCAAATGTACAGCAGGAAGGACGTGATCCCTGCAAAATCCCTTCCCTGCTCTACATCCCCCGAATCATCATCCAGCCACTTCCAAGCCAGGGGCTCCTCCCAGGTCGCTGAGACATCACCCGAGGCTTCTGAGTGATCACTCAGGAGGAAAAGAGCCTGTGCAGCAGGATCATTACCTTGGAAGGAATTGGAAGGAAGAAATTAGAGGCTGATTTAGAATTATCATCAGCACTTCTGGGCTGGGACAGAGCCCTGTGCTGGGCAGGCTGGGACACCTGCACAGACTCCTCTCAATAATCTGTATAAGAACTGCATTTCAGCTATTTTACTGATCCTGGAGAATGCTGAATTACATCCCCTGGGGCTCCATCTGGGGACACAATTCCCAAACACACTTTAGCACATGCTGAAATAGTTGCCAGTCAAGAGGAGGTATCTGGAATCCCAGTTAATCAGCCAGGCAACCTCCTGAAAATAGCTGATAGAAAATAACTGATAACCAGGCACCTGCAGGGACTGTGCTGGCAGGGGCAGGGCAGCTCCTGCCTGCACGGTTCATTAAAAGGAATTTGCATCCCACATAACCAGAGGTGGATTTAGAATGTACAGACATTGCCCAGCTTCTGAGATCCTGACTTTGCCAACTCACAAATGCCCCCAGCTCATGGATTCTTACAAAAACTAAAAGTTGAGAAGAAAAAATATCCTACAGTCCAGCAGCAGCGATTTCTCACACAGTTAATCAGCAGGATTTGGATGTTCTGACCCATGGCAAGTCCTCCAGCTAAGCTATAATGAGGAGCAGTAGAAAGCTGCTGGAGCTCTCCAGGACCTCCAGGAGAGAGGGCTGGAGATGGTGATTACCAGTTGTTTGCTAGACAGCAGAGATAAATGCCTGATTATTGCCTCAGGATACTTCTTGCCATCCCCAGCCTCTCCTAAAGTCCTCTCCAGCCCTTGCCCATGTCCTCCTCTGTCATCCTCAGCAGATCCTCCCAAACCACCTCCCACACCTGCCTCTAGCCCCCAGCTCTCACCTAGCCTCTGCAAGGGTGTTTTTTTTTTTGTTTTTTTTTTGTTTTTTTTTTTTTTTGTTTGTTTGTTTTTTTTCTCTACCCCTCCTCAATAATCAAGCTCCAAAAGGCTGATTTTGTTGGCAGCTTCCTGCCCTATCTGGAACAAAAGTTGCCTCCAGCCATTCAGATGCTCCGAGCCTGAAAGGAGTCTCCTAAATATCCATTTAATCTATTCCTTGTGCTTCCTTTAATGCAAATGCACTCCTTTGGAGAGGTATCAGTGCTCAGGCACCTGTCACCATTAAGTTGCTTTCCCCACGTGCTGAGCCCAAGCTCTCACTCAGCTCAGGCTACATTTCAAAGCTATATTTGGACTTTTCCCAGCCTGCACATTCTCCTCCAGTATCACCCACCCCAGGGGTCTGGTTCCAGCTTCCACCAGGCCTTGGGAATTGGGCTGCGCATTCCCTCAGCCAAAGGCCCATCCCACCCAGCTCCTCAGTGCCAGCACTGCTGTGCCTTGGTCACTGTTTATCTGCCAGGCAAATGGGGGTGTTTTAACCCTTTCAGCCCTTTGGGCTGTGCTCTGCTCCTTGCCTTGCCAGCACTAGAAAAGGGTGAGAGCACATCCTGCTCCAGAAACAGCACCCAGTAGATGTTGAAGGTCTGGACAACTATTTTAGAGGCTTAAAAGCAAGAGTCCAACCTGAGCAGCGAATATTTAAGGGCTTCAAACCCCTGTTTTACAGCCAGTTTGATGTTAGTGGGGTGGCATGAGGGGGATCCTGTCATTTCAAGAAGCAGCTTGCTCTCTTCACTCCCAGCATGAAGCAGGCTCTTGGTCCCAGTTTTCCTAAGATCAGCACACACTGAGGACAAGCCCTGCCATGCCCTGCCTTGCCCTCTGTGCTGGCTGGGCTGGACTCAGAGGGCTGTGGTCTCCTCCTCCCCTCTTCCTCCTCCTCCTCCTCCTCCTCCTCCTCTTCTTCCTCCTCCTCTTCCTCCCCCTCTTCCTCCTCACTGCCAGAGAGCTTTGGCAGCAGCAGGATCACATTTCATCCAAAAGCAGCTGGGAGCCACGAAGCAGGCAAGGCTCAGCAGGAGATGAGAAGGAAATCTCGGCTCTGTTAATAGATCCGGTCCATGGCAGTGGCCCCCGCAGGGTGTCTGCTCCTCATCCTCACCCAGGGGGGCCCTGGGCTCAGCCAGCTCTGCAGAGTCTCCTCTGGGCCACCTCCCACCCTGCTCTGGCTGGTGAATTCTTGCCAAAGGGAAATGGGCAGGGTAAGGTGCTGTTCATGGTGGTTCTGGCCAAGCTGCTCAGGTCCCTCATCCCTGTGACCCCAGCACATCAAACTGTACCCAGCACCTTCGGGGTGACAGGATGGCCAGTTCAGAGCTGCCCATGGTGGCCCACACCCCGGGGGCACAGTGTGGGCCACGGAAAACCTCTTCTAAACCCCAGAGTCTGCTCTGAGTCCACATTCTGCCTAAGCTGAGAGGCCACTGGGCTCTGCAGAGTCTGTCTGAGCACTTGGACTGTCCATGAGATGTTGGAATCAATCTGCTCCTGTCTGGTTTGACAGGAAAATCCAACAGGATCCACCACTCTGATCCTGCTGCCACAGAGATGCAGCAGGACCCCAGGTACTCAGGAGATTTTTGCTTTGGACAATGTTTGTTTCAGATGAAAGCCACACCTTCCACAAATGATTGGAAAATCTCTGAAGCCCAGCTCTAGGAACAGGCAGAGTTGCTTCAGAGTAATGCTCATAAGGAGTACTTTATTTCCTTCATACCCCACATATCCAGATATAAAACTTCCAAGGGAAATTTGGGGAAGTATCTTCCTGTGTGGTGAGGAGACAGAGCCAATGCTTTTGGGCTCCATGAGCTCAGGTGAGCTGGGGAGGTCACAAATTCTAAAAATTAAATTAAAATTTAAAAACTTAAAATTAAATTCTAAAACCTGTCAGGCTAAAATAAAAATCCCTGCAGAGGTGCTGGAGAGCTTGTTACATACCAAGATCACAGCAGTGGAGTTTAGCATTTCCCCTACAACTGCATTAACAATAGGTCAGAAAAGGAGGAAATCACTTCCAGCTCCTATTTTGTAGTATTTTCATTTGTCACGCTGAATCTTCTCTGGGCTTTCAACCCTGGGCATGGTTTGTGAGCTGCTCTGGGCTGCTCAGGCTTGCCACCTGCACCAGGGCTAAGGCAGAGAGCTCAGACCTGCCTTTAGACTACTCTGCAACCTCCCAGAGATGCTGAGAAGGACAATAAAGAACTGAGTGGGACAGACCTGTACATGGACCCAAACCCAGACTGGAACAAATAAAGTTCTGAGGTCTAATGCCCACTGAACATATTTCTTTACATACTAGGAAATTCACAGATTACTCTGAGGTTACTCAGAAACCATGGAATCTCAGAATATCCTGAGCTGGAAGGCATCCACAAGGATCACTGAGTCCAACCCCTGGCCCTGCACAGGCATCCTCAGCAATCCTACCCTATGCATCCCCAAGAGCTTTGCCCAAAATACAGAGCAAAACTGGGTTTGTTGAGCTGGGATTCTGCTGCAGGCAGTAATGTAAGAACATAACAAAAGCGTCAGAGATACATTCCATAATATTTAGTCAAAACATCCCTGTGCTCCTCAGTCCATCCCTTATTGTTCTGCAGGGATGTCAGCACATGGAGGGCTCAGAGGGATGAGAAGATGCCTGCGGAGCAGAACTGGCAGGAAAGCATTCCTGCCTCTGGGAGAGGGTTTTGTAGCAGAAAGCTCACAGAGACTGAGGACAGAGTGACATGCTCACCTCTGGAGGGGCGTGTGCAGGGCAGTGACAAATTCCTGCAGAGCACGTTCCTCTGCTCCTAAAAAATGGAGTCAGCTCCAGGCAGGTGGAAAGAGTGAGATTGATGGTCAAAGTTCAGAAGAGACTGTCACAGGAGCTTGATAAATACAACCCATCAGAGCATCAGTGGCATGGGAATGATGTAAAATAATGCTGAGTAAAACTCAGCCACCTTGAATGCAGCTGGAGAACTTTATGCAACTCCTGCACTCTGCTTTCCACTGGCTGGGTTTCCCTTCCAGTGTGTCCAGCAGAGGAAGGAGAGCAGCTTTCTCCTCATCATATTTCACTTATCCCCTTTTCAGCCTCTTTTTGAGAACCATCTGCCCTCCTGCTCTTCCTAAGGAGCAGGATGGGCAAATTATTTTGCTCTTTGTTTCTGTTTCCCCCCAGTAAGCCTCACTGGGAAAGGTCCCCTGTGCCCAAAATGGTCCTCAGTGCTCAGAGACAGTGCCCAGTCATTGTATGAGTCTCAGCTGAGCTTGATAATTTACAATGTCCCATATGGGAATGCCTTCCATCTGTCGCCTCTGCACACCCTGAGAGATCCCAGCAAGAGAAGAGTGGCAGAAATCATGGAATGCTTTGAGTTGGAGGGACCTTACAGCCCATCCAGTGCCACTCCTACCATGGCAGGGACACCTTCCACTGCCCCAGGGTGCTCCAAGCTCTGTCCAACCTGGTCTTGGACACTGCCAGGGATCCAGGGACAGCCACAGATTCTCTGGGCAACCTGTGCCAGGGCCTGCCCACCCTCCCAGGGAAGAATTCCTTCCTAGCAGCTATTCTAAATCTCTCCCCTTGCAGTTTAAACCTTTCCCCCTTGTGCTGTCACTGCCTGCCCATGTAAATGTGTTCAGGCAGTTTTCTTCTGAGGGAGAGCTCAGGACCATCCAGGCTGAGTAAATGTTCTCCTCAGTGAGGACAAAGGTGGCTCTTTGTCCCCAGGGTCCATTGCTCACAACACTCCTCACCTTGCTGACCCTGAGCTCACAGGCTCACCTGACCATGCACTTCCTGCACCTTTTGAGCAGAAAAAGGTGTTGTCACTTCTCAGGTGAGGCCCAGTGGGGACCCTGACCCTGGGGGCAAATAAACTCCCCCACCCAAATGCAGGTACCTGGGGATCATCCAGCATGAGCAGCCAGACTGGCCCAGATGAGCCCTGGCTGTGCTCAGTGCTGCACAGGAAGGCAGGAAATGCCCTGGGAACACTTCCCAGTGGGAAAAGAAGCCTTCTCCTCCCAGTGCAGGCCACAAGGACATCTCTGTGCTGTGTGAGCAGGCAGCAACCTGGCCAGAAGGGAGCAGAGAGCTGGCGAGTGGGGATGCTCCATGCTGCAGAGGATGTCAAAAGCCCCTGGGGGCCAGTGCCAACCTGTCCCAGAGGAAAATCCCTTCCTGGACCCACAGCTGGGACTGGCTGTTCCCCAAGTGCTGAACAGGACCTGCCTCTCCACTCACAGGCTAGTCACACCTCCCAGCAGATGCCCAAGCCCTGTTCCCCCTCAGCCTGGAGCCATCTCAGGACCTTCCAAGAGGCAAAATCCCCCCAGCCTGATCGACCTCGGGAGCAAAAATTCCCTCTGTGCCTGGTGGGACACCAGTGGGTGTGCTGAAGCATCCCTTCACATCCCATTCCTCCCGTGGCTCCACGGGGGAGGATGGTGAGTTCCAGGGTGCTCCTCAGGACAACATTCCCTGTCTCACTGTTGTGATCCAGCTGGAAAGGCCTGACAGCCTCAGGCAGCCCCAGGGGCTGGAAGTGTCCTCCTCACCCTGTCAGATCTGCTCATCTCCCCCGGACCCACCGTGTCCCCTGCAGGCTGGCAGGGTCACAGTCCATGGAGGGGCTCAGAGCTGTCCCTGCCAGGAGCTGGCCTTCCAGCAGAGCCCTCAGCCAGACTCCAGCTCCCTCCAGGCCGTTCCAAGGGCTCCTCACAGAATTCCTCTGACATCCCCAGGGCCAGCCCTTGCTGCCTCTGCCTGAGGGTGAAGTTTTCAGGCTGGCAGTGGAACACAGGGGCAGATTCCTTTGCCCATGTGTGACCTCCTGCCAGGCAGGACCTCTGGCTGCTCCTGCAGAAACCAGCTCCTGAAGGAAGGCACTGAAACTCCCCTTTTGTCCTGGAGCTGGGGATGTCATTGGTGTGAGCAGCACAACAGGAGCTCCTGCTGCTGCAGTGACATTTCCAGCCCCCCACACCTGCAGGGACTGGGGGGCTGAGTCTGGCCCGAGCTGGACAGGTGAACCTGCTCAAAGCCATTGATTTCATGGGAGATCAATGAGCTGAAAATGGAACTATCAGTTTCTGCAAAGGGTGACACGCAGTGGCATTTAAGGCAGAGCTAAGTGGAATTGCTCCTGTTGCATAGCACAGAATACTAACAGGAATTGATTTCACTCTCTGGAGGCCTGGCTTTGTTTATTCAGTGGCCAAGGGGGTTTCTGGTGGTTGTCCTCGATTTTGAATGCTTTGCCTAATCTCATGTTTGAAGCAGATGAGAGGAGAATCAGGATGCCCTGTGTAAATCAAGCCAAGTTTGCAGGTGAGGAGAATTCAGCTCCAAAGACAGAGTTAGAAGCTGGAGTCCAAAGCAACCTCTGCCTTTTCTCTCTCCATCTGGCAGCTCAGTGTTGTCTCTGAAGTCAGCGCTGCTCCAGTGGGATGCACACAGCCGAGGACAGCCTTGGTTTACTCAGTCCCAGGGGAACATGTGGTCTAGACAGGCTGCTCATAAAGCCACATGCCTGGCCCTGTGTCCTGAGGACTGCTGGCCTCTCCCGGCTCCTTGTTTGAGGTGGCACTTTCATCCTTGCTGAGAATTTCCCTTGCAGGATGCTGCAGGCAGGGTTTGACAGGCAAAGCCATATAAAACCTGTCTGAGAGGGATCCTTTGACTCCTCACCAGGGAGTAGGATAAACACGTTCACAAAATGAGCAACCCATGGGCACTGCTGGCTCAGAGCACGGGACTGAGCCAGGAACTCCTCAGCTTTCCCATCTCGGGGTCAGCAAGGGTTGGAGCCCCCAGAGCTCCTCCTGAGCACTGTTCACAGCCCACAGGGCATCCCAAAGGATATTGCAGGATTCACCCAGGTTAAAACCCTGCAAATCAAATCCTATGCTCTCTGGGGTTGGTGGAGAAACTCCCAGTGAGTCTCCAGAGTGTTTGCTGACTGCAGATCATTTCCAGGGCGCTCAGCCACCATCCACAGAATCATGGAATGGTTTGGGTTAGAAGGAACCTTAAAACAGCCCATCCAGTGCCACCCCTGCCATGGGCAGGGACGTCTTCTACTGTCCCAGGCTGCTCCAAACCCCATCCAACCTGGCCTTGGACACGCCAGGGATCCAGAGGCAGCCACAGCTGCTCTGGGCACCCTGTGCCAGGGCCTGCCCACCCTGCCAGGGAACAATTCCTTCCCAATATCCAACCCAAGTTTCCCCATTTTCAGGTGCCAGACTCCCATATTGTTGTGGAGATGGTACATTTAGGTCATAGCTGAGGCACACAGAGTCCAGGTTGCATACTGCTGCTGCCATCCTGGTAACCAAAAATTGCAACTCCAGCCTCACAGGCAGGGGGTAGATGTGTCCTGAGACATTTTTTTTTTTCCTCATCTGATAATGATTTGCTCATCCTTTTGTTCAGAGAGCATTCATTAAACAGGGACTGGGGCAGGCAGCAGCACTCCAGGCCACGATTCAGGAGGGACTCGTGTCAGGGCAGTCTGTCTTTCCCACATCATACCCTGCACTCTCTCTGTGTCCTGCCTGCAGCAGCTCTGGGGCCCAGCACTACCTGGTTCAGCTCAAAGCAGGTTTAGTCACAGCTTTATTTCCAGAGCTGGGCAGTGCTGGGTCTCACTGGATGGATGTCCTTATCTGTGATTATGCACACCTCTTTCTGCTGTGCTGCAAGAGGAGAGGAACACACAAAACCAGGCTCATTGTGTGCATCCCCCTGGCTGGAGGATCAGAAAAGCCTGCAGCCACACATTAGTTCCACTCATCCCAGCCTGCCCAGGACAGGAGGAAGCCAGGCAGCAGGAGGGGTGGGAGCACATCTCTGCTGTCACCCGTGGGTCAGAATCACCCACTCCACTGAGCACAGCCCCAGGGGGTGGGAGGCAATGTGCCCTGATGATCCTGCTGAGCATTTCCCACAGACTCTGCCGTGCTGACTCCGCTGCTGTCAAGTGTTTCCACAGCTCAGCTCTGCAAAAGAAGAGACACATCAGTGTCAGTGCTGAAAAATTCATCCTCACACTCTCTGCTTCAGCTTGCCAGGGATTTCAAGGCCAGAATGACCCATGCTGATTATCGAGCCTGATCTCCCCGATAACCCAAAGTTCACTCCAGAATTTCTACATCAAAGCCAGGGGCTGGCAGCAGAGCTGAGTGCTTGAAAAGGGCACTGGACCTCAGTTCAAAAGGCTCCATATCCATCTCTGAGTAACCTGGCTCAGTGATTTAAGCACTGCCACTGCCCAAAAGTTCACTTTGTTTCTATTTGAACACATCTAACTTTCACTTTACAGCCAAATCCCTCTTATTTACTGATTATGCAGTGCAACTTCTATTCAGTTGCAATAACAAATGAACCTATTGTTTTACCAGTGATGGATCATCCCTGCTTGTCAAAAATAGGAAATTAGAAGGCATTTTGGCTGACAAAAGATGAGTTAGGGATTGCAGGATGCCCGTGCCAAGTGCAAGGACATTGGTACTTGAAGCAGTGGGAAGTGGAGGAACTGTGGTGGCTGAGAAGCTCGTGATTGATACAGGTGTGAGCCAGTGAAGGGACAATGATTGATATGTTTATTATTTGAAGTTCAGTTTCAATCATTTTGACTCATCCTTAAATGCATCAGGGTTTATTTGCACTTAAGGGAGACGAGCTCAGCTAATTGCTGGAGGCTCTGACTGAGTTTTCAGAAGGTCCAGCTTGGAGAAGCATGGAGTAATTCCCAGTCAGGAATTAGTCAGGCTCTACAGCATCACAGTCTGTTTCTGGAATGAATAATGCTCAAGAATATGCAGCATCAGTTTCCTCCTAAATGGGATATTGTTTTACAGCACAAAAAAAGAAAAAATAGGAAAATGAAATCTCTTTTTCTACATTTGTAAAGCTTTTAAGCCAAACGATCCCCCACAACCACTATGAAAGTTTTTCTCACACTAAATCGGATTTTCACAGCAGTAGAATAAACAGACTTGGCTTAAAAGAGAAGAAATCCCTTTGCAAGGGTTAAACACCCACTTAATTTCTCACTTTAGAGCTCCCAGGGCCACTAAAACCACAGAATTAAAGCTGACCTTCCTGATTTTTAGGACAATTCTTTAGGAATTGATGCATAATCTTCTTCAGGAAGCAGTTCCTGCTGCCTCTCCAACATTCTCCCCAGGGCTGGTCAGCTGCTGAGACTTCAGCCCCAGCCTGGGGATGGCAGGAGGAGGGAGCTCCTTCAGGCTGGAAATGGCTGCAAGCAAAAGGAGGCATGAGCTGCAATTCCTCAATTTATTTCCTTCTCCAGGAAAAACTGCTCAGTCTCCTTTAAGGATGACATCTCTATGACAGGATTCCTTTTTAAATGCTATTTTGTTTAATAAATCATGTAAATTCCAGCATGTAAACTAGAGCATTACAGACAGGCTGGTAAATAATTAACTGCTCGTTTGCATGAAGGGGGAGAAAATACCCAATTCAACAAATCAGGCAAGAAGCTGAGTGTTTACCCTCCCGAGGAATAAAGGGTTGGCTCCTAAAAGTCTTGTGAGTGTGCTGGGGTGAGAGGAGAGATGTTTTTTTGCTTGGGATATTGGTTGGAGATTGGGGACAGCGTGATTTAACCTGGATAAATGAGTGCTTCTATATGTGTAAGCTTTGTAAGAAAGTTTTCCTTGCAATTAGGGGATTTTGGGGGGTTGGTTTGGAGGGGGTTTTTTGTTTATTTTTTTCCTGCCACCCTGAAATTTTAGGAGTGATGGGGTAGGAAACACAAACAGTGAAGTGGGACTCTAGCAAGTGGATGGTTCTGTAGCAAGAACAAAACTGAATACAAGTAGGAATTACTGATAAATATCTGAACCCACACAGACATCCTCAAACCTTGGTGGGGCATCCTTTACTGATATTAGTAAAGGAAATAGCTCCAATTCTTACAGTGATGTTGCCTTCAACAATTAAAACCCCCAGGGCTTCAGGGAATCTGTGCAAGAAAAGCTCCTCAACATATTAGTCACTCTCTCAAAAAGCACGAAGGCCTTTTTGAGGCTTGAATTTCAGGGATGGTGGTGTTTGGTGTTGCTGGGTGAAGTGTTTAATCAATTAATACTAAAGCTACTCAAGATTTCTGTGGTGCTGGATGTTCTCTGCCCTTGGGGCTTCCAGTCTTTGAAGCTGTTATTACAGTAGCCTCTTATTTGGACAATAAAAACAACTAAATAGCAAGTTGGCTAGGCAGGAAGGAAAAATCTGCCTTGGCTTTGCAAAGCTCTCTGCATCAAGACCTCTGGACACCCAAAAGTGAGATGTGCCATCCCCAGGTGCCACTTCTGTGCTTAAATTGCTGTGTTGTGATTTATTGGATGGAATCACAAGGGGCTACCAGGCCACTTACTGTAATGTCTCAGGGAAAATAACAAAATTTTCAAAAAGCAGAGTACGTTAGCCACAAAAACTTGCTGTTGCCTAAAAAAAGTCCTTGGCTGCCCCAACCCTCTCTGAGCAGGCTGTGCTCCTGCCCCTGGGGCGGCAGTTGATGGCTCTGTGATGCTTGTGCGTATTATTTGTACTGATTGCAAACTGGATGTGGGAATGAATTGTAGAATCACACCAGGCTGCCTGGAAAATGGGCTGTTCTTAGGCAAAACAGCCTCTGCAGTGTATCTATAGTGTACCAGAGCTGTGGCTGTCGTCAGACAAAGCTCTGCTTCTCTGCAGGTAACCGAGGGTTGAAAGGCGGTGTCTGAAAGTGGCTTGGTCTGCAGCTGATCCTGGCTCAGGATGCTGGGCAGTTCTGCTAGCTGCTGCCTTCAGGGGACACAAACAGGCCAGGGAGGTGACATGGGGCCAGAGCCACCACCTGCAGGGCTGTGGGGATGGCTCCCAGCCCCTGCCCTGGGTGGGATCCATCCCTGCCCTGCAAACCTCTTTGCCCACAGGGTAAAAGTGCTGCTCTGCCTCCTGTAAGGTGTCCCGTGGGACAGGGAAGGTGTCCCAGCAGGGAGAGCAGCCCCAGGCTGTGCAGGGCATCTCAAGGTGGGGAGATGAGGCTTGGGCAGAGTCTGTCTGTCCTTATGCCCAGTCTGACACCATCACAGCACCCTCTGCACTGGATTCCAGGAGAATTCCCTTTCCTCAGGAGCTCTGGCCTGCTGGAGCCTGGCACTCTGCTGACACAAACACTGAGAGCTGCTCCTCCGTAGCATTCCATGCTTTCTCTGTTCCCTCCTTCCACCTGCTCCTCCAAGGGGACCCCAATCCTACCAGCCAGCTCAGTCTGTTGCTATGGAAATTGTTGTCACAAATGAAGACTTCCCAGCACGGCAGTGGTATTAAACCCAGACATTTACATATGCCTCTGGCTCCGGGGGGGATTTGGGTCTCCTGGCTGAGCACAGGCTAGGATGAAGCTGCTTTCCTGTTTCCTGCTGGCCAGGGACACTCAAGGTGGTGGAGGGATCCTGTATGGGCAGCCAGGGAGCCCTTCCCGTGCCTGTCCTCTGGAATGTGGGTCAGCAGCCAGTCCTGCAGCATCAATGCCTCCTCCTCCTCCAAACACTCCAGCTTTCCCTCTGAAGTGCTGTGCACAGAGCAGCAGTGTCAGCAGCCAGGAGAGAGAAGTCAGGAAAGAGCGCTGGAAATAAATGTGCAGGGAGGGCAGCTGTAGAAGCCAAACCTGCTGCTCCTGTAGGAGCCCTCACCTGGGTTCCCTGAGGGGATTAAAGCTTCCCCCTGGGAAGGGGTTTAGGGGTAACAGGAGTAATCCAAACATGGCATCTTCGCCTTCCTTGCCCCTAAGCATTGCTAAGTTTAGCTGTGTTGCTTCCAAGAAGAACTGCTCAGCTAAATCCCAGGGCCCGGCTTTGAAAATTTCAGCACGTCCCCTGTACTGCAAAATCAAAGCCTCTTCCCTGCTGAATACACCTTTGATCAGAACTGTGAGAAATATTTGCAACCATGTGAAACTTGAATGATTTGGGGTTTCATTACACACTTGAAACTCAGACCATTTTCATCAAAGGCATTGCTAAAGTTCACCAACCCTCCAACAGAACCTTTGATGCTTTATGGCTCACATTTTGTGTAAAACTCGCAGGTTTGCTGGACTTTTTATAAGTGAAACTAGCTGAAAGTGGCTTTGACTGTATTTTGAGAACAGACACTCAGAGAAAAGGCAGCCGGATGAAATTTTTTGCCTTTAGAGCTGCTGCATGCTGTCATCTGGCAATAAAGGGTAATTTTGCTGAACCCAGCAGTCAGGGTTGTGGCTGTAGCTGGGTGAGGAGGAGGCAGAGAACGCTGGTGTGGCTGTCCTCTGCTCTTCCCTCTGTGCTGGACATCCCATGGCAGCAGCAGGTCTTGGAGTCAGCAATTTGGGCATTTCTCAGTGCCTTGCCCTAGGTCAGCCTTCCACTGGAGCACTTAGGGAGGTCCCAGCTTCCAGAATGTGGGAATCCACGGAAAACAACCTATTGTTGGCCAGGTTCTGTCCTCAACAGGGTATTTTATCATCTCTAAGGGTTCTCTTTCCCAGAACATCACCTGCTCCTTACTCTCTTGCCTCATCAGTAGTTTTTGCACTTCCTTTTTCCGGTCTGCCACAGTCAGAATCACACAGAATTAGAGATCAGTGAGTCAAACCTCTGACCTAGCATCACCTTGTCAGCCAGATCATGGCACTGAGTGCCACATCCAGTCTTTTCTCAAACATCTCCAGAGATGCCACCTTCTCTGCCATGGCCTGTGAGTTGTGACCTGTCCCTGCCTGCTCACAGGTCTCTCTCTCCCTCTCTGGAAATGAGGTTCCTCCTCAGAATGGCAGCCAGGGCTCTTCTGGACTCTGCTCATCCCAGGAAAAGCCTGGCCCAGGCACAGTGGGTTTTCCCTGTTCCTCCATCCCTGGAGGGGGAGGGTGACCTCTCACCAAGCACAAAATTCTCCAGCTACAGCATTGTCTTGTCCCAGCTCAACTCCTGCTGCTAAGGAGCAGTGAGAGGTAAGAGGAGAAAATAAGTGATTTACACTAAAGGGACACAGTAAAAGATACATTAAGTTTGGAAAATACCCCTAAGATTGAGTCCACAAAGCAGAAGGCTAAATGCTACATCTGCCATTCTCCCAGGCACTGGCTGTGTGTGTGTTGTCTTTGCAAGTCTGTTCTCTCCTGCAGATCATTGCTATGTTCTGAGCAGTGTTCCCCACCTGGAGGCATTTGAAAACCTTCAGAAGTCAGCAGCCAGAGCCTCTGCTTCATGTTTCTATCTCTCCTTTTATTTTATGGATCTAACTTTCCTGTGCAAGATCTAGGGCTTAAGGGTTAACCCTTGGTGCACAGGCACAGCCCTGATGAAACTGAAATGACCTCTTCTCTTCTGGGTTGGAAAGAGCTGGGAGAGTTACACCTGCATCACCTGTGTCCACCTGAGAAGATTCTGCATGTTCAGATACAAACTTTTGATCCAAATGAAATACAATCCTTGGAAAATCACCTGTGTAGCTGTGATTCAACAAATGCTGCAAGTGCTGCTGGGGTGACACAAGGGATGCCAGAAGTGTCCAGAGCATTGTGCTTTCTGTTCTAGGTGACTGCTAGGCCATGAAATGTAACTTTTGGCAAGATTTCATTGTATTCCATAAACCAAGTAGCAGGACTTTGATATAATGATGGGTGTACTTAGCTTGAATCTGAGTATAACTGATTTCATTTCAGATTTCAAATCTGAATTTGAAATGCAGCATTGGGTTTCAAATGTGACCTGAAACGGTACCTCTGGTACTGGTGGTGCTGGGAGGGCCCTGTTTGTTTCTTTCCCTACCTTTTCCTCCAGTTATTTGACTTCCTCACCCCACACAAGGCTTCTTCTGGCTGGGAGAGCAGCAGTGCATTACAGCAGATCCTCTGGTAGGAGCAGGGCTGTAAAGGCCCAGCGACCCCAGCAGCTGACTGGATGTCCTGGGTTGGGCTCTGCATCACAAAACAGAGGATCTCTGACTTGGAGAGGCTCCCCACCATGCCTTTGTTCTGTGAGAAAAGGCAGCTGTGCCATGGCCACCACGGCCAGCTCCTCTGAGGAGTCACCCAGCACAGGCTGTGGAAAAAAAAGGGAGTGAACGAGGCTCCTGGGTGAACTGAAACACCTTCAGGTGTTCGTGGTGCTGCTATCCCTGCTCAGGAGTGCTGGGGTCCTGTCACTAAAGCCATCTCCCCCAGATGTGCCTGTGCAGCCAGCCTGCAGCAGCCAGGGACTAGAAAGGTGCCTCCAACAAGGACATCAGGGCCAGGACCTCCCTGTGCTGTGTTGTTGTGTTCTCCCTGTTTAGTGGAAGCAAAGCTACACGAGACTGCCCCTAATTCCCTCAGTCTGACTCCTCAGGCCTGTGCTGTGGCTGACCATGGCTTTGTATGAAGCCAAATGTAGGAAATAAAAAGCAAGTGAGTAGTAAGAGATACACCAGGTCTTACATAAAGCAAGTTCAAGGCTGAACTTGTTGAATCATTTCTGGAGCAGGAAGAGAATCTCATTCCCACCTTTGTCCACTCTGGGCATTGCATTCCTGGTGGATCCTGAGCTCACCTCCCCAGGGCTCACAGGAGACAGATGGAAGCCAGGCCAATGCTATGCTATGTGGACATGGCCAAAAGTTTTTACTCTAGAGTCCTAATGACTTTAAAAATGTTCAGAAAAAATATAAAAATTACTCTTTGGCCACATCTGACCAAGTGCATTCCTGGCCTTGCTTTTGTGTCTTGGAGATGCCCCTTCAAGAATGAGGATTTGAAGCAGATGTGCACACACACACACACAGACACAGACACACACACACACACACACACACACACACACACACACACACACACAAACAGTGCACAAATATTATCATGGAGGTGTTTTTTCAATGTGTGGAAGCAGGAACCAGACTGGGACAAATTGTTCCACAAATCTAAAAGCCTGGGGGAATTCAGGCAGCAGATGTGAAAGGAGAGGGAGAGTCAGTCACTGCTGGCCAGGCTGATCTGGAGTGGGGAGCTGCAGAGGGACAGGGTCACCTCAGGGAGCTCTGACTTGGCAGTGGAGGTGTGAGGGCATGAGGGGCTCAGCCCAGCAGGAGGGCAGAGAGCATGGTCTGACAGCCCACGGTGGCACTCAGGGCAGATCCTGGGGCTCAGAACCCACTGTGCTTATTTGTGGGGCTGTGTTTGTCTGGGGGCCTGTGCTTGTTTTGGGGGGCTGTGTCTGTTTTGGGGGGCTGTGTTTGAGAGGCTGTGTTTGTTTTGGGAGGCTGTTTTTATGGGGCTGTGTCTGTTTTGGGGGTCTGTGTTTGTTTGGGGGGGCTGTATTTGTTTTTTGGGGGGCTGTGTTTAGGGGGCTGTGTCAATTTTGGGGGGCTGGGTTTGGGAGATCTCTGTTTGTCTGAGGGAGTGTCTGTTTTGGGGGGCTGTGTTTAGGGGGTTGTGTTTAGGGGCTGTGTCTGTTTTGGGGGCTGTTTTGGGGGCCTGTGTTTGGGAGGCTGTGTCTGTTTGGGGGATCTGTGTTTGTTAGGGGGGCTGTGTTT